>CM067223.1:2136520-2806519 GCA_034190945.1 Octodonta nipae
GTAACAAAAATGTCCCCATTTTTACTGAAATTGATAGGCTGTCAAATAACGAGAGGGAAAATGTTGTGTTAAGTGTTCTCGAAATCAGAGAGGACTTCAAGAATGATGTTTTAACTTGTTTTCCAAAGTCTTGGCATGTTTTAATTTGTTGCATTAAATATCTCAGTGATAAATCTGAGTTATCTTGGGCTTTAGTTTACTCTTTAGTATTGTGCAAAATCTTATTGGAAGTGGTAGACAATAAGGTTGGATTTTATAGGAATAAAAAAACTTTTGATAAAAAATTTTCAAACAAAATAACCACAAGTACAGAACAAAGTAGTTATGAATCTTTAAAAGATATATCTGCTGCTATCGCTGACATTTCATATTCAGATTCAATACATGCCTTAAATAAGTTGATAATTTATTTTGAAATGGAAGAAAAAATGAAAACACATCGCAAATCCTTTGACAGGAACTTAGTTCATAGTATATCACAGTTTCAAAGCTGTCTCTTGCATGTGAAGTACTTGAACTGCCTTTTAAATTATCCACTTTCTGATATTGTTATATCTCGGACATTAAATTGTACATTTGTATATAATTTCACTGTAAATTTAAAAAAGAGGACTAACTGTGATAACTATTTAAATACGTTGTTGGTAAATAGTCAAACAATTTTGAGTGCTGTTAAAAGTATAATACAAAAACTTACAGAATGTTGTGAAACAACTGTTGTGCCAAGTGTAAACAAAAAAAGACGGAAGCGGAAGAAGAATGAAGAAACTCAAATTCATGAAGATGACATTTGTGTTGAAGACTGATAATTCTGAATTGTTTGATCCAAATAACAAATTTTCATTGTTAGCTATGTGACAATAAAATTTATAAATTGTCTTTTGTGTTATTGAATTTTTAAAGACTGCAGATTGTTGTATATTTCACAAAAATTATGAAAAGGGACTGTAAAATACTTCAGTGTCACTATTCATTGGAGACAGTTATTATGTACAAAACACTTTTGAGTAGCTATGCTCACTGAACTTATTTGATTTGCATCTTGGAATAACATATTGCCACCATTTTGATGTCTGAATCTGATATATAACATTCAACAAAATAAATTCTCACACCAAATTACACACTTTTTTATTAATTTGTTTCGGTTTTTCCGAGTTCATTTGTTTTGTATGAGTATATTTCATTTCCATCTGGTTGTAGTTCCTGTAATCTTGATCTGTTTTTGTATCTTTTGTCTTTTCTGGGGATCCCTCTGTAATATCCTGTTTAACAATTTTATATATATAATATTTATGAACTGAAAACCTCCTCAACTGACAAGTATATCAAGGGAAGTCCTAACATAGATACTAGACAGTAGATTTGTAAGAAACGAGAAACATTGGAAGGGACATACATGGATTTAAAAAACTATAAAGGAAAATAAAAAAATCTACACATTTGTTTTGTAAATTTAGGGAAAACAAAATATTAAAAAGAAACAAGAGATATTGAAGAACTCAAAAGTCAAACCTATAGAACTAATTGTTGAAAAATGACTGGATGACTGGAATTCTTACATATAATCAATAATAACCGATTTGCAAAACAAATACTATAAGAAAAAGCAATAAATAAAGCAGATGAGCACAACAAATAAGGAAAATAGCCGAAATATGGCATATTTAAGGGACACACATCAAAGCCCCAGTAGATAAAATAAAATTCTGTAAAATGTTAATGTACAGTAGTTCAATACAAAAAAGATAAACAGCAGGATAAGTAGAAAAGGGAAATAATAGAAATGTTAGAGGCATTCTATAGCAACAAAACAAGAGTTATTAAGGAACTGAGCCAAATCTATAGAAACAATTGAAGAACGATCACTTGGGTGACTGGGACCCTAACATAGGATGAATAATAACTGAACTGCATAACAAATACACGGGAAAAATAGTACGAAAAACCGACAACAGGTGGCGCATTCAAGTGAGAGACCTCAAAACCTTAGTAGACACAATGAAAATTATAAAATACAAATGTACAGTGGTACAACAGCGGAATATGAACAAGGAGAGTAGAAAAGGGAATGATAGAAATGTTAGAGGTCTTCTATCGGAACAAAACAGGGGTTATTAAGGAGCTGTGTTAAATCTGTAGAAACAATTGAAGAAAGACCACTTGGATGAGTTGGGCACTTACATAAGATGAATAATAACTAAATTGCTTAACAAATAAGACAAGGGAAACAATTATGAGAAAAATTCTCTCAAGGGAGAGATGTTAAAACCTTAGTAGACATAATGAAAGTTATAAAATGCAAATCTACAGGAGTTCAACACCGACAATATGAACAGCAAGAAAAGGAGCTGTGTCAAGTCTATAGAAACAATTGAAAAACGCCCACATGGATAATTGGGTCACTTACATAGGATGAATAATAATTGAATTCACATAAGAAATAAGTCAAGGGAAAAAATCATGGGAAGATTTAGTACGAAAAATAGACAACAGGTGGCGTATTAAGAGGAGAGACATCAGAACCTTAGTAGGTAAAATAAAAACAAACCCTTTAAAATGATAAATATACAGTAGTTACACACTGAAAAGATAAATTAACTTGATACTAATAAGAGGTACTAGTAAAATAAAGTATAGATTATATAAATAAAAAATATTTGAATAATTTAGATTATATAAATCACATTTGAAACACGACGATATCTCAAAAATATATATACAGTTTTACATGACCATAAGGAAAAACGTAATTTGGAATCTATTGTAGCAAATTCTGTCTGTTCTGACGCCATTTCTTCCATAGCGATCTGACAGAAACGGCCATGGAGTGGGGACAACACATTAAAATGAACCAAAACTGGGTTATTTATTTTTAATTCTGAGTGTTTTTTTTTTGACTCATACAAGTGTATAATTAATAAATATTCTTTTCATATTATAAAAACATAATATTTACAGAAAAAATGAAATGATTAGTTCAATGCTGTATTAAATAAAGGTTGTTATAATATTAGGTAAAAAAATTAAGGCTTATAAAATATTTTGCCACGGAAAGAAACATGGCTCAATATCTAAATTATTCGTACAAATCGATTTTGAAACCGTGTGATTGAATCTGCATTGCTAGTAATGAAAAAGAATGAAGAAAACAACAAATTTTGTTGCAACTCTTCCATGTTTTAACTTTTTTTGTTCAAATTCAATCAGACGTCAAAAGATTTGTAGCCAACGACACATTAAAAGAAAATTTATTATCGAGACACTATAAGCAATTCCATAATCAATAACAAAAATTTTTACACATATAACACTATAGTGCACCCTTTTTTCATTCTTATATGAACAAACAAATTTACAAATATATCAAGCAATTTTTTTTCCTTAGTGACTGATGACGAAAAAATGTCGGTAAAAAAAACTCATCTGACATCAAATTTTCGCGATTTTAATTTACCAAAAAAATATTCTAGGATTTAGACAGTCGAAAATAGTTGATGTCGGATGTCATTTGTTTTTTTTTACCGAAAAATATAAACAGCCCCGCGTTTTGTTCTAATCTAATCAAACATTATAAATACAAATGGAATGACACTAATAGAAATTTTTATTGTTTCCTTCAATGGACAGAATAGTGCGCATCAATGAGCCGACGCCCATATGTTTTTTTTTTGGAAATTCAAACATCATATTGGCACAAATTAAAGTTTTTTTTTTATAAAGACGAAAGTTAGACATTTAGAATTTTTCGTGAAAAAATTCGCACCATATTTTCGTGACGCAGTGTACGTTGGATGTTTAAGTACAGTGCGTTTCTCAAAATTTCATACAACTTACAAAAAACTAAACGTCTTAGAAGTTTTAAAAAGTAAAGAAAACTGTATTTTCACTGACAACCAGAAATTGTAGTTTCAATCTCTGGGCAGTGAATCCCCGAAAAACAATTTTCACGATATGTCATTCTACATGTGAAACTTTCGCGATAAATTTTACCCTTGCTGAAAACACTATAAAAAATACTCAATATCTTACAAAAAAGGCACATAATACAAAAAGAAACGAAAAATCACCGTTCACATAAAAAAATTAATATCAGAACAGCAAAAAAAGGGAAAAAAGTAAAGTATCCTGTCGAATGATCATCTGGTGTTCCTACCATCATTTCTTAATAATGTTATTTTCGTATGCGGATTTTTTTTACAACAAACGGGATACAAAAAAATAATAACATTTAATAAAGGATTAACAAATAATAATATACGCATTATGATTAAGAGATGACTAAATAACAACATTGTTTAGCTTGTTTTTTGTTTACTTCACCTAAATAACCAAAGCCATGTCCTTTTTATTAGGAAGGTTAACTTTTTTGCCTTGCCACAAGGAGTTGTGGATCGTGAAGGCGTCTATCGTCACCGTCAGATGTTTGGTGTGCACTTGTGAGAAACACTTCCCGCCAGAGTTGTATCTACAAAAGAAAATTCATCTGATAATCATAGGTAGACAATGTATCAGTTTGCTGCTTTAATTTCGGTATAGAGACATCATAAAATGCAGCTTGCGTACTCGGAAAAACGTTGATAAAGTAACTGATTATTGGAAATATGTTACTAAGTCCCAAGACTGTCTAATAGATGGCGCCGCTTTTGTTTTTCGGTAGTACCAACCTTCAAAACACGTTTCAAATTTTCATGCGATTTTTATTTCAACGTTAGCTAAACCATACATCGCAAAGAGCGTCCAAGGACAGACGATCAACAGAGACTACTTGCATTGATCGACAAGTGAATGAAGATCAAGGTGAAATAGAACAATTGTCTCTTGGAATTGCTTCCACGCCTCCATATTAACCAGATCTAGCCCCAGCTGACTTCTAACTATTAGCAGAACTCAAACAAATACTTCAAGGATAGAGATTTGCCTACTTTAAGACAAAAGGTCCTATAAAACATCGAAAGGTTAGAAAAACCTTTGGACTTAGATCAGGCTTGCCTGGAGGTTCAGTTATTAACTTTTGGGTGGTTAAATTAACTGTTGTTTCTTGTGCTGTGTGGTAGCTTACCTTGTAATGATGCAGAATACTGAATGGTGTTACAGTAGTTTTTTCTTTCATTAGCAAAAACTTCTTCGAATATTCAATACAACAAATTTGTAAAATAAACACATAAGTATGGATTTTTGATTCTTATATTATGTGGTTGCCAATTGAAAAGTTGTGGAGAATCAGAAAATCTTGGAAATGAGCGTATATATGTTCTGATCGGACCATTTTCCACCGAAAAAAACGAGATAACCCGGTATGTTTTTTTAAATTTTTTGTAGTAAAATTTGGGACCATTAATCTTAGACAAAGTGAAGTTTACTTGCGATATTTTGTTCTCTACAACTTAGTAAAGCAAGATTGCCCTCTAGGACTAACGGTTGAGGAAATATTTCAACAGAAAACGTGTCATTACAAGAGAAACGTCGATTTTACCCCGTATTGACCGATCGTCCGTTCGAGATATTGTGAAAGTTCATATAATGCACGTTTGTATATCTTGGATCTTCGTTAGAATAGTTTGAAATTGGTTTAAAACGGTAGTGACTTGCATGAAGCTGTCTTGTCTCTAAAAAACACTTTTTAGTTTTCTAAAATAAAAAAATCCTTACTTTAGAAACAAACTGAACTATAACTGCCCACTATAATCAACTACTACCATTTTCGTTAATCACACCAAAAATCCAATTTAACAAATGCTTACGCATCAAACCTCAGACAACTGCAGTGTTTCCATATCTCAAAAATTAAAGCAACAATGACGTTTTTTTTTTCACGTGACAAACTTACTTGAAAAATTTATCGAACATTTTGTCGTTGACCTGCTTGGGCCCCGTCCCGTACAACTTGACGATCTCCTCACGTTCGGGACAGTAGGAATAGAGAGCTCTAAACTGACAACCGGCGTCCCTGAAGAGAATCAAGAAATGCTTGCTCTCCGACCTGTTGATCTCCTCCAGGACTCGTTTCTTCGCCTCCCGATTGACTACGCCAGGGAAAACGCAGTACTCGACCGCGTTCAACATGATGCTGCGATTGGATTTCGTAGCTGGTTGCTTGTACAATCGAGGACCTTAAAGAAAACAAGATTTGTATAAACAGCAAAGTAAATCTGGAATGATCTCTCACCGTTGTAGTCCATCATACTGCTAGCGGCGGAGCTGATGTCACTGCTGCCGTCGTCGAACATGCGTCTGCCCTTCGACATCAGACCCGGTAAGCTGCCCGGTCCTGAGGGCGAAGGAAGATGTCTCATGCTGATGCCGGGAGATGGCGCTCTTCGCGGAGGAGTGGCTCTTCCGAGACCGGAATCCGTGTCGCCGAAACGGTACGCCAAACTGTCCTGATCAGTACTGGACCCTGTCGAAGAAGACTGCGTATACATATCTGAACTATCTGATTAAAACAAATTTTACCCAGGTCGTGAAATTTGTAGGTGGGAACACGAACATAAAAAGCCAAAAAAAAATTATAAAAAAAATCAAATGACTAGTTTGAATTAATAGAGCAGTAATGCATTTCATATGTATATGAGGACGATTTCAAAAAAAAGTTATATTTTCAGCAGGCTATAATTTGTCGATAAGAAATTTTACACAGTTTTTTTTCTATTAACAAGTGTATCTACTTAGTAACTGTTTTTAAAACAAACACTACACCGAAATATAAATTACAATAACAAAATCGGTAAATCAAAGTTTCAAAAATTGTGTATGCAGTGTACCTTGTGTTTGCGGGAAAAAATGTAGTTGAAACATCAAGGGGCTGTCTAAGGAAATAATTTGGTCAAGTGCGAGTTGGACTCGCATACTTGGGGTTCCGTACCACCTTCAATATTCTAATATTCCGGTTTCAGACAAGCAGGAAATGAGTGCATTTTCTTATATTTACTCTTATATCTTTTAAAGGAAGCGTTTTAAATTTATAAAAAATATACACCTTGATTTTCCAAACATAGACTTTTTATTTTATCTGCTTCAGGATTCACTTGATTTTTATAATACATATGTATTTAATTTTCTAATTTGGCCCCCAAAAATTAACATTAGAGTTTTATTTTACTAATAAACTTTCAGAGAAGCCTTTTATAATCTACTGTCTGAGTTTTTAGGCTCTGTAGATTGGAAGATAAAGGGCAAAATAGGACAAGTTTTAAATTATAAATTATTAAATCTGTTATTCAAATTATTAAAAAATACAAATAAAATATATTTTTCAAATTTTAAATAGTGTAGTTTCTAAAGTGGGAATTAAGTCGATGTTTAATATTTTTGTTAATATCTTTTAAACAAATGATTTAAAAATATGATATATTTGTAATTCACATATTGAGCCTTTTATCTGATATATTACATGATGCGTTTGAAAATTGAATCTTTATTTTCCATTTAATTGTATAATTTGTCCCTAAAATTATTATGGGGGTTTTCTAATAATTTATTTTCCGTTTAATTCTATTATTTGGGGGCCAAATAATAGAAATAGGGATTTTTTCATATTTATCCAATATTCAAAAAAATTTAGGTCTTATAGTTTGGGGAATAACGGGAGGAATGGGTAATTTTTTTAAAATATTTTTTTAATATATTTTAAAATATTCATTTAAAAAATAATAAAAAAATATATTTGTATGCGTCATAATGAGCCCTGGGATTTGATATATTACATGACCCGTTAGAAACAATTATAATTTTTTATTATCCATTTAATTTTATAATTTGCCCCCCAAAATAAATATTTGGGGTTTCTCCTTATTTTTCCAGCAAAGTTCAGGTGAGGGGCTATACCTTAATTTTTTTTTCAAAAAAATATGAAAAAATATATTTGTTTTCGTCATAATGAGCCCTTTCATTTGATATATAACATGATGCGTTTGAAAAAATTTTGTTTTTAAATTTTTATTTAATTCTATAATTTGCCCCCCAAAATTAATATTAATGGTTTCTCCTTCTTTTCCTGTAAAGTTCGGGCAACGGTCTATATTGTATATACGGAACCCTAAAAAGAACACAAATATCTTTAAAACGCGTAAACAAACTGCTGTTTAGACAATACAATGCAATTGAAATAATAGACATTGCGAATTTTAAGCTAATAAAATTCGGTGAAACTTATACTAACTTTCACAGATGTTCTTATTCCTTGTAAGTAGAGTATCTTAGTTATGTTTATTGTATTTTTAGTCTGATATTTCGAATAATGAAAATGTTGTCTTTTTACCGACAGTCAAATACAAAATTTTAAATAACACGATCCTCTGGCTTCATCTTTGAAATATCCTCATATAAATATTAGTTGAGTACAATTGTTGTAACTCTTAATTTTTTTAACTGCTCTTATGTCAAATTTGATAATACTTAATGTTCAGTCCACCAAATTTCATTGGAATTAATTAATATTTAAAAAATTAGTAATTGATAGTGTTTATGTCTCCATATACCGTCATAAATTATTATTAATAATAGAAAATTAGTTGTGTGTTACACTTAAATATTGACAAGACAGAAAAGGAAACCTTCAAAAAAGTTTGCATCAAGTGTATCGACATAATAATAATGAAAAGACAAAATAAATAACAGCATGAACAAAATAACAATGATCAATAAGAAAATTACACGAATATTATTTTAAATTAAATAGGGAGTTCCCAACACTAACCCATTAAACAGTATGAGATTTTTAAAAAACACAGAACCAAAAACAATGTGTTCAGGCATAAACACGAACAAAAAACTTTCACAAAACAAATATATCAACCTATATGCTGGAACAAAAAAGATTCGTTGGCTATGCAATAAAAAATAACAAAAAACTACATTCAATAATTATAAAATCTCAACGATCGGGCACCCCTATGAATTGAAATTTACAAAAAAAAAACGAACTATGTATTACAGGCATTTAATAGGGGGAAGGGGGGACTAGCATTCCAATGTTTTGTTTAGCGTATATACAGTATAAAAGAAACCATCACCAAAAATGTCAGCCATAAGTGAAATAAAACTAAATTTAAAACGAGACAGCAAAATTTTAATCCAAAGCGACAGAATTTTGTTAACGACAGTTAATTTTGAAACGAAAAAAAATCGAAATCAAACCTGAATTTGTCGATTCTGCAGGCAATACCGTCAACATGATCAATTTTGCTGTCTCCTTTTTAAACACTAACGACAATCGTTTAGCTACCAAAGATCCGAACGTGGGTATAATTTATGTCGAAAATAAATAACATCTTATATTATAGATTCGTCATCATCGATTGTTAAAACGATGATGTAATTCGCTATCTCATTGTCATGATCTTCTGTTAATTTTTTAAGGCGCGATTGGTCTTGTATGAATTATGTAAATATACGTTCAATTTTAATTTTATTTACAAACAGTTTGTCTGGCACAATCTATTACATAATTAAGTTAGAATATTTTTGTGTTATTTCAATGCCACTATCTAGATACAAAGACAATACGAGGGTTAGATGACAATTTGTTAACCTCTATACAGATTCATTGTTTGATTGATAACACTGAGAATATGACATTTAACTATTAAATATGAGGTGTGTTTTTGTTTTTATTTGGCAGTTCCTGTTATACGAGGGCTGCCTTTTATATTTCGGGATTGGACAACCCTAGTGTTGCAATCTGACAACTGACAGCTCTATCGTAAAGTTTGACATTTTTGAGGTTATACGTACTCAGAACGTTTTGACATACGAGCCCTATGTGTTGTTTACAGTAACTTAAAGGATTCATCTCGGCCAAAAAAAAGGAATTATCTCGTGAACATTTTCGTGCGATTATTTTTTACAACTTTCGACGTGGATTAAGTCAGCAAGAGTGCATGGATGAACCTAATTTAATTTTTGGCGATGAAACTCCATCAAGGACCACTGTTTATCGATGGTAGGTGAATTCAATCGAGGTCGTAGTTCACTCCAAGACGAATTTCGTGAAGGTCGTCCAAAAACAGTTGTTGTTCCGGAAACCATTGATGCTGTGCGCGAACTGATATTGCTAGATCGTCATGTGACCTATTGTGAGATTGACTCAACCTCACACATTAGTGGGACCAGCATACATTCAATATTGCATAAACATTTGAATGTCAAAAAAATTTGTTCGCGTTGGATCCCACACAATTTGTCAATCGTTCAAAAAAAGGCTCGTGTCGATTGGTCGAAAGAAAAGCTCAAAAAATACGATCGCGGTGCTTCAAAACAGGTTTATGACATAGTGACAGGTGATAAATCGTGGATTTTTAAAAATCCATCAAAAGAAGTTCGCGCACGAAGCACTTCCAAGCAAAAGATCGCCTGTTTTTTCGAAAAAACTGGACATGTCGCAACCGTACCACTAGAACAACGCAGAACAGTCAATTCTGAGTGGTACACAATTGGTTCAAACGCATGCAAAAGTGTATAGATCTTCATGGGGAATATTTTGAAAAACAATAAAGCGATTTTCGATGATTAATATTTGTTTTTGTTCTCTAATCCCGAAATATAAAAGGCAGCCCTCGTATTTGACAAATCAACATGCAGAGTTGCCAGGTCTCATGGTTTTTCATGAGATCCTATGATTTCTGATTCTTTAAAATTATTAATTTCAATTCAATCCGTGATATTAAGTATGAGGTATCAATTAGAATCAAAAGAATTTATTGTTGTTGAAAAATTGACAAAGAATGTCTGCTATTTCAGGTAATAGTTATATCAAAAATACATATTTTTAAATACAGTTTCAAAACCAGTTAATAAACAATTTGGGGAAGTCCCCCTAATTTTCCATAAGAGTAACTTTTAGATCACTGCGTATTGATGTAATTTTGACAAAATTATTTTTTAGTTGTACCCTTGTTTATGGTGTAATGACAGTAACCCCTTTTTTTGCCAATGAGAGCTTCAAAAATTTACGATGTTTTCTAGCACAATTTATTTTATTGATGATCGATGTTTCAAAAGCTATTTTATAATAAATTAGTTATTTAAACAAAATAAAACGAGCGTAGTAATTATCAATTCTTTTATTTCGACCCGTCATAATTTAAACTTTCGAATTGTGCTTTTTATGTAATTTTTACGCTCATTTATTCGTATATATAGAAGTCAAAAAGTTTGTCCAACATAAAATGTATTATAGACCCAAAGAATTTTGATCATCCTTTGGTTTTATTTTTAATATAATTGGTTTTAGTTACGCATTTGCAAAACATTTTATTCGCCCCGTCACATTTTTGACTTCTTTGATGTCCTTGTGGTATTTATTGTCTGCTCAACATAGACAATAAAAATAAAATATGTAAATGCAATTATTATTTTCGACAGTAATTACACTTTGAATATCGACCCCAACAGCGACGAAACAATTGCCGTTCAACCTGCGCAGCCCGAACCAAAAATTGAGAATGAAACGATTAAAAAAAGTGATATGTATGAAAACAAAATTATAAATAGTGAACAGAATGTACAAAGACCATCATGCCCCAACAGCTCAAGACACAATTAACATGTTTTGTCTAGCAGTCAAAAAAATGAATAGGAGAGTACCTGCAACCAAAAACAGCCTGCACATCTATGCATAGAGAGTTTTTTTTGTGTATATCCTTACCGTACAAATTCATCATAGAATTCGACTTGCGTCCTTTAAAGTTTTGATATGCCGAAGTATACTTAGGTCTGCCACGTGCCTGGGCAGGCGAGGGGTCTGGAAAATATCGTTAACATACAAACAACACTACTACTTTCTTTTGTTTCTTGTTTTTATCGACCAAAAATTAAGAGTGTGGTGTTTTTGTTTGTCGAATACACAAAGAGGTGTACATTTACATTCGCACGTTTTTCATTTCGAATACTACGAAACTAAATATGATGAAACGAAAATATGCTCAGCGTTGACAATCCCAAAACAATGCTAACGATACAGATTTTGAAGCGATTTTTTTTAAAAGCTGCTAATAGAGAAAGTGATGGAACAGATAATAGTTCGATTATATGATACAAAGTGTGGGTAATTGTTTTGTATGTAAAGTTTTTGTAATGATAAATCGAAATGTTTCTAGAACTAGATTACGAGATGGCGGCACAAATGGTTTCGAAAATAATGATAAACATGCGACCGTAATGCCATCTACCGGTTCATTCTAAAAACTATTCGGTATATCATTATATAAACGACACTTTACATTGTCTTTAACTACACTACTAACTCGGTTATTATGGGAGTTGCAGAAATGTTTAATTTATTAAAATTACATTAAGGCGGGTCTTTGCTATAATATTTTTGGGAAAACGCCCCTCCAAAAGTTCCAAATTAATTAAGGGTGTTTCGTATTTTCTGACAGATAATCACTAAACCCGCTGTAATTCATGATGCGAAACCCAGGCACCACCTGGCAAGTTTTTCAAAAGCCCAATATACTAGATGTCGTTATTATTAGAGGTATATGGATATATCTGCTGATTAAGATGATACAAACAGGGAAAACAATTGAACATAGCGTCATTTCGGAATAAATTGAGAAAATGTATTTTTAATGGGTCACCCTTTTTTAACATAACGCATACAAATCGTCACTTTAGTAAGGGAAAATGGTGCTGCAGAGATTATTGAGAGAAGAATGGCTTGCCGCAAATGGATTGCTACAAATGACAATTAAAAAATCACTTTTCAATAACTTCTTGGCCACCTAGATCTACAGATATAAGCCTTCTCGATTTCCACTTTTGAAACTACGTTACAGACGAAATCTGCAAGAAAAAATGTGGAAATTTAAAAGAACTGAAAATTGACATGGGAAAAATGCTAATTTATCAATAATGGAACTAGTAATACTACCTGTATAATAGCCAAGACTCGTATTAATTACATTTTTCAACTTCCATAATGACACAAATAATGATATTAAACTCATTGTTGGGCCTCTCTATATATGAAACCCAGATTTACAAAATTTTATACATTCATAAGTGAAAAATGCTAAATGAATGAAGAATCTACAAATATACAACAAGCTGACTATGCAGATGAAGTGTGGTGCTGAAATTTACACAAACGACATTACAAAGCTTTCTCTAGTGACTTACATTGTTAGAGTTGACACCCAGTATCACCAACGCCTACTACGACGTACTTACTAAACACTAACATCACTCACCTTTTGTTTTTCTATTGCTCCAAAATCTGTGTCGTGTAGCATTTATGTATGTATTCATAAAATTTAGCCCAACTACTGTGAAGCTCAACTAAATTTCAATACAGTTCGTAAGAAAAATATACCACAACACAAAAATAAACAAAATTTACAGCAAACAATGGATGGTAAAGGTAAAATGACAAACTAAATAAAATTCCAAGTAATTCAAAACAAATCCTCGACAGTAGTAGCGTGCTTTATGGAAAACCTTATTCTATGTTGGAATTGTTCAAAATTAAAGCGCCATCTATAATTCGGAGTGTGTATATCATGTGGTTGCAGCGATTTGGTGTACAAAGGAACTTACCTCTACTCGTTTTGTATGAACTTCGTCGGCCGAGGGTCTGATTGGCACTGTGACAGGGTGACAGCCCTCTGCTGTCGTCTGGGGAATCTGCAAAATCGGAAAATGTCGATAGAAATTTCGATATTTCCTATTTTTTTGTTGTTATTTATACTGCAACTTGTATAGAGGTAACAAATTTATATCGTGAACAACTGAAACTGCAAGCAAAAACACCGAAGGCTTGAATTCAAAATTGAAAGAAAAATAATCATTATGAAATGGAAAGTTGTGTTGGCGATCAAAAAAGTGCACCATCCAGTGTTTAACTCAAACTCTTTTCACATTAATCTTTTTTTCAAAAATGTTTTTACCTTGAATTTGTGATCAAATCTTGTAGTTTCTAAATGATAAATAAATAATAGTAAAGCTTATGGAACTTTGTTTAAAAACAACATATTTTCAATATGAAGAAAGTTTCTACAGACTTTATCTTTAATTCTTCAAAAAAACCTTAAGTATGGTGGCGCTACGTTGATGATATGAACATAGCATAGACGACTTATACTGCTTTTTAGACACGATCAATAACAAAGAATCTACAATTAAATCTACTATTGAAATAGAAAATGGAAATAAACTTCCATTTTTAGACGTGTTGGTTGACCGATCAAACAACAATTTCACTACAAGCATTTATAGGAAACCAACGCATACTAATAGATATTTGAATTTTTATTTAAATCGTTCTTTAAATGTAAAAAAAGGAGTCATTAAATCCTTATATGACAGAGTCAAAGCAGTTTCAGCAACAAAGGAAATTTTTGGAGAAAGAGTTATGTTTGATAAAGGAAGTTTTAGAACAAACGGAATACCCAAGAAATTTCATAAACAAAACAATATACCAAATCGGGAAAAAACAAAGAAACCAACAAACGACCCAAACAACACAATAATTTCAATTTAAATAAAAACACACAAACTGATATTAACTCTACAATTATAAACGTTATTCCTTATGTTTCCGGCCTCTCCGAAAAAATTAAACGTATTGGCAATAAATACCAAGTAAAATGATTTTTAAAACAAATAATACTTTAAGATCAAATTTGACAAAAACAAAACCGGAAAACGGTACTCAAAGTTCCAAAAATTGTGTGTACAGTGTACCTTGTGCCTGCGGAAAAACATATACCGGTGAAACATCAAGACCTCTCCAAATTAGAACAAAAGAGCACCAATACAAGGTCTCAAGAAGACATATAGACAAATCAAGATTGGCAAATCATGTACTCACGTATAATGGTACACACAAAATGGACTGGAATAAGACAAAAATACTACTTAAACAAGAACATACAAAAAAAGAAAAATCAAAGAAAGTGTCTGCATGTTGTTGAATAATGGAGAAATTGGGACACCCTGTGTAGAGATACCGGTTGCATGGCAACAACTTCTGACGAATGAACATCAAAAAGGAAACTTCAAAGTCAATTAATCAGGCAATTGACATTACCAAAAAAAGTCAAGCGAATATAGTGCAAAACATTCAAACAAACATTGTTCGACAACGATATCTGATAAGGAATCGAAACGTCACAAAAAAAAACAGATAAGTACAACAAAAAATACACAACATATTATACTGGAATACTAGTTGACAAATCTGTAGACCTACTTTCTCACAGTTAATCCTGCGGGAGAGTTTATTCTATAAGAGGGTAACTAGTGTTTCGGGCAGTTTCCACAAACTGCCCTTAGATACTACACCTTGATATTCAAGTACTTAACTTATCTGTATTTTTCAGAAACCATTGCAAGGAGAGAAAATCCCAGATGAACATTCAAAATAATAATAATATAATCTTGTGTCTTTAATTAAATATATTCAATAGCATTAAATTTAAACGACTCGTGTTCTATACAATTAATGATTCCCTGAATGTTAGGAATAAGACAACCCATAATTATAGTATGCGTAAATGTTGTTGCCTACCTTTAAGGGTTGTAATTTTCGTAACTCATAATTTGTTAACTTATACTGTGCCTGGAAAGACAAATGAGAGTAATAAAACTGGGTTATAATAATCGTCAACTGTCAGCACTTCAATTATGCTGTATGGCACAATTGCGCCATAACATTGTACTGATACATTGAGACGTACGTGTGTTGAGGTATCAGCACTCCAAAATCATTATAACAGAAGCAGTTATTTAATACATTAATAGTTTAGTTGTTCAAAAAAATACTCGAAACTCGTCATTAGGCCCATTGTTGCCGAAGACCGCCCGGAAGTTTACGAACAAAGTTTCGGTTTTGAGAAACAGAAACTGAACCGAAAGTACAATTCGGTCGGGCACTAAAAACAAAATTCTAAGTAGTAAAAACGAATAATATGTTGTTAAATCATAGAAATAAAATCAAAAAAAAAAAAACACACCTTTATACAACATGCCGCTGCTCATACTCCTATCTGCCAAACTATCTTGTGAACCTCTATAATAATCTCGTTTCATAGTGGAGCTTGGAGCGTAAGCTGTACAAAATAAAAAATCATGCAAAAATATAATAAACGAAAATGAACAAAACGGTACAAGGGTTTTGAATTTGACATCTGTCAAACAACCGTCATATCTTACCTGTCAAATTTGACGTGGATCCTTTCTTTCCCCTACTGGACATACCTTCGGCTATTTGAACGGCCCCACTGTCTATGTGGATCGTTTTCGGTCGTGGTCTGACGTTGCCTTTGGGCCGCATCTTCGGTGTGGGTTTTAAAGACGACAATTCTGATCTGTCTAACGTTTTACCCTGGACCAAAACATTTAACATCTATAAAAATATCTAAATCACAAACATCTTAATAGTCGAGAGGTACATTAACAGAATCTAAAAAAGTCTAGTTATGTCAAATCAGGAGGACTAGAAGGTCAATAAATTGGATTTGAAATTGAAGTCCAAAGTTTTGAAGCGTTATTATCCAGCCATAGTCTAATTCGATGCCATTTTGTAATTCGATAGAAATGACAAAAATGCACTGCTTCAGAATTATTTACTTTTCGAAGAATATCCTCGTCAAAAATAAAGTGTCGGGGTCCACGAATAACGTCGCAAGTATATACAAAACGCTGTTGTAGTTCTTCCACAGTATTTACTTCTCCATGGTGATAAATGAACCGTTTTAAACAGCTGCAAAAATAAAAATCGCAGGGTGTTAGATCCGGTGAACGTGCTGGCCAAACTGGCTCCACTCCGCCCTATCCATCTATTGGGAAATTCATTATATAAATGTTGTAGTTCTCGCCTACAATTTAGAGAATTTCCATTATGATCAAACCAAATTATAAAGTATCAATAATTTTCACCGGTCTGTCGATTTGACAAAATTTAAGACCCAATCTATGTGTAGACAAAATTATTTGTATGTTATATCCACTCTTTATCGTGAACAATTTCTAAAATTTCTTCCTCGACCTTCATAATTTCGTACAGGGGTCTTTTAGGGTGAACTCTTGGTTGTTCCTTTAAATATCATGTGTCGTGAAGTCATACAATGTGGAACAGCCAAATGGAATAAATTCGATAACAAATAAAGGAGGGCGTGTTGGGAAAAACGCTTAGACACGTCGATTTGTATTTTTAAATGCACATTTTTTCAAAAAAAAAAATATATATATAAGGTGTCTTGTGACAGTGGCTAATACCAATTTTCTTATTTTAAATGCAATGCAAGGTTTACAGAAATCCTCAGGGTCCCACCTATCTATAAACGAAAATACATCATAATCGATTCAGCGGTTTGGCCGTGAAAGCGTAACAAACAAACAAAAACCTTCGCATTCATATTATTTAGGATTACGAGGGATGCTTTTTATATTTCGGGATTGGACAACCCTAGTGTTGCAATCTGACAACTGACAGCTCTATCGTAAAGTTTGACATTTTTGAGGTTATACGTACTCAGAACGTACGAGCGCTATGTGTTGTTTACAGTAACTTAAACTTAAAGGATTCATCTCGACCAAAAAATGGAATTAAATCGTGAACATTTTCGTGCGATTATTTTTTACAACTTTCGACGTGGACTAAGTCAGCAAGAGAGCATGGATGAACTTAATTTAATTTTTGGCGATGTAACTCCATCAAGGACCACTGATTATCGATGGTTTGGTGAATTGAATCGAGGTCGTAGTTCACTCCAAGACGAATTTCGTGAAGGTCGTCCAAAAATAGTTGTTGTTCCTGAAAACATTGATGCTGTGCGCGAACTGATATTGCAAGATGGTCATGTGACCTATCGTGAGATTGAGTTAACCTTACACATTAGTGGGACCAGCATACATTCAATATTGCATAAACATTTGAATGTCAAAAAAATTTGTTCGCGTTGGATCCCACACAATTTGTCAATCGTTCAAAAAAAAGCCTCGTGTCGATTGGTTGAAAGAAAAGCTCAAAAAATACGATCGCGATGCTTCAAAACACGTTTATGACATAGTGACAGGTGATGAATTGTGGATTTACGCGTATAAGCACGAAAGTAAACAGCAGTCGACTGTATGGGTGTTTCAAGATGAACCGAATCCAACAAAAAGTTGTTCGCGCACGAAGCACTTCCAAGCAAATGATCGCCTGTTTTTTTCTGAAAAACTGGACATGTCGCAACCGTACCACTAGAACAACGCAGAACAGTCAATTCTGAGCATTTTTGACCACTCAAAACATCGATTTGATGAGTCATCCGCCGTATAGTCCTGACTTGTCACCAAATGACTTCTCTTTATTCCCGTACGTTAAAAACAAACTGAGAGGTCAACATTTTTCGACACCTGAAGAAGCGGTTGCTGCGTTCAGAATGCATGTTTTGGAGATACCTCAATCAGAGTGGAAAAATTGCTTCGACAATTAGTTCAAACGCATACAAAAGTATATAGATCTTCATGGGGAATATTTTGAAAAACAATAAAGCGATTTTCGATGATTAATATTTGTTTTTCTTCTCTAATTCCGAAATATAAAAGGCAGCCCTCGTATTCCCACTAATTCATTGTTTTCATAAACGTGTGCGATATTTATTGCCCTAAACACTCACAAATAAAAAATATTACACATTGCTGCATGAATTAAATAGCACTAGAAACACAATATGTTACAAATAAAGCAGATTTGTACAGGAGTTTTAGATTTAGAATTTCAAACAATTGTTAATATTTTTTTACTTGGCACTGTTTACTGTGACTTGGAGCTTATAACAATCTTATTCCCTTTTCTACGAGTCCTAAAAGCGGTTAAAATAAATAAGTCAACTTGAAACCACCGTCTATTCCACCACATAGCGTTCGTCACTTGAAATACAGCGCTTACAACAAAAGCAAAATTGAAAAAAAGAAGTTAAAACATTACCAAAGACCAATAAATAAAAGACATCCTTATGCGCCGCACCGAACAACGATCGAACGATAAATTCACTGGAATTATAAATCAGGAAAAACAAACAACTATCTTTCTGTCTTCGAGTTTCGCCCGTCGTCAGGTCCGTTAAATTTCGACTAACTAGCGCCACTGGGAGTGAACGTCCTGGCCAGCAGAAGAATCGCATCCAACGCGACAGAACGAGATCCTGAAATAGACTTTGGAAATGAGACATGAAGAAAAAATCCTCTTCCAAGAGTTTTAACAGTCATCGGGAGTAAAAATAGATACGAAACGCCTAGTTGCGGCTTGCAATGCAAGATGGAAGTGTCGCTTATTGTGATTTAACGGAAGAATTTTCTTAGTGCGGATATAGCGGAGAAACGACGAAACGTTTATGATTTATCGTTGCATTTTGAGGTGAGGCTTATACGAGGGATGATGAGGAAATTTGTTATATTTATAAATTTAAAAAAAATCGAAATAATAATTATGAATAATTGAAAATTAAATATGAATTGAGAAGGGTGACAAAAGACAAGAAAAGGACCAAAACCTTAGATAAGAAAATCTCATTTCCTGATGAAATAGACTTAAGCAATAAATTAAACAAAAACTGTTTATACAAGGTGTTTCAAAAAAACATGGCCTGCTCGCTACGACAGGTAGAATACCAAAAATGTTTTCGAGATACAGAGTGTTAAAGAACATTATTTTATACACTTTTCTGAAATTTACTTGGAAACTAATAATTACTTAGGGATTATATCTAACAAATCGACCAGAAGAAGTATTTTGACATGTTTGCCTCCAAACAATGTTCACAAAATATCATTTAACAATTTTTGATAGATAGGCTTACATATACTGTAAGAAAATCTGCGGTATTTCAGTTTCATGCTTACCTCTCTTTCTGCTTCTTCTATCGCTTTCTTCAACTTATACTGCTCGAATATCGCCTGCCTCCTGGCAGCCTGTTCTTCTTTTTTCCTCGCCTTTTCTTCTTCCTTGAATTTTTCTTGTTCTTTCTTGGTTTGCGCCTCTGCCTCTTTCCTGGCTTTCGCCTCTTCTTGTTGCTGTCGCCTTTGCAACGACAGCAACATGATTTTCTCTTTTTTCCGCTCCCTTTCGTAATCGAGATCCTGAAAAACGGAAAAAAAATCGGTAAGTCTAGATGAAAAATTCGGGGAACACCACAGAGAATTCGGGGAACCCCACAACGAATTCGAGAAACCCCACAACTAACTCGAGAAACCTCACGACGAATTCTCCGAACCAGGAACGAATACGGGGAACGCCAGGACCGAATACGGGAAACGCCAGGAACGAATTCGGAGAACGTCAACAATGAATTCGAGGAACCCCAGAACGAATTCGAGAAACCCGACAACGAATTCGAGAAACCCCACAACTAATTCGAGAAACCTCACGACGAATTCTCCGAACCAGGAACGAATACGGGGAACGCCAGGAACGAATTCGGGGAACGCCAACAATGAATTCGAGGAACCCCAGAACGAATTCGAGAAACCCGACAACTAATTCGAGAAACCCCACAACAAATTCTGCGAACCCCACAATTAATTCGGGGAACCCCACAACGAATACGTAGAACATCACAACAAATAGTGGTAACCCCACAACAAGTTCGGGGAACCCCACAACGAATGCGGGAAACCCCACAACGAATTCGGGAAACCCCACAACGAATTCGGGGAACCCCACGACGAATTCGGGGAAACCCCTAACGACTTCGGGGAAACCCCAAACGAAAAGGAACTTTTCTTACCGGATTGGGATTGTTTAGATCGTTTCCTATAATAATGGCGCTGGCGGCGTTGACTTTCTGCCTTTCTTGACTAGCTTCCCTCCTCGACCTCAATTTTTCTCTTTCTTGCTCTATGAGAATTTGTCTACGATTTTCTTCGTCGTCTTTCCGGATTCGCTCATCCTCCAGTTCCCTTTCGAGTTGGCGTTTCTTTTCTTGACGTTCTTGCTCCTATGAAAAAAAAAAGAGTTACATCTTTGTACGAATCAGACCAAAAGTTGCTCACCATTTTCCTCTCAACTGTCTCCTCTGGAGACTCGACGTAACTCCTCTCCTTCTTGGGCGATGCCCTCTTCGTCCTCAAAGGTGGTTTCGGCCTTTTCGGCTGATCGTTATCGAAACTGATGTAGAAACCTTTCTGACTGTTCGGGTCGTTGTCCAAGCTGCTGACTTCCGCCAATGGCGTCTGCTCAACTGGCGCAGCAACCTGAGGAGGAGGCGGTGAGGGAGACGGTTGGAAGGAATTTCGAGTGATAACCGGTCGAGTGGGAGACGGTATCCTGTACGTTCTGCTGCCCGAAGTGATGTTCAAACGACTGAGACCTTAAAAAAAACAACAAGCGGTCTTACGATTGAACCTTGCGGAACACCCATTTCACTTACCTTCGCTAATTTTATCTGCGTTGCCTATGAACGAGATATTCTGCGGTTCCATGTCGTCCGCGGGTGGGGCCGGTATAGGGGCGTGTATTACGCTCGACTTTCTTTGAGGAGTTTGAGTTTCGATCTGCTGAAGACTCACAGGAGATCTTTTACTATCGTCTAATAATTGAGATATTTGCCTGAAACAAAAACGTATGGTTAAGGGGTTGTAGGTTCGAATCCCGGCGTATCAGAAAGAATACGTACCTATGTATGTTTCGATGTTGCGGCGAGGCTGTGGGCGTGCTGTGCGACGTACCGAACTGAGATTGTTGCTGTTGATGGTGTTGCTGACTAATGGTGAAACTATTCGAATGATGGAGACCGTGTTCGTCGCCGTTTTGATATTTGCTGTCGGGGTAACGGTTGCGCTCTTGGTAGCGAGGTCCAGGGTCTTGATATCTGGGATCGTACCTGGAAATAACAAACAGATGTTTAATCGGAACAGTTAATGGCTTAACTGATTATCGCCTACCTGTCAGTATCGTGCAAAACGAAACCCCCACCACCACCACCACCGCCTCCTCCTCCCCCGCTCTGCTGTCTGTTCCACGTCCTCAGCTCCGGTTGTGGGTGTTCGGCAACCATAGGAGGCGGTTGGGGTTGTTGCGCCCACGTCCGCCTTTGCGGCACCGCAACAGGGGGTGATTGCGGCAGTTGGGGTTGTTGATCGTGCAAAAAGAACTTCGACTGTTCGGTTATCCTCGGCGGCGAAGGGCCGAACAATGTTTGGGGAAGGTGGGGTGCACTAGCCGATGACTGCAGCGGAACGGGCTGGCTGTAAACTAAAAACAAAAATTAATTAAAAAATAAATAAAAAAATATATATTGTTATAAAAATTTATCCAGTCGGTCCCTGGCTTTATTCCGATGAGACGTTAATCGCTGGGTTAACAGAAGTTCAAAAAAAAAAAGAAAAAAAAAAGTTAGAACTGGAATTTTCGAAATGGCGCCAAAAAGTATTTTCGACGTTGGACAGAAAAGTGTAGTACCATCGAGAACGACTATATAAAGAGACATTAATTTCAGGAGTGAGTTTAGTTTAGTGCGTTCAGCTTATTTTGTTGTTATGATTTCGATGTAAATAATATTACAATCAGCTGTTGGAAATATTTGATGTTTTACATGTAAATAAAAGTTTCTAAAAACAACAAATAAAAAAATCCAATTAAAAAAAATAAAATCGTATTTCCAGACTTCACTTCTACTTCTAACAAAAAATGTAAAAAATAATAATAAGTGTTAATAATACCTATAAATTAAAAATAATTTGGTCAAGTGCGAGTTGGACTCGCATACTGAGGGTTCCATACCACCTTCAAAATTCTAATATTCCAGTTTCAGACTAGCAGGGAATGAGTACATTTTCTTATATTTACTATAATATCTTTTAAAGGAAGCGTTTTAAATTTATAAAAAATATACACTTTCATTTTCCACACATAGACTTTTTATTTTATCTGCTTCAGGATTCGCTTGATTTTTATCAGAATACATACACATTTAATTTTCTAATTTGGCCCCCAAAAATTAACATTAGAGTTTTATTTTACTAATAAACTTTCAGAGAAATCTTTTATAATCTACTGTCTGAGTTTTGAGGCTCTGTGGATTGGAAGATAAAGGGCAAAATAAGTCAAGTTTTAAATTATAAATTATTAAACCTGTTATTCAAATTATTAAAAAATACAAATAAAATATATTAAAAAAAATTTAAATAGTGCAGTTTCTAAAGTGGGAATTAAGTCGATATTTATTATTTTTGTTAATATCTTTTCAATAAATGATTTAAAAATATGATATATTTGTAATTCACATAATGAGCCTTTTATCTGATATATTATATGAAGTTTTTGAAAATCGAATCTTTATTTTCCATTTAATTGCATAATTTGTCCCTAAAATTACTATGGGGGTTTTCTAAATAATTCTATATTTCCGTTTAATCAAATAAACTATGTAGTTTGGGAATAACGGCGGAAATAGGTAATTTTTTAAATCAAAAAAATACATTTGTATTCGTCATTATGAGCCCTGTGATTTGATATATTACATGATCCGTTAGAAACAATTATAATTTTTTATTTTCCATTTAATTCTATAATTTGCCCCCCAAAATGAATATTAGGGGTTTCTCCTTATTTTTCCAGTAAAGTTCAGGTGAGGGGCTATACTTCAATTTTTTTCAAAATCTGTCAGCTTATGTTTTCGGAGATAAGGGGGGGGGGGGGAATGGGTAATTTTTTTTTATATTTTTGTTAATACCTTTCAATTAATTTATTTTACAAATATGAAAAAAATATATTTGTTTTCGTCATAATGAGCCCTTTCATTTGAGATATAACATGATGGGTTAGAAACAATTTTAATTTTATATTTTCCATTTAATTCTATTATTTGCCCCCCAAAATGATTATTAGGGCTTTTCCCTTATTTTTCCAGTAATGTTCAGGTGAGGGGCTATACCTCCATTTTTTTTTCAAAATTGCTGTGATGTGACAGAGGCAGAAATCCGGAGTGATATTATAAGGGTATCCGTATAGTGTATATACGGAACCCTTAAAATTAACAAAAAAATATAAAAAAACTCTATTTGTACACATACAAGTCGAGTACTTACTTTGTGGAGGTGGCACGAACATTTGCGGTTGGTAGACATGTTGTTGGACGTAAGGAGATATCGGCGGCGGGGGTTGTTGTTGTTGTTGCGTTTGTTGCTGTTGCATGCTCTGAAGTTGTTGTTGCTGTTGCTGCAGCATCTGTATTTGTCTTTGTTGTTGAGCTATCAGTTGTTGCTGTTGTATTTGACTTTGTTGCGACGTTATGCGTTGCATGTCCGACTGAATGTCGTGTAGACTAGAATTCAATCTACAAGATTACACGATGAACATGTTTCTTATAAATTAGTATTTAAAAGTTGCAAGGAAATACTTACTGAGCTATGTTCTGGTGGTATTGTTCCATTTCCATGTTTTCCAGTTCGGGAGTTCTTCGAGTTTCGTAGAACGGTTGCGACTCGTCACTCCACTTTCTGTCGATGGTCACCACGTCATCGTTGATTTCCTTTTGTGAAAAAACAAACGATAATTGAGAAGGAAATACAATAATTCAAATGACAGAAGGTATTGACAAGATTTTTTGGGAGACTTTTTTATTTCTTAGCACACATAAATGTGTCAGGACTAGAATTAAAGAGCAAGAAAGACTGCAATGACATTTATGTTGACATGGAAGACCTGAGATAATTCCTTTTGATTCCGTCTTTTTAGTGTTATTTAGCAAATAAAGTGCAGAAGAAAAATTAAAGATGATAAATAAAAAACTTTTAAAACCACTCTATTCTTTTATATGTCTTATGACTCACCAAGGGATGTATCAAAATATATAACCTCTATATTTGACGCAATACCAACAAAGAGGGAGATATATGAAGCGACAAGGATAGATAAAAACAGACAGGGATAGATAAAAACAGACAGGGAAAGATAAAAACAGACGGGGAGAGATAAAAACAGACAGCAAGAGATAAAAACAGATAGGAAAGGATAAAAACAGGCAGGAAGAGATGGAGACTGATAAGAAGAGAGTGGGTGAGACAGGAAGTGATGGAGACCGGTAGGAAAAGAAGGAAAGGTAGACAAAGACACCTGAAGTGATAGGCAGAGAAATAGAGATGGTGGAAGACATAGGAAGAACAAGAAGAGATGGAGATATGTAGAAAGGCACGAGAAGACATCAGAAAGCATGGGAGAGACGGGAATACACGAGAATAAATAAGAAGGCATGAATAGAACTAGAAACACAGAGAGATTGGATCAGATTGGCCTCTCAATCTGAATGTTAAATTAAGAAAAAAATGCTAACGGCAATAAAAGTCATATTTGGGTCATGTTTTGAGAGGTGACAAATACTGCAAGTGGCAGTGTGGTTTGGAAGGGAAAAGCTTTCGTAGTTATGGAATGTAAGAATTGGAGTTTGAAGAGTTGATGAGAGCTGAAAAACAGAAGTGTTCAACAGTGTGATCGCCAACCTTCAATAATGGAGACGGAACAGGAAGAAGAAGGAAGCCAATGAGCGAGACAGGTAGACTCGAGAAGAGATTGAAAGTTATGGAAAGAACCAGGGAGAGACAGGAATTGACAGTGAGGAAAAGTTATAAAGAATGTAGAACGTTTATTAAGTTGTAAAAATTATTGAAGGGTTTCTAAAATGTCCACGGTATGCTTTCGAAAAAGCATTCTATATGAAGAGATAAAGAAATAGGGGGGAAAATGAAGAGACAGGAGGTGACTAGGAGAGCCCAGAAATCACGGAAAGAGATCGGAAAACATGGGGAGAATCAGGGAGAGACAATATTAGAAATATATAAAAAATGGTGAACGCGTGTTTAAAAAATAATACAACTGAGAAAGAATCTCGAAATTCGGTAGTATAAATTAAGATGTGTCGAACTCCTGAATTTCCTAATGTTGAAATGTGCTTAAGACTTGCTTAAATCAACGTTTAGATAAGGACGTAACGAATCAGCTGATTGAAGACCTCCCAAAATTTTCAGAAACAGAAATAACAGTTAAAAACAACAAACGCAGACTACATGTTATTTTAACCGCACATAATCACACAGTAAATAGTATATTTGTTGAAATTGGTTCTAATAATGAAGAATGGGTTCAAGTTCGTTCTTGGAATTTTCTGTACACTTGAGAAAGTCAGTTCTTTTTTCTCTAATATCAAAAACAGAGGGGGGAGGTACTAAGGTGATATTTTAAATATCAATGGCGACCTTGAAGTCAACGTAAAAGCTACAAAAACTTACAACTATAACCTACAACTTTAGTTAATATATTTTTTTCTGTGGTTGTTATATACCCAGTATAAACATATCGGTGTATTACAAACTATTTGAATTAATAAACAATACAAAAGGTGTAAAAAGTTACAATAAGGTTAATAAAAACTACCAAGTGAAAAATGTGCTGCAAATTGTGCTAAAATTCTACTCGAATACTACCACAAAGCCAAACCAAAACTATTAATAAACAAATTGCTACGCAATTACTAAATCAAATGCCAAACAAATAAATAAACAAAAGTATATCAAAAATAAAATAAAACAAAATAAAGTACCTGTAAAGTGAACGGCCTCTGAGGTTTTGTGACGGTAGTAGAAGTAGTACTAGCGGTAGTTTGAGGGGCCGATTCGGCTGTGGGACTTTGCACGTCCGAACCCTCATCGGCCGAATTATTATTTATTGTCTCGGCTTCGGATTTAAGTAAATTACCTCTTCCCTGGAAAAGTTAGTTAAAGATCGGTGAGAGGTACCGCCACCAACTGACATAAATAATGTGATTCGGTGCATGTTATTCCAATTTGTGAGTGTTTTAGTGAAAAGAGTGTGTACGATTTCTCTCATTTGTTTTTAACATTAACGCTTGTTGTTTGCGTTATTTCCCACACATTATCCGCACTTAGTGTGTTTAAATGTTGTCTGTTTGTGTTGCGGAAGCTTTAAATTGAATTGCTCGTCATATTGGAAGAAACAACATTTTGAAAAGTATAAAATTATTAATAACGGTTATGATTACTTTGCTATTTGAGAGAGAAAAAACGAATAGAGATAAGCAGGAATGGAAAAAGATAAGAAGAGATGAAGAAGAGAAAACAAAAGGTCGGGAGAGAAAGGAAGAGCTAAACAGAGACGGGGAGAACTAAGCAGAGACGGGGAGAGACAGTAACATATCTTAAGAGAAAAAAGCAGACGAGGAGAGATAAGCTGAGATGGGAGAAGATAGAAAGAGGATGGGGAGAAGATAGAAAGAGGATGGGGAGAGATAGGAAAAGATGGGGAGAGATTAGCAGAGACGGCGAGAGATAAACAGAGACGGGGAGAGACAGGAAGAGGTACTGAGATTAAAAAACCGATGATAAGAGATAAGCAGAGATGTGAAAAGATAGAAAGAGCTGAGGACACAAAGGAAAATGTGGAAAAAGAAGGAAAAGACAGGGACATATAAGCAGAGGCGAGGAAAGACAGAAAGAGGTCTTGAAAGAAATAAATCGATGAGAAGAGATCAGCACAGATAGGAGAAGATCAAAGAAAAAGGTGGAGAGAGAAAGGAAACGACCGGGAGAGATCAGCAGAGACGAGGAGAGACAGGAAGAGGTCTTGAGATAAAAAAAACGATGAGAAGAGATAAGCAGAGAAGTGAGATGATAGAAAGATATGAGGACACATGGGAAAATGTGGAAAGAAAAGGAAAAAACAGGGAGGGATAAGCAGAGACGAGAAAAGCAGAAATAGGTCTTGAAAAAAATAAATCGACTACAAGAGATCAGCAGAGATAGGAGTAGATCAAAGAAAAAGGTGGTGAGAGAAAGGAAACGATCTGGAGAGATCAGTAGAGACGTGGGGAGATAAGCAGAGACGGGGAGAGACAGGAAGAGGTCTTGAGAGAAACAAAAACCGATGAGAAGAGATAAGCAAAGAAATGAGAAGATAGAAAGAGCTGAGGGCACAAAGGAAAATGTGGAAAGAGAAGGAAAATACAAGGGAGAGATAAGCAGAGACGAGGAAAGACAGAAAGAGGTCTTGAAAGAAAGAAATCGACGAGAAGAGATAAGCAGAGATAGGGGAAGATCAAAGAAAAAGGTGGAGAGAGAACGAAAACGATCGGGAGAGAACAGCAGAGACGGGGAGAGACAAGCTGAAACGGGGTGAGACAGGAAGAGATCTTGAGAGAAAAAAACGATGAGAAGGGATAAGAAGAGAAGTGGGAAGATAGAAAGAGCGGGAGGTATAAAGGAAAACGTGGAAAGAAGTAAAAAACAGGAAGTGATAAGCAGAGACGAGGAAAGACAGAAAGAGGTCTTGAAAGAAATAAATCGACGAGAAGAGAGATAAGCAGAGATGTGAGAGGACAGAAAAAGGTGGAGAGAGAAAGGAAAAGGTGGAGAGAGAAAGGAAAAGATCGGGAGAGATCAGCTGAGACGGGGAGAGATACGCCGAGACGGGGTTAGATATGCAGATATTGAAGAAGATAGATAGAGAAAGGAAAATGTGGAGATAGGCAAAGAACGGGAGAGAAAAGCAGAGACGGGAAAAGAGAGGATAGAGATCTTCATCTTCAAAAAAGAGACGAAGAAGATAAGCAGAGATGGAAGGTGATAGGACGAGATGGGGAAAAAGGAAAAAGTAGAGAAAGGAAAAGATGGGTAGAGAACGGAAAAGATGGGGAGAGATCGTCAAAAACGGGGAGAAACAAGAAAAGATCTAGAGAGAGAAAACAGACTAGGGGAGATAAGCAGAGATGGAAGAAGATAGACATACATGAGAGAGAAAGGAAAAGGTGGAGAGAGAAAATAAAAGATATGCTTAGTCTAGGCGGAGAGAGAGGCAAAGAATGGGAGATATAAGCAGAGACTGGGAAAGACAAGAGATCTTGAGAAAAATGGGAGGGGTAAAACGAGATGGGAAAAGATAGGAAGAGATGGGAAAAGAGAGAAAAAGATGGGGAGAAATATGAAAAGAGGGGGAGAGAAACGAAAAGACGGGAAAAGAAACGAAAAGACGGGGAGAGATAGGTAAAATAAAAAACAGGAAAAAATATGAAAAACGGGCGGAAAGGAAGAAATGTGGAAAAAAGCAGTCAGAGATAGGAGATAAATAAGAGCTGGAGAGAGGTAGGACAACTTGGGTAGAAATAATGAGACAGGAGAGAGGAAGAGACAGTCAGAAGAGATACGGTACAATGAGAAACATTAAAAAACACTAGGATTGTTAGGAAAAACTGAGAAGAAATTAAATCAGGAGAATATGAGAGACATCGACATAAACAAAAGAGATATCGCTAAAAATGAAATAGAAGAAAACAAATTTTAATTATTTTTTAATAAAAAATGACACTCTGAGATATCAAAATAGATAATTAGTTTATATCTTTGTGAGATATTTACATAGTTTAACATCACAATGAAACTTTGTTTCTCCATTATGGCAAATCAAGTAACTAATTTTCCTAATTCTCCAACACTATGTCTCCCTAGACTCGGCTACAACTGAGCACTAATCAAAATGAGCAAACACAAACATAAAAATAATTTAAAATATTCAAAACATGCAGGGATTTTTACACTCAAACATGTAGCAAAGCTCTCAGTATGTTTCCAATAAAATTTTAATGATAGGGCAAAATCACTATCATATACAAAATTCCATATATCAACACAAATAGTTATATTCACTGAGAACGTTACTACATGAACATAAAACAACGGAAGTAATAAAATACAAAAATCTATAGAGAAATTTCCAAACAAATTTCGAAAATTCCAACATTAGCAACGAACACCCTTACCAACTCAGTTAGCTAAAATCGAAACATTCACGTATTACACAAACTCCCAAAATAAAGTAAAACAAAAACACATTTAAAGCTTCAACAAAATGCACTCCATCTCTGTGGTGATTTTATGTACATATACTACAGAAAAATGTAGAAAAAAGTAAAATAAAACCAAACACCGTGTGTCGTACCTTCGCCACGGCTTGAAGGAAAGCAGCCTTGCCGACTTTTTGCCTCTGCTTGCTCATCGCCATCTCCATGCGACGCTTTTCGTTTTCGATGTGTCTCCTCTTTTCTTCCAGTTTCATCCGGATGTCGTTGAGTTGGATGTTCATCACGTTGTTGGGCGTCGTGCCGTCGTCCCCCACGCCATCTGGTGGTTGTTGGTTGTGGCTGCTCTGTTGCTGCCACGTGGTGGTGTTCGGTAAGGTGGTGGCGAAGGTGGTTTTCTTTTCGTTGCCGTTTTGTTTGGTGAGGAAACTCGATTTTTGAGGGTACTCGTCTTTGTCGTTCATGTACACGAGCTGAATACCCCGGTTCTCGCCTAGAATCTAGAAAAGAGAACGAGATTATGTAGAAGCAAGAAAATGTTAATTGATATGTATAGGCTAAGGGAACGAACAAGAAAGAACAGACAGGAAGAAACAGTGAGAGACAGAAAAAGTTGGAGGAAGAGATGGGAAGAGTTAAGTAGTGACGAGGAAAGACAGGAAGAAATAGTTAAATACAAGGGGAGACGGGGAGAGATAGGGAGACAACAGGACAGACATGAGGAGAAAAAGAGAGAGAGAGAAAAGAAGGGACGCGGAGATACAAGTGGCGACGTGAAAAATATAAAGAGATGGAGAAAAACAGAAAGAGATAGATGCAAAGAGGAAAAGATAGAGAGATAAAGGAAAGCAAACGTGGGAAGAGACAAACAGACGCGGGAAGAGACAAACAGACGCGGGAAGAGACAAACAGACGCGGGAAGAGACGAAACAGACGCAGGAAGAGACAAACAGACTCAGGACGAGGCAAACAGACGCGGGAAGAGATAAACAGATGCGGGAAGAGACAAACAGACGCGGGAAGAGACAAACAGACGCGGGAAGTGACAAACAGACGCGGGAAGAGACAAACAGACGCGGGAAGAGACAAACAGACGCGGGAAGAGACAAATAGACGCGGGAAGAGAAAAACAGACGCTGGAAGAACCAAACAGACGTCCGAAGAAATAAACAGACGTGGGAAGAGATAAACAGACGAGGGAAGAGATAGGCATAGGAAGAGACTAGGAGAGATTAACAACATGGGGAAAGATTTTCATTTAAACAAGTTGGATGCCAGCGTATTTATCTAGAAAGTAGAAAAAGTTTATGCCGGAGCAAAAGTTACCAATTGAATTACTCTTCATTTGTTTCTTCTTTCCTAGAATTTCCATAAAGATTAAAACAAATAGATGACATCTCATACCACTATCAGTAGAGAAGTGGATGCACAAGGAATGTCTGAAAATAGTATGGTGGAGCAAAAAGACTTTACAAACAAAAAATAAGATTGAAGACTGGAGGAACTGCAAATTCTGGTAAAGCCTTCCCAAAAATTATGAAATTCTAACCTTTGCAAATTATAAACTATCGTTTATACTGATAATTTTATTTCCACACGGGATAAGATCACTTATAACTTTCTGTCATCGATTCTACTGTTCTGGTATATAAAAAAAGTTTACAATTTACCTTTTGCTTTCCCAAATCGGCAAAGCTCATCCTCTTCGACACCTCCCCGTCCACCAGGTCCTTCATGATGTTTTCTTTGTTGACGGTGACGGCGATGTTCCTGTAGGCGATGTCGTCACTGCTGAGCTGCCTTTTCAGTTTCAATTTCTCGGTACCGTTGTCTTGTTTTTCACAGCCGTTGTCATCGTAGCCGAGTTGAAACGTACCTCTGGCGTCTTGTAAGGAAGATCGCACTGGTACGACGCTTTCGATGGGCGTCGGGAAAGTTGGCGTCGATATTTTTCTGCCCACGTGAACGGCAACCTAAAAATGTCAATATCAACGCTAAAGTAATTTAAATAACTGGAGGAATTTTGGTAGATTTGATAGAGTTTGTAAAGAAAGTGTCTAAAAGAGTATTAATATTGATAAAAATGATAAATAAAATGAGAAGACGGTGGATCACGAAGAAGATAAGCGACAAATAAAAAAGAAAAAAACTGGGAAAGAATAGGCTAGTTACATACTTAAATTGACAAAAAAATAATGAGATAGAGATATCGGAACATGAGAGTAGGGTGGAACCAAGCAACCAGTTGATGTAAGAAAGAGAGAAACACAAAAAAATAAATTTGGAGGTTGATAGAGAAGAGAAACTGAACAATACAAAAAGAGACAGAAACAGACAGGGAAATAGGAAGAGCTGGATAGAGAGAGACCGAAAGACATAAAATTATACAGGAAATGAGGAGAGGAGACTGGGAGCTCCGGGGAGAGATTAGAGGATATAAGGAGAAGGGGAATCCGACAACGAGACAAAGACAGAGAAGCATCAAGATAGAAAGAGAAAGGGGAAACCAAAAGACATGAAGAGGGACACTATCAGACTGAAAACTATTAGAACACAGGAAGAAATACGTAAAGACAAGAGGAGACAGGGAGAGATCGGGAGACAACAGACCAGACATGATGAGAAAGAGAGAGAGGGAAAAGAAGGGCAGAGTAGAGACAAGAGGCGACGCGGAAAATATAAAGGGTGGAGAAAAACAGGAACAGATAGACACAAAGTGGAAAAGATCGAGAAAAAAGAAGACAAACGTGGGAAGAGATAACCAAGCGCAAGAAGAAATAACAAGACGCGGGAAAAGATAAACAGAAGCGGAAAGAGAGAAACAGAAGCGGGAAGGGAGAAACAGAAGCGGGAAGGGAGAAACAGAAGCGGGAAGAGACAAACAGACGTGGGAAGAGACAAACAGACGCGGAAAAGATAAACAGGCCCGGGAAGAGACAGATAAGCACCAAGATAGGAAGAGACAGAAAATACATGAAGAGGCACACTATCAGACTGGAAAACTATTAGAACACAGGAAGAAATACGTAAAGACAAGGGGAGATAGGGAGAGATAGGGATACAACAGAACAGAAATGATGAAAAAGAGAAAGAGAGAGAGAGCCAGAAAGGAAGGGCCGAGGAGAGATAAGTGGTGACACGAAAAATATAAAGCGTGGAGAAAAACAGGAAGATAGACACAAAGTGGAAAAGATAGAGATAAAAGAAGACAAACGTGGGAAGAGATCACCAGACGCAGAAGAAATAACAAGACGCGGGAAGAGAGAAACAGAAGCGGAAAGAGAAACAGAAGCGGGAAGAGAGAAACAGAAGTGGGAAGAGACAAACAGACCCGAGAAGAGATATACAGACGCGGGAAGAGGCAAACAGATGCGGGAAGAGACAAAGAGAGGAAACATGAGGAAAAAGAAAGTGTGTCGAACAAACAATAGAAGGTGCCAAACAATCGTAAGACAAAAAGCAATAGATACAGAACGGTAGAAGGAAACGAGAGATTGACACAAATAGAGAAAATGAAACAATTGCCGTTCGGTAGAGAAAATTTTCGGCTTACCTCTTTATCGGGGTTTCTGCCGATGAAATTCAAGTTGTCCTGACTGCCACCGAAATTCTCGATGGTCAGTTGACTGTCCTCAGTCGTGGAATTCCTTCGACTCCTCCTTCCCGCGAACGTACTCTTCCTGTTCTCCTCCCAATTGCTCGGTCGGCCGGCGGCCATTTCGCCTCGTTCGTCCGCTTTGCTGTCGTTGTTGTGTTTCTCCTTGCTCACCTTCATCCTGGCCGGTATGAGAGGTTCCTCGGTGACGACCGACCTCAAAGTCGGTACGTTTTTGCTTCTGTGGACGACGAAGGAGTCCTCAGAGCCTCGTCGTAGGCTGTCCTCCGTCATTTCGGACATACTTTGCACGCTCTGTTGAAGGGAATTGGTTTTTCTGAGGGCCGTGTGCGTCGGTGTCGACCTTGTGACTAAAAATGGAAACAGATTTTATTAAATAACACAATCGAAAAGAGTTATCAGTCTCAAAACGCTATGATTCGCAGACGACAAAGCGATGATGAATATATAAAAAGCGTCGCTCTTATATGAGAGTCATGCTGAAAGCTTATAAAAACTGCAGGATTTTTGAATAATAGTATGGGACATCTTTGAAAACAAAAAACGTAAATTTTAGACAATGGGCTATCATTCTAGTGTTGCATATTGAACATCGAGGGCGCGACTAACTAAATGTCACTGTTAAAAATAAACCTTCATCTATAGTTAACCGAAACCCAAAGTTTCAGTGCGATACGTAGAGTATTGTAGCTTCAGGAGGTGAAAACTCAGATAGGGATTTTAGTTAACTTTTTTGAGCGCCCTCTGTACTGGTCATAGAAGCTTAGGTTTCAGCGAATTCCCCTGTGAGGGGGCAACCACAGAAGTGATTATCGATCGTCAAGACTTGTTTGTAAACGTAGTGGGCATTCATGAGTCTATAATTTCTGTTGTAAGGTACATCATAATATTTCTCGAGTAGGTAAATCATAACAGTAAAGCTATTTAATATACAGGAAAGATAATGGGTACTCAGGCAAGTGTTGTTTTAATAAAACGCCTAAAAAGTTATAAACTATAAACAGAAAGCGCTAGGAACTAGGGCTTCAGACGAGCTTTTTACTGCAAACCTAAACAAATTCTTGACAGATTGTTTGCTCACAGTAAATGAAGCTGATGTGCATGTATTTTTCTGTAATGCTTTCCTTAATGTTTCACAAATGTCCTGTTTCAAGTGTACGGAATAAGTACAGGAGACAATTTTCTATACTCTGTAGAAAAACCCCCATGCTAGTACCTTATTAAGTTAATCCCCAATAATAAGAGATAAAATAATAAGTGAATTACATGTTATATTTTATTGAAGCTGTTGACAATCGGGAAAACAACAGGAACATTTCAAATCCGGTGCAAATGTTTAGTATGACAATTGAATAAACTTGTTAGCCTTCAATTGCAGATTGCAGATGCAACCTGCTGTTAAGCCATTAACTTAAGTAATTAGTACAAGGGGTAAATCCTAAGTACCCCTTGTACTAATTACTTAAGTAATGGTTTAGTGGTAGGCATACATTAGAAAAAATTGTAATTTGGATTTAGTTTAGGTTTACTCCTTGAAGATGACAACTTAGAGTTGTTGAAACGGCGTTGAGTGTTTAAAATAAAGGTTTGGTGTTAGGGTGCAAAACATTCCACAGCTTTTCCTTCATAGAGGTTGTTGAATAATTCATTTATAATCTGTCTATAGTAATATTGTCATACTTTCTATTTCTTAAACATTACATATTTTGGTAATTTTATTTCGGTAGTACAGTCATCTGGTGGTAGTTTTTTGAAGCAATAAATGTAGATAACATGTAGATTCCTTTTTTATTTTTGGTAAAAGCATTTTACAGGTTCCTGTATAGTAGAAACTGCTTCTATGACTATCGCAAATGGCGCTAGTCGTTATTTTTGAAGACAATTTTACCACAGAGTTTCCCATCTAATCTGTCTGTGTGATCTGTGATTGTAGCTTCAGCAAGTTGTCAGTGTCCACAAGTTCACAAATAAATAAAATACGAGGGCTGCCTTTTGTATTTCGGGATTGGACAACCCTAGTGTTGCAATCTGACAACTGACAGCTCTATCGTAAATTTGACATTTTTGAGGTTATACGTACTCAGAACGTTTTGACATACGAGCGATATGTGCTGTTTACAGTAACTTAAAGGATTCATCTCGGCCAAAAAATGGAATTAAATCGTGAACATTTTCGTGCGATTAGTTTTTACAACTTTCGACGTGGATTAAGTCAGCAACAGTGCATGAATGAACTTAATTTAATTTTTGGCGATGAAACTCCATCAAGGACCACTGTTTATCGATGGTATGGTAAATTCAATGGAGGTCGTAGTTCACTCCAAGACGAATTTCGTGAAGGTCGTCCAAAAACAGGTGTTGTTCCGGAAACCATTGATGCTGTGCGCGAACTGATATTGCAAGATCGTCATGTGACCTATCGTGAGATTGACTCAACCTTACACATTAGTGGGACCAGCATACATTCAATATTGCATAAACATTTGAATGTCAACAAAATTTGTTCGCGTTGGAACCCACACAATTTGTCAATCGTTCAAAAAAAGGCTCGTATTGGTCGAAAGAAAAGCTCAAAAAATACGATCGCGGTGCTTCAAAACACGTTTATGACATAGTGAAAGGTGATGAATCGTGGATTTAAGCGTATGAGCAGTCGACTGTATGGGTGTTTCAAGATGAGCCGAATCCAACAAAAGTTGTTCTCGCACGAAGCACTTCCAAGCAAATGATCGCCTGTTTTTTCGGAAAAACTGGACATGTCGCAACCGTACCACTAGAACAACGCAGAACAGTCAATTCTGAGTGGTACACAACCATTTGTTTGCCAGTTGTCTTCCAAGAAATGAGGAAAACTAACCGCCGAAGACGGATCACTCTTCACCACGACAATGCGAGCTCTCACAGATCGGCTCAAACAACTGCATTTTTGACCACTCAAAACATCGATTTGATGAGTCATCCGCCGTATAGTCCTGACTTGTTACCAAATGACTTCTTTTTATTCCCGTACGTAAAAAACAAACTGAGAGGTCAACTATTTTCGACACCTGAAGAAGCGGTTGCTGCGTTCAGAATGCATGTTTTGGAAATACCTCAATCAGAGTGGAAAAAGTGCTTCGACAATTGGTTCAAACGCATGCAAAAGTGTATAGATCTTCATGGGGAATATTTTGAAAAACAATAAAGCGATTTTCGATGATTAATATTTGTTTTTGTTCTCTAATCCCGAAATATACAAGGCAGCCCTCGTAATAGTGAATTATTAACTGAAATTTACACATCTTCAGCTTTTTATATAAAAATTTTGAAGCCGTTTCTGTATTTTTTAAATATCTTTATCAAGAAAAAACGGTTTAAAAACAACAACACCAAAGAAAATTGTGAATAATATCAGATATTAGAAGGAAATCTCAAAGAATATTATAGCAAGTAATGAACAATAAAATAAAGTAATAGGAGGATACAATAACAAAACCAACACAAAAAAACTCGTAAATTTATGATATTGCTGCAAAAGAAACAGGGAAACAAGAATATCGAGAACGTAAAAAAGTTCAACAAAAAAAATCACAGATGTGCAATTAAAACTCGAAAGTCAAATAATCAAATTCAACCTCAAAATAACTAAAAGACACAAAATAATGGAGCTTGTCACCAAATTCGACAAGGTTATCATAAAAATAAAATCAGCAAGTAAATGGGCAAATAGATAAAAAAGTAAAAACGTATATTAAAAATATACCTGCCCAACGATGTTTTCTGAAAATAAACAGGTTATAACTTTTATTCAACATATTTGAATCACCCAGTACAATACTTATATACGAACCAATTCAGTATTAATAAAATTATCCGTCTTTATAAACTTTCAACATGAACGTCGTATGTACTACTACTTTTATCTAATGATTCATCAGAATAAATAAAAGAATAACATACAAACAAATATCGCTATCGAAAAAAAGATATAAAAAATTCATTAAAAACAATCACAATAAAAGCTGCAATCGTCCCCCAAATGCAGCTCACAATTTTTTAAATTAATTTCATATCAAATAAGATAATTGAAACATAAATACAAAAATTCGTGAAAGAATTTATACAAGTATAATAAATAAGTCATTGATAGCTTTACAATTTTCTACTGTCGATTATTTACAGAAAAACTATTTACATATATTAAATCTTAAATTAGTGGCATTCCCGTTCACTGCTATGAGTTGATAGACAGAAAGATTTGTTAGAATATGCGGATTATTAGTTTTCATGCAGAATACGGCTAACTAAAAATAAATTAAGCTCGAGAAAATTACGAAATATAAGTACTAACGACTGTACAAAATTATTAAACAGATTTAAAAAACGCTTTTACCTTCACCATCAAATATCATTCCGGTTTTTGTTTACTCAAAAATGTCACACCACTCACCATCAATAACTATACTTTAACTACCGAGCGATTAAGGCCACATTTTAGTACCAGCAAAACTGTGTTGACAGTGTCAAAATTCTGCAGTTTGATCTTACAAAATGTAGATAAAAGATTTATCAGTTTATTGATAGATCACTTCATTAATTGATAAGGTTCTCGGTAGAGAACACACTAGATTCAGTTTCATAACCTAGGATGAATCACCTTGAAATTCTAACTTGAAATCGAGAGTTCGTGCATTATTAAATAACAAATGAATAATACGAGTACAAACGTATGTCATCAAAGATTTTAAACATTTGGAAAAGAATTTAAGAGTATATGAGAGTGAGGTGAGAATAAGATGATGTCCTTTTTGTGGAAACGTTGTTAAAGATACACTAAAAAAAACATTAATATCTCAGAGAATGTTTAGTACCAGAGAGGTACAGCTAGAATAGACATCACATTGGTCATTAAGCTCGGGAACTAACCAGTAAAACAACACCTTGCTGCAAAATTCGACATTATCCATCAACATTATCACCTTCCATATATTCATTCAAACGTTTTCCTAAACTTTCGATGCCTAACTTGTACAAGGATGTCTTACAATACAATAGATTGCAGTTCTCCTTTTTGACACTTGCCAATAGCTAGAAGTCAGATGAGGCCAAATCGAATGCAAAAATGTTTTTTTATACCCAAATTTTCACGCATAATTTTTAATACAGTGCGTTTTGATATCTTTAGGATGTCAGCTATCTCTCGAAACCACATATTTTCGGGCGCGGCCACCTCAATAGGGCGACTGGGCACTTGTCCTGGTTAGGCCGGGCTCACACGTTGCAACCAACGCGACTATTCTAAGGTGTGAGATTATAAAATAGCAATGACTCCAATGTTGGTGGAAACTTTGACAGTTAGCCGTTGAGTATCGGTTTCATCAAAGAAATCTACTAGAAAATCTATCAAAGACATACTACAAAAATTATCAAACACTTAGGAAGGCTATCAAATCTAACAGCAGTTAAAAAAATTAATATCATATTCGTGACAACGAGAAATTGCTTGTGTCTTAGCTTTAGCTATATAAAACGTCTTTTTGATTGCAATTCAGACCGGTTGTGAGAACGTCAATTTGAATTTTCGAATTGCCAGAACAGAGTTTTATGAATTGAATCTAGATACTCAACAATATTGTTACAAAGTTTCATTTGCACGTCACGCCACTGTAGCGAAAAATCTAGAAGACGAATCATTGCACAACACCTGACCTTTCAAATAACATTTTTTAGAGCTTTCGATGCTGTGTCACTTATTATCCAGTCATCAGGTGCTTATTTGTGTGTATATAAAAGTAAAATCCCACGAATTTTTAGGAAATCTTCATATAAATGAGGCTTAGATAAATGCACAGCTCTAGTTTGAAGGCAGTAGCATTTTTGGAAGGATTGGAGTGATAATAATTGAAAGAGATGCTGATTTTTGTTTCTACCCCTATATGAAAAGATAATATTTCTTAGCAAGCTATGGATTTTTGCCCCCTACTTTCATCATGTGACTTTGAAAATAGCGGGGTGTAACAGGGCTATTTGTTTATTAGTGAGCCGGGTAAGAATGTTCAGTCTCAGTGGGGGGGGGGCAGTTAAGACAGTGCAGTAGTAGTTAGGGTTGTAATTTAAATGGGAAGTATTGACTTGCGTGATATAATTCTTTTTGCAACCCCACAGAAATATAAGACATTTTAACATGCCGTTTTTTTCATTATTTATAAAATTCTGCTAGCTTTAATTTTCGGGGCTTTTGTAATTTTATTTGAAGTACTGGCGCAATTTAATCTTAATTGCTGACAATTTAATTTTCAAAGAATATACAAATTTCGTAATTTTCTCTATTTATTCAAACAAAAAAAAAGAAAACAAACGAAACTATGAACAGCCTACTACTTCTGTTAAACCTAAGAGTGCCAGAGTTAGTAAAAGCATGGTACCACAGTATTTCGGACAAAATGACGTCGTATCACTTTGATGATGATCTCTGTGTGATGATTTCTACCAATAACAACGAAAAAAAAAATGCAAAAAAATTCATGATTACTGAAAAGGAAAATTCTCGTTTACCTTGAAAAGCGGCCGGATCCGATGGTGGGGGATCGTCGAGGCCGCTGCGCAGATCCGGGATGGGAGCCATCACGGTCTGGAGCAGGTTTCGTTTATGCGTTACCCCGTGCGAATTACTAGGCGGGGCTGTTATCTCTATCGATCCGAACGCATACAAATATACAAGCAAAATTATTCCTGTTAGCCTTGTGCGTGTGTGTATGTTTTGGTTTTTGTCTTTTTCAGGATTCATTTCAACGGTGATATCGATTTTTTTTATTTGCTAATGTAGTAACAGATGTTATTCGAGTTTTGATCAGTACTACTGGTTTTTGTTATTCATTTGTTGAGTAACAAGTTATTCGTGAGAGCATATCAGAAGCAATAATTGTTCTGTACTTAAGATCCGATTAAACTACTGTGGTATTGTAACCTAAATACTTTAACCTATTCGGATAAAACTAGTCCTCTAATATGGTGAATTTTAAGTCAAAGAAACTCTGAACTCGATGACAGACATAGAACGAATGGCCCGTTAGATGCCCAGATTTAAATCCTATTAACTTTTTGATTTGGGACTACTTAAAAAATAAACCTACCTACCAATTAGGAATATGTTAACTGATTCGCCATACTGTTTCATATTATTTTGTAGATAAGGATTCCAAATGTTTTGTAGAAAATGGTATGTTGTCCAATTCCAGAACTTGCCAGTAAAGAATACGAGAATAACATAAGTCTGGAGAATCTGGACTAGTCTTATAGACAACAAATACAAATTATACCAAGAAATGTTGATGACGCTGTTATATGTTAAGAAGCTAAATGAAGAATATGGGCAGTGGGGGGTACAGAAGGAGTCAGTAAAATGGGTACGATCATTTTAAATCAAGATAGATTCAATTAAAGGGAACAGCAAAAATTAAACAACAGAATGACTGTAATAAAACAACTACACCCAATATTGGGGAACAAACACATCGCTAACAAAAATCTGAAAAGGATATACAAGGCAATCGTTGAAAGACAATAAGGTAACAATGGAAAAAGTGCTATTTTCGAGCTACACTTCACCAGTTCATCCGCCATCTTGGAATCGCCATCTTGAATCCGCCAATTTAAACTCAAAAGCTGACTTCAGCAACCTTAAAAAACCTACAAACCACTATATTCTAGCGTTTAGATATTCTCAATTCATCCGCCATTTTGGATTCGCCATCTTAGGTTAGGTTAGGTACTTACGAACATTCAATTATTCACGGCTGATTACCATATGATTCGCGTACATATAACGTATGAGCCCAAAAAAATTAAACTAAAAATTCTTTACATTTATATGTAATTTTATAGTACCCAATCTTCCTAACTGAAGCAAAATGTACTTTAAAAAGTGTACTTCAAAATTCCATGGATATAAACAACAATTATTGCTCCTGCCATGCCCCAATTTAAATTATTATAAAAAACCGATATTAACTACAACCGTAATTTTCACAATTTTACGTTTTTTAAATCAACCAATGGTGTAATTAACAGTGACTTCATTTTGAGAATTATTTAAAAGAGGGTTTAATATAGGTGAGATGATGAATGTAAGTTTTCAGTCGTTTAACAAATTAGGGGAATTTTTAAGCTTATTCATCCCTATTTTGAATGTTCATCTGGGATTTTCTCTCCTCGCAATGGTTTCTGAAAATACAGATAAGTTAAGTACTTGAATATCAAGGTGTAGTATCTAAGGGCAGTTTGTGGAAACAGCCCGGAACACTAGTTGCCCTTATAGAAAAAACTCTCCTGCAGGATTAACTGTGAGAAAGTAGGTCTACAGATTTGTCAACTAGTATTCCAGTATAATATATAAGAGGGCAACTAGTGTTCCGGGCAGTTTCCACAAACTGCCCTTAGATACTACACCTTGATATTTAAGTACTTAACTTATCTGTATTTTTCAGAAACCATTGCGAGGAGAGAAAATCCCAGATGAACATTCAAAATAACCATTTACCTCCTCAATCATTTAGAAACTACTTATTCATCCCTATTGATTTCAAAAAATGTGCTCGGTATATTTGGAACCTGTTTATTGATTAATGAAAGAATTACGGTGTTTATATATGCTGTTTTTACACGCTCTATCGTTTTGACCAATATAAACTTTAGGACATGACCCACATGATAATTTATAAACTCCGATTTATGTTTAAGATCGATTTTCGATGTGGTATTTTTGATTAATTTTCCAAGACTATCGTTTGTTTTGAATGCAACGTTGATATTCTGTTTTCTTAAAAAGGATGCTTTTTTTAAACTAGCCCAAATAAGTTATACTCTTATATAAATCAACAGCGGGTCGTATTTGGGTTCTGGATAAACTTCTCTTCATGTCTTTTTGTGTTTTTTATTTCTAAGAATTATTTGTATGAGGGCTGCCTTTTATATTTCGGGATTGGACAACCCTTGTGTTGCAATCTGACAACTGACAGCTCTATAGTAAAGTTTTACATTTATGAGCTTATACGTACTCAGAACGTTTTAACATACGAGCGCTATGTGTTGTTTACAGTGTAACTTAAAGGATTCATCTCGGCCAAAAAATGGAATTAAATCGTGAACATTTTCGTGCGATTATTTTTTACAACTTTCGACGTGGATTAAGTCAGCAAGAGTGCATGGATGAACTTAATTTAATTTTTGGCGATGAAACTCCACCATGGACCACTGTTTATCGATGGTATGGTGAATTCAATCAAGGTCGTAGGTCACTCCAAGACGAATTTCGTGAAGGTCGTCCAAAAACGGTTGTTGTTCCAGAAACCATTGATGCTGTGCGCGAACTGATATTGCAAGATCGTCATGTGACCTATCGTGAGATTGAGTCAACCTTACACATTAGTGGGACCAGCATACATTCAATATTGCATAAACATTTGAATGTCAAAAAAAATTGTTCGCGTTGGATCCCACACAATTTGTCAATCGTTCAAAAAAGGCTCGTGTCGATTGGTCGAAAGAAAAGCTCAAAAACTACGATCGCGGTGCTTCAAAACACGTTTATGACATAGTGACAGGTGATGAATCGTGGATTTACGCGTATGAGCCCGAAAGTAAACATCAGTCGACTGTATGGGTGTTTCAAGATGAACCGAATCCAACAAAAGTTGTTCGCCCACGAAGCACTTCCAAGCAAATGATCGCCGGTTTTTTCGGAAAAACTGGACATGTCGCAACCGTACCACTAGAACAACGCAGAACAGTCAATTCTGAGTGGTACACAACCATTTGTTTGCCAGTTGTCTTCCAAGAAATGAGGAAAACCAACCGCCGAAGACGGATCACTCTTCAGCACGACAATGCGAGCTCTCACACATCGGCTCAAACTGCATTTTTGACCACTCAAAACATCGATTTGATGAGTCATCCGCCGTATAGTCCTGTCTTGTCACCAAATGACTTCTTTTTATTTCCGTACGTAAAAAACAAAATGAGAGGTCAACGTTTTTCGACACCTGAAGAAGCGGTTGCTGCGTTCAGAATGCATGTTTTGGAGATACCTCAATCAGAGTGGAAAAAGTGCTTCGACAATTGGTTCAAACGCATGCAAAAGTGTATAGATCTTCATGGGGAATATTTAAAAAAAACAATAAAGCGATTTTCGATGATTAATATTTGTTTTTTTTCTCTAATCCCGAAATATAAAAGGCAGCCCTCGTATTAATTCACTTTCAAGCACGCTATTTATTGTAAACTGTTTGATTGTACTTAAATTTTTGCTGGAAATTATCTGGTGATTGATTTATGAAAAGTAATTTATTGTAAGTGTAAAGTTTTTGTTGATAGGGATGTATAGAAGTGCCATAGATCATTAGATTCATGATATATCCAGTTACTTTAGTTCTTGACGAAGACATGTAAGATATAGGTACGCGTTTAAAAATGTAAATTTGTGAAAATTACGGTTGTAGTTAATGTCGGTTAATTATAACGAATTTCAACCAAATATCGGCCGAATCAATTCAGTAATTAAATTATTATTATACATAGATTTTCAACTACTACCAAAACCCCGCAACCCATGCTATTCAATTCAACTTTGAACTTTACCTCTAACCTAAAAAATAAATTAAAGTGCCGCAAATCTTACCAATATAATACCACCACCACATCGTGAGTTGAGAAAATACGTTTTATCATTCACTTACCGGTTAAAAACAACAAACAAATAATAACAAAGCGCAAAATAAAAACGATAACAAGCCACAACAAACATTATTACTTTAGGAAAAGTGCGAAAGACAGAAAAAATAAAACAGAATTTTTGTAGCTAAAGCTTCAAACGATGCAGCGAAATCCGACAGCGACGGGCGGTCAGATTCGATCGCGTTTTCACTATAAACTAAAATAAAATCCATAACAACAAAAAAAACAGAATCGTTTCTTTATTATGTAGGTTAAGACTGTACACCGCATACGACGCTTATGCAAATGACTGAAAAGGGTCAATAACGACTACGAGACGTTAGGTAACCGAGTAGACTTCTGAAGGAATCAGGAATGTTATTAAAGGTCATACTGTCCAGGTCGTTTTTGATCGATATTTTCCATTACTTACAAGACACAATGCGGCGAGATTGGTGGAAGTAATTCATTATGAATGGAAATTTGTTATTAACGTCGGATAAATACCGATTAAACGAAAGGAAAATGTAAAGTTTTCGTCAATGGACAAGGAGGTTTGTATGCTTTTGAAGTGGTAGATTTCGTGCAAGTTGTCTATGCAGTCGGTACGTAACCTAAATCTGAAGTTTGGTTCAAGAAAGTTAACCCTTCAGCGCTATAGTGGAGTCTCCTGGACCCATTTGCTTAAATTATGACAGATACAGCTTCACTAGTCCGCACTCCGTCCCTGTATCTTCTGCCCAAGGACAACACAATAAACTTTCGAAATATATGTGCCTTAGGCATTTGTTTTTCCCCCCCCAGCCCACTCAATGTCATCACAGTCTGTTGACAGTTGGAGTGTTTTTTTTGTTCTATTTCATCTGTTTCTCTTATACAGTGATCGACAAATGTGTGGAACCAAGCAAATATCTCTGGAATTATTAGAGATATCAAAATGAAATTTGGAAGGTGGATACTGCAGTAGATTGCTCATTTGTTTCCAATTTTTTTTACAATTTTGAACTTCCTGTTTTACCGGAAGTAATGTCGATTTTAAAATTTGCAATGAAACACCCTGTATAGTATTTTAGTTTCTGATGAAACATTTTATTGCGAATACAAAAATATCGGGTTTGATATTGTTTACTTCAATACCTACCGAGATATTAACAGAAAAGTAGGAAAGGTAAAGGAAAAATTCGATGGTAGCTAAACTCGGTTCAGATTTCATTTACGCCTGGTATAAACAAATCGATCGGTAAGAATTTGTATTTCTATTGGCCAATCGGTGGCATTATACCGTCACAGCCAACAGCACTGCTTGTTCCATAGTCGAATACACGTGCGTTTGTTTAAATCAGGCGCAAATTAAATCTGAATCAAGTTTAGTAGTCCATGAAAGTCATTGCAGAAGTGACAGTAGTTGTCAAAATAAGTTATTAGTTTTTTTTATTTGAACGTAAAAAGATTGTATTGTTTTAATTTGATCGTAAAATGGCCGAATTAAGTGAAAGAGTAGAAATATTAATGATGATTGGGTATGGGGAGAGGAAAAGGAAGAGGCGTATAGAAACAAAAAATATACTACAAACATTTTTTTACAGAGGAATGAACAAGAATGAATATTGTTGTTCATTGTAGTTGGATTTCTGTATTCTATATTTAAATTTAAACATCTTCTGGGTGTTGCGAATTCTGTCAGTGAGTATAGATTAAATCCACTTAAGTATAGTTTTAAATTACTTTACTATTGTATGATTTAAGTCATACAGTACAGAGAAATATTGAAGACATGTTTCCTGTAAAAAATACGCTGAAAAGGTTTATTCTTTTTGATTCATTGACAACTTAGTTAAGCCACAGGATAATCAAACCCAGAAACGAATGTTTTGGAGTCAAGATTTCGTGACCTTGGAATAGAATCGGCCATTACTTTGACAGTAACGATATCGGGACAGCAACTTTAAGTTAAATATAATGACGAATTTCTATTAAAAGAGGAACAACATATTTGAAAAATGTAATTTTTAGAGGCCTTTGAATAAAAAAATAATCAGAATTCGTGTGAAAATAAAAGGTTTGTGTTTATATATCTGTGATATACCAAAAGTTCCACTTCAAACGGTGTGGAAGTAATAGGTCCAAGGTCCAACTCACAATCTTTTTAAAGTATATTTTAATTCTCAATTTTTTTCACAAACTGACCTTATGGTATACCTCGTGAATAATAAATAAATCTTATAATATTTAGTGCTAAAAGGCGATCCTTGTACTGTTTTGTTTTACACACGATAAATTTCATTTCATAGTTAGAATATGTTTAATAATTGATATGTAGTTGAATATTGTATATATGTAAGTAACATGTATTTAACAGATTCTTTGTGAATAATAGGATTATTTTTGTAGCACAAAGAAATTTTTATCTGGCGGCAACGGACAGTTTCGCTTCTGGGTTTGATTATTCTGTGGTTAAACTTAAAAAAAAAAAACAAAAATAATTAGTAGCTATGTTGTTTTTATAGCATACAATTATTTATTATTAACATGATGGTTTTCTTTTATAGAAACTTTGAGCCTAACAATAAGGAAACTAAATAGTATGAAATTGAAAACTATAGACTTCAGTATAAAACTGCTTCTGTATAAACTAATAATTTAAATTTAATTGTCATCGTTATTTCCAATGCATTTAATTTAAATTCGTAATTTTGATTAAATGAAATTTATATCTTCGTTAACATATTTTTTTCAATTTCGATTTTTTTCATATATTAAACGTTTTACATGAAAAATAGTTGTGACCTATGAATATAACCACAAAGATAAATAGATCGTGTTAAAAACGTAAAATTCTTTAAAAAAAGAGGGTTTTGGAACAAATCGGAATTGGATTTTTTTCAAATATATCAAATTTAAAATTGTTATAAGATCTGTTCGCGAATTTAGGTTAGGTTATGTAAAAATAGATCGATCACATTTATTACCACTATCTTAATAGTGGCTCAGAAAAAAATCTACCACCTTATAGCGAAATAAACGTCCTGGATTACATTGTCTGCAACGAGATTGTGCCAGCAAAAATATGATTTTTATACAAACATTTAAAACAGGTGAGAAAAAAAATTAATGTTACCGGCAAAAAGAAACAAAAATAAAGCTGAAAAAAATACACATATTTAAAGCGGCTAAGCTACTCCCAAAATGGCAACACTTGTTGAAAGAAGAGATAAAAAACTCACCTGCGTTGGTAAACTTGTCCATACCGGGATACCGCACGCATTTGGCGGGATTTATTTCCATCATGTTGAATAAATCGGCAAGGAACACAATGAGATTCTGTCTCATGGAACTGCGGATGAGAGATAAAAATCAGAATAATCATTTACCCAACAATAAAAATTAACTATTAGCAGATTGATGAATCGTAACAAAGTTTTATTTAATTTTAAAAAACGCAGGAAAATTTTTGAGAATTTATGTAACAGTAAACTATTCATGACTTTAAGGACTGTTTGTCCCATGTAAATCGTCAACCCAAAAATCTGACCAACATGCATTATTTTTTTATCCGTATACGAGGGTTGTCAAAAGATGTTAATTTTACTCATGAATAACATCTTAATATTTGACAAAAATAAAAATTACGAGTATTATTAGAAAAAGTTGCTTAAAGTTGAAGCTGAAAACTAAGTTCAAGTATATAGTTATACTAATCTACTAGGCAAGGTTTAGTTTTGTTGTGTTGTGTAAGATATATGTCTAACATACTTTATGAAAATGTAATTTTAACAAAATATTTTTAAATATTTCTAATCATGGCAGTAGTTATGTTTGGAATTATCTCTTTAATTGCCCCCTCCGAATAATACACATATTGAAATGGAGTCTGGGGTTGTATAAATTTTGTTTTAAATAAAGAAATAATCGAGAGGGCTAAAGTCTGGAGACCTAGTAGGCCAAAAAGAGTTTTCCATTGTAAAGGCTATTTTTTTTTCATTACTGTGGCATGGTGATCATATTGTTGGCACCGTATCCGTAGCTTTAGAGTCATTTTAAAAAAGTAACCACTTAGAATATCTATTACTTTATCTTTATTCCCCACCATGCGTTTCTTTTAACTAAAGACTTATCACATACAGTACCATCAATTTAAACTGCTGTGTAGTAAAGAAAATACTTACTCTCTCAAATAAGTGACTTCTTCAGGCATCAAATGGAATATGGAAGCTGGCAAACACCTGGAGCAGAAATCTTGCAGCAACCTGAGATTGTAAACGCTATCTTGAACCGATGGCACTCTGGATATCTTGATGTCCGTCCAATGCAGCTCGTCGGGACAGTAGTAGGATATCAACGCCGCCAAACCCACACCGTCGCACAAGTCTTTCAGTTCTCTGGGCCTCGGCAAATCGGGAAATTTTAATCTGTCACCCTGGAAACACAAAAAGGACGTTCAATATCCCCACGTGTTGTTCAGCGCACCGCAAGGTTCTATTCTGAGCCCGTTCTTAGTTAACGTGATAACATAAGATTACAAAGTATTAATTTGCATACTGCAAGGTTCTATTCTGAGGCCATTCCTAGTTAACGTGATAACATAAGATTATCTCATGTGGTATACCGCGTATTAATTTGCTCACCGCAAGGTTCTATCCTGAGACCGTTCGTAGTTAGAGATAACAAGATTATCAAGTGTAATGCACCGCGTATTAATTGGCTCACTGCAATGTTCTATTCTGAGGCCGTTACTAGTTAACGTGATAATATAAGACAATGTATTTTTTTAAACTTACGTCTCCGCCGTTGGAAAGGCTATCAGTCTCCTGCTCTATCCGCTTCTTGAGAGCCTCGCAAGCGTGTCCAACCCAAACGAGCAAGGATTGCTCGAAATTCTCTGGCAGAACGGGCGCTGGGTTCTCTCCGTGACTAAATCTTTGCACCGCTGCTAGAACTCTATCTGACGTGACTACTTCTTTGGTATAGAGGTGCATTATCATCTCGATGACTGACATATGAGCTGCCTGGAACAAAAGAAACGACACTCAGTGTAGTTTGATCGTAATGATCCTTAAAATGGTGGACAAAATTGTAAATATTCAAACAAGAGACGAGTTGCGAAGTTGGGAAATAGGGTATGAAGGGTAGGAATTGGTAAGTAGGAAATTATGGGCAAAGAGGATGAAGAGAGATAGAAAGAAAAGTGAAACAAAGACTTCTGAATATACTGGTATTAGAATAAAATATAAGTACAAAGAAAAAGATCAAAATCAACTAAAATGAGCTGGAAATATCGAGAAGGGGAGGTGTTATATAAAGATTATATTTAAGAGTACCATGTGAAGAGAAATAATGAGAACTGCCTTTAGCTATTACAAGAATAGACCCAGAAGTACCTGGGCTAGACAGCGCTTCTTGCTTGAATGAATGACTTATAGTATAAACGCCCCACGTTATTTAGTATTTGTTTACATTTGAAAGGCCTCAGTTCAACAAATATCAAATCATGGCTAGATTGTATTCAGAGAGAGTCTACTCTTGTTTACAACCGTAAATTATGGAATAGCAAAGTTTAAATGATCTCATATGAGTTGCAATTCCGAAGAGCGCATTGGTTGACCAAATGAAGTACTTACGCCACACACGTAAAAGAAAAATTTTCAAAATTATACTGCATACTGAATCGTACTAGAAGTCATGGTAGTTGCTTCAAAAAGTGCTGCACATCACATTTGACTGAAAATTTAGACATGAGAAAAGGTGGGTGCAAGATGGGTGCCGCGGTTACTCACAATGACCCAGAAACAGGGTCTTGATAAAGTTCTGATGGAGTATTTGGGTACGTTTCAGACAAATAAATGAGTTAAAATTCGTACTGCTTCATTGTGCATTCTAGTCGCCAGATTTAGCCCCTCCCCTCTTGACTTTTGGGTTTCCAAACTTGAAAACTTGGCTTTGTGATAAAAAATTTTGCCAATCATGTAGAGGTGCGGACAAAAGCTGACAATTATTTTGAGAAAGTAGACGTTTCTTACAGGATCAAAGAGGAAAATATATTGAACTAAAAAGAGACTAGATCAGTTTTTTTGTACAACGCTTGTACATTCCTCACACTTAAAAATTTTTTGACATCACAGTTACTATTGTATACCGTTTTTTTTTTTCTAAACTGACAGACTTGTTCATAATGAGACAGTATTTAACCAAATTCAATCTGCATAATATTGACTCCTCGTTTTTAACTTGGATTAGGATATCTTCCTAAAACACCCTGTAAGTGCAAATAAATTGAACAAAAACACCCTAAGAAATCTGAAACCGAAGGAATTCTTTCTCATCGAGAAGGTAGTTGACCCTTCGAGTTAATTTCGTTCTTGCTACTCGTTCGGTCGATGTCTCCTTTTATTTGGCGATAAGGAAGAAAGCTTAGTGTGGAGTATTGATTACCTCGGGTGGCTTTTTGCAGTAATATGATATGTGTGTATGGAAAAAATCATTAAATCTGATCAGTTCTTAAAGAAAGGTTTTTAACTTTGCCGGTATTACGGAAAGTTGTTCTGTGACGTTCTGCTGTAAAAGTAATCTAAAAAAAAATAAAGAAACTAACTCGATTTATATATACAGTGATGGGCAAATGGAATTATTAGAGATATCAAAATGAAATTTAGAAGGTGGATACTGCAGTAGATTGCCTATTTGTTTCCAAATTTTTTTACGATTTTGAACTTCCTGTTTTACCGGAAGTAATGTCGATTTTAAAATTTGCAATGAAACACCCTGTATAGTATTTTAGTTTCTGATGAAACATTTTATTGCGAATACAAAAATATCGGGTTTGATATTGTTTACTTCAATACCTACGGAGATATTAGCAGAAAAGTAATCAAGGAAAGGAAAAATCTAATATCCATTAAAGAAATACATAATCATAATTATTAATTAAATCAAAGTGATTTTCAAAACATTGAAACTTAACTTAACTAAACTTAATGTATTAGATGTTCAAAATGAGCACCGTTTACTTCTTGACAATAAGCAAGTCGGTTTTTAAATTCTCTAGTAACATTAGCTATTACTTCTGGTGTAATTCTCTGGATGTCTTGAGTTATTCTTGCAGCTAATTCTTGCAAATTATTTGGTCTATTAACATAAACCTTAGACTTTAACTCCACATAAAATAGTCTAGTGGATTAAGGGCTGGACTTCGTGCAGGCCTTTCATAAGTACCCCTTCTTCCAATCCATCTGTGATGAAATGTCCTATCTAAATGATCTCGAACAATGCGAGCGTAATAGGGTGGTGCTCCATCCTGCTGAAACCAGATATTATTTGGTAATTGTCCATTTACCTCCAATGCCGAAATAACTTGTGTCTCCAAGAGCGTAAATACCTATCTCCGTTTAAAATTTCTTGTAGGAAGAAGGATCCCACGATTATGTTGTTATAAATGCCGGCCCAAACGTTCAATTTTTGGTGATGTTGTGTATGAGCCTCTTGTACCCAATTAGGATTACTTTGCAACCAGTACCGGCAGTTATGTCGATTAACCGTACCATTTAAACAAAATGTAGCCTCGTCTGAAAACACCACATTTCTTATAAAATTATTATCACGGTTACAAATATCCATCATCGTTTCACAAAATTGCAAACGTCTGTCGAAATCGTCTTTGGAGAGTTCTTGAACGAGGCGAATTTTGTATGGATGATATTTTTCTCGCCTTAATATCCTTCCTACTGAACGACGGCTAACTCCATGCATATTGGCGAGGTCGGTAGTGGATAAGTGAGGATTTTCTTCCAAAGATATAGCAACATTTTGAGCTACACCTTCATTACTTGCACTTTTTAACCGTCCACTTTTTGGTAAATTGCTAACTGTTCCACTTGTGTCGTACCTTCGCAAAGTTTTCGTCACTACTGAACGGGATATTTGTGTATTCGGATGAACAATGTTAAAAAGGTCATAAACTTCTTGATGCGTCCTTTTCCTCTCGCCATACCCAATCATCATTAATATTTCTATTCTTTCTCTTTCACCATTTTACGATCAAATTAAAATAATACAATCTTTTTACGTTCAAATAAAAAAAACTAATAACTTATTTTGACAACTACTGTCACTTCTGCAATGAATTTCATGGACTACTAAACTTGATTCAGATTTAATTTGCGCCCGATTAAACAAACGCACGTGTATTCGACTATGGAAAAAGCAGTGCTGTTGGCTGTGACGGTATAATGCCACCGATTGGCCAATCGAAATACAAATCCTTACCGAGCGGTTTGTGTATATCGGGCGAAAATGAAATCTGAACCGAGTTTAGCTACTATCGAATTTTTCCTTTCCTTAGTTACTTTTCTGTTAATATCTCGGTGAGTATTGAAGTAAACAATATCAAACCCGATATTTTGATTTGTATTCACAATAAAATGTTTCATCAGAAACTAAAATACTATACAAGGTGTTTCATTGCAAATTTGAAAATCGACATTACTTCCGGTAAAACAGGAAGTTCAAAATTGTAAAAAAAATTGGAAACAAATAGGCAATCTATTGCAGTATCCACCTTCCAAATTTGATTTTGATATCTCTAATAATTCCAGAGATATTTACTTGGTTCCACACATTTGCCCATCACTGTATATTTTTTATTATACATGCTTTGTATTTATAATTTTATTCGTGAAGAAGTCTTTATATTTCGACCAGGCACTAAAAAAAAATTGATTATGAATAAGAGGAAGAGGGAAACAAATCATAAATAACAAGATACAAGGAGTGATGATAATATATTTTTTCATAGAGACCGGTTGCTGATAATTCCAACGGTTTGAAAAATTCTATGCTCAAACCGTTGGAATCGTTAGCAACTGGCTATTACGAACAAGCCTAATGAAACATTTACTTACCGTTCTAAGTGGATTAGTTTGGATTAGCGTGGTTTCCGTCAACTGAGAATCGGACTGGTCATTGCTGTACACCCCTTTTCGCGACAGAGTCTGCAAAATGGCCCAGTGATTGAGGTTATGGTAATTGGGGTCCGAATAGATGTTGCTCAGCGCCATACAGTAGATTTCGGCATTGGCAAGACCTCCGACTATTTGGGGCTTCAAATGATCTTGGTTCTGAAAAAAATATATATAACAATATCGAAAATTTTCTTTCGGTGTACTTTTTTTGTAAGATTTTGAAAATGTCTGATAAAATCTTGACGAAACGTCAAGCAAGATTTAAGACGAATTCAACAGACGACCATTTTCAAAAGCTACTATCTAACTTAGATAGTAGTAGCTTTTGCAAAATGCCAGATAAGATTTTGACGAAACCTCAAGCAAGAAAATGTACACCAGAAGAAAACTTCGACAAGAAAGTTCCAATCATGAAACAATACGAACAAATATTCTATAATATGAATTCGTCTAAAAATAGCATTCGAAGATCATAATTGCAATTTTACCGGGGTTTATACGAGGGCTGCCTTTTATATTTCGGGATTAGAGAACAAAAACAAATATTAATCATCGAAAATCGCTTTATTGTTTTTCAAAATATTCCCCATGAAGATCTATACACTTTTGCATGCGTTTGAACCAATTGTCGAAGCACTTTTTCCACTCTGATTGAGGTATCTCCAAAACATGCATTCTGAACGCAGCAACCGCTTCTTCAGGTGTCGAAAAACGTGGACCTCTCAGTTTGTACGGGAATAAAAAGAAGTCATTTGGTGACAAGTCAGGGCTATACGGCGGAGGACTCATCAAATCGATGTTTTGAGTGGTCAAAAATGCAGTTGTTTGAGCCGATGTGTGAGAGCTCGCATTGTCGTGGTGAAGAGTGATCCGTCTTCGGCGGTTGGCTTTCCTCATTTCTTGGAAAACAACTGGCAAACAAATGGTTGTGTACCAATTAGAATTGACTGTTCTGCGTTGTTCTAGTGGTACAGTTGCGACATGTCCAGTTTTTCCGAAAAAACAGGCGCTCATTTGCTTGGAAGTGTTTCGTGCGCGAACAACTTTTGTTGGATTCGACTCATCTTGAAACACCCATACAGTCGACTGCTGTTTACTTTCGGGCTCATACGCGTAAATCTACGATTCATCACCTGTCACTATGTCATAAACATGGTTTGAAGCACCGCGATCGTATTTTTTGAGCTTTTCTTTCGACCAATAAACACGAGCCTTTTTTGAATGATTGACAAATTGTGTGGGATCCAACGCGAACAATTTTTTTTGACATTCAAATGTTTATGCAATATTGAATGTATGCTGGTCCCAGTAATGTGTCAGATTGACTCAATCTCACGATAGGTCACATGACGATCTTGCAATATCAGTTCGCGCACAGCATCAATGGTTTCTGGAACAACAACTGTTTTTGGACGACCTTCACGAAATTCGTCTTGGAGTGAACTACGACCTCGATTGAATTCACCATACCATTGATAAACAGTGGTCCTTGATGGAGTTTCATCGCCAAAAATTAAATTAAGTTCATCCATGCACTCTTGCTGACTTTTAATCCACGTCAAAAGTTGTAAAAAATAATCGCACGAAAATGTTCACGATTTAATTCCATTTTCTGGCCGAGATAAATCCTTTAAGTTACTGTAAACAACACATAGCGCTCGTATGTTAAAACGTTCTGAGTGATTATAACCTCAAAAATGTCAAACTTTACGATAGAGCTGTCAGTTGTCAGATTGCAACACTAGGGTTGTCCAATCCCGAAATATAAAAGGCAGTCCTCGTACAGCCTATTGGCAATTCCAGGTTTGGTAATCCAAAATTATTTACTCACACTAAAATACGATTTCCAAAAAGGGTCCAAAAAATCAGCCCCCATGATCAACGTGGCCATGATTTATTAATTGTTTTTAAAACCTCATCTAAAGCAGAAAGTTGTTCGTTTGAATTTCTTCTGCTACTTTTGAGGAGTATTTGAATCCTACAATTATTTTTGGTCATTTATTCGACCAGAGTGGAAAGAAAAACGCAAAACGACATGATTAATTGGAGCGTATAATATGTGAAATTGTCGAGATCTCAACGCATTATTAATAATAAAAGTATGACGACGACAGATTCGTTCGATAATTCTGAATAATGACTTTAATTTTGGGATTCGATAAAACGTTTTTATGGCGAGGTCGTTTTTTTTTTCTATTTCCGTTCCGTTTTTACGATAGCATTTTAGCCGACGACCTACTTCAAAATTATTACCGAAATAAGTCGAGACCATTTTTTTTGTTGTTTTCGTGCTTAACAGTTTAATGTTGTCGATTTATTGGATAATAATACTAAATTCTCGATATCATACTGTGTTTTGTTCGGAAACTTGAATTTCACATTTATGGTTCAAAAATGAAACTTTAATGATTTTTTGTTTTTCGACATACTGTCATTTCAGCACGATGTACTTAAAGTCAGTCAACTATTTCCTGCCCTAACTTAACTACTTTTTCTTCGTAATTTTGTGTTTCTTGCTTAGAGGATCTCACCACCCCAACCTTCTTTGATTTGTATCTGAATATTGGTCACCCTCAATATGTGTCTCTACCATGTACGTCAACTGACAATATTTAATTATAAATAATGACAAATCTTACATTCGGAGACAGGCATAACATGTTATTAATTTACGGGGAAAGCAGATTTATCTATTTATTTATTTAACCAATAGACATACAGAATAATATCAATATATAATTACATAATACCCACAGAGGTAATCGGAGTCACATGTTCGTAAGCTTGACATAATACTTACGTAAAACTAATATTATATTAAACTAATTTAATTATACAATAGAAAACATATACTTAACAGAAAGGAAAATTGAAAAAATACATTAAAGAAAAAAACATAAAAGGAAAAAAAAAATAAAACAATTTTTACAGAAAGTATCTATAACAATGTGACTTTTTTTTGTCAATTGACTATCTAATTCTGTTATTATCTTTATTAATTATCCACTTTTTTAACTTATTTTTTTATTGCTTAACGCTTTTAGTTCATTTGGAAGACTGTCGTATACATTTATTGCTCTTTTAAAACTGTCTTTGCTAGTGACTGTTTTAGTTCTAGGCCCTTGTTCCTAGTAATAGTGTTTGAGTTGAGGAATTTTCTTTCAACGTACTTGTAGTGATATTTCAAAAATTCAAGTGAGAAAAGCTCCTCCAAGTTTAAAGGATTGTTAAGTAAGTAAGTTCCTTGTTTACAATTTTTAATAGTTTCTTCTGGTGGGATTTCAGACGTTTTAAGGTGTGAAAAATGCTAAAACAACTTCATCAATGTGTCCGTTTTCATACTCTTGCGACAGATTATAGAATGCAAATCCTAATTACATTGATTTTTCTATGTATTCTACACATTTATCCCCCTTCATTCTCCTCCTATCCTCGACTTTCACATCCCTGAATTCCCTTAGAGCATCCACTATTCGCGAAGCTATAGAAATAGAGAAACGACCCCTCTGTCCAAACCGACGCGATGACAGTTCCCGCCTTCCTACGGCATGGAGCTCCGTAATAGCCAGATTAAGTAAATCAGACACGCCCACCAACACCCAACCAATCACAACACAGCCCCCTCATCACGTCACATCCCCTTCTAACCGACCGATAACTATAAATAAAAGAAGCAGAGCAGATGCACACTCAGTTCAGTTACCTAGTGATTCTTGGGGAGTAGGCAGATTGAGACCCCGAGTTCGATCTAGACTCTGATACTCTTTTTCATTTTTGTCTATGGATAATGACTCCAAAGCAGGAGACGAAACGTAATGTTATCATCAAGTTTAACTAAATCATTTGAATTCCACTTCTATTTATTTGTTCAGCTCTTCACAACCTTCCAATGCATCAAGTTTCAGTCTTTTACCGGCAATTTTTGATAATTATTTTCTCAAAGACAACTCTTTTCCTTTTTTTAGTTAGTTCAATCAAAACTAAATTTGAGGGGCACTAATTAAATTTTTTTAGTCAAGATACTTTACGAGGCGTACGGAAGTGAGTGTTTTATTCAACCCCCCCCCCCCCCCAAAAAAAAAAAGAAAAATGAAATATGTTTCCAAGATTACGTGAAAGCGACAAAAAAATTCTGAATAAAAATTCTTTTAGACTTTGTAACAGAATAAAAAATAAGGATTTTATCTGTGGTATAAAAAATCGTTATCAATCCTTCAATTCTACAAGCCCTAAGGGCATAGTAAGCATACATTACCTCGTGATCCCTATAAAATGGCTCCCTCAGGTTTTCAGGAACTTTGTTATTGAAGGCTTTTGAAAGGAGCCACATCACAGACGCCCGTTGCTTTGCCTGAAAAAAAAAAAAATTAAAAAATGAGTACGAAATTATATTATAAGATTCTTATAGTTAAAAAAAAAACAAGTCTAACTTAAGAGGCACACCTCTAGTACCGAAGTTTCTAATAATAATCGTATGATAGAAAAGAAGAATATTGTTGTCTGGCTTGTCGATTATTATCGCGCAATGACCAAAGCTGCCTCCAGCCATGAAAGTACTGTGTGTGGAAAAAAATCTCTCACGCGTACGTCCACTGGTATGTTAGTCGTTCTGAACTGAAATTCAAACAACTCGTCAAGTCATTGATGAAAAATTCGAACGACTTTCTTCACGCACAAATTAGGAATGAATTTATAGGTCAGTGTTGATTAAGAAGAAATACGATTTCAAAAGATGACCAGTTTTGTATTACAAGTTATAATCTTTGTTCTTATGACGAATTTTACTTAAAAAAATATAGATTAACTAAAGTCTATTAATTAATAGGGTATTTATTTCAATAACAGTTAAACGACTTTCAAAAAGGAATTATATTGTGTCCATTGATTATTAAAAAACGGTTTAATATTACCATAAATTTTCTATAACGCCAGATTTATATTATTCCAGAAAATCCAGATAAAAACAGTTATTAAGGAACTGCAGTTCAATGAACCTTCACTGATTTCTCTAAAACGGCTCAAACAATTTGAATATATTAAATTGTATTCTATTAAGATATGTCCGGCGCTGATTCTGTATGTTTTTCCAAAAAGTAAAACATATCGGTCAGAAAATAACTAGTGAATGCACAGAGCATTAAAAATGTTTTCATTTTAATTAATTTAATATTGATTCTTATATATTTTCCAGGAAAGTTCTTGTCATGTGAGTTTTCTTAAAATTCTTGCTTTTTAGCTGTTACTTTTGTATATTTTTTAATTAATTAATTTTACAATTTTTGGTGATATAATTTCACAATTGGATGCAGTTGTCAGTTCTAATGGATTATCGTTCATAACAATTTTTGATATTGCCAAAAATAAAGGCACTTTACTTTAAAAAAAAGTATGTGATGATTTTATTTTAGGTTTCAGATCATGTCAGATCTTTTCATGAGGAATAACTTTTTCTAAATTTTGTTAATAAAGATTTCCATACGAATTTTATTTAAGTGGATACACTATACAGGGTGAGTTTTTTTTTTTGATGATCAGTATGGGGATCTCGGAAACTAGCGGAGATGGAGCAATGGCTAAATTGGGAAAGATTTGCAGTTTCAGTGGCCCAATTTAATAACACTGTTGGATTTTTGTAAAAAGTCAAGGCTTACTAGATATTTTGAAAAAACGAAATTCTGTCGATTTATTCAAATCCCTCTAGCTCCTTTGTTTTTGATTTCATAAAAAAGTGTAAATATCAAAATTGAAGGGAATTGTATCCCGAATATGATTGTCATGTCCTCGTTTGCGTGACAGCTCTCGTTTTCGAGATATGACACAAACTTATCTTTTTTTGAATGGAAACCATATTTGGCCATGACCTCAAAAATCGGACATTTTTAGAGCTTTTAAACGATATAATAGTCGATATAGTTATTCATAAAAATAAGAATTTGAGAACTCGTTTAGAAATTGAGTGGTTCCAACATGATGGAGCACCTATTCGTTATTAGTAAGACAATACTTAGATAATATCTATCCAAACTCTTGGATAGGAAGAAATGGCCCACGCGAATGGCCACCCCGGTCTCCCGATTTAGCAGTTATAGACTTCTATTTTTGGGATGCGCTAAAAAACAAAGTATACAAAAGAAAGTATGAGACAGTTGGTGACCTAAGGGAGGCGGTATTACAAGCAATTGAAGAAATTTATAGGCGGTCTGCGAGGAAAGCATCTTAAAAAGATGCAATTTTTGTCTAAATGACAATGGTGGACTTTTAGATTATAAATTGTAACCATTATGATGTAGTTTAATTTCTAAGTTTTTAGTAAGTACCTACTTATTTAGTTTTTTCGTTATATCTGATATACCTAATAAAAAATTCGTTCAATGTTTTTTGGAATAGTTATTAATAAATCAATCTATTTCATGGCTAACTACATTAAAAGTGAAAATAAGAGAGAAAAGCATCCATAACTTCGTTATTTTTATGAATAACTATATCGAGTATTATATCGTTGAAAAGCTCTAAAAATGTCCGATTTTTTGAGGTCATAGCCAACTATGATTTCCATTCAAAAAAAGATAAGTTTGTGTCATATCTCGAAAACGAGAGCTGTCACGAAAACGAGAGCTGTCACGCAAACGAGGACATGACAATCATAGTCAGGATACAATTCCCTTTAATTTTGATATTTACACTTTTTTTATAAAATCAGAAACAAAGGTGCTAGAAGGATTTGACTAAATCGACAGAATGTCGTTTTTTCAAAATTTCTAGTAAGCCATGACCTTTTACAAAATCCGAAAGTGTCATTAAATTGGGCCAGTAAAACTGCAAATCTTTTCCAATTTAACCATTGCTCTGTCTCCACTAGTTTGCGAGATCCCCATACTGATCATCAAAAAAAAAAACTCACTCTGTATATGTAGACGAATTAAGAACCTTGAAATCATTTAATTAACATATATTTTTATTTAATTCCAATCTATTTTCCATCAATTTCACACTAAAATTTGAATAACCACAATAATTTTCATTTAATACCGTCGCATTCGCCAAATTTTATTGAAAAATAAGTTTTTTCAGATTTTCTGAAAAAAAATATCGACCAATTTGGAGGTATACTCTTTCAAATAAAAAATAATTATTATAAAACTAGTTCATTATTGACAGGGTTCTAAGATAACACACAAAAAAAATACAAAGGTGCAGAACCTCCTTTTTTGAAGTGGATTAAAAGGGAAGTTGCTTGTTTTGTCCTATTTCTAGACCGAACTGTATGTTGTTATGTCTAGCGTTCATATATTCAATTAAATTATGCATTTCTCGAGAATCTATTCGATGAAAATTGTATCAAAAAACGAACCCACTAATTCGATTTCGGTAATGCGTTAGCTACCTATGAAATTTTTTCCAGGTACTCCATAAACATGTACCGTAAATGAAAAGGATGAATCACTAAAATTATCGTCCTTTAGGAATAAATTACCTCATATGACAAAAATACAACAAAGCTACAAATAAACCTGAATAATGGAAATGTTCCAGTCCAATAAACTGTATCCATACAGAGATAGAGTACCTCGGCAATTAAATGATAGGAGGAAGGTATAAATTCAGATCTAAAATGCGGCACAACTCAATTCTATAATTTCTAATGAAAATGCTAAATTAAATTTTGGCGAAACGTCAAGACTGTATTCAAGAGAATCCAACAGATTTGTGACTTCACCTCAATCCATGTTCAATAAAAATACGATATAAGGAGTTCTCAAAATTATGTGACAATCCCTAATATTTAATGGATTTTGCACATGACGTAATAAACATTACAAACTTGCACTTATACAAAACTATGGAGATGCAGTAGCAAATACAGGTTGTTTTAATTTCCATATAACAGAGTTAAATGCTAGAATATTATACTAAATGAAAGCGATAGGAATCTGCAAAAGAATCCCAACATTTCAATTTTTATTTGAACGATGTTATTGTTTCGTGTGAACATAAAAACAATATTCACACAATTTTAATTATTAAAATCCAAAACACTTTCTCCCAATTCGGTCAAGGTTCAACTAGAGTTTGACCTACAACAACTTTTCTGTCGTACAATTTTGTGATTCAAAACAAACGCAAGATAACACATGTTAAGACGACAACTAATGACAACTAAACATGTCTTTTAACTGCCCAAAAATTACAGAATTACTTAAGTAATTACGCGATAAAGCAGCAGGCGCGGTCTTTACGTTATATTGACCTGTACGACGAAGAAGCTCGAACACGAAAAACAAAGAACGAAAATTTGGAATAGCACACGTTCGTCGTTGGTTTCATGTGAAAGTCATCAACACGTAGTTAGCGTGGACAGGGGAATTTATGTCTTTTACGATTTTTTCACTGGAAATTAAATAAAGCTTGGTTGCATTAACTAATTGCTAGGGGGCTCCATGTTATCCAATGAGATTGGGGCCTTGAAATATTGAAGTGTAAACGAAACAAATGTAATCTGGAACATTTTTTTCATGGCTACCGTGCTGACGAAAGCAATGGCTTTTGTTATATTGATGTATAGATCATTGAGTTATAAATCTGTTGAAGAAACTCGATAGTTGCAATTTTAATTGAAAAAATTCGGGAAGAATACTTTCACTTGCTTGTTCAGACAATAAACCTAGACCACAGTCTGTATTAAGAAAAGTCAAATCATTTTTAAATATGTTATAATGTGGATTTTCGCTGCAATTTCTGTTGCTAAAAATGCTATCACGTCATATGAGCATAAGTCTTCTTCACTATTCTTTTTAGCCTTCAGTGTGGAAACAATAGGTACCAATTTTAATCTATTTTCACAATTTTTTTTTCATCGTATAATAAATTATTTGCTTGTTTGAATATTTTGCGGTAAGCAATAACGTCAAATGTAGAGATGAGCTCACTTAGAATTTGATGTTTTATAAGAATTTTTTTTTTGTTAAAAATATTGCACTAGGCATACAGATCAACATCAGTCATAAAAAAGTTTCAAATATCACTTGTTTTTTTTTTGACGTTTAGTAGGTGACATTTTATGCGTTTTTTTTTAACCAACTATCAACAACTAATAAAATAAAAAATAAAAAATAGTGTTTAATCTATATATAAATAGGCAAAGACAAAACGATTAGGTACCATTTTCTCCTCTGTCTCTCAACCGATTTTCTTCAATTTTGTTTTGTTTATTAGCTACAGATCAGCTTCAGTGCAGAATGCTAATACTAATTTATAATATGGTTCATTCATTAAATAAAATATAATAAAAATTCATTATTTACGTCCATAATGTCAACGCCAAACAACTGAAAGTGTCGCCGCCGCCAGACTCAAAACATTGAGTAATTATATATAGAGAGACCAATGCTGTTATATACTTAGAGATGTACTTCTGGAAGTGGCATGCACGCGTTGTTATTGTTTAGTGGTAAAGTAATTGTTGTATATTATAATTATACAAGGCGATTCCAGATATGTTAGAAATCATTTTTTTCGTAGGTGGCACATAAGCAGTTGCATATATATAGGGTGTATAAAATATAGAGTAGAGTGCAATTATAACTAATAAAATAATTATATAAGGAAGCCCATTAGCGGTTGAATTTACAGGGTTCTTGGAATAGAAGGTGCAGTAGAATTACAGTTATACAGGGTGGTGCAAAAAATATTATACAGAGATGCATATACAGGGTGGCGGAAATGGAAATGCAATATTTCGTAACCCATAAGCAGTTGTGTATATATAGGGAAGATGAAATATAGGGTGAGAGGAATTATAGATATACAGGATGATGGATAAAAAATGTTAGAAAAGGAAATGATTTATAGAGTAGCCCACGAAGAGTTCCATATATATGATGATTGAAATATAAGTCGGAGTAAAATTATAGTTACAGAAGATAGTTAAACATTTCATAAACAAAAAGAGTAAATAAGGTGGCTCATAGGCAGTGGCATATACAGAATGGTTTACCGGGTGGTTCAAAAATGTTAAAAAATATTATGCGTGGTTCATGAGCAGTTGCATATACAGGGTGGTGGAAATATATAATGAGATGGAATTATTATAATGAGGATTTTAATAAATGTTAGAGAATTGAGTGCAATTATAGCTATACAGGGAGGTTAGAAAAAATAAATATGAAGGGTAGCCCATTAGCGGTTGAATTGTTGTCATATTAAATTTAGAATTACGAATTTGAACACAAATAAAGTCCTATGAATTATATCTGAAAAAAAAACTTGAATTTCGTTACTTATTTGTAGCAGCGAGATGTAATACCGACATCTAGGATTTTCGAGGAAACTATCACACAGAGGTTCCGAATCTGGATCCGTTCCGTGTAATTACTGTTCTCCCTAAAGTATAAAATTTTCAGGTTACTTAACCTGACAGAGATATTGATACAATTGGTCGAATTTCGACCACTGAGCGACAGCTAGTATATCTAATTTGACTTAAACGAAAAACTCAAACCAATTAAAATAACATATTTAGAGGATACTAATAGAAGGTACCATAGTCGTGCAGGCAGTGTCCAATGCACTGCTTTGCATCGAATTAGGTGGCCAGCTCTGGTCGCCGGTAGAACAATCACGATCTCAGGATAATACGACTATACGAGGATTACGAGGTACAGTGCAGCGTCAAGGCAGCGACTCAATCTACTTAATAATATCAGCGACCATCTCAATCATCGGTCAAAGTCACCGGTAGAAAAATATCGCCCATCAGTGACAAGAGTTGTAATTTTTTTTTAAGTCACCATAAGCAAACCTAAAATCCTGCGCTGCTTACTTATCTACTACTTCATCATGTTTGGTTGTCTCTTGGTACCGACTTATAATAATATACTAGATAGATAGGCAATTAATTTGTCAGAATGAGCACCTTTATATTTTTTTGCTTTGTGTATAGGTACCTAACAACAGTGAATGTGCTATTTATTGTCTGGTGTGTGTCACCATCTATGTATCAGTGCCGGGACTGACTCACCCATGCAATAAATGATTATGAATACTGAAAATTTGTAAAAAGCTTGATAACATTCATAGCTCAGATGCCAACAATATTCATCCTTTAATAATTAAAGAAAATTGTGAATAAATAAAATTCATAACTCTTCTATTAGTTCAAATGTCTGTCCTGATACATGCAAGAGATCTTATCTCCAACGGGATATTTTTCTCTTTAAACTTTTCAGGTAGAACAGAAAAAAAAACTGTCTTCAAAAAATAAAACTAATGTGTACTACCTTTTGAGAAATTCGCGAAAAATTAAATCACTTTGTTAATAAGGGGTCACTAATAAATAACCTAAAACGTTTAAGAGCGGCAGACTAAACATATTTACAGAATAATGATTAAGAAAAGGGATGAGAAAATAAAAAAATCGATGTTTTGTGAAGTAATGTGTGAACAGGGCTTAAGTTGAATTTTTTGAAAATATTTCTGCATGTTCTTCTGAATCGGATTTCCTTCCTTTTTTTCTCTGAAGGTTATCACATAAACATATGACAATATCCTCGAAGGATACAAATGTACATTTTGTATCCAATAAAGCCGTTTACACACGATCAACCAAACGCATTAAGACTTAATTAGGAACAGAAAAACAAATCGTAAAAACTTATCTATGCATCCCGACAAACAAGAAACTTCATAAATTATCATGTCAGCCGTTGTTGAACAGTGTATATTTGTCAAAGAGAAATATTCCAAACTACACATAAAGATCTGTCCAGGTCAAACATTACAAAACAGAACATATACAACACCAGCTTGACTCATCTAAGAATAGCAAAGCACGGTGAACAGAGACTTTAACCCAGATTTGTACGTGCGATAATCGCTTACATTGTCATTGGAGTTTTTACATGTAAGGCTGTGTACGTGTACATAAAATTTTCCTTGAAATGTATTCAAGAATGCGTTATACAAATCCGATGACAAAAAGCATGGAAAATCGGTTCGTCTTGCTTACATAACGATGCAAGTTGATACGCAACAGTTCGTTACGCGAATAAAAGACGTTTATCACTGGATTAAACGACAAACTAGTTCGATAAATGTTTTTACGCAGAATTTTTATTGTTTTTAATTGATGCGTTAGGATCGTTCGCCTTGAAGTCGCGAAAAAATGCCTACAAATTTGTTGTTCCGTGAAATTCGATGTTAGTTCTGTCCTTAAAGACGAAAATGATTCTCCACAATGAACAACCTTTCACCTTGACTTTCCACGTTTGTCATCTTGAGTTTCTCTCAGTAGTTTGAGTAGAGGTATGCCTGTGGTATTTTGGTTTTGATCTTTAAATCTATTTGGTGATCTGCCTATTGGTCTTGATCCATCCGCCTTTCCCAGGCCTATAGGTGCCTTGAGTTAGTCACTTTCTCATCTTATGGTAAGTCCAAATATTTTGAAATGCTTCAGCGGCGTATTGAGGATAGTCTTTTTGGGACTTTTCTCTGATTGGTACGAGGGCTGCCTTTTATAGTTCGGGATTGGGCAACCCTAGTGTTGCAATCTGACAACTGACAGCTCTATCGTAAAGTTTGACATTTTTGAGGTTATACGTACTCAGAACGTTTTGACATACGAGCGCTATGTGTTGTTTACAGTAACTTAAAGGATTCATCTCGCCCAAAAAATGGAATTAAATCGTGAACATTTTCGTGCGATTATTTTTTACAACTTTCGACGTGGATTAAGTCAACAAGAGTGCATGGATGAACTTAATTTAATTTTTGGCAATGAAACTCCATCAAGGACCACTGTTTATCGATGGTATGGTGAATTCAATCGAAGTCGTAGTTCACCCCAAGACGAATTTCGTGAAGGTCGCCAAAAACAGTTGTTGTTCCGGAAACAATTGATGCTGTGCGCGAACTGATATTGCAAGATCGTCATGTGACCTATCGTGAGTATGAGTCAACCTTACACATTAGTGAGACCAGCATACATTCAATATTGCATAAACATTTGAATGTCAAAAAATATGTTCGCGTTGGATCCCACACAATTTGTCAATCGTTCAAAAAAGGCTCGTGTCGATTGGTAGAAAGAAAAGCTCAAAAAATACGATCGCAGTGCTTCAAAACATGTTTATGACATAGTGACAGGTGATGAATAGTGGATTTACGCGTATGAGCCCGAAAGTAAACTGCAGTCGACTGTATGGGTGTTTCAAGATAAGCCGAATCCAACAAAAGTTGTTCGCGCACGAAGCACTTCCAAGCAAATGATCGTCTGTTTTTTCGGAAAAACTGGACATATCGCAACCGTACCACTAGAACAACGCAGAACAGTCAATTCTGAGTGGTACACAACCATTTGTTTGCCAGTTGTCTTCCAAGAAATGAGGAAAACCAACCGCCGAAGACGGATCACTCTTCACCACGACAATGCGAGCTCTCACACATCGGCTCAAACAACTGCATTTTTGACCACTCAAAACATCGATTTGATGAATCATCCGTCGTATAGTCCTGACTTGTCACCAAATGACTTCTTTTTATTCCCGTACGTAAAAAACAAACTGAGAGGTCAACGTTTTTCGACACCTGAAGAAGCGGTTGCTGCGTTCAAGAATGCATGTTTTGGAGATACTTCAATCAGAGTGGAAAAAGTTCTTCGACAATTGGTTCAAACGCATGCAAAAGTGTATAGATCTTCATGGGGAATATTTTGAAAAACAATAAAGCGATTTTCGATGATTAATATTTGTTTTTGTTCTCTAATCCCGAAATATAAAAGGCAGCCCTCGTATTACCCCAGTCAACGGAGATTTTTAAGTGACATAAAAATCAACAGCAAACCGCTTATGCCATAACATTATTAATAGTTAATGGACAATAACTGACCTGATTTTAACAGCAAATTCAAAGAAATAAATTATTTAAACAATAAGAACCCATAAAAATGTGATTTTCTTTTGTTTTTTGATTGTGTTATAAAAACTTATGGACGAATCGTAATACTCTCAATGTAAAAGACGAGCTGGGGAGTGTGGATTTGAAAAAAGTAGGAACCCTTTCCTGAAAACGTATAACACGAAATACAGACACATAGAAGAAATAAGGATAATGGTACAGGATTAACATTTTTTTCGGAAAATTGTGGCAGTGTGGCTAATAGCTTATAGAAGCCAAATCTGAATTATTTCAAAATTACAATTTTAAATTGAAACATATAAAAGAACCTACGAAGTAGCTGAAGAGAAAAACAAATTAATACGTAAAAATTTCAAAACGATGACAAAATTTCTTAAGTAATCAATTTTTATAGGTCGCAGTTAGCATTTTCGCATAATTATGTCAATCCCTGACAAACAAATGTTTATTTATTCATACTGAAATCCGACTAGTTAGGTGATCAATCAACGGAATGGCGAAAAAGAAATTAATATGTACCTGTAAGCCGACCTACGATCCGACCTTCGATCGAATTATGAAAAAAATCGTATGCATTGTTTATGGTTATGATCCGTGGGAGTTAGCTGGGTAAGCAGGGATTTCATACGAACATAATACACGAGGTGTTAAAAGCAATGACTTTGTTACATAATGGGCGGTCGTAGCAGCATTTTACTTTCATTTTGGAAAAGTCTTTGAATTGAGTGAATGTTTTTTTAAAGTTTGGTTAAAACATTATTCGAATCCCGACGTTTTGATGTGGCATGTGTTACTTTGTGAGCATCAATTAAAGTAGATAAAGACAAAAACCATCTCATAGTATAGTGTCTTTGATCTTATTACTCTTAATGTCGTACTCTTGTAATAAGAATAATAAATGTCCTGTATGTGTCTCGACTTAGAGTTGATGGCAGCTACGAAACAACAGTTGTATGATATGCTTAAAATAGTAGAAGAGTTCTCTAGTGACATCCATTTGAAATTTGGCCTAGACACATGCCGAATTATTAATATAGTTAAAGGCAAAATACAGCAGGGGCACTTCGAAATGGGAGATGGCACCTCAATTGAATCTATGGGGGAAGGTCATACTTATAAATACCTTAGAATAAAGCAGGCTCAACGTATTGACCACTTGACCATGAAAAAGGACCAAACAGAGTTAGTTCTATAGAAGGTTAAGACGACTGAAAACCAAATTTAACAGCAATTTGTTTCAGGCTATTACCAGTTACTCTTTCGATATAGTCAATTGGTGCAAGGCTGACAAAAACAATTACAACGGAAAGTTCAAGTTCTACGAACAAAAGCTCAAAATCACCATCCAAAGGACTCTGTCGAACGTACAAGTTTGCCATGGTATGAAGGAGAAAGAGGATTGGCAGATATAAGCAAACTACTGGATATAACAAATTACTAATTTGCGTAGTCAAAATTTTCTTATCTACACAGAGTCATATTCTAGGTTGATGACTCAACACCACTGAGAGTGACAGAACAACAGGTCCAACTGCACCACCAGTCAACTGATCAGAAACTGCTCAAATGGAAAGAGAAGCCCCTTCATGGAAGACAGATAAATGACGTCAACCAAGATTATGTCATACTCTCTTCGAGGTGTCATCCCTTTGTACGCAAGACAATATATATTATATATAAATATAATATATATGGCGAACATGAAAAGAGAGGAAATTTTCAGATGCTAATATGGCCGTGACCATTTTTTTCATTTGACCTTGACGATCAGGACTGGATTAACTTCGGCATAAAAAATAGGACTTGCCTGTTTAAAAATGCATTTGACCTTGAACTGATCTCGAAGGTCAACGTCAAGGTCAAATCCATACTAAGCATCGCATTTCCGTGGAAAAATCCTAAACCTTAGTTCTTGAATTTTTTTAAACCCATATTTGACGAGCTACGCAACGAAGTTATCCTTGACCTTGACTTCACCTTTACTGACAACCAGGGGTCATGTTTTAAAAATGGTCAAGGACATATTTGAACGTAAAAATTTCCATACTTTTAATATCCGGTGTACAAGATGGGGGTTGCCGGTTAAAAAATACATTTGACCTTGAACTGACCTCGAAGATCAACAATTGAATGTCCTCTCGAACACTTCTCTTGAAAATTCTAGATGTCGGTCTTACATCTCGCGTCTTCAAGATTATGTCGACAGTGCAGGGTCGAACTACTGGTTGATCTCTGGTCATATGTTTCCTGAAACGGAAGGCTTTATATTGGCAATCTAAAATCAAGTAATTCCAACTAAAAACTATCTAAAGTACATCGTTAAAGACCCTTCTATAAACAACGACAGGTGCAGATATGATTGCCAAACATCTGAATCTATCCAGTATATGACAGGAGGTTGTCAAGCGTTCCCTGCAACTGAATACAAAGAACGACACGATGCTGTGGTAAAAACACTGCACCAGGAACTAGCACTGAATCTTGAACTATTGCAGTAGGTAAGAGTGCCTATATACTATGTATACAAACTACAATCTGTTTCAGAAAATAACAACTACAAGCTGTACTGTCCGATCGGACTGTTGCACACAATAAATCACATATAGCTTTCGTAAATAAAGTCTCTAGAAAAACACCCCTAATTGACATACAACAATAATATAAATATTAAGCAGGCGGAAAAAATAACCAAATACAGGGATTTGGAAATTCAAATAAAGACCCAGTAGAACATGAATAACACACGAACTATACCAATTATTATGTCAGCAACAGTAGTCCCAAAACATCTACTAAATAATTTAAAATACCTCGATCTGCACGAACATCTTTACCAACTAATGCTAAAACCTGTCCTGTTAGGAACAGCCAGGACGATCAGAAAATTCAAGGAAAACTGCAGCCACGACGCCTTGATGGGCCTGATATATAGTATATCTTAAAAAACATTCAACAACGAGACGCAAAGAGATCACGAAAAGGGATTAACAGAAAGCAATAAAAATCAGTAATGACACCCGGACGACCATTATACTTACGACCCCGAAAACAGACAGAATATAAAACAGACAGTTTCTAATCTTTTCATTTTCGATCAGAGTTCATCTTAGAAAATGTCAAATGCGAGTTTGGCAAAACTGCAGGTTAACTATTCTTTCTAGAGCACAAACCAGGAAACAGATGTTCCAACACGGAAAAGCATATACCTACATTTACTCTAGTTACATAACAAATATGGGGACAAAAACTGCCAATATCTCCTATAGCGCGTCACCAATTTTACTTCACAGATTTTTCAGCTTTCATAATATCAATCGGTAGATGGTTATACTACTGCCTCATCTACAATCAGCAGTTTCGATTGGTTGGTAATTTTCTAGTGTTCTTCGCCATGCTAATTGTAGTATTTTTAGTGTATTTTTGTTAAAATTCCCCCTGCGCTTCTTGCCTTGCTTTTTATATCACTTCTATGATGTTTGGTAGAAAAATAATGGCTTTTAGAAATAACCAAAAAAAATCGATTTTGTTTTGGTTTTACCAGGGCTGCCCTTTATATTTCGGGATTGGACAACCCTAGTGTTGCAATCTGACAATTGACAGCTCTATCGTAAAGTTTGACATTTTTGAGGTTATACGTACTCAGAACGTTTTGACATACGAGCGCTATGTGTTGTTTACAGTAACTTAAAGGATTCATTTCGGCCAAAAAATGGAATTAAATCGTGAACATTTTCGTGCGATTATTTTTTACAACTTTCGACGTGGATTAAGTCAGCAAGAGTGCATGGATGATTTTAATTTAATTTTTGGCGATGAAACTCCATCAAGGACCACTGTTTATCGATGGTATGGTGAATTCAATCGAGGTCGTAGTTCACTCCAAGACGAATTTCGTGAAGGTCGTCCAAAAACAGTTGTTGTTCCGGAAACCATTGATGCTGTACGCGAACTGATATTGCAAGATTGTCATGTAACCTATTTGAGATTGAGTCAACCTTACACATTAGTGGGACCAGCATACATTCAATATTGCATAAACGTTTGAATGTTAAAAAAATTTGTTCGCGTTGGATCCCACACAATTTGTCAATCGTTCAAAAAAGGCTCGTCTCGATTGGTCGAAAGAAAAGCTCAAAAAATACGATCGCGGTGCTTCAAAACACGTTTATGACATAGTGACAGGTGATAAATCGTGGATTTACGCGTATGAGCCCGAAAGTAAACAGCATTCGACTGTATGGGTGTTTCAAGATGAGCCGAATCCAACAAAAAGTTGTTCGCGCACGAAGCACTTCCAAGCAAATGATCGCCTGTTTTTTCGGAAAAACTGGACACGTCGCAACCGTACCACTAGAACAACGCAGAACAGTCAATTCTGAGTGGTACACAACCATTTGTTTGCCAGGTGTCTTCCAAGAAATGAGGAAAACCAACCGCCGAAGACGGATCACTCTTCACCACGACAATGCGAGCTCTCACACATCGGCTCAAACAACTGCATTTTTGACCACTCAAAACATCGATTTGATGAGTCATCCGCCGTATAGTCCTGACTTGTCAGCAAATGACTACTTTTTATTCCCGTACGTAAAAAACAAAATGAGAGGTCAACTTTTTGCGACACCTGAAGAAGCGGTTGCTGCGTTCAGAATGCATGTTTTGGAGATACCTCAATCAGAGTGGAAAAAGTGCTTCGACAATTGGTTCAAACGCATGCAAAAGTGTATAGATCTTCATGGGGAATATTTTGAAAAACAATAAAGCGATTTTCGTTGATTAATATTTGTTTTTGTTCTCTAATCCCGAAATATAAAAGCAGCCCTCGCATAGTTCGTTCTCGTCAATAACGTTTACAAAAACAAATATTACTAAAACCATTACAACACCAAATTCGAAAGCCTTCTCACGATCCCGATTTGCTATCACTTGACAAATCTAATCAAATCCATTTCGCCAATAATAATAACTTATCGTGATCGTACCGATTGAAACTCAATAAAAGAAAATCACACATCATCGAGGAAATTACTCAGTCAAGGCCTTTCTAACAAAACAATGACACAAATTATTTCCGTGCAATTTTTTTCTACTTCTTCGATATACCTTACTTTCCATAAAAGGACCGAAAAGTGTAGCTCGTAGTACCGGTAGGTAGTAGCTAGTAACCTTGTCTTGTTTGTTCTATTTGCATCTCTGATCTTTGAAAATTACTGTGACATGAAATTGGATCTTGCGCGCAGACCAGTAGTTTGGATAATCGAAATGTCGTCGATCGAATAGAGATATCGTTATTATTAGGTGTCGATAACATCAGCTGTGGTATTTGTTTAGTTGGTACGCTGAATTTGTAAGAGCCATTCAACGCTAACGAAGCGTGTAGCAGTTTTTTTATTTCTCTAAAGTAAATTGGACGATTGATTATTAATCTTGGTGCAGTTATTCGGTAAATAGAAAGGTGTTGCTCCCTCTCTTTCTTCGTTCATATATTGTTCTTTAAACTGGAGCTAAACGTACGGTTCTAAGTATTCATCCTCATAGGTGCAAATTTGACTAAAATATCTACGTCACTTAGATTTGTGATATACATATAATATTGAAAATGTAGATCACATTTTTAACCAATTTCAAATAAACAAATTTGTAAAAAATAGTAACCGAGTTCAAGTAAGTACAACACTAGTCAATAAAGATTTTTGAGTGACAAAATTCAGCAGCAAACCACTTACGCAGTCCCCTAAATAATAATTTATAAGCAATGACTGACATAATTTTAATAGCAAACTCGTAGAAGTTCATTTGAGCCTTAACCCCTGTAAAAACGTCTTCGATATTACCAAAAAAGGTATTTATTTTACTTTAAAGCAACATTAATTGTTTTGACAATCTTGCTTACTGTACAATAGAAAGAAGTAACTTATTTTCTAGATATTGATACGTATTAAGACAATTTTGCAGATGATTCCAACTTAGGTGGACCCACTATATTGTTTACGATTTGAAAATCTATATCTTTTGTAACCGACTTTCAAAAAGGAGGAGGTTATCAGTTCGTCCGGTTTTTTTTTTGTATGAGGGCTGCCTTTTATATTTCGAGATTGGACAACCCTAGTGTTGCAATCTGACAACTGACAGCTCTATCGTAAAGTTTGACATTTTTGAGGTTATAATCACTCAGAATGTTTTAACATACGAGCGCTATGTGTTGTTTACAGTAACTTAAAGGATTCATCTCGGCCAAAAAATGAAATTAAATAGTGAACATTTTCGTGCGATTATTTTTTACAACTTTCGACGTGGATTAAGTCAGCAAGAGTGCCTTGATGAACCTAGTTTAATTTTTGGCGATGAAACTCCATCAAGGACCACTGTTTATCGATGGTATGGTGAATTCAATCGAGGTCGTAGTTCACTCCAAGACGAATTTCGTGAAGGTCGTTCAAAAACAGTTGTTGTTCCGGAAACCATTGATGCTGTGTGCGAACTGATATTGTAAGATCGTCATGTGACCTATCGTGAGATTGAGTCAACCACATTAGTGGGACCAGCATACATTCAATATTGCATAAACATTTGAATGTCAAAAAAATTTGTTCGCGTTGGATCCCACATAATTTGTCAATCGTTCAAAAAAAGGCTCGTGTCGATTGGTCGAAAGAAAAGCTCAAAAAATACGATCGCGTTAGTTCAAAACAAGTTTATGACATAGTGACAGGTGATGAATCGTGGATTTACGCGTATGAGCCCGAAAGTAAGCAGCAGTCGACGGTATGGGTGTTTCAAGATGAGCCGAATCCAACAACAGTTGTTCTCGCACGAAGTAAATGATGGCCTGTTTTTTCGGAAAAACTAGACATGTCGCAACCGTACCACTAGAACAACGCTGAACACTCAATTCTGAGTGGTACACAACCATTTGTTTGCCAGTTGTCTTCCAAGAAATGAGGAAAATCAATCGCCGAAGACGGATCATTCTTCAGCACACATCGGCTCAAACAACTGAATTTTTGACCACTCAAAACATCGGTTTGATGAGTCATCCGCCGTATAGTCCGGACTTGTCACCAAATGACTTCTTTTTATTCCCGTACGTAAAAAACAAACTGAGAGGTCAACGTTTTTCGACACTTGAAGAAGCGGTTGCTGCGTTCAGAATGCATGTTTTGGAGATACCTCAATCAGAGTGGAAAAAGTGCTTCGTCAATTGGTTCAAACGCATGCAAAAGTGTATAGATCTTCATGGGGAATATTTTGAAAAACAATAAAGCGATTTTCGATTATTAATATTTGTTTTTGTGCTCTAATCCCGAAATATAAAAGGCAGACCTCGTATTCACATTGATATTTACGGTTTTTCAACATATTTTTCCGATTTTCAGAAAAACGGCATGTTTTACTATACCGAAAAATATATTGAATCAAGCTGGAATATTTTTTTGCAGAATACAATTTTAAATATTCAAATTGATTCAGCCGTATAAGAGAAAACAGTGAAGGAAATCGGTTAAAAATTATATTTTGTTCCCAATTCTCAAATAACTTAAATCCACATTCAGATACGATACACAATTCAAAACTACTTGGTCGTGTTCGTTGTACAAAGGAAAAGCATGCCAACATTTTTTTTATAAAAAAGTAATTAAATTCAAATTGTAATTTTCTACCGGCAACAGGAAGCCACAAAATTCGCTAAAAAAATAAAATAACCATAAGCGCACCTCTCGCTTCCGGACGAGAAAATAAAAGAAGAACGAATTCCTTTCCAAAACGCAATTTATGGCGGTCGAATTCATAATAAATGCTCGTATAACTTAAATTAATTAGTAATAAAACTAATTAGCTATTTCGGTTACAAGAGATAACTTTTCCTTTTTATTATTAATCAGTACTGCAATTATAATTAGAGAAGTGTTTGCATTGCAGGTGAGATTTTGTTCTTTCTGGTTATTAATTAATTCATAATTGTTGGTTTTATTTAACAGGTCTATCAGAACTTTCTATTAGACGAGATTGGTACTGATTCGGGATAACCGCACTTCCAATAACTTCAAAAGAAAAACACTTCCGTAAATTCTAAAACCGCAAAATGACGTAACAATAGGGACTTATACGCCAACAGATGTCATATTTATTTAACGAAAATATTCTATATCACCAATTCTTACAGGTAGCCTCATAAAAGGCCTCACAAAGACTTTAAAGCGCCATTAATATTTTTAAGTTACTAACCTTGTTTTGTGATTCAGGCAAGATTTAATGAAGATAGGCTACAGACTTTACAGAAAATTTTCCAAATGTGTATCTACACTATTAGCCCCATCAAAAGCCCCCAAAGACTTTAAAGCACCATTTTTATTTTCAAGCCAGTAACATTGTTTTGTAATTCAGACGAGATTTAAAGAATATAGGCTACAGGAAGTGACTTCATACGAAAATTTATTGAAGATAGGCTATATGAACTGACTTTTACGAAGTTTAGCAGAAATTCTTTAACACAGCCTCATAAGAACAGATCACTTTAAAACGCTATTTGTATTTTCAAATCAGTAACATTGACTTGTAACTTTTTTATCCTCGAATGTTTCATTGCTTATCCAAGATAAAAAATACAAAGCAACAAATATTTTGATACAAAGAAAAACAAGCGACTGCCTTTGCGGTGTTGGTAGTAAACTTTCAACTTTTACGATGCGCTTCATATAATTTTACACGGAAGAAAGAAAGTATTCACTTGTTTCTTTACCGATTCCGTATATATGTATATATAAAGAGTAAACATTTACCCGATAAAACGCCATTAATGGGTGTGCCTGTAAAAATACTCGGCATAATGTTGAAACACCTTATTCGTATGCATAACTAAAAACGTCTTTGGTAATGAAATATGCTTACGTTCAAATCTTGTATCTTTTATCTTTTTTTTTCAAGCAAGTAATACAACTAGAAAATATCAAGACGGCTTTGCGTGTTTTGTTTTCGCCGGCAATTCATTAGTATGTTGGAAAAGAAAGTACTGACCCCGGTTTGGAACGTGATTATTATTATTATTATAAAGGGGTGACAAATTGAATGGGATTTGCCCACATAACCGGCCTGGATATTGTAGCATCTAAAAATTTAAATTACATATATAATTAATGCTGATTTCATTGACATTTTCTTCGGTATTATCCGGTCAATTTAGGCCTAAAATCAGGAGGAATATTACAAAAATTCATAAGAGTAAGCAAATCTAAAATCCTTCATTGCATACTTATCTACTACTTCATCAAACTTGATTGTTGGTTGGCACCAACTTCAAAAATATACTCGATTGGTAGGTAATTAATTTGTACAGAATGAGCACCTTTTAATGATTACATTTTTTACTTCCTGGGTAGGTCCCTAACAACATTGAATGTGTTATTTATTTACTAGAGTTGTATTTTGTTATAATTATTTTTAGCTTTTTAGTTACAGGTGGAAGTCGGTTAATTTTTTTTAAAAAAATGTTTTATTTTCAACTTTTTTTTTGAACTTAGGTAGTTTACATTCTTTATTTTTTATTTTGTATGTATAACCTTAATAGACAGGACTAGGTAACATCGAAAGCCTCAACACAATGATACATTTTCATTTAAATTGACAGGTAAATGTTTACGAAAAAATGTACTAGTACGCCTTGACTTAATAAGCCCAAAATATATTTATGCCTTATGGACTACGCCATGTAACCTTTTTTCAACTTTTTTTGACAATTCTGTATAACTATAGATAATTCCACTCCACCCTATGTACCAACTATCCTGTATATACGGACAAGCATAAATCTGCTAGCCGCCTTCTGTAAACTATAAGACGGAGTAGAATCCATCCTATATTTACGGAGTTAAATCCGTCCTATATTTCAACCATAGTATATAACTCCTTGTGGGCTACCCCATAAATTATTTCATTTTTCACATTTTATATTATCGCCCTCTGTAACATTAATTCCTCTCCACACTTTATACAACTTCTTATGGGCTATAAAATAAATAATTTTTTAATCACACTGTATAATTATAATTCAACTTCAGCATATATTTCAACCATCCTGTATATGATTTGTTTACGTCCATATCATATAACAGTTTTTTAATCACCCTATATAATTTTTATAACATTTTTATACCACCAATCGTCCACTCCAACCTATATTTCAATAATCATATAAATGCAACTCCTTCTATCACTTTACTTTGTAATTTTGTTTGCTATAACTGAACATCCTGTGTATAAATGCACCAAATAGCAGTTTAGGGTTTGACATGTGTTGTCACTGAATTTTCTATTAGGCCGGGAGAATGTGACAACCAACAGCACCGTCTTCGCAAAATGGAAAAATTTTAATTTAAATGGGTATTTGCCTGGTATACAAACAAAACGAGCTTGGTACTCATTGATTTAAGGAGACGAAAATACTATGCTTTACTTACCTATATGCTTGAGATGTACATAGAAAATTTTCAAATTCGCAATTAAAACTTCCACTCTCTTCGAGGTGTCATTCCTTTGTCGGTCTTACATCTCGCATCTTCAAATAAAACTTCCAGTGCCTAAAATTCCCGCACTATTACGTTGGAATTAAAATATTTATGAGGAAATGTCCGTTATGTCATTTCGATGAAATTTTTGATAAGAATTTTGGAATTTTCGGCGATTTTCTGCAAAACTGCAAGTTGCACGTCGCAGAAAACTATATGAGATCACCTAGCGATCTTCCTTAATAGATTAAACGTTAAAAACTATACACATCCATAAGGAATTATCGAAATGTCGACCAATATGTTAGGGATATTGGTCGATTTCCATGAACGCATGTGTTCATTCACAAATTTCTAAATTTCATCACTTTACCAATAGAATTGTTTTCCCAAATTTGAAGTTTCACCAATCCGGATATATACTCTATTAAACAAGACCATATTCATATAAAACGGTTCACCACAGGAGAAGAAATCAGGTAACATACATACATACATACAAAAAAAAATACGCGACGAATTGATAACCTCCTCCTTTTTGGAAGTCGGTTAAAAATAACCACAATTCAGCTACCCCAAAAGTTACATATATCATTAAATATCCATGGTAACATATTTATACCAGTTGAGCTATTCTAGAACAGTCTCGAACAATGCAAATCACAGAACATTCTTCGATATTACTTCTCTTTCAACATCTGTGATGACTTTTCAGCCTCCCGCAAATTGTCTATCTCTGATAGGAAAGGCGGTTTGTAAGAATATTATCATGCGTTCGAATCTTTGTAAGGACTCAAAAATACTTATTTCGAAAAGTAAGTAATGTAAGAATTTTGTCAGGGAATTTATAAATCTAGGTGTAAGTTCGATGAGCGATTTAGATGTATAGTGGCTATTTTCAGTAAAATGGTATTGTTTCATCGCCATTGAAAAATTTAAATCCTTGAATTTTATTCATTTTCAGCTGAAAGTATTACTGAAGTTGTAGGCAGTAAATTAATTTCAGCTAATGAAACGAATAAACGAAGTAGAATCGTTAGAATACAAATGAACGAACTACAGTGTTGTACAAACACGCTAGACCTTTCAAATTGAAACGTTCGTATTTGTGGAACGTTTGACATACTTTGCTTTCTATTTATTTAAACGTATTCATGAAGATTGTCTTGGACGTACATAACTCTGGAGGAATTTGTCTATAGCGAGGGCAGTCACTATCAAACAATGAAAAAGTAATTTTGGGCTGAAATATTTTGTGGACTTCCACTTCTTATTGAACAGTAGATATGTAATTTGAAAGAGTGCTATAAGTTCCGTACCACTGTTATTCAGTTTTTCAGTTTTTAGTTACAAGAAAGTATTGATTTAAAAAAAAGCACTCCGGGAGTGCCGGCAGAAGTGAAAACTTCAATATTAACGTTGTGTTTAATTATAAGTACAAAAGTACTATCATTTGTGAGGTAGAATACAATATTTATTAAAAACCTACACCGATTATTTATTATTATCTTATTTCATTTATTTTTAGTCGAAATTATTTTTTTGGTAAACCTACACCGCAAATGGGCTTATTGTGGTGTCATGAAAATGTAGGTTAATGCTATAAAGTATAAACATATTACAAATACTACATCTATTATGTGTAAATACAGACTCGATCGAAACCTAATCTTATTATTAAAATTGTATTTATTACTATTATTATTATTCGTTTTTTTACGTTTTATAGTGCTCAGCTTATAGCTGGTTTTCTTGACGGCAGTTACGGGCTAAAGCCAAGTAAGAGTTTTTCATCTAGTATATTTTTCATCTAGTATATTTATAAAGTACTCACTCATTTTCTTTCACTACTTCATCATCACTTTTTTCATTAATAGATGCACTTTGTTCAATTTCCATAATTTAAACAATTCACATATACGAATACACAACAGTCAAGCCGACAGCTGTCACCATCCTTAGATACGCGTGGCACGCTGTACATAAACACACACGGACATTCGCGCAAGCGCCCTGTGCCGCCTAAACGGAGCAACACACTCAGGCACGGTAGAAAGAGTGGGAGATACTAGTTCCTCTCCCTTCCCCTCGATCTTACGCTTTTTCGATCAGCATCACGTGACCCTGACGCGAGTTTGGAAATTTTTACCCATACAAAAAAAAGTGCTCAGCGCCGCTAAAGAAGTTTTCACTTCAAAAAATCTACTATTTACCAGTTTTTCTGACTTTTCACTGTGAAAACTGACCGAATCAGGACTTATAAACAGTCATTAAGAAGAATTTTTCAGTCTTTACAACTTGTCTATTGGCCGTATTATGATTTATCCATTACTTTTCACAATAAAGGGTGTTTTCTTAGGTATAGAACTTTAAGTTGGCAACACTCTTGTCAGCTGTCAAGATATTTATGTTTAGTTTGGTTTGGCATTTCATCATTAATAGACTGACCCCTGAACAACGCTTCCAAATTGTGCAAATTTATTTTGAAAATCATGGTTCTGTACAAAATACGTATCGCGCCCTATGTCCATTTAACGGTCAACATAATAGTCCATCAGAGCATTTAATTCGATTAACTATGAAACATTTCGTACTATGTTCGCTCTAAATGATAATAAGCATCCACAGTGACGTGGTACAGTGCGTACAGAAGAATCCATTGCTGCTGTAGAGCGTAGTGTAGAGGAAAACTCGAATCAGTCTATCCGCCATCGTGCACAGGAATTGGATATATGTCCATCCACTTTATGGAAGATTTTGCGGAAAGATCTTGGTTTACGTGCTTTCAAAATTCAACTCGTTGAAGAATTGAAGCCTCACGATCACCTAGCAAGGCGTACATTCGGTGAATGGGCCCAAAACAAGATTGCCGTTTATCCCGATTTTCATAAACAAATTTTGTTTAGCGATGAAGCTCACTTTTGGTTGAATGGATACGTCAATAAACAAAACTGCCGTATTTGGAGTGATGATAATCCACAAGTTCATGTTGAGACACCGTTACATCCAGAAAAACTGACTGCTTGATGTGCTTTAGGGGCTGGTGGAATAATTGGTCCGTATTTCTTTAAAAACGATGCTGGCCAAAACGTTACAGTCAATGGTGATCGCTATAGAGCCATGATTACTAACTTTTTCGTTCATCAATTGAACAATCATGATGCACACGAGCTGTGGTTTCAACAAGACGGTGCAACATGTCACCCAGCTCGTGCCACAATTGATTTATTGAAAAAAACGTTTGGTAACCGCATAGTTTCACGTTTCGGACCCGTGAATTGGCCTCCAAGATCAGGCGATTTAACGCCGCTTGACTATTTTCTGTGGGGATACGTGAAGTCACTAGTCTACGCCGATAAACCCGAAACGATTGACCACTTGGAGGACAACATTCGCCACGTTATTACCGATATACGGCTACAAATGTTGGAACAAGTCAATGCCAGAAGATTATCTTTCGAATAAAGTAAATTTCATTTCAATTTAAAAAAAAATCTTTTTTATTCCTCTAAAAAAACACCCTTTATAAGAAAAAAAACAAATCATATTTTCCTGGTTTTTATTTAAATGATTTACTATAAACTGTTACTGAAGTGACTGTAGAAACAAAGTACTATTCAATTTTACATCTCAAAATGTTTTCAATTTTGCTCTATAGACTGACATGAGAAAACATAATCTAGAACCAACTGCTTGCTAAAAAAAAAATAATTTCAAACATAGGTTACACAAATATGATTAATATCCCCCTCAATTTTAAAACCTACTATATCTTTTTCTAAATGTAAGACCCTGGAATATTTCTCAACAAAAAATCCTTCAAACGTTTTTCTTAAAACCTATTTCTATTTGTTTTCTGAACGATATATATTTTCAATATCTAAGTGCTTCTTGGGAAATAACACCACAGTTTAAAGAAAATTGCTGTATATTCCAAACGTTTCGGGGTCTAAGTCAGACCCCGTTGTCAATGGTTAAGAAACTACGGAATAAAAAGGCACAATTCTAAGATGTAAATTAAAATATTTGACAATGTTTATTATTTGATTTTTGACGTAACTTAGAATTGCGCCTTTTTAATCCGTAGTTTCTTTACCATTGACAACGGGGTCTGATCTAGACCCCGAAACGTTTGGAATATACAGCAATTTTCTTTAAACTGTGGTGTTATTTCCCAAGAAGCACTTAGACACCGATTTCTATGTCTGGAACTGTTCAAATAATATTTACCAACGGAAATCCATAAAGTTTCAACTAAAAACTTTTCAATATTATCATGATTTTCTTAATGTAAGTTAATGGGATCAGAAAAAAACATTGATGCCTTGCCTATCTGGACAAATTAAGTTCACCCAGAGAAATTTATAAAATGAATAGAAACTCAATGAACCTTGAAACATGGCGAATTTGTTTTTGTGCACAATACATATTTGGGGTATTACGAATGACGTAACATTTAAATTATACGCGTGGGCATACACAAGTATTTCCTAATTGAACGTCTAGGCGTAATAACGATTTGCAAAATATTGAATCTCGAATTGGTTCTGACAGATTTATGTAGTGAGAAACTGGAACTAGTTATTCGTAACTTTTTGGGAGTTGAAATAATGATTTATAATGTCATTTCGATGAAATTTTTGATAAGAATTTTTCAATTTTCGGCGATTTTCTGCAAAACTGCAAGTTGCACGTCGCAGAAAAGTATATGAGATCACCTAAGGATCTTCCTTAATAGATTAAACGTTAAAAACTATACACATCCATAAGGAGTTATCGAAAAATCAACTAAAATACTAGGAATATTGGTCGATTTCCATGCACGCATGTGTTTAGTTACAAATTTTATCACTTTACCAATAGAATTCTTTTCCAAAATTTGAAGTTTCACCAATCCGGATATATACTCTATTAAACAAGACCATATTCATTCAAAACGGTTCACCACAGGTGAAGAAATCAGGTAACATACATACAAAAAAATACGCGATGAATTGATAACCTCGTCCTTTTTGGAAGTCGGTTAAAAAATTAACAGAACGAAGTAACGCAATTATCTAAGTAATATTTTTGGTCATTTTGAGCACCTAATTCGTTTTCAAAGTTAGGTAAACTTTTTTAATTTAATGATTTTGAAATAATAATTAGCATATTACATCACAGGGGGATTGTTTTTTTACGGTCGGCATATTCACAAATTTTGAACTTTTCAAATTATCCTTTATTTATGTAATTGTTGTGTTCATCTATTCGTACATTTGTAGATCTAGATGTTTGTCCAACATAAGATTTATTAATCAAATTATGAAACATTCGAAAAAAAAGTCACAAACGTCACAAAACAAAAAATGGATTGTTCCCGTTTATCCAGGAGTTTTTCGGTTTCCATGTTTAACCGTACCGCCAACTACAACGCGCATCTAATTGCCCGAGATCTGGTCGCGGTGTCGTTGCGCAAACAGAAAGCTATTTGGATATCTAGACGCTGCAGAATGAGGAACTTCGCGTCTATTTTTACGTACCCGTTGCACTCAATTATACAATAGTGTCTGGTTACTTCTGTACGGTTTGGTTTCGATGCAATTCGGGTTATTCTTTAAGGAAACAGGAATTGCATACTTGTTGACATGTGTACGCGTTTAGTGTTTTGTTTATCGAGTTTAATTTTAGTCCCGGAGTTCGTAACGAACTAATTATCGTGCGGAAATGACAGCTCGTATATTTGGGATCTTTTCCTATAATTAAAATAATTCTTGTGAATCGGTTTTTCCCATTTCTTCATTTTTTTATTGTCTTCTAAATCGTAAGTTGTAAGGGTTAACATACTTTGTTGGAAAATACAACATACTACGACGCATAACAAATATTAAAACAAAGTTAGGGACCATGTAAGTTGAAAGTTCCTCCCAAATAATTGACAATAATACCGGAAGCTCAACCCCAGACTTCCTTAGTTCTGATATGATGCTACTAAAGCTAAAGCAGAGCAGGTAACGCTAGAAGAGTGGGGGTGTCTCATGAATCCACATACCATATTCTAGTAATAGTTACTTGTTTTCAAAAAACAAAATATTACAGATCTTATCATCTTGAAGTTCAATAGCAGGATTTTTGATTTTTCGTTTTTAACATTTTATATTATCGCCCTGTGTAACATTAATTCCTCTCCACACTTTTATGCAACTTCTTATGGGCTATACAAGAAATAATTTTTTAATCACACTGTATAAATATAATTCAACTCCAGCATATATTTCAACCATCCTGTATATGATTTGTTTATGTCCACATCATATAACAGTTTTTTAATCACCATATATAATTTTAATTTCACATTTTTTCCAACATTTTTATACCACCAAACGTCCAGTCCACCCTATATTCCAAGCATCCTGTATATACAGCTGCCTACGGACCACTATCATTCTAGTCCGTCCTATATTGTGTTTTTGTTTGTTATAATTAAACACCCTGCCTATAAACGCACCAAATAGCAGTTTAAAGTTTGACATGTGTTGTCACTGAATTTTCTATTAGGCCGGGAGAATGTGACAACCAAAAGCACCGTCTTCGCAAAATGGAAAAATTTGCATTTAAATAGGTATTTGCCTGGTATACAAACAAAACGAACTTGGTACTCATAGATTTAAGGAGCCGAAAATACTATGCTTTACTAATATATGCTTGAGATATACATAGAAAATTTTCAAATTCGCAATTAAAACTTCCAGTGCCTAAAATTACCGCACTATTACGTTGGAATTAAAATATTTATGAGGAAATGTCCGCTATGTCATTTCGATCAAATTTTTGATAAGAATTTTGGAATTTCATCGATTTTTTGCAAAACTGCAAGTTTCACGTCGCAGAAAAGTATATGAGATCACCTAAAGATCTTCCTTAATGGATTAAACGTTAAAAAACTATACACATCCATAAGGAGTTATCGAAAAATCGACTAAAATATTAGGGATATTGGTCGATTTCCATGCACGCATGTGTTCATTCATAAATTTTATCACTTTACCAACAGATATACTATATTAAACAAAACCATATTCATTCAAAACGGTGCATCACAGAAGAAGAAATCAGGTAACATAGATACAAAAAAAGCGAAAAAATATACGCGACGAATTGATAACCTCCTCCTTTTTGGAAGTCGGTTAAAAATAGGGTGTATGATATTCTACTTTCATTAAACATAATATGCTCTAACACATGATGAACTTTTTAATACAGTAAGTAAATTTGATATCATACGGTATGAAGTATTAGGTGCAGACAGTATAAATGTATAAACTAACTATACGCACTGTATATTGTAAATCAAATACCCCAAACAAACTTAAGAAAGACAGCAGCATACTTAACCAAACTGAGCAATGTCTATAACCAAACCACCGAAAAAATTAAAACAAAAGCTAAAAGAACAATTCAGGTAAATGAATTAGAAATTCAACTTAAACTATAATAATTTTAAAAAATGTTGATGAAAAAGATGTCAAAGTTCGAAAGAACTCAAACTGCTGAAGCGTTTCTGATGAAATTTGGCTAGAATATAGCTTGACTATATGCAAAATATATAATTTAAATTCTTAATGGATGAAAAAGGCATGTCCTAAGAGTTGTTAAGAACAATTTTAATTCAGATAAAACTATTGTTTCCCAAGTAGGTCAGTTTCTGCCCCATGCAAAGCATTTAGTATTTAATAAAATATAATTTATACAATAAATGAGCAAGTACAGAATGCTAATGTATCAATGATCAATAAATAATTACGCAGCATCTCTTTAACAATCAAAATTCATGGGTAATTACAACTTTAAAACTACCCACAACGTATATTAACGAACCTTGTAAGCTAAAAATTTCTACTTTTTTTTTAAACTACCTAATCAGCATTTTCCTATCCTGTGTACATACACACAAACGCTTACAAACTAGACATCAGAATTTCAACGATTAACAAATGTTCAACCTATAAGTTTTCAAACGCGTGAGAAATGCTGTGTGTATAGGTATCTCGCATCTTAATGCAATATCTAAACTAATAAATCTCAAAGAAAGATTTCTAAACGCCTAACAATTTTCTCAACTTCGTTAGTGTGTTGATCCTCTTCGTGTTGGATTTACACAAAACACGTTTTGATATGTTCTACAGCTGATCAGTGTCATTTAATCGTAATACCTTTCCAAGCTTCCAGCAACGAATTTCACCAGCAATTTGATGTTTTACGCACCCAAAATGCCCCCTGAAGGCGATTTAAAGAACGGTATCGCACATAGTGTATTATTAAATGATTAGATTTGCATAAATTAATTGTATATATGCATTTATCTGTGCTTTATACAAATAGATACGATTCATTGTGGTTTTGTAGTTAGAATTGTAGACAGAAGGTTTAATTATTCAGCCATATTTTCGAAATAGAAATTCCTAGCCAAAAATGTCTTTGTACCACACGGTATCCTAACTCTTAAGCTCCTAAAAAACATCTAAAATAATCCTTTGATCCAGCAGCTGCAACTCTTGATTTATTTATTTTTGAAAACACTCATGAAGCTGAGTTCCTGCTACGCAAAGCGTGTGTTTACTTTAGAAGTTCATAAAATTGGAAAAGAAACGAATTACAAGAACCATATGTTCAGCGCAACCCACACTGCCACAGACTGGCATGAATTAAGCTTAGAAAAAAAACTAATCATGTGAGTTTAAACACATTAAATCGTATCGTAACTTAAAGTGTGACAGATTCAACACCCACAGTTTTTTTTTTCGTAAGTATGTACATTTATATGCAGAAAACATGTTTACTTTAAAGGTATTGAATAATATATACAGGGTGTTCATTCCAAACCTTCCTACATCGGTTTTATCGAGATTTAAATATTGTTAAAAATGGCCCAAATCAATTTACCAATGAGGACACCTTTTTAAGGTAAATAATAATATAAAATGTCCTTTTATTTCCATTATACTGACATATGATTTTTTTATATCGGGCCATTCGTATGAGAGAAAACTGGCAAAAATGTGATTAGCTACTATTTCATAGAAATTATGTTTTAAGTCCCAAATTCGTAATGTATATTTTTACCACGAAGAAAATTGTTAATACACCATATTAAACACATAAAAATATTTTCTGCATTTCTTGAAGTAGTATTCTTTATTGAACAAATAATTTTTTAACGGTGGATATAATTTTCATAAAAAAGTTTCCAGCTCTACCTAGTAAGGTATTTATTGTCATCAAGTTGTAATACGTATTCTGAACTCTATTGCTGAATATAGTCAGACTGTATCTGTTGCAATATAAAAGATAATCAGAACCTTCGTTTTAGGTCTTTTGAGCACAAATCTTAATAATTCGTTAAACACGATTACTTCTACAAGAAAAGTTTCCTTAGATCCTGTATTCAATACCTACTGCCAAACTTCATAAATGTTATAGGTAGAATGTCAATATACCGAAGTTGATATAGACAGGTTAGTTCATTTTGTGAAAAATGACAGCTCAAATTAATAAAATCAACGTACATATAAAGAATGTACCTATGCCTTAGTGATGATGAAAATATTAAGAGTAATGATATTGAAAATCCTCATGAGAAGGTCATATCCAATATCCCGAAAAAAAAAAAAAAAAAATATATATATATATATATATATATATATATAAGTTTGTGTCATATCTCGAAAACGAGAGCTGTTACGCAAACGAGGACATGACAATCACATTCGGGATACAATTCCCTTCAGTTTTGATATTTACACTTTTTTATAAAATCAAAAACAAAGGAGCTAGAGGGATTTGACTAAATCGACAGAATTTCGTTTTTTCAAAATATCTAGTAAGCCATGATTTTTTACAAAAATCCGAAAGTGTCATTAAATTAGGCCAGTAAAACTGCAAATCTTTCCCAATTTAACCATTGCTCTATCTCCGCTAGTTTCCGAGATCCCCATACTGATCATCAAAAAAAAACTCATCCTGTATAAACTGTCAAAGTATTTTTGGTATATGCTGATCGGGGGTTTTTGAAAAGAAATCCACTTTTTACCGTTTTCTTTTTCTAACATGAAATTGATGAATGACAACATGCTGTAAGATTTTTAGAACAGATTGAACAATTTAAGATGATTTGCAAATATCAGCGCCCCCAGACGTGGAACAGGAGTTACCAGGGCAATTCTTGCTTAAAAGCTGTACTTCTCGATGGATTTTAAAACACAAAAAGCCAAAATAGAGAAGTTAAAAGAGCCTTTCAAATCAACTATTACTCCATATCTCTTATCAATAAAGATACTTAAATTGGTAGCACCTAAGGGCAGGGGTAAAAGAGACTTAAGTAATTTTAGCAAGTATTTGGTCCCCTCAGTAAATGTTTTTACGTGTTATCGGCGATTTTTTTCACACAATCTTCACATTTCGAGAAATCCGAATTTTGAAATGAACAAAGTGTACATCGCCTGGTACAATTGAAAAAAATAAATAATAAATTCTCCGCCCTACTTTTTCCGCGCTACCGCGGTCGAGTGCAATGAAATCTAAATTAGCGCTTATTACAAAACAAAATCCGTCAATTAAGGAGCAAGTAAAGATCATCTTGTAGTCGAAAGATCAGCCAGAGCCACTGACTGGCCTTTTTATTTTAAAAGCGAGATCTCATTCTTCTAACGAACGATCTCCGAGCGACTGTTAATTAGTTTTAAGCTAATTAAAGAACGGGAAAATAAGCGAGCCGTGAGGCGGTGGAAAGAGGAAACACGGTAGACTCGCACGTTTGCGATTAGAATAATGCCGGTTTCTTGTAAATATTTAGTGTTGACGGTGCGATATAAAAGAATCTCTATTGGTAAGAGTCATTCCAAACGAGTTTCTTGGGATTGTAGGTAAATTTACCCGCAAAATTCGAAAAAATGAAATCTGTAAATGTAAATCTTTGGTTTCACTAAGGTGGAATACTAGGATGAACGATTGTGCAACTTTTTGAATGTTACTTGACTTAATTGATCAACAAGTTGTAGTTTCATAAAGTAGCCTGTTGGTTCTCCAGACCTTAGTCCTATAATTTTTTCCATGCAGCTCAAATTTCATGTTTACTTTAAAGAAATAACTAACTTGAAGCAGTTGTGACAAAGTATAGTTGATAAACGTATTAATACGAGGGCTGCCTTTTATATTTCGGGATTGGACAACCCTAGTGTTGCAATCTGACAACTGACAGCTCTATCGTAAAGTTTGAAATTTTTGAGGTTATACGTACTCAGCACGTTTTGACATACGAGCGCTATGTGTTGCTTACAGTAACTTAAAGGATTCATCTCGGCCAAAAAATGGAATTAAATCGTGAACATTTTCGTGCGATTATTTTTTACAACTTTCGACGTGGATTAAGTCAGCAAGGGTGCATGGATGAACGTAATTTAATTTTTGGCGATGAAACTCCATCAAGGACCACTGTTTATCGATGGTATGGTGAATTCAATCGAGGTCGTAGTTCACTCCAAGACGAATTTCGTGAAGGTCGTCCAAAAACAGTTGTTGTTCCGGAAACCGTTGATGCTGTGCGCGAACTGATATTGCAAGATCGTCATATGACCTATCGTGAGATTGAGTTGAGTGGAACCAGCATGCATTCAATATTGCATAAAAATTTGAATGTCAAAAAATTTGTTCGCGTTGGATCCCACACAATTTGTCAATCGTTCAAAAAAAGGCTCGTGTCGATTGGTCGAAAGAAAAGCTCAAAAAATACGATCGCAGTGTTTCAAAACACGTTTATGACATAGTGACAGGTGATGAATCGTGGATCGTATGAGCCCGAAAGTAAACAGCAGTCGACTGTATGGGTGTTTCAAGATGAGCCGAATCCAACAAAAGTTGTTCGCGCACGAAGCACCACGAAGCAAATGATCGCCTGTTTTTTCGGAAAAACTGGACATGTCGCAACCGTACTAGAACAACGCAGAACAGTCAATTCTGAGTGGTACACAACCATTTGTTTGCCAGTTGTCTTCACCACGACAATGCGAGCTCTCACACATCGGCTCAAACAACTGCATTTTTGACCACTCATGAGTCACCCTCCGTATAGTCCTGACTTGTCACCAAATGACTTCTTTTTATTCCCGTACGTAAAAAACAAACTGAGACGTCAACGTTTTTCGACACCTGAAGAAGCGGTGACTACAGTGCCTACACGTGCTTTAGTTATATCCCTATTGTTTTGCAAGGGGAAGACAAATATAAACATAACACTATCAAATCCTAGCATGGAAAAACAGGTGAAAATTAGATTCCAATGGCTAAAAATTGGAACTCCACAGCTAAGAAAAAATATTGGCCTTCTTAGTCAGTTGAGATTATGTTTAATACCTAGTTCTTATAAACCTTGAATGTATGTTTCGGAAATGGCAATGATATATATCACAGGCAAAGAAATAATAAAAAAAAGGATTGGGGATATTACGTTGCTTTCACGAGTTTTAGTTATACTCCATTCTTTTCTAGGTGCTACGACAAACATAACACTATCAAAGCCAACTCTAATACAAAAAGGGTGAAGACGAGATGTCAGTGGTTAAAAGTTGGAAGACCTCGGCGAAAGGAAAGAGCCCCTAAAGCCTTGGTTCTCATAGTCAGAGGATTGAGAGGCTGGTTAGTGACAACCTTTGATAATACTTTAATCTAGTTGCAGTATCAAAAAAGCTTCAGAGATGACGATGATAACAAGAACGCTATAAATCGTACAAACGATCAAGAATAGAACAAACAAAATTAACCACTTAATACTACAGGAATTACACAAAAAGAAGATAAAACCAAAACGAATTCTCCAAGCACCAAAAATGAAGAATAAATAAGAATTTGCACCAAGTAGATGAAAATATAAAAGAAGATAATGTAAATGTTATTAATCCACAAAAATGGGGCAACAGAGAAAAACTTAAGAATGCCTAAGTGACGAAATAGATTGTTGGCCCCAACAAAGTTAGACACAGAAATTAAAACAACCAGACAAATATGAGTTCCGGCAGAAGAGCGTATTTGGTTGTTTTAATTTCTGTGTCTAACTTTATTCGGGCCAACAATCTATTTCGTCACTTAGGCATTCTTAAGTTTTTCTCTGTTGCCCCACAGGGAATCTGCCTAATACAGTAGTAAAGCGAAGTAGAACAACAAAAATTGCTGTTTTGAAAAATAGGTATTTGCCCTGTTTTGCATTGATAGATTTGGTCGCTTTTGTTATTTTTAACCAGTAAATATAAATGTTTTACACAGCAACAAACGGAGACCGCTGGAATGGTTGAATCCACTATAACCTACTCGATTTCCGGACTTGAACCCCATGGATTATTTCCTATCGGGTCATCTAAGATCATCAGTTTACACTTCTACAATTGAAAATATGGAGGATTTGAGGAATCGGACAATAGTTTAGTGTAACTCAATAAGAAACAAACCTGGTTGTCTTGCAAGAGTTAGGTTGTCAATGAGAAGAAAATTAGATGCATGCATGCTAGCGGAACTTTCCACAGTTCTTGTAGATTAAGAAACTTTACACGTAATTTGCTAAATGTTAATTGTTTCTCATACATTTATAAAACACTGTGTATAGTATAACGCCAGAATTGAAGGGTTTCTAGCGTGTCTTTTTCCTAAAACTTCTAGATACAGATATTCAAATTGCGTATAAATACTCAGTTTGACCAAAATCCAAACCCCTAAAAACTTCAAACAACTTATTAGATCGAAAAAAAAACAGCTATAGAAAAATAATCGCTTACGTTATAAGGCACCAAAGAAACACCCACACCATTCACCACCTGTTCGTTCTTCTGGAAGGCATAGCCCGTCAGCCCTCCGACTCTAGTCACTGTCACCACCATGGCACTAGGATCAACTCGAAACAATAAAAATCACTACAAAAATCTCCACTTCACCAGCTATCAACAACTTAACACGCGCAACCCGTTGACTCCCTTCATATCAGCTGTTCGGCTATTAATTTTTAAAACCCGATACGAGGATTAATATCGTCAGTTCCGGCCCATATAGTAGTCCGTAAATTGTAGCAGGCCATGGACAAGGGTTTTATCAGCGATTAAAGCGCACCGGGTACTCGAACTTCAAAATTATCTCCCGTTTAATATCGTCGGGTTTTAAAAGCTTGTTGCTGTGAATTCACTAGCGGTACTTACACCGCGTTAAGTCGAGTCGAATGCGGTTGAACGACGTGTGTAGTTTCTCAGTCTGTTTCTGCACGAGATGAGAAAACGAAAGTGGGGATAATAGGTGTACGGAGACCAAACTAAACTCTCATACTCTAAAGGGATTACATCAAATTAAGCGATTCTTTTTTACAGAATGGAGAATACATCTGTTTTGTGTAGAAATGGATTCTAGACAATATCTACAAGGTGAGCCAGTAGTGCTTGGATCTGCCGCTAGGGGAAAAACACTTTCACTACATATACACTGTGATTCATTTCGAATATAGGTAGGTCTTTGTTATTTTCAACACAGTATAGTTCGTGTCGATTGGTCGAAAGAAAAGCTCAAAAAATACGATCGCGTTAGTTCAAAACACGTTTATGACATAGTGACAGGTGATGAATAGTGGATTTACGCGTATAAGCCCGAAAGTAAGCAGCAGTCGACTGTATGGGTGTTTCAAGATGAGCCGAATCCAACAACAGTTGTTCTCGCACGAAGCACTTCCAAGCAAATGATTGCCTGTTTTTTCGGAAAAACTGGACATGTCGCAACCGTACCACTAGAACAACGCAGAACAGTCAATTCTGAGTGGTACACAATCATTTGTTTGCCAGTTGTCTTCCAAGAAATGAGGAAAACCAACCGCCGAAGACGGATCACTCTTCACCACGACAATGTGAGCTCTCACACATCGGCTCAAACAACTGCATTTTTGATCACTCAAAACATCAATTTGATAAGTCATCCGCCGTATAGTCCTGACTTGTCACTAAATGACTTCTTTTTATTCCCGTACGTAAAAAACAAACTGAGAGGTCAACGTTTTTCGACACCTGAAGAAGCGGTGGCTGCGTTCAGAATGCATGTTTTGGAGATACCTCAATCAGAGTGGAAAAAGTGCTTCGACAATTGGTTCAAACGCATGCAAAAGTGTATAGATCTTCTTGGGGAATATTTTGAAAAACAATAAAGCGATTTTCGATGATTAATATTTGTTTTTGTTCTCTAATCCCGAAATATAAAAGGCATCCCTCGAATTTTACTATAGTCGATAAGTGAGACGGTCTTGTACCTTTCTACGAATGTCCTAAATTCTGTAAAGATTGAGTTGTCATCGTCGTCTGTTTCAAGTTGTTCCGTATATAATTACATAATCGTACTCCTCGAGTTTGGGACACATTCTGGCAAGTCGACTATCTGAATCTTTGATAGAAAAGAGCCACATTAAAGGGCGGTGGTCGGTCAGCAGTTTAAACTTTCGTTTAAATGTAAAACCCCGTATATTATTACGTATTTGGATTCCTCTGTCAATTTTTTTATTCATCGTACATGTTACCTAAGATGCACCGTTTGGGGATCCAATATTTTCTCAAAATGTTGACATCTAGAAACAGATGAATGTTAGAGCTGTCTGGTATCATAGGAAGCTTTAATTGGGGGAAACTGTTGACCACACTGCACACTCTCAAGAGCCAGAATGACAATGCTATTTTTGGTTTCTGAAGAAACTCTTAGAAGCAGATACGCACAGTCTTACGACGAACGAAGTCAGTTAAATGAGTTATCATATAACGTGAAAAATAAAAAAAAAGAACACTGAAAGCTAGAATATAAATACAATGATTAAGAGTACACTAACTTACAACGCAAAACCTGGAGACTAAAAAAATATGAGACGACAATTAGAAGCCAATGAAATGGATGCCCTAATAATATCAGCTAGAATATCAAAATTAATTAATGGGAATACAAGAAACAATTTCAACATATATAGAGAAAACACTTACGTGATTTGGACACATCTAGGGAATAAGTGACGAATGGTTACCGAAAAAAATACGTGATTTGGACACATAAGTGACGAATGGTTACCGAAAAAAATAAAGAACTGAACACCACAAGAAAAAAGGAAAAAAAGGGTAGACAAAAAAAGAACATGGATAGAGAGAATATATCGAAACATGACTGAAATAGGAGTTGCGATTTTTTTTGTATATTACTAAATGAGCAGTCTTGGTACAAACAAATATTCCAACAATTACATACTGACAGGCAATTAGTGACCCCATTTGTTTTTGTAAAAAAATCTAAGATACATTACACTGGTAATGCATGTTACATCTATATCATGTAATGCATTTATTCCATAAATTTGCAATATATTGTTGCTGTAACAAAGAACAAACCACTCATAATCGTAAGTGCCTTTTTCTTCTTCTTCTTCATCTTTTACTATTTAAATGCGAATTACCGTATTGTAACCGCCAAACCTCATAATCATCGTCACGATATTTCTATCGAATCTCACTTGTAACTTGGTCGGGAACTCCTTAAAGTCCAACTGCGAACGTCAAGCATCAGAATCACTCGATGTTGTTGTCGGGCTTCGTGTACATTGACCAGATACTTTCGACTGTTATCTCGGCGAGATCCATTAGGACGGGATAATGGCGAAATATATATTTTTTTTTTTCGAGAAGCTCGACTGCAATAGATTCAAGTTAGAAAATTATTAACCATCTTGAGTTGTGTAGCAGGCAATCGTGAATTCCGAAAGTCTACAGGCACGTATTCAGTTTTCGTACGTTAGTATCGAGGATTTCAAAGTCAATCTATTTTTTTCATTTAATTGATAACATATTTATTTTTTAATCTAGAGATAAGCGGAATGGTTTATGAAGGCCACTCTAGTTACCGAAATAACGTATCCTATATCGTCAAAGTCTGCATTTCTCCAAGTCAAACTAATCTAGATGACATTCATTCGAATTTTGATTTTTGACGGTTCCCTGATTTTCCATACTTTTTTTCAACCTAGAAAAATCTGTGACAAAGTCTGTATCTCTGCCTGTTTCTCAAATCTGGATGACATCCATTCTAATTTTGAGTTTTGATTATTCCTTCATTTCTCAAACTTTTTGTCCAAGTAGCAAAAGCACAAAGTGTATGACAATGTATGTATGAGTTCTGATAGTTCCCTCATTTTCTAAACTGTTTGTCAAAGTAGAAAAAGCACATGGTCTGTAACAAAGTCTGTATTTCTCCAAGTTTCAGAAATGTGGAGGCCATCCATTCGAATTTTGAGTTTTGATTGTTCAAAAATTTTCCAAATTTTATGGCAAAATGGAAAAGGAAGTCTGTGACAAACCTTGTGATAAATTCTGTATTTCTCCAGGTTCTACAAATCTATCTGGATAATATTCATTCGAATTTTGAGTTTTGAAGTTTCTTTCATTTTTCAAACTCTTGTACGCAAGACAATATATATTATATATATAAATATAATATATATTGTTTCTGGTCGGGAACCTTGTCATTCCTTTGTACTATTCAATATCTCTGACAGGTGAAGTAACCTGAAAATTTTATAGTGACATTCTGTCCTAGGAGTTAAGGGAGAACAGCAATTACACGGAACGGCTCCAGATTCGGAACCTCTGTGTACTGATTCTCTTGAAAATCCTAGATGTCGGTCTTACATCTCGAGTCTTCAAATTTAACGAAATGCATCAAATGCATAAAGAAGTGTTCGAGAGGACATTCAATTGTGGGAAGCGCAACTGATGAAGGTTCCTGATCAGAAACAATATATATTATATTTATATATAATATATATTGTCTTGCGTACAAAGGAATGACACCTCGAAGAGAGTATTCAATACCTCTAACAGGTGAAGTAACCTGAAAATTTTATAGTGACATTCTGTCCTAGGAGTTAAGGGAGAACAGCAATTACACGGAATGGCTCCAGATTCGGAACCTCTGTGTACTGATTCTCTTGAAAATCCTAGATGTCGGTCTTACATCTCGCGTCTTCAATGTTTAAAATGTCAAAAATGTTAACAATGTCAAGAATGACAAGTGTAAAAAATGTCAAAATTCTCAAAAATGGCATACGTCAAAAATGTTACATAAAATGGTCAAAATACCACAAATGACAAAAATGTCAACGTTTAATGCGCCAAAAATGTGATAAATATCAAAAATGTTAACAACGTCAAAAATTGCATGTGTCAAAAATGCTAAAAAGGTTAAAATACCACAAAAGACAAAAATGTCAACAATGTCAAAAATACCACAAAAGACAAACATGTCATGTCAACAATATTAAAAATACCACAAATGACAAAAATGTCAGCTATGTTTAAAATGTCAAAAATGTTATAAATATCAATAATGTTAACAATATCAAAATTAACAAGTATCAAAATGTAAAGGCTCAAAAATGGCATACGTCAAAAATGCTAAAAAGGTTAACATACCACAAATGACAAAAATGTCAACAATATCGAAAATGACAAAAATACCACAAATGACAAAAATACCACAAATGGCAAAAATACCACAAATGACAAAAATAACAACAACGTCAAAAATGCCATAAATTTCAAAATTGGCAAAAATGCCACAAAGATCAAAAGTGTATAAGATGTTCAAAATTGTCGGAAATAAGTGAAACCAAAAATGGGAAAAAAACTCAAAAAAATCCAAAATGGGTTCAAGAAGGTACTAATACAAACGGCTTATTAAAGGCAGTGAAACAGTGTAACGATTTCCAAAATTCCAAAACTATTCCATTCTTATCTTGGACACACCGTATTTATTTAATTGCTAATAAATCATAAATTTTTTATTTTCACATTATCAACAATGTATACCAAAAATCGTATCCGAAATTATAAAAAGAAACCTTGTTCGGTATTGCCTTCAAATGCAATCCAAAAACAACAACATTTACATAATGTAATATCGCAGAGAGCTCTGGATACGACGTGATCCCATAAACTGGAACGCGACCTTGACGGATTCGTTCCAAACGTAAATGCAATCAGCAAGATTGATTTAGGAAGAGTTCCAGGCAATTTTTCAATATGCTAGAATGTCACGCTATATGCCCTTCACGTTTATTTTATGATACCGTTATCGATATTTCAGGAGACTGCAGACATCCACTCACCAGACGCCTTCATTAAAACGTATCATTACTGAGTGACGAGTTATAGGGTTTTATTTAATATAAGACGGAACAATTTTACGTAGTTTATTTAATTGTGTACGTGATAAGTTGTTTTCTGAAAGACAGTTATTGCATCTCTGGTTTGTATTTTTCTGATTTTTTTGGGAATACGAGGGCTGCCTTTTATATTTCGGGATTAGAGAACAAAAACAAATATTAATTATCGAAAATCGCTTTATTGTTTTTCAAAATATTCCCCATGAAGATTTATACACTTTTGCATGCGTTTGAACCAATTGTCGAAGCACTTTTTCCACTCTGATTGAGGTATGTCCAAAACATGCATTCTGAACGCAGCGACCGCTTCTTCAGGTGTCGAAAAACGTTGACCTCTGTTTTTTACGTACGGGAATAAAAAGAAGTCATTTGGTGACAAATCAGGACTATACGGCGGATGACTCATCAAATCGATGTTTTGAGTGGTCAAAACTGCAGTTGTTTGAGCCGATGTGTGAGAGCTCGCATTGTCGTGGTGAAGAGTGATCCGTCTTCGGCGGTTGGTTTTCCTCATTTCTTGGAAGACAACTGGCAAACAAATGGTTGTCTACCACTCAGAATTGACTGCTCTGCGTTGTTCTAGTGCTACGGTTGCGACATGTCCAGTTTTTCCGAAAAAAAACCGGCGATCATTTGCTTGGAAATGCTTCGTGCGCGAACAACTTTTGTTGGATTCTGCTCATCTTGAAACACTCATACAGTCGACTGCTGTTTACTTTCGGGCTCATACGCGTAAATCCACGATTCATCACCTGTCACTATGTCATAAACGTGTTTTGAAGCACCGCGATCGTATTTTTTGAGCTTTTCTTTCAACCAATCGGCACGAGCCTTTTTTGAACGATTGACAAATTGTGTGGGATCCAACGCGAACAAATTTTTTTGACATTCAAATGTTTATGCAATATTGAATGTATGCTGGTCCCACTAATGTGTAGGGTTGACTCAGTCTCACGATAGGTCACATGACGATCTTGCAATATCAGTTCGCGGACAGCATCAATGGTTTCCCGAACAACAACTGTTTTTGGACGACCTTCACGAAATTCGTCTTGGAGTGAACTACGACCTCGATTAAATTCACCATAGCATCGATAAACAGTGGTCCTTGAAGGAGTTTCATCGCCAAAAATTAAATTAAGTTCATCCATGCACTCTTGCTGACTTAATCCACGTCGAAAGTTGTAAAAAATAATCGCACGAAAAAATGTTCACGATTTAATTCCATTTTTTGGGCGAGATGAATCCTTTAAGTTACTGTAAACAACACATAGCGCTCGTATGTCAAAACGTTCTGAGTACGTATAACCTCAAAAATGTCAAACTTTACGATAGAGCTGTCAGTTGTCAGATTGCAACACTAGGGTTGTCCAATCCCGAAATATAAAAGGCAGCCCTCATAACACCAAAACTGCTGGAAATATGTATACCTCAAATAGCCCAAACGTTTCAAGGTCTACATCAGACCCCGTTTTCAATGAATTAGGTACGTAATTACATTCTGAACCTTTTGATTTTTAATTTTCTTGTTCAATTTTATTACAATTAGACTAGTTCAAAAACGTTTCTGATTGACCAATTCAAAATTGTTTTTCTCTTTATTTGTCGGTTGTTCAATTTCAAAAGTTCTGTTAACAATCCACAGAACCACAAATACCAATGGCAGTGACTTCTACGTAGTCATAAGGAAACAATTTGAAGGAAATAGTACATGTAATCATCAGTGCAAGACACGTGCGTTATATATTAATATCGCAAACAAATGTGTAAGCTGGGCCACACACGGAAGGAATATTGTTTTTGACGTGAAAGATGTACAATTATGATGATTTGTTTGTTACTTTAAGAGGTTTTTATAAAACAAACGGAGGAAGTAACATCCTCGGCAGTTTGAAAAGTTCACTGAAATGTATATTTTTGTATACAATCTTTAATTTTTAGTTAGTCTTCATATGTGGTCTTCAGGGAGTTCAACCAATGCCTTAACCAGTTTGTTCATTTATGCATAATGAATTATGTAAAAAAGGCTAAATATTTAGTATACGAATACCTACGGTTTGTAAAATTTCATACATAAAAATTAGTGTAAATTTGTGAGGAAATGAAGACCATTTATTTTTTGTTAAATCAATAGTTGGTTTAAACCCAAGACCTCAACAATATAAAAAATCTTAAAATATGCAAATTGTCAAAAATACTAAAAATACCGGAAATACAAAAAAATCGGCATTACGGAAATCCTCAAAAATGTCAAAACTCAAATGACAAAAATGTCAAGTGTCAAAAGTGTCGTAACTGTCAAAATGTCAAGTGTTAGAAGTGCCAAAACTGCGTGCCAAGGCCTAACTATGAGCAATCCTTTAAGCCCCCTTCTATCTGAAATATTCATGGACTATTTAGAAATGCTAATTTTCAAACACGATCTCAGTAACAAAATCCTGTATTGGTAAGGATACGTCGATGATATTATTGCGTGTTTTACGGGTACACATCGACAATTACAGTTACTACACAACTACTTAAACCAAATACACCCTAACATAAAATTCACACTTGAAACAGAAACAGATAACACACTAAATTTCCTAGACCTAACAATTAAAAGGCAAGACTCCAAACACACATTCTCCATATAACTTAAACCATCACACTCTGACCTTACCATCCACAATAGTTCACACCACCCCATACAACATAAACTTGCTGCATATCATTGTATGTTACACAGACTCGTGACAATACCACTTAATAAAACCGACTTTGATACGGAACTTGAAAGAATCAAACTTATGGCAGTCAACAATGGTTACACCACTGAACTTATTGGCAACTTATTAAACAGAAAATTAAAGAAAATTGCTATTAAAGAAGTCTATCCCACTGACCCCAATCTCATGCCTAAATTATACCGTACTCTCACATTCAATGGAACCCCTTCACCAAAAATCTCCCAATTTTTACAGAACAGGAACATATATACAGCCTTCACAACAAACAACAATTTATCTAAACATATAAGAAACAACAAAGACAAGACTGACAAAAATTCTAACTCGGGTGTCTATAGTTGAACTGTGGTAGTTGCCCCAATTTCTATATTGGTCACACTGGAAGATCTTTCAATTCAAGATGGCATGAACACACTAGAGCTTTCGAAAATCAACAACAAAACAAATCCACATTTGCGGACCACTTATTGAAAGAAAACCATGTACCACAAAATGCACTTGAAATTTTACATTTACAAAACAAAAGTAAAAAATTATATCTGCTTGAATCACTAGAAATTAATAAAAGCAAAAATTCTCCTAATCTATTAAACGACCAAACTGATATCAATTCATCTCCATTACTTAATCTTAAAATCCATCTCTAAATAATATTATATTATATTATTAACATCTATTGTGAACAATTTCATAAATGTATAATTTAACTGAACTATATCCAGCCCACTTCTTCCGAAATTTCCCAGAATTAAAACCTTTTAATCATTTTATTACCTTACCTGTAGTTCCTTTGTATGTAATATAAATTTAGCATTCATTGTATTTCCAATTTCTGATGAAGCCAGACTTGGCGAAACATATGTCAAATTTAAAGAAATAAAAAGTGAAAATTTAAACAAGTGTTTGTTGTTTTTTAAGTAATCTTATAACTGGAATGCTTTATTCATGCATATCATCTCATGATCGTACCTCTCTTTTTATGTAAAGGTGTAATGAGTGGCAAAAGTTTCAGATAAGTCTCTTCATCCATTGTGAGATAATTATGCCAATCACGGGATCATTGTCGCTTCGTTATATGTGACATAATCCCTATAATTGCCGACTTCCCCACCCTCCTCCTAAAAACCAAAACTTATCATTTATGGCGACTACCTTTTTAGACATTTTCGGCACAAAGTGATGTTTGCACAAACATACATGTGAAGTGTGGTGCCGAATGGAAAATTAAACATGCCTGCCTGTCTAGTATGAATTATCGCCTCTAGCCACTTTTAAGCGTAATGGTCGAGACGACAGAACTCTATTCCGCTGGCCTCCAAGTTCACCTAACATAACACCATATGAATTTTTCCTAGAGAATTTATAAAAGATCGTGTCTACATTCTAATGCCACCTAATGATTTGAAGATATGAGACAAAAGAGAAGAGGAGTTCATTACTGCTATTACTCAGGACCTATTAACCATTCTTTGGGAAAAAATAGACTGGATTTTGGTGGACACTTTAAACATTTGTAAGAAAAACAAATGATGTATGTTTTGTTTTAAATATTCTAAATTAAACTTCTATAATATACGATCTTTCATCCATATCTTCTACATAATATAAAGATTTTCTTGATCAAACCTCATACACGTACATTAGAAAGTATCACCGCGGATCCACCTCTGTAAAGACATCGAAAATCCTTCGAAGGTATTCAGATGGACGACTCAGGTGTGCACTGACGTGAACTGCGAGCACATTTCTTAAAGCTACACGGTAAATTCTACGAAGGTACGTACTAGTAGAGACCCACGTCAGTACAGAGTGTCGAGAGTGCGATTCTTTAGCAATAGAAGACGAACAAGAAATTACCGTAATCTTTGGAGGCGTACGCGCAAACTAAATGCAAAGGATTTTGGTCTCGTAATCACGTAATCGCAGTTGACTTGATAAACGATAACGAATAAGTACCGTTAAATTTCAGAAGAATATCATGAACAGGGCTAATAACAAAAATACATGAAATTTTAAAATGCTATTGGAAAAAAGAGCTTTTTAAAACCTATTCACAAAATTATCGTGAAATCTGCTCGCAATATGAAATTTCCAAGTTAGTTGATAAGATTGTATAGACTTCTTAAGCTTTGTAGTAGCGTCTTCTAGTTTCTTTTAATAGTTCACGAATCGTAAGTCTAAATTTACCTCCAAAATCCATGGTGGTTGTAAAGGGTGTTTTTTTAGAGGTATAGAATTTTAAGTTGGCAACACTCTTTTAACCGGCGACCATCAGCTGTCAAGTGATTTATGTTTAGTTTGGTTTGGCATTTCATCATGAATAGACTGACGCCTGAACAACGCTTCCAAATTGTGCAAATTTATTTTGAAAATCATTGTTCTGTTTGAAATACGTATCGCGCACTACGTCCATTTTACGGTCAACATAATCGTCCATCAGAGCAATTAATAATTAACTATGCGACGTTTTCGCATCACGTTTACTCTAAATGATAATACGCATCCACAGAGATCTCGTACAGTGCGTACAGAAGAATCCATTGCTGCTGTAGAGCGTAGCGTAGAGGAAAACCCGAATTAGTCTTTCCGTCATCGTGCACAGGAATTGGATATGTATCCATCCACCTTATGGAAGATTTTGCGGAAAGATCTTGGTTTGCGTACTTACAAAATTCAACTCGTGCAAGAATTGAAGCCACTCGATCACCTAGCAAGGCCTACATTCGGTTAATGGGCCCAAAACAAGATACCGTTGATCCAGATTTTCATAAGCGAATTTTGTTTAGCGATGACATTCACTATTGGTTGAATGGATACGTCAATAAACAAAACTGCCGTATTTGGAGTGATGATAATCCACAAGTTCATGTTGAGACACCGTTACATCCAGAAAAACTGACCGTTTGGTGTGCTTTAGGGGCTGGTGGAATAATTGGTCCGTACTTTTTTAAAAACGATGTTGGCCAGAACGTTACAGTCAATGGTGATCGCTATAGAGCCATGATTACTAACTTTTTTGTTCAATTGAATATTCATGATGCACACGAGCTGTGGTTTCAACAAAACGGTGCAACATGTCACACAGCTCGTGCCACAATTGATTTATTGAAAGAAACGTTTGGTAACCGCATAGTTTCAGTTTCGGACCCGTGAATTGGCCTCCAAGATCGTACGATTTAACGCCGCTTGACTATTTTCTATGGGGATACGTGAAGTCGCTACTCTACGTCGATAAGCCCGAAACGATTGACCACTTGGAAGACAACATTCGCCGCCTAATTGCCCATATACGGCCACAAATGGAAAGTCATCGAAAATTGGACCTCCAGATTAGACTACGTCCGAGCCAGCCGTGGCGTTCATATGCCAGAAGTCATCTTCAAATTATAATGCCAGAAGATTATCTTTCGAATAAAGGAAATTTCATGTCAATTTAAAAAATATATCCTTGTTTTATTCCATTTCAAAGTTTTATATCTCTAAAAAAAAACACCCGTTAGAAGCTTATAAAAATAAGAAACAAAACGAGAAACAGAAACGTTACGTTACGAGGGCTGCCTTTTATATTTCGGGATTAGAGAACAAAAACAAATATTAATCATCGAAAATCGCTTTATTGTTTTTTAAAATAGTCCCCATGAAGATGGGGACACTTTTGCATGCGTTTGAACCAATTGTCCAAGCACTTTTTCCACTCTGATTGAGGTATCGCCAAAACATGCATTCTGAACGCAGCAACCGCTTCTTCAGGTGTCGAAAAACGTTGACCTCTCAGTTTGTTTTTTACGTAGGGGAATAAAAAGAAGTCATTTCGTGACAAGTCAGGACTATACGGCGGATGACTCATCAAATCGATGTTTTGAGTGGTCAAAAATGCAGTTGTTTGAGCCGATGTGTGAGAGCTCGCATTGTCGTGGTGAAGAGTGATCCGTCTTCGGCGGTTGGTTTTCCTCATTTCTTGGAAGACAAGTGGCAAACAAATGGTTGTGTACCACTCAGAATTGACTGTTCTGCGTTGTTCTAGTGCTACGGTTGCGACATGTCCAGTTTTTCCGAAAAAACAGGCGATCATTTGCTTGGAAGTGCTTCGTGCGCGAACAACTTTTGTTGGATTCGGCTCATCTTGATTGCTGCTTACTTTCGGGCTCATACGCGTAAATCCACGATTCATCACCTGCTACTATGTCATACACGTGTTTTGAAGCACCGCGATCGTATTTTTTGAGCTTTTCTTTCGACCAATCGACACGAGCCTTTTTTTAAACGATTGACAAATTGTGTGGGATCCAACGCGAACAATTTTTTTTGACATTAAAATGTTTATGCAATATTGAATGTATGCTGGTCCCACTAATGTGTAAGGTTGACTCAATCTCACGATAGGTCAAATGACGATCTTGCAATATCAGTTCGCGCACAGCATCAATGGTTTCCGGAACAACAACTGTTTCTGGACGACCTTCACGAAATTCGTCTTGGAGTGAACTACGACCTCGATTGAATTCACCATACCATCGTAAACAGTAGTCCTTTATGGAGTTTCATCGCCAAAAATTAAATTAAGTTCATCCATGCACTCTTGCTGACTTAATCCATGTCGAAAGTTGTAAAAAATAATCGCACGAAAACGTTTACCATTTAATTCCATTTTTTGGCCGAGATGAATCCTTTAAGTTAATGTAAACAACACATGGCGCTCGTATGTCAAAATGTTCTGAGTACGTATAACCTCAAAAATGTCAAACTTTACGATAGAGCTGTCAGTTGTCAGATTGCAACACTAGGGTTGTCCAATCCCGAAAAATAAAAGGCAGCCCTCGTATTAAGTTCATGTCATCGCCTACTAATTGATTACCAACTTACCACCCCGAACTATGCCCCATAGAAAAAAATTCGAAAAGTGGATGATAGCCTCAAAAAATATAAGAATTAAATTCGAAGACGTGATTTTTCGATGCTTTGGATAGAACATGATGTAGTTGATTGTTAATAACAATTTGTTCTGATTTTTATACCATCCCTAGTTTTTGTGTAAACACCTAAAATGCGGTCACCCTAAGAGGCGAGTCCTCGGAATCGTCAATCTATATAATTAAAAAAAAAGTAAACGGACCGTCAAGGTTTTCTGTATCGATTCTCTCGACCAGCAACTTGTCCCAGTAGATTCTCGTCGTTTATGTCGTCAGAAATATTTTCTAAACAACTAATTGCATCGACCATAAAATAAAACGATGGACGAGAATTCTTCATGCGCAAACATCGCTTTGATGACAATTTAGTAATTCATAGTTCGGGAGGTTCGTATAAAATTGTGGATAAAAAAAAATTGACATTTTCGAAAATGGAATTCGTAATCTTTTTACACACAGAAGGGTAGTAGTACATTTGAACGTATTCCATAATCAAAATTAAATGTCAACACATTTACATTAAATGTCATAAATCAAATTTTCATTTTGCAATTTACATCAATAAATAACAAAAAAGTCAGAATAGACTTTGAAACGTTTGGTTTTCCTTCAATATACGTCGTTTTATTTCGATTGTGGTGTTGTTGCCCAAAAAAAACATAAAAATAATCAAGAATATGCCACAAACAACGTTTAGAAGACAACTTCTAGAAGCGTTACTGTGTTTTGTTTGGGTCACTATGTATTTATCACTGTTTACTTTCAATTATCAGTAAACCATTATCTGCTTTTATAAAATTATTTGCTTGTGGTTGCTACTCGTTTCTATGTTGTTCTGTTTGCTTTGTAGGGCTCTTTTTTGTTTTCCTGGTCATGGAATTTAGTTTCATATATTTGGCTATGTTCTTGACGGTTGGATTTTTTCTAATGTTGTTATTTTCACCGCTAAGACGGTTATGTGGCAATGTTCAAAGTTTCTTCAGATGTGGAGTTTATAGTGCCCTTGGGATATTTTCGTTTTGCTCCCACATTGTCCATTTTCGGTATAAAGTCCACTAGCGGGCCTAATGTGTGTTCGCATGTTCCTTATCTTTTCATCCCTCAGCAATTCTACCGATTTGGGGAGTTCCGATAAAAGTCATGTGTCTTGGATCCATGAGGATAACGTCAATGTGATTTCCAGTTTTGTTATTACTCAGTAGACTGTATCAAAAAAAGTGTTTTTTTTTTCGATTAAACATATGTAAAAAGTTTCTTCAGTATAAAAAAAAATTCTCCTAAATTTTGAGCTCAATATCTCAATAATTGAGCTGGCGCATAGAGGTCCCCTTCCCCGTTTAAAATACATAGGAATTTTTTTTGTTTTAAAATATCTACATGCATAAAATTGTTATAAATTTTTGCTTCTCACTATCTTATAGTAAATTTAATTCTCTACAAATTGCTTTCCGGGTTTTTGTTCTAAACTCAACCGCAACGAAGGCAAAAAATCAATCAATTATTTAAGAATCGAAAACAATTTATTATATTAATTTATCAATAAATTAACTCAAAATACTTAATTATTTAACAAAATCTGTCAATTTAACATTATATTAATTTTAGTTCATTTAATTAATTTAAGTTATTATATTTACAATTTTTTGATTTATTGTTGACTAGTTTAATTCATGTAATTTTGTTTATTGCACGTAGGGTACAATTTGCGATGATTCTGTACAACTTTCCATAAAAACTGTTTTTGTTCTTCATCTTTAATACTAAACTGATTAAATTCTTCAACTAAAGCAACTGACCTGATAAAGTCACTTATATTTTTAGTACACAATATATCTAAATTTTTTTGATCAACGTCAATACGTTTTTTGTCAGTTCGACTTTCCTTTGTTTGTATTGCTTCAACCATTTTTACTTTTACTTCAAGTGGTACAGAATCATCAAAAAAAGCTAGTGACGCGATTTCTTCTGATAAATACCACAAATTAAGTATTTTGAGTTAATTTATTGATAAATTAGCATAATAAATTGTTTTCGATTCTTAAATAAGCAAATATTTTTAACAATTTTATGCATGTAGATATTTTAAAACCAAAAAAAAAATTCCTATGTATTTTAAACGCGAAAGGGGATCCCCCTATGCGCCAGCTCAATTTTTGAGATATTGAGCTCAAAATTTAGGACAATTTTTTTTTATACTGAAGAAATTTTTTACATATGTTTAATCGAAAAAAAACCTTTTTTGACGCAGTCTATTACTCAGTTTGTTTATATGTTTATGTGCAGACAATATACGATTTTCGTGGTTTCCCATGAATACATTTCTTTCCAGATTTTAGTTTTAAAATGAACGAGGATCAAACGCATCTCATTTTTAGGAAACGACGTAGAGCTGATCTTTCTCCTCGTCTATTATTGCCTTACTCGGAAAAGGCGCAGATATTAGGGAAAGATCGTTTTTCAGGCCTTAATCAGCATATTTTTTAGCAAACTGTTTTTTTTTAATATACTCTATTTTTGATTTTGTACATTAAAGAAACCAGCAGAATGCTGTTTGTTATAATATCTATTAGGATTTTTGATGTGCTGAATATTCATCAGTATTCACGCCGATTTTGAAGTTCTAGACGCCATTTACACATTTCTCGTAACGGTATGAAACATTTTTTTGACTCGACGACTTAAGCAAACGACAGGTAACCAACCACCAACCTCACCTTGCAGCTTCAAGGTGATCGAATATGAATATTATCTCGTTTGAATTGTCAAGCTAAACCGAATTCTTCCACAGCCGGTAAGGCATGGAATACCTACGCCGCTACGCCTATCCAAAGCATGTTAAGTACGATGTCTTGGTAATTTTTTCGTTGTGGCGAAGATCGCCTACGCAAACACACACCACGTTCGTCCTCTCTGTCTAATTCTATGCGAATTACTGTTTGACATAACTTCTATTTATATCGTCGTAACGTCGATATTAAGTATATTTATTTGTTACGTGTGGTTATAGTTCGGGACGTTCGAAAAAAGAAACAACAGTTAATATAAAGAAAGCACAATAATAACACAGGTCAACATGATTTTGTTTTAAGAAAGTGAAGGGTCATTTCCGAAGTAATTTTTCATGTAGAATCCGAATCCAGTATCCAAATTGCTCTATCACGTGAGAATTTTGAGATATCCTAACCTAAAAGCGCAAGAAATGCGATTTTCGGCTATATTTGAGGTTATGTAGCCTCGTGATATTCTTTCTTCTAAAAAGACAACCGACTTTAAAGTGTAAGTCTTGTTCTTTCAAATGCCGTTGAGTTTGCTCAAATAGCTTAATTCTGCATTGAGATATTTCATTTTGAAGTTTTTGAGTTTCATCAATTTCGCTATTCTCAATGAACGTTATTTTAAAAAAAAATTGTAAAAAGTCATGGCTTACTAGATATTTTGAAAAAACGAAATTCTGTCGATTTTGTCAAATCCCTCTAGCTTTGTTTTTGATTTTATAAAAAAAAGTGTAAATATCAAAATTGAAGGGAATTGTATCCCGAATATGATTGTCATGTCCTCGTATGCGTGACAGCTCTCGTTTTCGAGATATGACACAAACTTATCTTTTTTTGAATGGAAACCATAGTTGGCTATGACCTTAAAAAATCGAACACTTTTAGAGCTTTTCAATGATATAATACTCGATATAGTTATTCATAAAAATAACGGAGTTATGGATGCTTTTCTCTGTTATTTTCACTTTTAACGTAGGTAGCCATGAAAAAGATTGTTTTCACTTTGACGTTTCCTCATTTGAGAGTAATTCCATTAGTAGTGCTGAACTGACAGTCGATATTGGCAAGATTTCGTGATAAAATGAAATATTCTAACGAAGAAAAACTGAAGATGAAGGAATGTTATATAATATGCCATAAAAATTCAGTTCGTGCAGCTGAGGAATACTTTCATAGATATTTTAATCGTCGTCAACCTGCTCTATGTACATTTAAGAAGCTTTACGATAGTTTACGCAGATATGGATCTTTTACTAAACCACCAAAGGAACGTAATCAAATTAACGAAGCAGCACAAATAAACGTTTTGGCAAAATCCATCTACATCAACTAGTGAGATTGCGGTAGAAGCTGGCACATCTCAACGAACTGTAGTTAAGATACTGAAAGCGCACAAGTTCCACCCGTACAAACCTTCAGTTTCTCAAACTTTGCATGCTGGTGACGAACATCGACGTATTTTGTTTTGTACATGGTTTAGAGACATGTGCCTTGACAATCCACAGTTCCCATTAAAGGTGTTATGGTCAGATGAAACTAGATTTACTAACTGCGGTATGTTCAATAAATACAATGAGCATATCTGGGCTAAAGAAAACCCTTTCCATGTAGAACAAAGACGACCTCAGATAAAATTTGGTTTTAATGTTTGTTGTGGTATCATAGTTATACTATTCTGGGGCCTTTTATCTATGACGAAACACTTATTGGGTAGCGCTACTTGCATTTCTTGCAATAGACTTTTCAAGACATGTTGCATAATTTGAATTTGAGAACTCGTTTAGAAATTGAGTGGTTCCAACATGATGGAGCACCTGCTCATAGCTCATTATTAGTAAGACAACACTTAAATAATATCTATCCAAACTCTTGGATAGGAAGAAATGGCCCACGCGAATGGCCACGCCGGTCTCCCGATTTGGCAGTTATAAACTTTTATTTATGGGGTGCGCTAAAAAACAAAGTATACAAAAGAAAGTATGAGACAGTTCGTGACCTTAGGAAGGCGGTATTACAAGCTATTGAAGGAATTGATAGGCGGTCTGTGAGGAAAGCGGTAATGGCAATCTTAAAAAAATGCAATTTTTATCTAAATAACAACGGTGGACTTTTCGAACATAAATTGTAACCATTATTATGTACTTTAATTTCTTAAGTTTTTAGTAAGTACCTACTTATTTAGTTTTTTCGTTATATCTGATATACCTAATAAAAACATCGTTCAATATTTTTTGGAAGTTATTAATAAATCAATCTATTTCATGGCTACCTACGTTAAAAGTGAAAATAAGACAGAAAAGTATCATAACTCCGTTATTTTTATGAATAACAATATCGAGTATTATATCGTTGAAAAGCTCTAAAAATGTCCGATTTTTTGAGGTCATAGCCAACTATGTTTGTGTATGTGTCATATCTCGAAAACGAGAGCTGTCACGCAAACGAAGACATGACAATCATATTCGGGGTACAATTCCCTTCAATTTTGATATTTACATTTTTTTATAAAATCAAAAACAAAGGAGCTAGAAGGATTTGACTAAATCGACAGAATTTCGTTTTTTCAAAATATCTAGTAAGCCATGACTTTTTACAAAAATCTGAAAGTGTCATTAAATTGGGCCAGTAAAACTACAAATCTTTCCCAATTTAACCATTGCTCTATCTCTGCTAGTGACCGAGATCCCCATACTGATCATCAAAAAAACTCACCCTGTATAAATAAAAGTATTTCTATATTTTTTAGCACATTTCTAAATGTTTTTTAATGTTTATCAGCTGGTAAAAACCCTTTATTTTCTTTTCATTTCATAGCGTTTTTTGTAAGATTTAATAGAACATATTTTGGTAGTTGATTATATTTATTTTTTGTTATTTAATACATAATATATTTAATATTGTTTTCATGTAAACTTTTTTTATCAATTAGATAATATTAAAGTCGTTTTCCTTTATATTTGTAAAGGAGTACCAGAATATCTGGGATCCATTTATGTTTATGTTACGGTATTTTCTAAAATGTCATTAATGTGTCTTGACTGACATTGAAATCACTATTAGAAAAAATTATTTATTTTCTTTGGCGATCGACAAATAAACTTTAAATGTCGTTTCTTTGTTTTCCAGGTAATGATTGTACCGTATCATAATGTAATTAGTGTTCTTTTAAATGTGATAATGAAAGTAAAACTTTGTTTTCCAGAGCAACACATAGTTTAATTTATCGTCATAAATTCCTGAAAAGAGAAAAAAATACGGTAATTGTCTTATATATTTATATGGCTTTGACTCCCAAGGCTCAGCCCCAATGTAAGACACTCTTTTTTATGCAAATTACTCCAGTATACCCGGTATATGCCATGCTTTATACCGATTTAGCCCAATATCAATACCAATTTTTTTACAACATACAATTTACAGTCTAGAAGACTAAAACTAACTCTTCAATAGTAATTTGAATTCTTTTTGCGTTCCAAAATTTGCAAATCGTTCTTACAATCCGTTAATCGTTCATTGAACTGCATAATTTCATAAAATTACCTATCACCAAGGTTCTACAGTCTACATAAACTGACCATAAAAAAGTACACCTATCTCCCCTATTTAACATTAAATCATTATTCTAAATAAGGTTATCTCACATAAATTCCGATGGGAGAATCTCTTTCATGGCCATTTGGGTCATTTTTTCGATAAAAAATGTTGTTTTTGATAGCATTCGAAGTAAAAAACTGTTGTATTGACAGCCACTTGTTAAGAGGGGTCTAGCAAAATTTTGGCACAAGTCTAATAAGATACTTGACATTCTGGATGACCAGCTGATTCATTCTCGAAATTTTCGCGTATGTGAGGCGAGTTGAAGCAATTATACAGGAATTTCATCGAAAAAAAAGTCGTATTCAAAAGAATCTGTGATCACTTACCATTCGACTGTGGAAAGTCTCGTCACTATCGTATTTTCGACGCTCCATCTCACTGGCGGTGTCTTCTCCACTTTGCGCGTCGTTATTACTAGAGTTTCTCGCGAAAATCTTTGAAATTGCACTCCACATTCACGGTTTTTTTGCTGGAAAATGTTCTAACTTTTCCCAGTGACAATATCATCACTGCCCCAGCCTACGCAAAGTTATTGCGAATCGCGGCACGAAATTTACGGTTTAACTTATTTTCCTAGATGATTAACTAATTAATAACGACTATTATCACTCATATTATTTATTTTTTATCACTATCGTTCGTTATTTCAGTGAATTTGTCAAAAGAATCGGATGTCTTGTCATGATGAAAACTGAGTATCGCTGGTGGCGCCTCTGGCGCAATGTCACCGAAGCAGAAGCGAGGTTCGCGATCGAACACTGTGCCGCTACCGTACAGGCGACTTGATTACGGCGGGATATTTGAATTTGCGAAATACACTGCTTAACAATAAAAATGTCCACTGCAACTTGCTGGATATTTTGAAAATTGAAAATATCAATATTGCATACAGATTAGTTTTCGCATTCTTCTTGATAATCATTTTTGAAAATGAATTTTTTGAAATTCAAGTTAATCTTATCTTTTTGTGAAACAACTGATTCTTAGGCCGCTATTACATTGTCGAGAATTTTTTAATTCTGAAATTGTAGCAATAAAAACACACCACAGTAACACAAACAATCATAAACATACATACATACATACATACATACATTCCCCGTTTTGAATAGAAAATATTTCTTCTAATATTTGATGTAGTTTAATATGTCATTTAATGAAATTTATTCTGTCATTCATATCAAATACTTGATCAAATGTTTTATAAAAGATTTGATCAAAGATCTTTAACAATGCAATACCGGCCTTAGTTTTAACCAGTGGCTTCCCAATTGAATATAATTATCTTTTGGCTTACTTTGTTCCCTGAAATGTTTTTCAGTAAAAAAATAAAAAATATATTTATAAGTCACCTAAGTAACAAACTAGTTAAATAGTTAAAAATACTGATACATACAAGGATTGACTACTACAAACTAGCTGATATTTCACTAGCAAATAACTTATACTATACGATCGAATAAAATGATGATTGTATAATATAAAAAGAGGAAAGCTAAAGTATATATTCTATTAATTGCCAAGATCTATTGAATTGCATGCGTTTTTACGGTTCCGTATATACAATATACCCTTATAATATCACTCAGGATTTCTGCCTCTGTCACATCACAGCAATTTTCTCCTAAACTACTGGACGGAAGAGGTTGAAATTTGGTATGAAGGTATAGTTTGGTGACCCGATCGGAAGTACATATCGCAAAAGAAGAAATTTTGATTTTAGGGATACCGTTCCCCCCCCCTGATCTCCGAAACCACTGAACCTAAAATTTAAAAAAAGGAAATATAGAAAGTTGCCGGAACTTTACAGGAAAAATAAGAAGAAACCGTTAATATAAATTTTGGGGGGCAAATAATAGAATTAAATGAAAATTTAAAAATTAAAAATTTTTAAAACCCATCATGTAATACATCAAATAAAAGGTCTCATTCTGAGGAACACAAATATATTTTTTTCATATTAAAAAAAATAATTTAAAAGATATTAACGAAAATATACCAAAATTTACCCATTCCCCCCTCCCCATATCTCAAAACTATAAAACGTGAAGTTTTGAAAATAAATAGAGGTATAGAGTCTGACCTGAAGTTTACTGGGAAAATAAGGAGAAATCTCTACTTTTAATTTTGGGGGGCAAATTACAGAATTAAATGGAAAATATAAAATTGTTTTTAATGCATGATGTTATATATAAGATGAAAGGGCTCATTATGACGAAACCAAATATATTTTTTCATATTGTTAAATAAAAATAATTAAAAAATATTAACAAAAATATAAAAAATTTTACCCATTCCCCCCCCCTTTTATCTCCAAAACCATAAGCTGTAAAATTTTGAAAAAAAATATGGGTTTAGCGCCTCACCTGAACTTTACTGGAAAAATAAGGAGAAAATGGAAAATAAAAAATTAAACTTGTTTCTAACGTATCATGTAATATATCAAATCACAGGGCTCATTATGACTAATAAAAATATATATATTTTTTAATAAATGTTTTAAAATATATTAAAGAATATATTTAAAAAATTACCCTTTCCCCTCTTAATACCCCAAACTATAAGACCTAATTTTTTTATTTACAGGAAAAATACGAAGAAATCTTTAATATTAATATTGGGGGCCAAATTATAGAAATAAACAGAAAATAAAAAATGTTTTTTTAACGTGTCATGCAATATATCAAATGAAGGGGTTCTTATGACGAATACAAATATATATTTTTCATATTTTTTAAATTAATTGTTGTTAAAAAATTCTCATTTCTCGCTTTATTTCCGAAACCATACTACCTAAAATTTTGAAAATAATTAGGGGTACTGGGGCTCACTTGAAATTTATAAGAAAAATTATCAGAAAACCTCCATGGTAATTTTAGGGACAAATTATACAATTAAATAGAAAATAAAAATATTTTTAAATCATTTGTTTAAAAGATATTAGCAAAGATATTAAACATCGACTTAATTCTCTTTTTAGAAACTACACCATTTAAATTTTGAAAAATATATTTTATTTGTATTTTTAAATAATTTGAATAACAGATTTAATAATTTATAATTTAAAACTTGACCTATTTTGCTCTTTATCTTCCAATCTATAGAGCCTCAAAATTCAGACAGTAGATTATAAAAGGCTTCCCTGAAAGTTTATAAGTAAAATAAAACTCTAATGTTAATTTTTGGGTGCCAAATTAGAAAACTAAATACAGCGAATCTTGAAGGTAGTACGGAACCCTTAGCATGCGAGTCCAACTCGCACTTGATCAAATTATTTTTACCAATTATTATTGCTCAATGCTCTATGGGTCAAATGATTTTATGTATCTAAGAAATTACTTATAAATAAGACATACATTTGACAATGTCTCCAGGCTTGAATTTAAAATGCTTCTACAACAGATATCTATGTATAAAATCTTTTGAGAACATTGTAGAGATTTCTGGCTGCTCATTTTTTACAAAAGTACAAAAAACAATATTCTCTACTTATATTAAGCCAGTCAAACTTTCTGATCCTATTTAAAATACGGAAGTCAAGTGATTTGCAAAAAAGCAAACCCCCGGCACAGGGTCAACTTAACTTTGAAGTAGAGGGTGCGTAGAAACTAAATCCAAATTTTAAGGAAAATCGGTACTGCTTAGACAAATCACCATTTTTTGCCTTCATTGACTGGACTAATAATTTTGACTGCATGATATTTTAATTGTCTGATGATTGTTTCGTCCTTAACTTGATGAGAGTTAATTTTAATTAGATTAAAACAAAGAACACTCTTATTTTCAACAAATTGTTGTACTCCCTTAACTCCTAGGACAGAATGTCACGATAAAATTTTCAGGTTACTTCACCTGTCAGAGATATTGAATACTCTCTTCGAGGTGTCATTCCTTTTAATTAAATTAAATATTAACAATTTTTCTCACAGCTAACTCGTTTCGTCACAATACAATTTTAACAGTTTAAAATTGTATTCTGACGAAGCCAATAATATTCTTCAAGAAGAAATAGAGGTGTTGACGAGTTTAATTGATTTCTTTATCAGTGAATAGGTATACAAGTTAAAATTGTGTTCAAGTTCAAAATAAGCACAACGAACTCATGTTCTGTAAACATTTGACATTTTACACACTCCATGTACAACCCAATAAAAACCGACAAAAATTTAATTATCCACACATTCAAACATGCCGCTAGATCAAATGATTCATGATTCCTCTAGCCGGTTTTTCATCCCGAATCAACTATTCAACGTCGTAATTTTTAACAGCCAGTTTGTATACCAGATAAAACTCTGAGTGATCATTAACTGACAGCATTTCATTCGCGACTGAATACCGAAACACGCCGTTGTTTAAAGTTCCATCCAACATCAAAATGAAACGTAGAATTCTCTGAATGTTTACATTTATACGTTTATGTACCTACATATCGTTAATACAATTATAACCTGTTTGCGTTAATTGATATTAATTTTTTTTGTTTGCATGTGATGTCAACGTTTGAATATTAATGTAAATGTGTTAAAACAACACTGCAAAGTGAATGCTGAAAGAAATTGACATCTTAAAATTCTACAGAATGTTCTAGTGGTTTGGTAGGACATATAAACAAAAGTTTACCAAAAATTATGCCAGAATCAATTTGGCAAAAGCTAATTAAGACACTGATTTTAAAAATACAATCTTGTAGCTTCAATAATTTAAGTACGAGTTGGACTCGCATGCCAAGAGTTCCGTAGCTCCTTCAAAATTCTAATATTCCAGTTTCAAACAAGCAGGGAATGAAAATGTAGGTCTTATAGTTTGGAGAATAAAGGGAGGAATGGGTAATTTGTTTAAATAATTTTCTTAATATATTTTAAAATATTCACTTATAAACAATTTTAGTTTTATTTTTTTCATTTAGTTCTGTAATTTTCCCCCCAAAATTACTATTAGAGGTTTCTCCTTATTTTTCCGGTAAAATTCAGGTGACGCCCTAAATCGCTATTTTTTTTCAAAATTTTAGTTCTTGTAGTTTTGAAGATCGAATTTTTTAGTTTTTCCCCCCAGGCGTACCTCTAAAATCACATTTTCTTCATTTACGATATGTACTCTTGATTGAGTCACAAAACTATATACGGATACCAAATATCAACCTTTTCTGTCCAGTAGTTTAGGAGAAAATTGCTGTGATGTGACAGAGGCAGAAATCCGGAGTGATATTATAAGGGTATCCGTATATTGAATATACGGAACCCTAAAAATTGAAGAGGGCATATGTGATTCTGCAGAAACGTCGTCATCCGGTCAGGGATCAGTTAGGTAGCAATTACGCGGATGAATTGTCGGAAACCACTTAACACATTTAGTGCCTATGAAAACTTAAAAACAACAAAAACCAACTAACTTTAGTTAGATATAATAAGGTTATAACTTCGCCTGGAAATATTGAGAAAGAAAAAAACAGGCCTTACCCATTCAGTAATATTTTATTATAACAAAAATATAGTGAACGCAGTAGTTGTTCACAAAATGTCCGTTTAAATATATAAACTTACATCTACGTACTACTAAAACTCTGAAAAAGAGCAATGCATTGTTAAAGTGCTTACTTAAACATAAAAAATACATTAAATATGTACAAATTTTAATTTTTTGATATGTCCGAACTTTCAATAAAGAAATTTCGGCCTGTTAAATGCTGCAAAATACAAAATTCAAGTACACTAATACGAGGGCTGCCTTTTATATTTCGGGATTGGACAACCCTAGTGTTGCAATCTGACAACTGACAGCTCTATCGTAAAGTTTGACATTTTTAAGGTTATACATACTCAGAACGTTTTGACATACGAGCGCTATGTGTTGTTTAGAGTAACTTAAAGGATTCATCTCGGCCAAAAAATGGGATTAAATCGTGAACATTTTCGTGCGATTATTTTTTACAACTTTCGACGTGGATTAAGTCAGCAAGAGTGCATGGATGAACTTAATTTAATTTTTGGCGATGAAACTCCATCAAGGACCACTGTTTATCGATCGTATGGTGAATTCAATCGAGGTCGTAGTTCACTCCAAGACAAATTTCGTGAAGGTCGTCCAAAAACAGTTGTTGTTCCGGAAACCATTGATGCTGTGCGCGAACTGATATTGCAAGATGAGATTGAGTCAACCTTACACATTAGTGGGACCACCATACATTCAATATTGCATAAACATTTGAATGTCAAAAAAAATTGTTCGCGTTGGTTCCCACACAATTTGTCAGTCGTTCAAAAAAGGCTCGTGTCGATTGGTCGAAAGAAAAGCTCAAAAAATACGATCGCAGTGCTTCAAAACACGTTCATGACATAGTGAGAGACTGTATGGGTGTTTCAAGATGAGCCGAATCCAACAAAAGTTGTTCGTGCACGAAGCACTTCCAAGCAAATGATCACCTGTTTTTTCGGAAAAACTGGACATGTCGCAACCGTACCACTAGAACAACGCAGAACACTCAATTCTGAGTGGTACACAACCATTTGTTTGCCAGTTGTCTTCCAATAAAACCAACCGCCGAAGACGGATCACTCTTCACCACGACAATGCGAGCTCTAACACATTGGCTCAAACAACTGCATTTTTGACCACTCAAAACATCGATTTGATGAGTCATCCGCCGTATAGTCCTGACTTGTCACCAAATGACTTCTTTTTATTCCCGTACGTAAAAAACAAACTGAGAGGTCAACATTTTTCGACACCTGAAGAAGCGGTTACTGCGTTCAGAATGCATGTTTTGGAGATACCTCAATCAGAGTGGAAAAAGTGCTTCGACAATTGGTTCAAACGCATGCAAAAGTGCATAGATCTTCATGGGGAATATTTTGAAAAACAATAAAGCGATTTTCGATGATTAATATTAGTTTTTGTTCTCTAATCCCGAGATATAAAAGGCAGCCCTCGTATTACGACCACATTTTAAATGCGACATCCATTAAACTGGAGACCAAGGTCAGGGAAGCAGCTCCAAACTTCGTATCAGAAGTTCCTGGTCCGGTAAGAACTGATTCTAAGTGTTCCATACAATTTTTTAAATTATTACTTCATAAATCAAATCACGTATTCATTCCACACTCATACGAAAGAGAATATTTTTACAAAAAAAGAAGAAACTTAAAAATACAAACAGACTAGTCAGATATCATAAAAAATATATATTGCACTTTTCTGCAGCTTCCATTCAATGACAGCCGCAGCTTTTGACGACCATTTGTTTGAATTTCTTCAAAATTACGTTTTGATCATCGAAGAAATACAACACCGAGATGGCCCCCAGCTTCGTTGGAGCGCAACACGGTTTTGGGTATCGCCAGGGATTGATCAAGTGGATCAAGGTCTGGACGATTGCGTGGTTGGTGGCGTTCATGTGCGCGTTGAGTGGGAAACTGCATTCTCCTGTGCAGTAGTACGCAGCGTAGCCGTCAGGGGCAATGATCCAGTCCTGAAATATACAATAAGAAATCTTAATAGAAAAAAAGTTGTATAATGAACATGGAATCCATAATATCATATTCGGAAAAAGACATGAAAAATAAAATATTGGTCATTTTCATTTGTTTTTCTGCACGTTTACTATTTTTTAATACGCTTTTGCAACTAACTTTGTAATCACATTGTTTTCTGAATGATAATTGTGGCATCTCTGGTTTTTATTTTTTCTGAGTTCTTTGGGAATAATAATAAGAAAGTCGGTATATTTCAAAAGTCCAAACGTTTCAAGATCTAAATCAGACCTCGTTTTCAATGGTATTAATAAGCAAGTCGGTTTTTAAATTCTCTAGTAACATTAGCTATTACTTCTGTTGTAATTCTCTGGATGTCTTGAGTAATTCTTGCAGCTAATTCTTGCAAATTATTTGGTCTATCAACATAAACCTTAGACTTTAAGTAACCCCACAGAAAATAGTCTAGTGGATTAAGGTCGCGACTTCGTGCAGGCCATTCATAAGTACCCCTTCTTCCAATCCATCTGTGATGAAATATCATATCTAAATGATCTCGAACAATGCGAGCGTAATGGGGTGGTGCTCCATCCTACTGAAACCAGATATTATTTGGTAATTGTCCATTTACCTCCAATGCCTTTAAAGTTTCTTGTAGGAAGAAAGGTCCCACGATTCTGTTGTTATAAATGCCGGCCCAAACGTTCAATTTTTGGGGATGTTGTGTATGAGCCTCTTGTGCCCAATTAGGATTACTTTGCGACCAGTAGCGGCAGTTATGTTGATTAACCGTACCATTTAAACAAAATGTAGCCTCGTCTGAAAACACCACATTTCTTATAAAATTATTATCACGGTTACAAATATACATCATCGTTTCACAAAATTGCAAACGTCTGTCGAAATCGTCTTCGGAGAGTTTATGAACGAGGCGAATTTTGTATGGATGATATTTTTCTCGCCTTAATATCTTTCCTACTGAATGACGGCTAACTCCATGCATATTGGCGAGGTCGGCAGTGGATAAGTGAGGATTTTCTTTCAAAGATATAGCAACATTTTGAGCTACACCTTCATTACTTGCACTTTTTAACCGTCCACTTTTTGGTAAATTGCTAACTGTTCCACTTGTGTCGTACCTTCGCAAAGTTTTCGTCACTACTGAACGGGATAATTGTGTATTCGGATGAACAATGTTAAAAAGGCCACAAACTTCTTAATGCGTCCTTTTCCTCTCCCCATACCCAATCATCATTAAAATTTCTATTCTTTCTCTTTCACTTAATTCGGCCATTTTACGATTAAATAAACAATACAATCTTTTTACGTTCAAATAAAAAAAAACTAATAAATTATTTTGACAACTACTGTCATTTCTGCAGTGAATTTCATGGACTACTAAACTTGATTCAGATTTAATTTGCGCCTGATTTAAACAAACGCAGGTGTATTCGACTATGGAACAAGCAGTGCTGTTGGCTGTCTGTGGCGGTATAATTCCACCGATTGGCCAATAGAAATACAAATCCTTACCGACCGGTTTGTTAATATCGGGCGTAAATGAATTCTGAACCGAGTTTAGCTACCATCGAATTTTTCCTTTCCTTAGTTACTTTTCTGTTAATATCTCGGTAGGTATTGAAGTAAACAATATCAAACCTGATATTTTTGTATTCGCAATAAAATCCGGTAAAACAGGAAGTTCAAAATTGTAAAAAAAATTGGAAACAAATAGGCAATCTACTGCAGTATCCACCTTCCAAATTTCATTTTGATATCCCTAATAATACCAGAGATATTAACTTGGTTCTACATATTTGCCATCACTGTATAAAATTCTGGTGGATGCGCCGGTCATAACCAAAAATTCTAAAAAGAATGTAAACTCCCATTTTTATAAATTATATGAGTTCTATGATATAAAATTAAAATATTCTTATTCAAAATACAACGACATAAACATAGAAAGTTTGATTTGTATATGAAAATTAGAAGTAGCTTAAAATTGACTTACAAAATTTGATTACAAACATTAATGTCAATTTAGATTACGATATTTGTCATTGCGAATCCTTTTATTTTTTTATTTTTTTACGGTTTCTAGGTCATTATACTCTTTAAAAAATAATCTAATTAAAAAAAATGAATTGTCAAAAGATTGTCAAAAAGAGACATTTTAAAATAGGTATCACATGATACCCCTTTGTTTTTAAACTTTTAGAAGTGATATTCATCCGAGTCGGTAAGGGGAAGATACTAGTAATAACACTTAATTGTTATATGAAATACAAGTTTCCTATTTTGTCCGATGGTCCTCTTGACAAAACTCTTGCTAGGGCCCACGCTCAAGGGGTTTCATATGAATGCCGAAATTTTATACCTTTAGATTCTAAAATAAACGAATTGATAGAGGATCGCATACTAAATAATAACGGTAAATCAACTATCGAAACCACAATTTAAGTACTAAAAAATGGAGACATATTTTTGTTCATGTTGAAAAACATTACATTATTCCTTAACAATATTATCGGATTAAAATTCATCACTGACACAGACATTATCCAAAACCCAAAATATTTCAACCACACGCATATTATTCAATTCAACAAACGTATGTTATGTTTAAATTTGTGATAATATTTACCTCCCACTTCAAATCCTTAAAGTTGATGTACAGCGTCTCGATTCTGCATGTTCGCTTTGATTCCACGCCATGATTTATAGCTGGAAAAAAGAAAAATAAACTGTCTGTGTAATTTAGATGTTTGTGTAAATTGGGAGAAATAATAATTACTATGCGAATGCGAAGCTGTTCAATATATCAACAAAAATTTTGTTAATTGCTATCTTAAGGATGATATTTTTAAATATGTTGAGGTACCTTTGGGGAAGGATTGAAATTATAGAATATTTTGTTTGATCATCATGTAAGAGAAGATTATTAGAGCATAAATGGAACCTGTAGTGATATATTAGCTGAAACCTTCGGTATCATGTTGGCAAAAAGCCAATTCAACTTAGAGATCTTATCCAAGTTTCTAGAGGTTTCAATTCAAGTTGACACTCATCCATATCATCTGAATACTGACAAATCTACTGAATGTAATAACATGAAATCCCAAAATTTATTCTTTGTCATTTTGTCTCTGTTTGGTAGTACGAGGGCTGCCTTTTATATTTCAGGATTGGACAACCCTAGTCTTAGAGCATTTACTTTCTAGAGATAGCCTGCAGTGCACAAATGTCGTGGTAAGACTAAGGAGAAAGAGGGCAATAGAGAGGGCAAGAGGCTATTTCACTCGGTTGGCAGCTGCTTCCAATAAAGCATGTTGTTCATTGGCTGCGTCCACCGACCATCCACCCACTAAGTGAAATGGCCTCTTACTGTCTCTATTGCCCTCTCTTTCTAGCGTTGCCACGATTTTATGCTTAACAGGCTATATCTAGATGGTAAATGATCTAAGACCCTAGTTTTGCAATCTGACAACTGACAGCTCTATCGTAAAGTTTGACATTTTTGAGGTTATACGTACTCAGAACGTTTTGACATACGAGCGCTATGTATTGTTTACAATAATTTAAAGGATTCATCTCGGCCAAAAAATGGAATTAAATCGTGAACATTTTCGTGTGATTATTTTTTACAACTTTCGACGTGGATTAAGTTAGCAAGGGTGCATGGATGAACTTAATTTAATTTTTGGCGATGAAACTCCATCAAGGACCACTGTTTATCGATGGTATGGTGAATTCAATCGAGGTCGTAGTTCACTCCAAGACGAATTTCGTGAAGATCGTCCAAAAACAGTTGTTGTTCCGGAAACCATTGATGCTGTGCGCGAACTGATATTGCAAGATCGTCTTGTGACCTATCGTGAGATTGAGTCAACCTTACACATTAGTGGGACCAGCATACATTCAATATTGCATAAACATTTGAATGTCAAACAAATTTGTTCGCGTTGGATCCCACACAATTTGTCAATCGTTCAAAAAAATGCTCGTGTCGATTGGTCGAGAGAAAAGCTCAAAAAATACGATCGCGGTGCTTCAAAACACGTTTATGACATAGTGACAGGTGATGAATCGTGGATTTACGCGTATGAGCCCGAAAGTAAACTGCAGTCGACTGTATGGGTGTTTCAAGATGAGCCGAATCCAACAAAAGTTATTCGCGCACGAAGCACTTCCAAGCAAATGATCGCCTGTTTTTTCGGAAAAACTGGACATGTCGCAACCGTACCATTAGAACAACGCAGAACAGTCAATTCTGAGTGGTACACAACCATTTGTTTGCCAGTTGTCTTCAAAGAAATGAGGAAAACCAACCGTCGAAGACGGATCACTCTTCACCACGACAATGCAAGCTCTCACACATCGGCTCAAACAACTGCATTTTTGACCACTCAAAACATCGATTTGGTGAGTCATCCGCCGTATAGTCCTGACTTGTCACCAAATGACTTCTTTTTATTCCCGTACGTAAAAAACAAACTGAGAGGTCAGTGTTTTTGGACACCTGAAGAAACGGTTGCTGCGTTCAGAATGCATGTTTTTGAGATACCTCAATCAGAGTGGAAAAAGTGCTTCGACAATTGGTTCAAACGCATGCAAAAATGTATAAATCTTCATGGGGAATATTTTGAAAAACAATAAAGCGATTTTCGATGATTAATATTTGTTTTTGTTCTTTAATCCCGAAATATAAAAGACAGCCCTCGTAGGCTAGAGATTAGAGCATTCTTATACACCTTTTTCGTTTGCTCTAATGACTGACGAATAGTTCTTGGATGTACATCAATCTGGTAGAAATTTCTCAGAGAAGTTTGATCTGTGATTTTTGAGTGTTATGCCCAACAATTTACCCATCCATATATTTTTATATTCATTTCTCTGTTTAACAATTACACGAACTCATCGCAGAAATTACTTGAAAGTTATCAAATAGCTGATAAACTAATTTTAGTGCTCAACGGAATTCTAAAATCGTAATACTATGAACTATTACAAAAGAGCAAAAAGTATAGTTTTAAAATAAAATTAAACTTTAAGGTTACTCCAGAACATCAAACGTGTGAACATAAAATTTATTCAACTGGCCAAGTCAGTAGGATTATATTTTTTAATTAAAGAATAACGTTCCTTTGTAAACCACATAATTTAAATATAATAATGACTTATGAACTGTAGGTTTTTATAAAATAAAATTCTTACTTGACATGAAAGTCGGAGTGGTTGAAACAGGTTTTCTCGTGTTCGTTGACCTTGTGGCTCGGACTTTCACGTGGTTGGCTGCTCTCAAAAACGTCACCATGAAAGGTTGGATTTCGTCTTCGGCTTTGATTGTGACTAACCCCACATCTTCTGGTCTAACTTCGTGACCTGAAACCAAACATTCAATATAACTTTTAAAATTATTTAATGAGCATGTTTTTGCTATTTAAACAGGATCGTATCCGAACAGTTTATCTCAGCGACGCAAGCAGTAAAGTTTGAGCATAACTTTATATGTGTAAAGCAATTATATAACATTTATATTTTATAGAAGGTTCAAATGACGTAAATAAAGAAAATTGCTTGTTATTTTATATACAAAGTAACATCAAATATTCTAATGATAATATAGAGTAAATTATAAAAGTTGGAAGAATCATCTTAAGAATTGTATAAAGTCCTAGATAATAAAGTTTTATCAATAACCTCATAATCCAAGCTTGTTCTCTTTCAAGCTCACATTCCTTTAACTGAATTCATAAATCCACATAGCCCAATAAAGATAAACCTATACATCAACATAATAACTCCATAATTTATAAAGTTACTTAGCATCTATCGTGTGTTTTGAAGTCATCGGTTGTTGTGGATTAACATCTCAAAATCAAGGAGTGTGAGTAATAAAATTTCATAGGTTGGGTCATGGGTTTATATGGGATCATATGCTTTCAGTGCTTTCCAAAAATTTGCTGATCCGGGGGCTAAGGGTTCCTTGTGCTAAAATCAATCTTCAGTGACATCAAGCTCTCCCCCCCACGAGATCAAGTCCCCCCATGTCAATCCGCCCCTGTGTGGTGTTATTGTAAAATCTCGACTTGATGGACTTAAATGGGCTACTAATTCAAAATCAGAAATCCCAAAATCATAACCTTTCAAACTAAAAAACTCTATCAAAATAAAAAATACCCTATGTTACTTATGGACAATGAAGCTTTTCATTGCTGATCAGTTCAGATGATCCAGAGTTTTACCCTCAACATTCAAATAAATGAAGTTTACCTCGTTATAATCTATCCGTGTCTATGTCTAAGTACTTCTTGGGAAATAACACCACAGTTTAAAGAAAATTGCTGTATATTCGAAACGTTTCGGGGTCTAGATCAGACCCCGTTGTCAATGGTTAAGAAACTATGGATAGATGTAAATTAAAATATTTGACAATGTGTATTATTTGATTTCTGACGTAACTAATTTTTTGTAATATACAGGGTAGCACAGAAATTTCTAGAGATCATATAATCATAAAGTTCCTTTCAAATTGGAAGAATTTGAAAGGGAGATCTTCAGAATTTTATGTGTCGCTCCTAGGTGCGACTTTGTTATAAGTGCAAAAATGCGACCAAAGAACTTTGTTGATTCAGTAATCCTATTAAAATCATAAGGGAAAACCTAGGAAAAACCTTATGAACCATCCCGATATTGGGTTGTTCACAAGGACATGACCATTAGCAATTTCTTCCTTAATCATCGGCAACCAGGACCGACTGAATTCTACGGAGGTAGTAGCGATACAATTGTTTTCATTTAGGAAAATTAAAGCAGACTCTTTTAGTTTTCTTTTGGTGTTGTGTTCTTCTTTGTGTAATATTACTGAATTTTGAAACTGTATTTTATGACCAAGGTCCCAAGCATGTTCACAAATTTTGGATTTTTCAAATTGTCGTTTTTTTATGTAATTTTTGTGTTCGTTTATTCGAACATTCAGAGGTCTAGAGGTTTCTCCAATATAGAATTTATTACATTAACACGGGATTTTATAAATGAAATTTTTTGTATTTTAGTTGTGTTATTTGGTTTGGTTTTTGATACAATTGATTTTAGTGTATTCCTTGTTTTAAATGATGTTTTGATATTATATCTGTTTCCCACTCTTTTTAGGCTTTCTGATAGAACCTGCATGTATGGTATAGTTATTGTATTAATGTGATTATCTTGGGAGTCAGTGTTGCTTGGTGCAGTTTGATGTTGGTTGTTAGGGATTGTTTGGTATTCCATTTTGTTTAACTCGTTATTTCCCAAGAAGTACTTAGACATTGAAAAATATGCCACAAGTATCATTCAGAAAACAACTATCCTTGTCTAATTACACCTTTGTGGCCAATGTTTCGCCTGAGACTTTCTTGTATTTCTTTCACATACTCTTTTGTTATGCCTATGAATCTCTTAATTATAATACTAACAGTCCGAGCAAATATTAGGGATTCTTTTAATTTAGTTTTGAGATTTGCGCCCTTTCTTGTAACCTGTAATTGAATAGTGACAGTTTTCAACTCTTTTAAGTTCTTTTTGATTGGTTCTAGCAAAGTTGTTTGTTTTTGTTCAAAATTCTAATGCTCTAAATTTAAAAGTAGATAATTTACAGCGCAAATCTGGAGTAGATGTTACAACTCCCTAATTTGAATCGAGTAAATATCACAATGAAATATTTTCTTATACCCCTTGAAAACCCATTGGAACGCCAATGTTGCCTTTCCAAAAGTCTTTAGAATGCAAATCATCTTTTGTAAATAATAATAAACACGTACTTACGATATAGCATCGAATTACAAAGAGAGTAAGAAAGAGAGGGGAAATGATTCTTAGACGATAAAGTATTAATTGGTTTTGTCTATAAATAGATTGGGTACGTCGAAATATGCATTATGTATACAATTTGTACATTTTTTACACATAGTTAAAATTCTAGCTGAGAAGGACGACTATCTATCGTCAGATTGTTCAATCTCGGATATCAAGGCGAATGTACGTTTCAGCTGAGAATTGGAAACAATCTTTTTTGAATATAAGGTTTTATGGGCACTGACATATCTTTATAGAGCGCTGAATAATTATAGGAAGTAGTAACAAATTTTCAAACAGGACTGACACAAAATAGCAATGGGTTGTTTAAATTAACAATACACAATCTTTTGTAATTTGGAACATTAGAAAATAAAACAGTTTCTTGTAATGAGAGATAATAATTTTCAGGTTTTGGTGGACCAGTGATTTTTATTACTGACCCCTTGGAAAACCTGATTAACACGCTGAGCTTTTGGAAGGGGGGGGGGGGGAGCGTGGGATAATATTTCACCTCTGAACTGATAAAAGTACGAAGAGGTTTGACAACTTTGTCTTAGCCAGAATCATCGGGATAAAAAAAATTACTTTTGTATCTGAAACAATTTAGGGCGGTTCGTTTAAAGGGACTATTCTTTTTTTTCTTTGCTCTATCGACGCTGTGTCATTCTATATATAGAAAAAATGTTACAAAAGATGAGCTCTTAATTCTGATTATATGTACTCGGTAAATGAATTTGAAATTCTCGCGTTTTTATACAAACCCTATACTTTTTTTCATTATTCTCTAGCTTACCGGTATTTATCGTTATTCAAATTTCAAATGCCCATTGACAGAAATTGTAAAGAAACTTAATTGACGCCAAGTTGGTAAAAAAATTTAAAACCGATTTTTGCACGATTACCAATTTTTTTTCATAAACGAGTCTACAAAATAGCGAATTTTATTGAAAATGTGAATTCCTACAACACAGTCTAAATCTGATGTTAACCAACCTTCCCTTGTTTACAATAAAATGATTGTTTAAATAATCACTATATGTCTATTTTAAACTTATTACAAGTCATTTAATGTACTGATGCCTATTTGGTTCCTGGGGCGTTATTTTTGATTGTCAGTAACAATCAAAAATAACGTCTAGTTGAAACAACAACCTGAAACTAATCCAGATTTTCTGTCAAAGGCCATTACTAGCGATGAGATCCAGAAACAAAGCAACAGTCATGAAATCAAACATATGATATGCTCTTTTGATACCAAAAGCGTAGTTCATTCAGAGTGTGTTCCACATGTCAGCCCGTTAATCAAACTTTTTATTTGGAAGAGTACGCAATAGTGTTCGTGAAAAAAGACCCGATTTGTGTGTAGACAGGAGAATGGTTTTTCCATTACGAGTTTTTGGTTAAAAATGGCATGATTCCGCTACCCCAGGCACCTCACTCTCCTGATCTGATTCCGTGTGACTTTTTTTATACCACACATGAAAAGATACTTGAAAAGACACCAATTGAAGTGGCTAAGAAAATCAGAACAGTGTAATGGAGAGTATTTTAAAGAGGAAAAGGTTTTTTGTAAAAACTTGATTAAAAAAATTGTGTACCTCCTCGTATTTTGCATGCATTTCCTTTTTATTTTTCCCTATTTGAGATGAAATTGCCCACGTTTTCATTTTTGATTCGTTCCATGTTTAGTACGTTACTTCCGAAGTTTTTTAAAACAAATTCCATATTTCTATTGGAGCCTTACAAGTTTTTCAATAAACAGGTTTTCAAAGCTATACAGTACAGTACATTGGTGGAAATATTTTTCGGGAAAGTGCCAATAAGTCTAAATAACTGTGGAAAACTTTAAAACACTCAACTATTGTTTGAAAGTACTTTCTGGAAGAGTTATTCAGAGTTAATAGGACTTCCAATAAGTCCAAGCTTTCAGAGAATATGTGACTTTTTCATACTTTTCCAGGGTTATTAAGACTTATTGACAGTTTATTAGACTTATAACGAGAAAGTCTTACATAGCGTTATCAAGATTTTTTTTATATTTTCCTGAAAAATATTTTCACCAGAATGCAAACAAATTCCAAAAACATAAAACAGCCATTCGACAATTGTCAAATCATGCAGTCTTTCAAGTTTCTCAATAAACAGATTTGCCAAATTATGGTAATCTTTGGTTCCTACAGCGATGGAAATATTTTTTGAAAAGTGACAATAAGTCTTAGTAACTGTGGAAAACTTTAAAAAAGTCAACTACTGTTTGAAAAGACTTTTTGGAAAAGTTATTCAGGGTTAATAAGACTTTCAAAAGTCCCAGTTTTCAGAGAATATGTGACTTTTTCATAGTTTTTCAGGGTTATTAAGACTTATTAACAGTTTATTAGACTTATAACGAGAAAGTCTTACACAGCGTTATCAAGATTTTTTATAGTTTTTTCAGATAAATATTTTCACCAGGATGCAAACTAATTCCAAAAACATAAAACAGCCATTCGACAATTGTCAAATGAAGCAGTCTTTCAAGTTTCTCAATAAACAGATTTGCAAAATTATGGTAATCGTTGGTTTCTACAGCGATAGAAATATTTTTTGAAAAGTGACAATAAGTCTTAGTAACTGTGGAAAACTTTAAAAAAGTCAACTACTGTTTGAAAAGACTTTTTGGAAAAGTTATTCAGAGTTAATAAAACTTCCAAAAAGTCCTCTTTTTCAGAGAATATGTGACTTTTTCATAGTTTTTCAGGGTTATTAAGACTACTTATTGTCAGTTTATTAGACTTATAACGAGAAAGTCTTACACAGCGTTATCAAAACTTTTTTATAGTTTTTTTCAGATAAATATTTTCACCAGGATGCAAACTAATTCCAAAAACATAAAACAGCCATTCGACAATTGTCAAATGAAGCAGTCTTTCAAGTTTCTCAATAAACAGATCTGCAAAATTATGGTAATCTTTGGTTCCTACAGCGATAGAAATATTTTTTGAAAAGTGAAAATAAATCTTAGTAACTATGGAAAACCTTGAAACAGTCCACTACTGTTTGAAAAGACTTTTTGGAAAAGTTATTCAGAGTTAATAAAACTTCCAAAAAGTCCCAGTTTTCAGAGAATATGTGACTTTTTCACAGTTATCAGGGTTATTAAGACTTATTGACAGTTTATTAGACATATAACGAGAAAGTCTTACACAGCGTTATCAAGACTTTTTTATAGTTTTTTCAGATAAATATTTTCACCAGGATGCAAACTAATTCCAAAAACATAAAACAGCCATTCGACAATTGTCAAATGAAGCAGTCTTTCAAGTTTCTCAATAAACAGATTTGCAAAATTATGGTAATCTTTGGTTCCTACAGCGATAGAAATATTTTTTGAAAAGTGAAAATAAATCTTAGTAACTATGGAAAACCTTGAAACAGTCCACTACTGTTTGAAAAGACTTTTTGGAAAAGTTATTCAGAGTTAATAAGACTTCCAAAAAGTCCTCTTTTTCAGAGAATATGTGACTTTTTCATAGTTTTTCAGGGTTATTAAGACTTATTAACAGTTTATTAGACTTATAACGAGAAAGTCTTACACAGCGTTATCAAGACTTTTTTATAGTTTTTTTCAGATAAATATTTTCACCAGGATGCAAACTAATTCCAAAAACATAAAACAGCCATTCGACAATTGTCAAATCATGCAGTCTTAGAAGTTTCTCAATAAACAGATTTGCAAAATTATGGTAATCTTTGGTTCCTACAGTGATGGAAATATTCAGAATTAATAAGACTTTGATCAGAAAGTTCAAATTTTCAGAGAATATGTGACTTTTCATAGTTTTTCAGGGTAATTAGGACTTACTGACACTGTATTAGACTTATAATGAGAAAGTCTTAGGCAGCGTAATGAAGTCTCTTTTAAGAGTTTTTTCAGAAAAATATTTCTACAAGGTCAGGGTACACACTAATACCAACAACACAAAACAACCAATCGACAACAATTGTCAAATCATGCTAATCCACCAATGTCTCGTCTATTTCTTCTAAACACAATAAAACTATTTCCGTATCTAATCAGATTCTCGTTAACAGGCCCTCTTGACTTTTCGTCTACCGTTATTGCTTAACCCCCGGTACCACTTTGGAGATATCTTTGTTTAGAATCACCGCGAGGCCATAAATTACCGTCCAAATTACATAGTAAAAAGTTTTTAAGAATGGAATGCTTACCTGGTCTATTTAATGGGTGTACGGACAGGTAGAGACCCTTGTTGGCATGAGGGAAAGCCACCCAAGTGGCCAGACAGGACGTGACGTTCAAAGTGATCCAACCGCTGAAACCGGCGGTGGTGTTGATGGCCGATACGTATTCTAGCTCTCTTTCTCTGTAAATCAAAAGGGTATATGCTGGTAATTGTAGTAAGAGTAATGATTAAAAGGAAATTATCTTTGGAATAGTATAGTAAACTAATGAATTAATTGAATAATAGTTCAGATTTTTTACCGGCCGCAAAAAGAAGGAGGGTCTCTATTTTTCGGTATGATTTTTTATGAAGTTCACCGATTACTCGAGACCGGCTTAAGTAATTTGGATGGTTTAAACTGAATTCTGTTAAATGAAGTACCGAAGTGGTCCCATATATTTTTTAATGACATAGCTCACATAGTTTTTTAGAAATTCGGCAAAAACTTTTTAGCTGACTTTTGGCGAATGCGCTAGTATTAATAAAAAGTCAATGTCTCTGTTCGAAACCTGAGGTATAATAAATAAATAGAAAATAGATTGGAATTAAACCAAAATACAATTAAACAATATTAGTATTCATATTGATGGTGAAGTCATTGAAATTATTAATGAAGTCAGGCTTTGATTATTGTTTAACACTAAAACATTTTCTATATATTAACAAAACAATCTCTAAAAAGCTATTTTTCTTTAGCCGCTTGTGTAATAAATTGTCACAAATCATCCAATACTGTACATAAAATTAAAATAAATTATTAAGTTGATTTTTTTACATTTTTTATTAATGTCTTTATTAAAATTTTGTCTTGTTATTGTAACCAAGATTGGTCAAAATAATGAATGTTGCTTAAAAGTAAAATACCTTATTTTTGCCACCATCGAAAAAGTTAATTAGATTTGAAAACTGCATCAAATTAAGCCATTACATCACTAAAAATTAGTTAAGTTACTTTATTTCATATCGATTTTTGTTTATATATTTATCTATCCCTTTACTAGTACCTACTCTGTAATTTGTCTGGCTCTGTCTGATCTGATGATAATTTATCAACAACTAAAGGAAAGTTACAAAATAAAAATACTTTTGTGTAACTCATTACATTATACCAAATAGTAGGAATCGAATCCATACAACAACAACAACGCGCTTTTAATAGTTTCACCTGTAACTTTATAAGTATACTCAAGCCCCCCCTCTAAACGACAATGCTGGATCCACTACTATATGTATATGTAGGTTGGAACACAATACAATAAATAAAAATAGAATTTTTTAGTGACCCAGGCACATCCACCAAAAATTTATATATTATACGTTTATTATTACTTCTTTTTGTTAAGTGTTTTTTTTTTAATTTCATAAACTACAATTGGTAAATTTGATTAGGGAAATTATTTATGAAAAGTGATTCATAATAACTATTCTCAAGTCTATCAGACGCTTAGTAAGATATGTTTTCATGAATCCAACAGAATTTTGGACTGGTGCCCAAATAAAAGATGCATGGGACTTACAACTAAGAATTGATACGAGGGCTGCCTTTTATATTCCGGGATTAGAGAACAAACACAAATATTAATCATCGAAAATCGCTTTATTGTTTTTCAAAATATTCCCCATGAAGATCTATACACTTTTGCATGCGTTTTCAATTGTCGAAGCACTTTTTCCCCTCTGACTGAGGTATCTCCAAAACATGCATTCTGAACGCAGCAACTGCTTCTTCAGGTGTCGAAAAATGTTCACCTCTCAGTTTGTTTTTTACGTACGGGAATAAAAAGAAGTTATTTGGTGACAAGTCAGGACTATACGGCGGATGATGACTCATCAAATCGATGTTTTGAGTGGTCAAAAATGCAGTTGTTTGAGCCGATGTGTGAGAGCTCGCATTGTCGTGGTGAAGAGTGATCCGTCTTCGGCGGTTGCTTTTCCTCATTTCTTAGAAGACAACTGGCAAGCAAATGGTTGTGTACCACTCAGAATTGACTGTTCTGCGTTGTTCTAGTGGTACGGTTGTGACATGTCCAGTTTTTCCGAAAAAACAGGCGATCATTTGCTTGGAAGTGCGTCGTGCGCGAACAACTTTTGTAGGATTCGGCTCATTTTGAAACACCCATACAGTCGACTGCTGTCACTATGTCATAAACGTGTTTTGAAACACCGCGTTTGTATTTTTTGAGCTTTTCTTACGACCAATCGACACGAGCCTTTTTTTGAACGATTGACAAATTGTGTGGGATCCAACACGAACAAATTTTTTTGACATTCAAATGTTTATGCAATATTGAATGTATGCTGGTCCCACTAATGTGTAAGGTTGACTCAATCTCACGATAGGTCACATGACGATCTTGCAATATCAGTTCGCGCACAGCATCAATGGTTTCCGGAACACCAACTATTTTTGGACGACCTTCACGAAATTCGCCTTGGAGTGAACAACGACCTCGATTGAATTCACCATACCATCGATAAACAGTGGTCCTTGATGGAGTTTCATCGCCAAAAATTAAATTAAGTTCTTCCATGCACTCTTGCTGACATAATCCACGTCGAAAGTTGTAAAAAATAATCGCACGAACATGTTCACGATTTAATTCCATTTTTTGGCCAAGATGAATTCTTTAAGTTACTGTAAACAACACATAGCGTTCTTATGTCAAAACGTTCTGAGTACGTATAACCTCAAAAATGTCAAACTTTACGATAGAGCTGTCAGTTGTCAGATTGCAACACTAGGGTTGTCCAATCCCGAAATATAAAAGGCAGCCCTCGTAAAGCTGATATACTCCAGTGAATTTTAAAAGTTTTTTCAAACAAATAAACGAAAATATCGACAGTTTTTACAAAAGATTAGTATGTATCCGAACAAATCCAATATCACACATCACACAGGCAAATGAGGAAAGCTTAAGATGTATAAGACATCATGTACGTTTAATAGTACAGTTTTGAAAAACACTATTAAGTAACAATTTAATTTGACAGAAATAATACTAGACGTTTGTGCAATTTTTATTGCACAAGTTCGCTTAATGAATGAATACCTTTTTTCTTATCACCTATTAGTACAAAACCAATAATTCTGAATATTGGGTTTAGATACCTACACAAACAGAAATGTATAAACTTTACAACCACAATAAGTAAGTTTAAAAATATCCAAGTATATACAGAAGCCCCAATTGGATTTACACTATTTTCACAAATATAAATTTTTGGTGTACCTCAAGGAAATGTACTTGGGCCGATAGTGACAACTATCTACTAACGACGCGATTGATAATACAACGAATTAAACTGATAATATATTGATTTAAACAGTTCCTCGGATGACGTAATAAATTAACATGTTCCGTGTAAAATTGTAACTTCTTGCTTGTTTATTAAAATTTTTGAACTAAAAAATTTGCAAAAAGAAAGTTCATACCCGTCATCTGTCCTGATAAGTTGATACACTGTAACGACGAAAATGGCATTCGGGTTTTTTCGATCTTTATCTTCGTTTTTGTAGATCCTTAATTCTGCTCCAACGATGTCTTCAGCCACAGGTACTTCTGAAACGTTGAACCATAGTCTTTTACCTCTCTCGTGTCTCACACTACTGACGTGATCATCTGGAAAAGGGCACATTCTCAAAAAACTGGAGGAAAAAAAAAACAAAAACTGTTTTATATATTTTAGCCCTCAAAAAAATAACAAAAATTACAAAATAAAGAAGAATATCCGTGCTGATAATATTGATGTAGTGACTACAGGTATACCAACTTACTCTATTTCGTCTTAGGGTGCATCTAATCTAATTGGATACCCTGATCCAAGGGCGTACCCAGCTTTTGATTTAAGTAAGGGAAAATATGTCTAGAGAGAGGCAAATAAGGAGAATATAATGTAGTAGAAACAGGTGCAAAAGAGAAAGAAATTTAGCTTAGGGGGGCAAGTCAACAAATTTATGGGAAATTTTGTAGGCTCATGGCGGCTGCCCTAACCACATCTAACACTAGACGAAATAGGTAGAAAAATACCTTGATCTTAATTCAAGTGCGTACATCTTAGAACATGGCGACAACTATGTCCAGCATGTAGCTCATTGACTGTTTCCACCTACCAAGTGAATGACCTGATGCTCTCTTTATTGCCCTCTAGCCTTGTGAATTGCAGGCTACTTCCAGAACTGCATGGTCTAACGCGTACCCTGAAGCAAGACTCCCAATCTGATAATTCCCATAACTTAGAAGTACCCCAAGGAAGCGCCTACATTGGATCCACTGAGATCCAATATGGAAAGAAAAACAAACGTGATGCTTACACTGGAGACAAACTCCTAGTATGTTAAATGATGCACATCATCTAAATAATGTTTGGAGGCTATCGAATCCCATCAGGAAACTTAGATATAGATACAATGTAGGTGGGTCCTTCGGCGAATTCAGAGTTACGAGATGTTTATAATCAGGCAGCAAAATTTTGTGAAAAATCAATCTTTGAATTCAAGCATTATTCCTGCTGTCAAGCTAAGCTGATTCCTGAAAAATTGAAAGAAGAATTTGGGGAGTAGACAGAAGTTGAAACAATTTAAGTGGTTCAGTCAATTGACAAAACGTTGAACGTAAAGAGATAAACTCAAGTTCATGAAGATAAAGATTGTCATTGTAGCAATCAAACCGTATTCAACGTCAATTATACTAGTTTGTTCTGGAAAAAGTCGCCCAAGAAAACTTTTATGCAAATCAATATTTTACAACATAAACATTTATATTACTGATCCCGGCATATTTCATTGTATATGGCATATAAGGAATTTTCTAATAGCAGATAAATTATTTCAATGACATGTTTCAACAACTACTTTATTAATGTAATACGAAGCCTAAGGTCTACATACTACTGCTAGACACCTGTGATATTCTATCAAGTGTTTGAGCGTTCATTCATGTTCACTAATTATCCTGTGAATTTTACTGTTATCAGATGTAATTCGACGTTTCACTATGAATAGGTATCTATCCTAAATATAGACTCTAAGGAAGACGATCTTCTACCTTCTAGGATAACTTTGAATTTTGTCCAACTTTCTTACTAAGCCAGTTCATATTGATCTACTCACTAAAACCTGCTGTTTCGTGAAATATACACCTATAGGCCGGTAGTATTCTACTGAAGATCTATTTTCGGATTTACTAACAGGTGCCATGCAAAATTCCTTCCAAACACAACGAAACGTTTGTGATTTTAAGCCTTTATTGAAAATGAATGATACAGGGTCAATGGATGAACTACATGAAGTGATCTGTCGAATTGTAATGGTCGACACCTATGTCCAAAAATTAAACAACGAAGAAGGCTGGTAAGAAGAGAAAAGCTCCAGGTTCAAATTCTTCGGTAATAAGTTGGGACACTATCCAGTTCAGATCTTTTATTTATATTAAAGTTAAACAAGCCATTAAGAACAATGTCAAATGTGAGTTGAACACCCTTTATATCTTGTTCATAGTATTGGGTGCAACCTTGTAAACACCTTTAAAGAAGTCAGCAAAATATTACTTAACCCTTATCATTCATTTTAGGTGTTCCAAAAATCATTGTCAGTGATAAATGATGGGAATGCAGTTAATGACAGTAACCCAAAATCTATTGTAGCCTCTCCCTGATAAAATCAAACTACTTTAAAAAAACAGTGTAATGCTGGTGTGCCCATGACTTGGTAGTCAGGTTTGGAAGACAACCTCCCTTTTTGCAGATAGATTTAGTCATCTTCCTGCTAATTTTACTAATTTAAACCCACAAGTCTAAATTGATTTCTTGTCACCAAATAGAACCAACTGCTTCAATACATGAATCAGGATGTCACTAAATGAATTAAAGCTTAAATGCGAGTCTATAATTTAAACTTTTCCATCAAACTATAAAGCAAAACAGTGACTACGTTTTCTGGCGAATACAACAGAATGACATTTATCACCAACAGAGTGTGCAGTATTTTGAGAATTTGTTTAAGTCATTTTGCAACTTTACATAATCAGAGATGAACCTGATAAGTTTACAAATTTTAAGGTTGTACGCATATAGCGGAATTTTCAGTATTACAAAGGCACGAACTAATGCCATTTTAAAAAATTCTGAAGAATAAAGGACGAAGACGTGAACTCTGCGGTATTCCAGAAGTTACTGCGATACATTCCGATCTTACTATCTTACATTGTTCACCACAACTGTGAGCGATTTTCTAGGTAGCTTTTGAAGAGCTGAATGAATCCTCCACGAACAACGAAATTCCCAAATTTAATTATGAGAGTTGGACGGTGAATTTTGTCAAATGATTCGGAAAAATCGATGCACATAGAACAAATCTCTAAGATTTTCTCCATAGCTGCAGTTAACTCTTGCACAAACGGGATCAAATTTGTTGGAAAGAGGCGTCACTTGAAAAGTCCGTGTTGATTTTGGCCCAGGGAACACTTCACTTTGAAAAACGGTTGTTCTAGTATCAGAAATTTGAAACCTTTTTCAAAGTGAATGTGCAGAGAAATGTTACAAGAGTTAATGAAGAAGATCAGAAAGTAGTTAGTGTGGAATGGCATACAAACGGGATCAAATTTGTTGGAAGGCGGCGTCCCTTGAAAAGTCCGTGTTGATTTTGGCCCAAGGAACACTTCACTTTGAAAAACGGTTGTTCTAGTATCAAAAATTCGAAACCTTTTTCAAGGTGAATGTGCAGAGAAATGTTACAAGAGTTAATGAAGAAGATCAGAAAGTAGTTAGTGTGGAATGGCATACAAACGGGATCAAATTTGTTGGAACGCGGCGTCACTTGAAAAGTCCGTGCTGATTTTGGCCCAGGGAACACTTCACTTTGAAAAACGGTTGTTCTAGTCTCAAAAATTCGAAACCTTTTTCAAGGTGAATGTGCAGAGAAATGTTACAAGAGTTAATGAAGAAGATCAGAAAGTAGTTAGTGTGGAATGGCATACAAACGGGATCAAATTTGTTGGAAGGCGGCGTCACTTGAAAAGTCCGTGTTGATTTTGGCCCAAGGAACACTTCACTTTGAAAAACGGTTGTTCTAGTATCAGAAATTCGAAACCTTTTTCAAAGTGAATGTGCAGAGAAATGTTACAAGAGTTAATGAAGAAGGTCAGAAAGTAGTTAGTGTGGAATGGCATACAAACGGGATCAAATTTGTTGGAACGCGGCGTCACTTGAAAAGTCCGTGTTGATTTTGGCCTAAGGAACACTTCACTTTGAAAAACGGTTGTTCTAGTATCAGAAATTCGAAACCTTTTTCAAAGTGAATGTGCAGAGAAATGTTACAAGAGTTAATGAAGAAGGTCAGAAAGTAGTTAGTGTGGAATGGCATACAAACGGGATCAAATTTGTTGGAACGCGGCGTCACTTGAAAAGTCCGTGTTGATTTTGGCCTAAGGAACACTTCACTTTGAAAAACGGTTGTTCTAGTATCAGAAATTCGAAACCTTTTTCAAAGTGAATGTGCAGAGAAATGTTACAAGAGTTAATGAAGAAGGTCAGAAAGTAGTTAGTGTGGAATGGCATACAAACGGGATCAAATTTGTTGGAACGCGGCGTCACTTGAAAAGTCCGTGTTGATTTTGGCCTAAGGAACACTTCACTTTGAAAAACGGTTGTTCTAGTATCAGAAATTCGAAACCTTTTTCAAAGTGAATGTGCAGAGAAATGTTACAAGAGTTAATGAAGAAGGTCAGAAAGTAGTTAGTGTGGAATGGCATACAAACGGGATCAAATTTGTTGGAACGCGGCGTCTTGAAAATTCCGTGCTGATTTTGGCCCAGGGAACACTTTACTTTGAAAAACGGTTGTTCTAGTATTAGAAATTTGAAAACTTTTTCAAAGTGACTGAACAAAGAAATGTTATAAGAATTAATGCAGAAGATCATAAAGAGTTAGTGAGGAATGGTATTCAAGATTCTAATCGATATTTCAGTCACCGTATTCACCTGATTTGCAACCTAATGACTTTTTTGTCTCCCCGAATGTCAACCTCAAAATGGAAAAAATATTCCACATGAGATTTTCTTTATAATATTTAAAGCAAACATTTTAAAATGCAATGAAACAATTTGATCTGTAAAATGTTTGTTCTTTCCTAGTTTGTCATAAAAGAATTAATTGAAGTCCTATCACAGATTTTAAAATACTTATATTTTAAAATTTTTATTTCGATAAACACGATTTTAAAACATCGCTCCTATAAAATTTCAGTTTTCCTTGAAAACCTCGTTCGTACTGTTTATAAACCATCTAGATGTTAATCGTGCAATAAACAGCTTCCGGCTATATTTAAATACTCACTGACGCTCTCGAAAGTCATGATAACATCACTTTCATCGATCTGTTGTTGCTCTTCCCCGCTGAGGTTGATGTTGGAACCTTCGACGTCTCTTTTCACCCTGTTATCATCATCGTCGTCGTCTTTCACCATCAAGGACTTGTAGACGTCCAGCAGGAATCTCGGTGCCGACTTCTTCAGCGCCTTGTTGATTTTCCTCGGTCGATTCGGCAACCCGAGAAGGTTCAAGATTTCCACCTCGATTTCCTTTTTTTCTTCCACGGTCATCAGGTGTTCGATGGCCGTTTGGTCGTGTCCGTTGTCGATGTAGATACCAGCCCTCGGCGTGGAAGACACAACCGAAAACTTAACAAACAAAAAGCACAGCACTAGCGGAACTATCACAGAACGCATTTTCGTTATTCACTTGTTCGACTTAATGAAATGCCGTTTTAAGACTCGCCTACGCGATTGTTAAAATTCTGTTTACGATTAACTGCAATTATCTTTCACTCAGGATAATTTGTAGACGGACCACGTAACGAGAATGCAGCCCACGGACGTGGTAGTGCGGTGCAGACTCTTCGGCTATGCTACGCGGTTTGTGTTAAGTGTGTGGGCAGGTATTTGAACAGGTTGTTAGACTGAAACAAGTCTTGGGCTATCCCCACTTTTACTTAAGTTTTAAATACCGCTCACTGTGTGTGTATTGTAGAAATTAATGCGGGTCTGTCTCTGGTTTACGGGTGTTGATATTCTTCTTCGAGTTTGCCGTTAATTGATATCATGATTGAATTAAGTACTTAACTTACCACAACAAGATTTCGGGTAAAGCTGTATAAGGGATTATAGATAAATTTAAAAAAACAAGCCCGACTTCAAATAATTTATATTTAAAAAAGAACCGACAATTGGCTTAAAATAAAAACCGTTTAGGAACCCTGGGCAATCAATAATTATTTTCTGAGAGATATTTCTTTTTTTATCTAATTTAAAGTACAAATCTATTGATTATTTTAAGGTATTATCTCTCCCTTTCTCTGTAATTTATATATATTTTTATATTTTCCACATATTTTTTAACTTTTTTGTTTGTTTTATTATTTTGACCACTTTCTATATAAATGTAACTCTAATTCATCCTATATTGCAACCACCCTGTATATGTTTCTTTGTATTTGTCATCCAATATAAATTATTTGTCTATGATTTTCTGAATCACCCTGTATAACTATAATTCAACTCTGCACGATATTGCAACCGAACTGTAAAAGTATTATCTTCTTCACCCTCTTGACTGTCTATTTATCTATTCTTGAAATCACCTCGTATACCGATAATTTTACTTCGCCCTATATGTCAAGTATAACAATTACTGATGTTCCACACTGTATAATTTTTTTTTAACCACCCTTTATAACTATAATTCCACCCCACATTATATTTCAATCACCCTGTATATGCAACTGCTTCTAGCATTTTTTTAACCCCCCGCCCTGTAACTCGAATATTCTTCCTGCATAATATGCTTATTTAACCTTTTTTTATCCACTCTATATAACTATAGTTTTACTTCACTCTTATTTCAACCATCTTGTATAGGCAACTACTTATGTGCCACCCAAAACAATATTTTTTGAACCACCCTGTATAACTTTAATTCTATTCCACCTTATATTTCAACCATTTCATATATGGAACTGCTTATGTACCACCCAATATCATATTTATTTGTAAGTTTTTTGATCCCACCTGTCTAACTGTAATTTGAGCTCTATTTCAACTGGGCACCACCGTATACCGTATAGAAAAGATCGCTCACCTAGCAATTATTTTCGATACAGTAATGGTTTTTGTGCCATTTCACTCGACTAAAAGCCCTATAAAATCAAAGCAGTTACAAACACCCTGTACGGTATACTTTTCTGACATGACTTGACATTTAAGATAGATATTTATGATGAAAATTTGACATTTACATTGATGTTTACCGTCTCGCACATTTTTTCCCCATTTTCAGAAAAACGGTATGTTTTACGTTAGAGAAAATTATACGGAGTCAAGCTGAAACATATCTACAATTTAAAATATACAAATTGATTGAGCCGTTTTAGAGGTAACCGTCTATGTTCATTGAAATTCACCAAATTAAAATTGAAATTCACTAAAGTGAAAATATGTGTTTCTGAGAAATGGTATGTCTCATATGACATTGGAAAAAAAAATGACACCACTTTAGGATGCTCCCTAAAAAAAACACAGTTTAAACTATCCAAATTAGTTAAGCTGTTTTTAAATAATTCAGGCTAATTACGTTTATTACAAGTGTAAATTATTATACAGGTGTATTTCCTGACAATTTTAGAATATCTGAAACAATATGTCAATCCATATAACATTGGTGCCAAATATTATAAAAATCTATGAAATATTTTTATCAGGGGAATAAAATCATTTAATTAATATCAGTAAACTGTATACAGGTAACCATTAACTTAATAAACCAATGAAAAAATAGAGCAATATGAGTAGGCAATAGTTATGTAAATAAAAACGTAATAACCTGCTGAGAAAAAACATATAATATGCAAATTAGCATAATTTTCATGTTGTGTACCGCTGGCTGGCTGTCGCATATTCGTACATTTAATGCAATGTTTCCTATTATTGTAAACCAACTTTTCAGCATTATAGCGAAAAACTAATAATAATAAAAATAAATTTAATATCATAAACTATAGTTTTGACAATCACTAATATTCCAGTAGTAGTTACCAAAGTTATAATTTTCTGAAAATCCACTTTTGACCAGTTTTTCTGAGTTAACTCAGTAAAAAATTGTCATCAGGATGTACAAATACTCATTAAGAATGATTTCTTATTCTGTATAACTTTCCTATAGACAGTGTAGTGAATTGGATTAAGTGGACTGTAGTTTTGAGTTGGTTCTATTTTGATAAAAAAACTCAATTGCCCTTCATAAGAAAACTCTTACCTTGTCTACGAGTTAGATCTAGTAAAAGCCTTGGGAAATCTGCCATCCATGTATAGCCGGTCTTAACCCTGGGTTTTTAGGCACAACTAGAGTTTATAATGTTGGGCAATGCACACTCACGAGGGGGTTTACAATAAATGAGTAATAGCTGCACACGCACTTTGGGGTTGCACTAGCGAGCACAAAGGGTAACGTTTTCTCCTTAAGCCACACACACACACACCCATGCGCGAGCCCAGGAACTAGATTTGCCCTTCAGAAAATTTTTACTGATGAGCACTTCCAGCCCCCTTGCCATCCACCCCCTGAGACTTAACTCAGGTCCTCACGCTAACGCAGTTTTCCTTCTGCATAATCGCTGTCTTCTTGTTGGGATAGCTTGGCTTTGCTTCCGTTGCTTTACCTTATTGGTACTACAGCAACTGTGTTATTTGTGTTCTCCATGGTAAGGAGCAAGTCGATCTAAATGGACCACCTTCAACTTAGCCTTGGCGATTGTTGTCGTACTGAAATGAAACAGGGTCGGCTTTGGGTAAATTTCGTAACACTACCCCCCTTTTAACTCTGATCGACCCGATCAGAAACATCCTCTCCATGGTAGGGAGCGAGTCGATCTAAATGAACCACCTGCAATTTAGCCTTGGGGTTTCGACGGATCCGGTAGACAACGGCATTAAGCCTCTTGACTACCTCGTATGGACCATCCCAGGCGAGTGTAAGCTTTGGGGATTTACCCTTACTCCGTTGGGGGTTGTACAGGCAGACTTTGTCCCTCTCCTGGAACCCGACTGAATTGGCCTTGAGGTCGTATCGCGTCTTCAACCGGTCACTGGTGGCCAACATCTGCGTTCGGGCTAATTCGTGTATTGCCAGCATGTTATGTCGGAGCTGGTCGGCATAATCGTTGATGTCTTGGGAGGGTTCTCCTTGAGAGTTTCTAGGGAGATCCGTTCTTTCTAAGCAATTGAGAATATACATATATAAATATAAAGGCTGTCTGTTTTAAACCCAAAAAGAAAGAGTGTTCTGAACAGACAGCATTAGGATTTCTTCATTACTTTTAATTACAAAAGAAATTCGTATTTTTGCGGCTTTTTATTATTTAAAACGTTTACTTCTACGAATTTGCTGTCAAAATCTTAGCAATAATTATCTATAAACTGTTACTGATGTCATGGTATAAGTGAATTGGTGTTGAATTTTATGTCTGAAAAAGAGTTTAATTTTGCTCTATAAACTGGTCTAATTCTTACTTTGAAATGATAATCTGTCCAGACAAATTAGTTAAAAGACGTTGTTTCTTTACACATAATATGTACTGTATTATTGTTAACTCAAATAAATAAACAAATTCAGAAAAACTAAAAAATATATTTAATACTTAAATACAAGCACGAACTTATTTATATAAACAGTACAAAAAAATCTATAGTCACAACTAATTATAGATCATTTAACATATTTTTCCATGAATTTTTTATGAAACTCTGATCGTAAAGAATCATTTATGAACACAGTAATTTTCTTTTCAGGTTCAGACTTCGCACAATTCTTAAATACAACATCATCATCCCATCTTCTCTTCACTTTATGGTCTGTTTTAGTGGCTCCCGATGAATAATGTGTCAGCAACGGATTCCCACTCAGAATGTTTTCCATTCTAATTCTTTCTTCCTCTTGTCTCCTTTCCATCTCTTTCTTAGCTTCTTCTATTGCTCGTTCTTTTTTGATTTTATTCAATTCAGCTAACAGCGCTTCAGTATCATCCTCATCATCACTCGAGTCAGAGTCTTCTTCTTCAATGGGGTCATCAGCATCCAAACTTGCTGCTGGAACTTGATCCAGCTTGAGTCGTTTACTGTGTTCATTACTTCTGATTGCAGGGCGTTTTTCTCGTTCGCGATCTTCGAGTTCTTTTCTAAAGTCTCGACTGCGAGTTTCATCAACAGTGCCTTGCCCATGTTCTCTGTAATAAAGTGCATATAAAGAATTTTACTATGTATGAATGTGTTGTTCCCGCATGCTGTTTTCTATAGAAGCCAACACTTTACGAAAAGCATTGTGGTATATAGTGAATGTATCTCTTACCTGTATTTTAATTTCGTATGTCCTGGTAAATCTCTGCTGGAATACTGTCTGGAAATTGCGCTAAGATCTTTTTCGTTACGTCCTTGGCCACCACGAGCTGGTTCGAACGTTGGACGGGCTGCTGTGGTCATTCTTGATCTTATTACGAGATTAGTTTATGAGGAATTTATGAATTTAGAATTTATGGATTTCTAAAATGACTTTTTTTAACGTTATTTGACACAGAACACAAAATTCCAAAAACTATTGTCACTTGTCATCCTTCACACTGTCAGTAGTGTCTAGCATAGACTTTGTATGATCTGTGGCACAGACTAAGAGAGTAAATACATATGGAGGGATTCTTAGCATTAAAAGGTGGGAAGAAATCGGAGATGTAGGCGTGGTCTTCGTCGAATTTACCTGATAGATTTCCCAATGTTGCCAGGTCTCAATTTTTAATGCGTTCTCTTAAAATCATACAAGCTTCAAGCTTATAATTTATGTTTGAGATAATTTTAAATTTATATTCAGGCAATGTTATTAATTAGTCATTAAATATTAATGATTTATGATTATACAGCAATTTATTCTAGGTTAAAATAATATATTCCCTTGCGGATTAGTTATACTGTTATTCAATACTGTACAATGTTACCACTAAGATAACAAATAATGCTTAACAATTATATGTTTAGTTTATGGTTGAAAATTAATACTATTTCAAAACATTTTAAATTACCACATTATTAACTGAAACAAAAGTAGCCTTTTTTTTCAGTTAATCATATTTCGTTTTCACAATATTCAAGTGAATATTCATATAATATTTTTACAAATAATTCAGATCAAACCAGTAATTGTGATAACAATCAAACTTCATCGATTACATTAAATCTACTTGCAGAAATTTTGTTTTTACAATTAAGCGTTCAATGTTTGCCGTTCGACCAGGAAAGTCTGCAGAACAGACGAAAATTTCATATTTATCTTACCCGATCTTATCAATTATAAATAATTCAATGCATCTTATGACATTCTTTTAGACCATGGTTTTGAAAAAGTACTTTTTAACCTATTGTGGTAAAAATACACAAAAAGAAAGGGGAGAATGTACAAAGAATAGTTTTTGTTGAGTTTGGAAACGCTTGTATCGATGGCGTGACTTATTTATGTGAGCAAGTTGCTTTAAAAGGTAATTATTTTTAAACTGTACATTTTTCGCTTATCTTTATGCCTATTTTTCCCATGAAAGCTTGAAAAAAAAATTTGTTTGAAAACCATCATCTAAAAGAATGTCATCAGATGCCTTGAAATTTTTATAATTGATAAGATCAAGTAAGCTAAATATGCAATTTTCGTCTGTTCTGCATGGTTATTGATAACATTGTAAACTATCTACAAAATTATATAAATAATATCTACTATATCACAAGAAGTTCAATTTTTTCCTGTTGACTGTCTTCTTTTCAGTTCCCCTATTAGTTCCTTTCATGCCCATTTAAAATAGTCACAAATATTATTCCGACTCACGTCATTTAAATTTCTCAAAATCGTTACCCTTGCCCTTGGCCAACTAGCGACACCAAACGACGGAATAATGTTAGAAAAAAATTAAAATACATCCGACAATTTTTTACACAACTCCTTCGAACTATTCTAAAAACAATGTAATAAACAAAAAAATTATAGAATAAGTAATAGGAACATTCGTAGGGAAAACTAGATGAAAAGAATATTCAATTCAATAATTATTAAATTCAATTAGTACTTATTTCTATGAACACAAACTATGCAAATTATTGTATTTACGATAATAAACCGGAAATTGCTAATTATGAAAACACTACCTGCCCGGCAAATGCCTCTTTAAACAATATAAAAGAAGTATGAATATGGTAATATTGTCCCAGGAAGATTAAAATCATGTAATTTATTTGCCATTTGAGATCAATACGGCTCAGGTAATATCTTCATAATTGTCAGAATTAGGATTTATTTGGGTGAAAACCCAGAGTTTTAAAAGTAACTTATATTTAAAGAAATAATGTTGATAAACCCTTGTAATAACTACAGTTTCCATATACTTGAGGGCACAATACAGAACAGTTTTCTATTTTTACACTTTTTTATAATGAAGCTCATATTGCAATAGATTTAAGTTAAATATGAAAATAACGGAAAAAATGTTTACAAATCGAATAGCTGTCTTAACACTGGTTTAATCTTGAATAATTTTTTTGAATCTGGCAACGGTGTTTTTCACAAATTTCACCGATAGACAAAGAAAGACCTAATGATCTGAAACGCTAAAGCGTGCGAATGGTAGCGCCACGTGACGGTTGTTTTGAGAAATCCAATAGTTCTCAAAAAATATTGATATTTACTATTTTGATAATAAAAATATGAAGTAGTATGTGTTGTAATACTGAAATATAATACAATGTTTGTTTCTAATGCTACTTCTGTAAAATTACATATTATAGTACTAGATAAGTCTATTTGAACTAACCGGGACTATTTTGCGGACAAAAAAAGTTCGCAAACCAACCGCCACCAACTTTCCAAGAAAAATTAACGATTGTTTTTTTCAAATTTTAGTCTTCAATATGTTTTATGGTAAACGCAAATTAAAAAAAAAACACCCATTTTTATCGTATGTGTTAATTACCTATAAAGACAACATTTTATGGGTTTTGCTGTCACTGATCAGTTCAATTCCAATCACTGCTAATTTTTTTTAAACGACAAAAAAGGAGCTACTTTTTAATAAATAGCAAAATACAAAACTAATAACACAAGCAATAGTTATTCAAATTGTATTTTATTATTTAAATAAAATAAAATTCATACCTTTCCAACAAATATGCATAATTTAGACCTATAACCAGTCTTCAGATTTTTTAATATCAATATATAATGCAAGTTAATATTTACAAAATTTAGACGCAACATATAATTATCCAATTACTATTTAACATAAGATATTTTAAATCAAATAAATATAGACTTTTTTTTCAAAATGTAATATACTTAGTAATCAATTTCACAGTTCACGCTCTGTATCCACGACAGGGCTGCTTTGATGTTGTACAGTTTAGCTCTACACAAGAAACTAGATATCAGCAGGTATTCCGGGTAAGTTCTTCGTCCAACATTTTGGGGATTCCCCTCCAAATCCGATCTGACTGATCCGCTGGATTTGTGGATCCGACCTTCGCAGAGAATCTTGGTGGTCAAACTCAGCAACCATTGGAGAATCTAAGCAAAACAGATGACACATGCTAACCACAATTTTATAGATCTTTAAGCTATATTAAAATCGTTGTATAGGAGTCGTGTTAAAAATGTATCATTGCGGAAATTGTGACATTACTACTTGGTTCAGTATGCTGTTATCGAACAGTGATATGTATCGTATGGAACATTCGGATCAACCTCTCAAATCAAGCCAAAACCGAGTGATTCTGATCAGTTCAGAATGCTATTCAATGAATGAAGTTGCTTCTACAACTCATACCCTTGCCCACATACACTATAGTCCACAAAGATATACAGCTGGCGTCTTTAAAAATTGATTTTATGCGGAATAATTAAAGCATTTGCGCACTGTGCATTATAACATTTCGAAGATGTATCCTTACTTTGTATTATATATAATCTTATTATCCTTTAGGAATTTATCTTATAAATACCGCCAACCTTGTTAAAAGTTCCTTCATCCTCTTAAAAGTTAACTCATGAATTTTAAGTCTAGAATTTAAAAACACGACTGGCAGAACAGTTCAGGTTCGTTACTTTCCAATGAACAAGGGAAAGTGAGATGTTCCAGTTCCAAATGATACATTTGTACCGACGATGGTGATTCGAATGTTTGGGAACAGTTTGGTGTTATAGAACAATGAATCGATTCAGTAAAGATCTTTATTCAATAGGCCTTACCTCAGCACTGGTAGGCAGCTTCATCCCCGGTTTCAACCAAGAACTAGGAGCCCACAAAAACAATTGACATACGTTCGCTGCTACATCGCTGTCGAGACGCTGAACAAAAACAACCATTATTTATCTAAGCAACAAACACATTTTTTAGGAATACCAGTTTGCCTTCTTTGTAAATGATAGTTGAGGTGTATATCATGTACAAACCTTTTGAAAAAAAAGCAGAGCGAACTAGAATTCCATAAAGTGACTAGATTGATGTTAAAAACAATGTATACCTTGTTTGGACTGCATTTCAGACAATTCTCAATCAGTAGTCTCATCACCAATGGCACTTCGTTAGGCAAATCGGGCAAATCGTCCTCCTTATAGCTTCCACTCTTCAGTTTCCTGTCATAGAAGGGGTTAGCAAGGCCGAAAATCTCATAAGCAATTGCCCCGGCCGCCCACAAATCCGACTTCGTGTAATTCAAAACAGTGAAAGTCCCAGGATGTTGTCTGATGATTTCTGGAGCCATCAAGGCGGTGTTGCCGCCTTTATCCACGTCGTAACTGGTGTACGGCAACATCAACCCGTTGGATTTGTCAGCCAGACAACAACCAAAATCGCTGATGACTAGAACAGGAACATCAGGTTCTGTCAAGTCTAAAAGAAGGTTGTCGGATTTGAGATCCCGATGTGCGATCCCGTGGGCTGTCAAATGCGCGATACCTTCTAGCAGTTGGGAGAACAGCAGTATCGATGTTTTAGTGGACGGAGTGTTCGATCCGAGGAATTCTTTTAACGTTGAACGATATCTAGAAAATTGAAAAAAGAAGTAAATGCGGCCTCCAAAACAAACTCGAACAACCATATGAATAATTGAACATATTTGTCAAAAGTTGAATTTTTCAAGGCCTAAATATAGCCGTCCAGTTGTGTTAGATCGGATTAATGAGGATGACACTTCTAGTTTGTACAATGAGAAGTTATCTTGTTACTAAAATGTTCAAGAAATATTTATCTTTGTGCTTAAGCAGCAGTATTTCAAATACCTTATTCTATGTCTAGATATTTCAACACTATTTGGTTTATTTTCTAAGATCCCACATGGTGATTTCTATGTCCTGTTGTTTGATTGAAATGCAATTTTAATAAGAAATTTACCAATAGAAGTACATATCCCTGCACAATACAGCTGCAAGTATTTTCAGTTAAAATCTTCCATCGTCAGCTGTTTATTCAGAGGTATAGTTTTTATCGCAAATGATTTATTTCGCTTTGGAGGCGTAAAAAGATGAAGCGTTTTACCAGTTCTATACTATTTTTAGATTCAGCATACGTACAACAAAAATTTGCTTACCTTTTCATCAACAAAAAGAGAGACATGTTGCGACCCTCGCCTTCGGAGTAGATTTTCTTGGGAAGCGCGGCAGGATACAATTCTCGGCAGTCTTCCAATTCAGGAACGTAGTCTGTGAAAACCGAAAAAATGGAAACGATGTTTGGGTGGGGAGGAAGATGTCGGTGTCGTTTGGAGAGTCTGAAAGCAATATTACATCGTGATAAATACATTTAGGGTTCATCAAAGCCGAATATTTCAAAACTCCTAGTTACATATCTCGCTGGAATGGCGGGTTAGGAATTCTTTGGACATAATGCGTGACAAGGCTAGTTCTTGTATTTGGAGATCTGAGTAAAGACAATATCATCTTTGCGGCAATAACTGTGGAAACCGAAAGATCTGAATTACGAATAGTTCGGAATTAGCGATTTTGTCATTCTGTAGATCGATGTCTTAATATAGGCTCTACGTAATTTCTTTCGGGCCAACTAACATTGTGTACATATCAGAGCTTTGTTTGTATTACACTTTACAAAAGAAATAACACTATCTTATATAATTTTATTTATAATATATGTAAGAAATAATCACCTTTTAAAAATTAATTTTCACCCATGAATTGAAGGTGTTGTTGATAAAAAAGAAATTTAATAAAAAGTACCAAAAAGGGATGTAAGCACTAATTGATTTTTAATATTATTTATCTTAATTACCGCATTAATATCTTTATCAAAAAATCAAATGTTTCAATACTGGGACATTGTTGTTTATATATTTACTTTAAATTTTCACTTTGCTTAATGTTGATATGTTTTGATTTCAAATGTTTCAATCAAGTACGCTAATTTTTAACATCTAAGATAAATTTTTAAAAAGATAATGAAAAAGATGTATTCAGTTATCTTGACTGATTAGTTTTTATAAAGAAATGTCGGTACAATTAATGCGCGAAGTTTACGTAACGAGTCATACTTTCAGTTTCATATTTTGAGGACAAGTGAAAGTTGAGATCGAGTTTTATGAATCAGATTAAGAACGTGTATTTAAATTAAGTGTATCCAATTATTTTAACAACAGGGGGCGTAGCTCAGATGGTAGAGCGCTCGCTTAGCATGCGAGAGGTACCGGGATCGATGCCCGGCGCCTCCAATTGTTTTAAATTCGTAATTATAAGTAATTCAATTGTTTTGACCTACTTTTTTTAAAGATTTTTTCTTGAATTTCTCTGTCCTCAACAGGGGGCGTAGCTCAGATGGTAGAGCGCTCGCTTAGCATGCGAGAGGTACCGGGATCGATGCCCGGCGCCTCCAATTGTTTCAACAGGGGGCGTAGCTCAGATGGTAGAGCGCTCGCTTTAAGGTACCGGGATCGATGCCCGGCGCCTCCAATTGTTTTTAATTCGTAATTATAAGTAATTCAATTGTTTTGACCTACTTTTTTTAAGGATTTTTCTTGAATTTCTCTGTCCTCAACAGGGGGCGTAGCTCAGATGGTAGAGCGCTCGCTTAGCATGCGAGAGGTACCGGGATCGATGCCCGGCGCCTCCAATTGTTTTTAATTCGTAATTATAAGTAATTCAATTGTTTTGACCTACTTTTTTTAAAGATTTTTTCTTGAATTTCTCTGTCCTCAACAGGGGGCGTAGCTCAGATGGTAGAGCGCTCGCTTAGCATGCGAGAGGTACCGGGATCGATGCCCGGCGCCTCCAATTGTTTTTAATTCGTAATTATAAGTAATTCAATTGTTTTGACCTACTTTTTTTAAAGATTTTTTCTTGAATTTCTCTGCCCTCAACAGGGTGCGTAGCTCAGATGGTAGAGCGCTCGCTTAGCATGCGAGAGGTACCGGGATCGATGCCCGGCGCCTCCAATTGTTTTTAATTCGTAATTATAAGTAATTCAATTGTTTTGACCTACTTTTTTTAAAGATTTTTTCTTGAATTTCTCTGCCCTCAACAGGGGGCGTAGCTCAGATGGTAGAGCGCTCGCTTAGCATGCGAGAGGTACCGGGATCGATGCCCGGCGCCTCCAATTGTTTTTAATTCGTAATTATAAGTAATTCAATTGTTTTGACCTACTTTGTTTTAAAGATTTTTTCTTGAATTTCTCTGTCCTCAACAGGGGGCGTAGCTCAGATGGTAGAGCGCTCGCTTAGCATGCGAGAGGTACCGGGATCGATGCCCGGCGCCTCCAATTGTTTTTAATTCGTAATTATAAGTAATTCAATTGTTTTGACCTCCTTTTTTTAAAGATTTTTTCTTGAATTTCTCTGTCCTCAACAGGGGGCGTAGCTCAGATGGTAGAGCGCTCGCTTAGCATGCGAGAGGTACCGGGATCGATGCCCGGCGCCTCCAATTGTTTTTAATTCGTAATTATAAGTAATTCAATTGTTTTGACCTACTTTTTTTAAAGATTTTTTCTTGAATTTCTCTGTCCTCAACAGGGGGCGTAGCTCAGATGGTAGAGCGCTCGCTTAGCATGCGAGAGGTACCGGGATCGATGCCCGGCGCCTCCAACTGTTTTTACTACGTAATTATAATAAATTCAACTGTTTTGGCCTACTTTTTTTAAAGGATTTTTTCTTAAAATACCCTGTTCTTAACAGGGAGCATAGCATGCCAAAGGTACCATAATTAATAATATATTATTATTTTTTTAATCTACCATTTAAACATTTTTAACTGTCTTTAATATTACAAAATCGTAAAATATACTGGGATTGACGTCATCAGATTCTATTTTAGTTATTATATAAGCAATTCTTATTTGGTAGAGCCCTAGCAACTCTACTATATTTACTTAACCCCATGCCTTTAAAATAGTACTGTTTTGTTTAAACTTACTCGATTTCCCACTCAGAAATGCCCACATTGCTGTAATAAATCCTAGCAGGAACAGTTTCTCTGTACATGGCATTCAAAATCGCCGTGGCACTGGACTGAATGTCATAATTGAACATCATCTTCAAGGCCAGCGGGTATTTATTAATGTCATCACTATCTTCAGATTGGATCTTCTTCGAAGCCATTGAAGCCTGTACTCCTGATGCTTCGTCGTTTTCAGGAACTGGTTCGGGATTTTTTATATTGGCAGCGTATACGACCGCGTTAGCTCCTTTGGCGATGGGTTTACCGAAGGATAAATCCTCGAGGAGTACCGGTGATGATTCGAAACGTGTTTCGTCAACGTCGATGTCGTTGTTCATCCATTTGATTTTTGAAATTGCGTCCTACGGTTTCAAAATGATTATTTAGCTTAAAGATAATAGTTGGAGACATTTTCTTACCCTGATTTCACAGCAAACGCCTTCTAGTTCTTCTTCTTTTGTTAGTATGCCAGTTCCAGATGCCAAGCTAACTCCTACCAATGCAAAGAAAGGGCCAGAATCACCATAGAGGATTCTATAAAAATAGTATAACACATATTTGTATATGACGCACGTTTTTCAAAATAATATTACCCAAGTGTATGTTTTTAGCATTTTTATTTTTACATAAAAGCCTGTACTATTCAAAAAATTTCATTTTGGTGGGTGATGTTAAGTCTGGGGTAACTAATAAAAATTTTCAAGGAGGAGAGTGTTTTGATGCTAAAATAGCAAAATAAAAATCAGAAAGCAAGCAGCAGCAGATCCAAAAAAAAATAATTAAGAAATAACTTTCTTTAAATGCTATATGATTGATTCTTAGATAACTGTGATTTTTTATGTCTAGTACACTTTACTTCTTGTTCAATTTGCTTTTTTTATCAGAAAATTATAAATATGATAAATTTGATAGTGTTTTATTGTTGACATTGTATATTAAAGCATAAGTATTCATGTTTTTCAAACTAAATGTAAAAATTTCTATAGAGTCATCTTACAATCTAAAGTTTAGCTTTTATAACTAAAATCTATTGTATAATTAATTAAATTATGCTGCAATTTTACCCCAATGTTGATTGATAGAAAGAAATAATAGATTTAACTAATGTTAAACTTTGTTTTATTCTAAGACTATTATAAAAAGTGTTATTTTAATTCTATAATTAATAAATTTTAAAGATTGTTAAAATCAAGAGAGAAAATACTGTAAACGTCTCTGTATGAGTACCAAAGTCCTATAATTTATCATTTATTTAATTATTTTAAGAATTTAAAGAGATTTATTAGGCAAGTATTTTGAATATTACATTTTGGTGTCAGTACTGTGGCTGTCAAATTTCTAATTGTGGTTCTAGTTTCTTTTGTATTGAAGTTGTAGTAGAACTATGTTTCTGGCGTAATTTTGAGCATAATAAACTTTTAAACCACATTTGATTAAAAAATATATTTATTTGTAAAAATCACAGTTATCTAAAAATCACTTGCTTGCTTGGCACTAATTATAGTAATTATGCTAATTTTTTAAATAAATTATGTTATTTCCTCCATCAGGGTACAATCTAGGGGATGCATCCTCTTTTTCCATCATTTCATGCAAGTGATACAATCTTTCACATAAAACAAGTAACTCTTCTCTTCAGAAGGTAAAATGGCAATGATAGTGCCTTAATATAGATGACTTCTGCATAATTTATGGAAAAATGGCTGCAATTTTCAAGGTTTATGTAGTCAATACAATTTCATTTCTTTGGAAATTGTTTTAAAATTTATTGAAAATCTATTTCAGTTTCTAAATTACCCTCCTAATTAAAACCAGCTCTACATATTAATTAAATTAAAATACATTATTTTAATTCAAAAGTGCAGAGAATTTTTTAAAAATTGTCTTTAGATTTATACTTTCATACTACTTTCAGATGAAGGAATTTATCGGATAGTCTTCAAATACCAGTTATTTGTTTCAATTGCACATTTTATATTCTCTGTAACAATACTTACTTCAGTAAATTGTCAGTTCATAATAAATAATATTCTATCAAAGATTTTTCTACATTAATAATCCGGCCTTAAAACAGCCCATATGTCTCAGTTTGTAACAAAGCATAACATATGTAATTTATTTATAAATAAACTAATTTCAAATACAAATGAAACAATTACAAACACCCAATGTGGTAAATTCTTGACATTTAAATTTGGAGTTTATGAGAAAATATGCTGATGTTTTTACTGTTTTTAGCATTTATTTTTTCTGATTTTCAGTACAGAGACAACTCTTAATCTTATATACAAAATTATATGGTATTCCTTCATAATACTCTTTAACACACTACAGTTCAAATTATCAAAATATGGCGCAATAATATTGTACAATAATATTGAATGTTGCCCTAGACTGTGGGGTTTGATGGCCAGTCAGTTCTCAATTTTACCAACAAATTTGTTAACTGACATTGGAGCAACTTGTCTTGTCATCACATTGTCTGTGAGCTTACTTAACAATAAAAAGGGGAAGAAAAAGTGCAGATGGGTAAAAGACCAGTGTAAAAAAAATATGAAAATATATTGAAGAACATTTTTTTGTTTGTTAAATGACCTGAGTATTTGTAAATCACAACTTTCCGAAAATGAACACTGCTCAAATTATTAAAAAATGTAACCCCAGTTACTCAGAAGGAATCTAAAATTGAATAACTACTATATTGCCAATGTTCATTGGAATAGTTGTTATGGAAACTTGCAACTTGATGCTGCTGCTATTATGGACTTTATATCCCACAAGTCATGCATACTTCTATAAACTTCTATAAGTTCTAAAATCCAGCGTTATTCTTCTTTTTTATTTTTCGACTTCCGCACTCTGTGACTGACTTGGAAATATTGAATAATATTGCACATATTAACCCCATACTGCATTCTTTTTTCAGATTGCACAATAAATATCAAATCCTTTTTGCTCTGCTAATATATTGCACAATGTTCAATGTTAGCCACAAACTATCATTAATATTGCGCAATACAAAATATTGTGCAATATTATTGACAGTTTAGGGGCTGCTTTAAAGTTTTTTGACCTAATAATATACAATAATTTCGTGAATTGTGGTGTCATTTCCCAAAAAAGTGCTTAAACACTGCTATTGAGAATAATAAATAGCTACTATACAAAAATGGCAAACACAACAAATGCCAGGGGAAAAAATAGGCAAATAGACAAAAAACAACATTACTTTTTTTTAAACAATATCCTAAAAAAGTTAAGTTGGGGATAAGATGTTTCACAGTCAAATAGGTCAGAGATGATGGAAACTACAACCTCTTAAAGGATGTAGGTCTTTATATTATTATTTTATTTATTACTATATTCTCAAACTGGTTTCTAATATTGACATTTCAAATTAAATTAAAATATACAACAGCTTATTATTGACAGTTTGAGTCATGTACAAAAATAGAACATGAAAAAAATAAAATGAGAAAAACAATAGAAAAGAAAATCTTTAAAAATAAATGAACATAAGTAATACATAAATAAAAAATAGTGATGTATCATACCTTCTAGCAGCCTTTTTCCTCAGCTCCCCAGCGAGGCTGTTGGTCACTCTGCTGAGAACATTATCAATTAGTATCCTCCTTGCCTGTATCCCAAGTTGGATCCCGACACTTTTTAAGCCGAAAGTACGGGGTACTACTTGATTGAAGGCCCTCGTCGGCGGTAGAGACACTTGCTGTGCGGCATTAATTTGTTCTGTAATATTGGTGGTTCCCAAGTTCCTCTTGCATTGAATTCGTACCAAATTTGTTGCATGTTTAAACAGTCGAGTCAAAACTCGCACAGACATTTTTTGCGCTATACACGAACGTTCATAAACGCCCCGAGGGGCCAGGAATATAAACAAAAACTTTTAGCAGAACCTGATTAATAACTTCTCTGATGTCACAATCACAGACAATGTCACAATCGAAATTTGCATATTTTACTTGACATTCCTTTTAACCTTGAAGAAACTATGCAACGCAAAAGCATTTCACAGAACAATAAAAAATTGACATTGGTAAATTTTATTCTGTGTAAAATTCCCCTGTATTTCGGCTGTATTAATTTTATTTTGCAAAAATTAATAAGTGTTTAGTATTTGATTATAGTTAATTAATACAGAGCGATTTGTAGTTTTTTAAATAAATTTAAAATATAATTGACAAATGTGACGTTTCATGTGTCATGTGTCGCATAATAGTACGTCAGTCAAGTGTCAAAATTTTCATTTGCGATAGAATAAATTTGTGTTTTTGGTCAACTCTCGCAAAACGATTTTAAATTTAATGAAAAAGTGAGTTTCGGGATCAAAGAAGCAGTCGGAAACTGTTATTTCACTTCGAAAGTGTTGCCTTTGCTTCGACATATCTGAATACGTATATAGTTGTAGTGTGTTGTGCCTAATTCAGCAGTAATTAATTATTTATATTACAATGTATTACATTTTTGTGTGTGACCAATTGCCCTAGCGGAAGAGTGCATATATTATTTGGAAAAGTACTGTGTAAATATCAAAATGTCGAGAAAACCAACAAGTGCTACTTCCCGCTTGAAACAGGACTATTTAAGATTGAAAAGGGATCCAGTTCCCTACATAACAGCAGAACCTCTCCCTACAAATATACTTGAATGGTAATTATGCTACCTTGAATTTATTTAAAGTGTGTTTGGATTTTGTTTGTTATAGGCATTATGTAGTTTGTGGCCCTGAAAACACCCCATATGAAGGGGGCTACTACCATGGAAAGCTTGTGTTTCCAAGGGAGTTCCCTTTCAAACCACCTTCAATCTACATGATTACCCCCAACGGGCGGTTCAAAACTAACAAAAAGTTGTGTTTGAGCATATCAGATTTTCATCCCGATACCTGGAATCCTGCCTGGAGTGTGTCAACAATTTTAACTGGGCTTTTGAGCTTTATGGTAAGTTTCTTAACATTGTCTTTAATAATTTTTGACATTGTCTTTGTTTCTAGATTGAAAAAAGTCCAACACTTGGAAGTATAGAAACGTCTGATTATGACAAAAGGCATTTTGCTTATCAATCATTGGAATTCAATTTGAAAGATAAGCAATTCTGTGATTTGTTCCCTGAAACAGTGTCAGCAATACAGGTAAGTCCTTGAAATATTTTTATGAGGTTCTTGTTATTGATAACCTTGACATTTTACTGACACATATTTGATAAATAAATTCTTTTGGCATAATTAATTTCAAGATCAAAATTCATGGTCATGTTTATTGCTCCGAAATAATTATATTGGTTTGATACATTATTTTTTATTTAAAAATTATTATAATTAGAAATACAATATTGAAAAAACATATATATTTAATTATCAAGCCCAGATGAGATATTTCTATGTGTATATAAACACTTAACAGAAATTGAAATTAAAATATCACAGATCAGTGATTCTAAATAAGAGAATTAATATAACACACAATTTCATTAGTTTATATAGGGTGTTTCTAAAGTAAGGTTCCAAACTTCTGCTGTATATAGAACTCATTAAAATAAACCAAAAAGTCAAGTGATGTAAAACTTACCCTTAGGAAGTTATACGCCCTTAAAAGGGTTCAAAAAGAACTTGTTTTTTTCTGTTATTGACAAAACAATTGGAAAGAAATAGAAAAAAATGTACTTACATAACTTTTTACATTAAATAACATGTGCCACTCTGTTTTTCGACATGGAAATTATAAGAGTCCTATTTAGGTTGGTGAAAGGGGTTGTCAGCCCGTATTAGGGGTTTTCAGGCTCGTATTAAGGGGGTTTTCGGCCCACATCAGGGGGGGTGTTTCGGTCCGTATAAGGTTTTCGGGCAGTGTTATTTTTATTTCAATTTTGTTTACAATTTTCTCTGTTTTTCGACATGGAAATCATAAGAGTCCTATTTAGGTTGGTGAAAGGGGTTGTCATAGCCCGTAATAGGGGTTTTCCGGCTCGTATTAAGGGGGTTTTCGGCTCGTATTAAGGGGGTTTTCGGCCCATATCAGGGGGGGTGTTTGGGTCTGTATAAGGTTTTCGGGCAGTGTTATTTTTATTTCAATTTTGTTTACAATTTCCTCTATTTTTCAACATGGAAATCATAAGAGTCCTACTTAGGTTGGTGAAAGGGGTTGTCATAGCCCATATTAGGGGTTTTCCGGCACGTATTAAGGGGGTTTTCGGTCCGTATCAGGGGTGGGGGGTTTGGGTCCGTATAAGGGGGTTTTCGGCCTGTGTTATTTTTATTTCAATTTTGTTTACAATTTTCTCTACAGATTTATAAAATATTAACAATTTCATGTAAAAATATTATCTTTGTCCAAATTGATATTAGACCAAAAATTACAAAAACCTTATTACTATTGCAAATAAAAGATTGACATTGCCTTAAAGCTTAACAATTAAAGTTATTGATAAACTGTCAATTGATTGAAAAAAAAACAGTTTCAGGGCATATGACTTCCTAAGGGTGTGTTTTAGGGCACATGTTAATAGGGACTTTGACTTATTTTAATGAGTTCTATACACAGCAGTTGAAACTCTATTTTAGAAACACCCTGTATTTAAACTATTTTTTCTCCTACATTCTTTTTAAATAGTTATACAACAAAAAACTACTGTAACATGAGATTTCTCATAATAGACACTCACTGTGTCAAGTGTATCATCATAGACTATTGTATTTTCCTCAGGATTTATCTCAAAAGCCTGAATTGATATACTGTGGGTCAAGAATTGTTCCATGTGGAACACCTTTATTTTTGTTGCTGTTTTTTGTTATTATTTTTCAAATGATCACATTATCAAATAAGGTTGTATCTTCAGTAGTACCAAAAGGTATTGTAAAATTGGTTAAAGTTGCTTATAAAATACACAGTTTCATTTAGTTTTTAGTTCTTAAATAAAATTATTGCTTCTATGGCAGTCTTTGTTTTCATATATTTTTTTAACTAAATTTTCTTCTTAGTTTAAGCCCTAAGCTTGTTATTTTCATTCAGCCTTCTTTTTATCTTGATAACTCGAAGTCTTCCCAATATTTAGATGGTTTACCTAATAAGTGTTCTTTTCAATCCTAACCTAACAATTGGAAGAAGGCATAATTCAAGGAAGGAAAAGAGAGGGCTTTACTAATTATCAAGAGATTATGGTTTAAGTTCTATTGGAAGAATATATGGCAAGATTTTTGAGAGCAGACTGTAAAAGATAAATAAAGGACTATAGAAGAGTTTAGAAGGTGGTTCTAGGAGATATAGAGCAAGCATTAATCATGCATTACTGGTAAGAGTCTACCAGAAATGTAGGATGGATCATGTCAAGTCAAGGTGGAAACAATTTAGATGAATATTGACAATATTACACTTTATGGAAGAAAGCAGTAAGAAATCTAAAGAAACTTAAACATGTGGAAATGGATTTTAAGCAATACAGCTGTAGCCTCATAAGACTTGACAAATTAAGGAACCTGTATATAACAGGCTAAATGGGAGTAACCATCAACATATTAGATACTGTCAAGGTTCATGCCTAAATTGGTGTCAGCCATGAGAATGATGGTCTTTGATGAACTGGTATTGAAAAGAATGAAAAAGGAAAACAGGCACAACTTTCATGGAAAGACACGGTAAAGCAAAATATGGATTCATAAGGTTCCAAAGATAGACAATGGTGGAAGTATGGATGTGAAAAAGGCCACACATTGTATATAATAACTTACTGTTCTATGATATTGTAATGTCTTTATCTTATCATCTGCCTTCTAAATTTTGTTTCCTTATAATCATTTTATCCTTCTCCAACATCCCCAATTTAATAAGCTTTAACTTGTAATTTTTCTTAAGGAATTTTTGAGAACAGTGACTGTTCTCAGCTTCACTTCAAACAAATGTTTTGTTGTTTCAGGAGGTGTTGACTCAGCGTAGCGCATCAGCTAACCTCCTTTTGGAGAACCAAAAGAACCTTCAAACCACGGCACAACCAAGCAATTTTCAATCGTGCATTACGAACCTGATAGTGGTGATTGGATTCGCAGCTTTCGCATTCACGGTGAAGTACGTCATGAAGACGACAGCTTCGGAAGCTGAGTGATAGTTACCGATCGTACCTTGAGACAAGAAAAGCAAGTCTTCTCTCTGTGTCTTTCTTTTTAGATTAGTTTTTTTAACTTAACCAAATAAATTGTTATCCAGTAGTGTTTTGTTGAGGTTCGATTGGAATTGCAGTTGTTTTTTTTTTTTGGTAAATCAAAATTTCGTTGAAAATATTTATACATCTGCTCCTCAATTTACACGGTGAACTGCACAAATCCGTGTAAAAAAGAAACAAAAACTAAAATGTGCATAATTCAGTAGTTTGTTTATATAAAACTATAGCAAGAGATCTTGAAAAACAAAATAATATGATAAGAAATATAAATACAAATTTATTAATATCTTAAAATAATTAATAACTCTTAATTACTGTGATCACTTTCATAAACTATGTATGTCTTTTCTTCCCGAATGTTGCTGACGTTATTCTGGCTCAATAGTTGTCAAAAATTAAAATCCCAGAATGTGTATTTGTACATTTCTTTCCTGATTCATTAATAACCAACAGTATGGGACAAACCATAGCCTTTGGAACTAGATCTGTTTTGAATTGGGTCTTCTAGCCATACCACTATTTTTTTTCCAAATTTTCCATTATAAAATCTCTTGCTACACTTTTTCTATTGGTGTATATTTTTTTTTTCGTATTTTTCTTATTGTGTCTTTATTTATGGAGTAAAACTTACATACAGAATTTTTTAAATATTTGTATAGAAAGAAATATTTTTTTAATTGTTCGGCCTTAAAAATTTTTTATAAATTATAAAAACGCCAGAAAATATATAAATGTTAAAAATTTATTAGTAGATATTTAAATAACAAAATATTAATTATAGTTTAAAAAAATTATACCCTTACCAAACCCATTAAAAGTAGTAAATATAAATATCAAATTTGAAGTTTAAAAAATTAATAAACTTACTAACTAATACCAAATTATTGTTTTATCATCCAAATTATAAATTCATATAAAGTTTCATTGTCTTGGTTGATATTAATGATTAATAAATTGAAAATATAAATCTAAAAGTAAAACAAAATCATGAAAACACCTAGCTTGAAAACTATCACTCAACCCAGAGGTTAATTTTACCTGAACTTTGATAAGGTAGGTCGAATTATCATTCACCCTGTATATTATTAATGGGACCAATTAATCTGCTCCACATATGTATAATAAAAATAAACTGCGTATAACTTCAGAACGGTTGGACCGTTTTTTTACCGATTTTTTGTATCAACTCAAGATCGTAGCTCACGATTCGAACCATGGGTATGACAATTAAAAAAATTGGTGAATGCGCTGGTACAAAAAGCAGTCTTGATGACACCAAATTATCCCAACTATATGTACTGGCAAAGGTTCATTACGATACGACAGTTAGAAGTGTTAAAAACGCACAATGTTGTGAAGCTTTGCTGCTAAAATGATACAGTACTACCTGACATGAACCAAGTAGTTTTAACAATGCGAAATATGGGATATTACAGAAATTATCCTGAATCTTCGTGTCGTAAAATGTAGGGGAAACTCTGTTCCAGTATTTATCAGTGCCTCCAAAGGTATGAGTTTAAAAAAATAACATCATATAGGTGTATACGCAGTCAAATATACATTTTTACTGTTTTTTTAATCGATTATTTAATCAACTGAATCGATTATGTAAATCGAAGGATAAGGTATATATCATGAAATCACAAATTTTATTTTTGCCTTATAACAATGTGTTTTGTTTACTGTGCAGTTTGGGTTTTCATTTTTGAATGTGTTTTTTTTAGAATTTGATTCATAAGGTATTTATAGCGTAGCTTTCTTTGAGACATGAGGTGAGATTAAAGAATTTTGTGGTCAGTTTTTTAAACTACTCATTTGGAATAGCATACTTAATGATGTTAGATAAGAACAATCTGTACGGCCTTCACGCCGTTACCGGCCTTGACTCATTACAGGATAAGTGAAAATGAATAAGCTTAGATTAACTGTGTAGATATCTGATCTGTATGGGTGGTTGAAAAGGTTTGATCCTAACATTCAAGACATTTGTTATTGTTGCAACATAAATGGTTGGCAGGCAAGTAAATGTTCGAAATATTTGAAAGAGATATCTTTCATAGCAGATACAGTTGTAACAGAGAAGAAACTTGGTATTTCCAAAGGAATGTGGTTAGTGACAAATATCTTTAATGCTGGGAAAAATCTGTAAATATCCTGAATCTCACTTAATTATTCTGCTTAAGTCTATTTTACTCAAAATAATATTTCTTATCGACAATATCTTAAAGCTTCAATATAAATTGAAGTGTTTGTAGATATTTTCATTGTCTAAAAGAAAAAAATATATTTTTAATACACTTATTCCTAATAGTACTGTTATGTTGAAGAAATTTATTTTCAGTTGAAACTCAACAAAACTATTTATAGTTTTCTTTTTAGTACTACATAGTTCCTAAACTGAGACTGCTACAAACATTTTAATATATTTTAGTTCATCTTTTTAAATAATTTTATCGTCATCATTTGCATTTGTAAAATAAAGCATTCATAATTTTTTTAATCACTTAAGAATCAGCTTCGTCATCACATTATTCACAGGTGAGAATTTCTTAAATCTAAATCGATTATCATGACTTTAGAGAAGTTATAACACTAAAATGTCTTTACGAGTAAGTGCTTGCTTAGGCAGAATCAGTTCGGGAACTTTTTCTATTGATAATTTTTTTTTCCTATAAGTTATTATTAGGGATCAGAATTCAGTATTTTATTTTTATGTTATCGCATTATAAAGTACTTCAAGAAGTTTGAACATTTTTCGGTTACTGTATTTTATCAAAATTACGTTTGTTCTGGAGTTGATGATGCGGCATTGTTTTGTAAAATATTGTAATTAGTTTTGTAAGTAATGTATTATTTTGGAGAATAATAAAATCTGTTATATTTATCTTGGTATTATTTGGGGCCAGGTATTAAATCTGCTCTGTTAAAGATACAATAAATAGTAGACACGTTCTCAATCTCTTTTTTTTGGGATAGTTTTAAGTGGTACAATCAGAAACTTATGTCGTCTTTTGTTTTTACATGTCCATATTACGGGTATTTGTAAAGTAAGTAAAGTGTAAAAACACCTTTACATTTTCATATTTTTCGACATTTTTTTTTTCTAAAATGGCATTACTTCAAGTTTTAGCATCTATTTTTTAAAGGAATCATAGTTGACTATTTTTTAGTTAAAAATATCACTTTTCAGTTATTCAGTAAACGGTTATACTTAAAATAGTGAAATTTGGAGTATGGAAATACACGGTAGTGGTAACAGATGACGTAACAGTAATAGATACAATAATAACTGAAATTGTGGCGGTATACGCTCTTCTAGTAGAAGACGAACTTGTTTTCACCATGACGGTGCCCCACTACATTATGTCGTGCCAGTTAGAAAGTTTCTGGATAATCGATTTCCTGATGGATGGATTGGAAGACGGGGTGTCATCGAGTGGCCAGCAAGGTCGCCAGATATAACCCCTCTGGATTTTATTCTCCACCAGAGTCACTAGATGAGACATCGTATCCAAGGAGATGTATGTTCAGCGATTATTTGAAGTCGGCTCAACGAATTTGGATTGTCTAAACTGGATTCTGTTAAGGAAGATTCCGAAATGGTCCTACATTTTGTTCAATGACATACCCTATACCGTTTTTTAGAAAATCGGCAAAAACGTGTTCTTATGGGGATCTCGGAAACTAGCGGAGATAGAGCAATGGTTAAATTGGGAAAGATTTCCAGTTTTACTGGCCCAATTTAATGACATTTCCGGATTTTTGTAAAAAGTCATGGCTTACTAGATATTTTGAAAAAATGAAATTCTGTCGATTTAGTCAAATCCCTTTAGTTCTTTTGTGTTTGATTTTATAAAAAAAGTGTAAATATCAAAATTGAAGGGAATTCTATCTCGAATATGATTGTCATGTCCTTGTTTGCGTAACAGCTCTCGTTTTCGAGATATGACACAAACTTATCTTTTTTTGAATGGAAACCATAGTTGGCTATGACCTCAAAAAATCGGACATTTTTAGAGCTTTTCAACGATATAATACTCGATATAGTTATTCATAAAAATAACGGAGTTATGGATGCTTTTCTCTCTTATGTTCACTTTTAACGTAGGTAGCCATGAAAAAGATCGTTTTCACTTTGACGTTTCCTCATTTGAGAGTAATTCCATTAGTAGTGCTGAACTAACAGTCGATATTGACAAGTTTTCGTAATAAAATGGAATATTCTAACGAAGAAAAACTGAATATGGTGGAATGTTATATCATATGCCATAAAAATTCAGTTCGTGCAGCTGAGGAATACTTTCATAGATATTTTAATCGTCGTCAACCTGCTCTATGTACATTTAAGAGGCTTTACGATAGTTTACGCAGATATGGATCTTTTACTAAACCACCAAACGAACGTAATCAAATTAACGAAGCAGCACAAATAAATGTTTTGGCAATGGTAAATCAAAATCCATCTACATCAACTCGTGAAATTGCGGCAGAAGCTGTCACATCTCAACGAACTGTAGTTAAGGTACTGAAAGCGCACAAGTTTTACCTGTACAAACTTTCAGTTTCTCAAACTTTGCATGTTGGTGACGAACATCAACGTATTTTGTTTGTACATGGTTTAGAGACATGTGCCTTGACAATCCACAGTTTCCATTAAAGGTGTTATGGTCAGATGAATCTAGATATACTAATTGCGGTATGTTCAATAGACACAATGAGCTTATCTGGGCTAAAGAATACCTTTTCCATTCAGAGCAAAGACGACCCCAGATAAAATTTGTTTTCATGTTTGATAATATGATAATAGGGTCTACTATTCTGGAGCCTTTTATCTATGATGAATCACTTACTGGGGAGCGCTATTTGCATTTCTTGCAATACACTTTTCAAGACATGTTGCATAATTTGAATTTGAAAACTCGTTTAGAAATTGAGTGGTTCCAACATGATGGAGCACCTGCTCATAACTCGTTATTAGTAAGACAACACTTAGATAATATCTATCCAAACTCTTGGATAGGAAGAAATGGCCCACGCGAATGGTCACCCCGGTCTCCCGATTTGGCAGTTATAAACTTCTATTTACGGGGTGCGCTAGTATGTGACAGTTGGTGACCTAAGGGCGGCGGTATTACAAGCAGTTGAAGAAATTGACAGGCGGTTTGTGAGGAAAACGGTAATGTCAATCTTAAAAAGATGCAATTTTTGTCTAAATAACAATGGTGGACTTTTCGAACATAAATTGTAACCATTATTATGTACTTTAATTTCTTAAGTTTTTAGTAAGTACCTACTTATTTAGTTTTTTCGTTATATTTTATATATCTAATAAATAATCGTTCAATATTTTTTAGAATAGTTATTAATAAATCAATCTATTTCATGGTTAACTATATTAAAAGTGAAAATAAGAGAGAAAAGCATCCATAACTCCGTTATTTTTATGAATAACTATATCGAGTATTATATCGTTGAAAAGCTCTAAAAATGTTCGATTTTTTGAGGTCATAGCCAACTATGGTTTTCATTCAAAAAAAGATAAGTTTGTGTCATATCTCGAAAACGAGAGCCCTCACGCAAACGAGGACATGACAATCATATTCGGGATACACTTTTTTATAAAATCAAAAACAAAGGAGCTAGAAGGATTTGACTAAATCGACAGAATTTCGTTTTTTCAAAATATCTAGTAAGCCATGACTTTTTTACAAAAATTCGAAAGTGTTATTAAAGTGGGCCAGTAAAACTGCAAATCTTTCCCAATTTAACCATTGCTCTATCTCCGCTAGTTTCCGAGATCCCCATACTGATCATCAAAAAAAACTCACCCTGTATAGTAAGGTTTTGGCGAAGGCGCAGGTATTAAAGAAAGCAAATGTCGTTTTTGTACTTTGCAACTTTCTTCTTTAACCTGACACCGACTTTCGAATGAGTATTTCATTTTTACGTAATCAGTTTCACTTTTTTCGTTTATAATGTCAACTTATATGCCAACCTGTGCTAATATATGAACACGGATTTTTTGTTTATTAGTGTGTTTGTAAAATACAAAAAATAAAACATCAAGTGTCAAAAATTTAAAAAATGTCAATGTCAAAAACTTGAAAGCCATCTTAAAACTTAAAAACCTCGTAAATGTAAATGAACTAGGAATGTTAACATACTAACATAACATATAACAAATAAGCCCCATACGAAGGGGGGCAGGTCAACTAGTTCTAAAATAAAACACGTACACCTAAAAACATCATATATTTATTTTCCTAAGTTCTAAAGCTACTTTTTCTTAACAAAATTTTGCGCCTTCGTTTTGAACACGTTAGTCACATGCCGAGAGTTATGAAAGACAATCGGTATGTACCCCACATCGGTCTTAATGAAGTTCGGTTGAGGCCAATCGGTCAAAAAACCGTCTCCGTTCACGAAATTTGACAACGTCGCGTAGGGAAACGAATCCCCATCATCAGTGGCGAAGTTGAACACGTCATAGTGACTGGAGTTCTGGAAGTACCTGGAAATGTACCGTCGTTGGTATTCGACGTTGTTGGTGAAGAGGTCGGGCGAGCCGCAGTAATTCGTGCAGGAAAACGGCAGGAACGAGGTGTTGGTAGTGTTCTTGTGGCTGTGGATTTTGGAGCAGGTTCGGCAGGAAGAGGTACAAAGGTTCATGGGCTGCAAAAATATAATTTTTGTCATCATGTATGAAAAGAATGGAAGGTAAGGTAAATATAGACTTTATGGTCTAAATTAGTGGATTGGAATGGCCACCTGCATATTCGGACCTAAAGCCTCCTGATTTTTTTTTATTTTTGAAAAGTTCAAATAAGTATGTTTATGAGTTTGTTATTAATGTATTTATGACTATGAAGCATAGAAAAGTTTTTTCTCTTGCCTAAAAATGTTAATTTTTCTCCATGAGTGAAATTATTGTTTAAATATATTTTTTTCACCAGTCCGGCTTTCAATACTTGATTTCAATGTACAATAAGAATTAGTAAAATGTAGGGATAAATCGATCTTTCAACTTATTTTGTTTTTTACAATTTTTGTCGATGTTTTTCTATAGTAAGAGTATAGTTTTACAGACCATCTTAAAGTAGAGATTTCAGAGAAAAAGATTGTATCCTGAAATTTTTAAAAATAAAAATTTTGTCTGACATTTTTTGATTGAAAATTAGACTTTTTTTAAATCGCAAAAAATAATTACTTCGTTTTAAAATATGTGTTTATATAAACACACAAGTGCAGATTTTTACCGAATCCCATCAAAATCGAATAATATTTGTGAAAGATAAAAAATAAAAAACTAAAAAAATGATTTTTAGCATTTATTTCAATATTTTTGAGGTTATGTCAAGAAACAAAAGTCTCTCAAATATCTACAGAAATCGTATAAAATACATTTTACTCCTAAAAACACACATTTGCGCACCCCCATCCCCTTCTGGCTAGTGTTCTGAAAAACTGGTATATATTTAAGAATTTTGTTATCTGCAAAATTATTGACACTAGTTTATGTCTAAGATATAACTTTCTGGAAAATTATTGGTACTAGTCAAAGTCTAAGAATTTCTTCTAGACAACTATTGGCACTTTTCTATGTCTAATAATTTTTTTCTGGAAAATTATTGGCACTAGTCTATGTCTAAGAATTTTTTACTGGAAAATTATTGATAGTAGTGTAAGTCGAAGAATTTTCCTGGACAAGTGTTGGTACTTTTCTATGTCTAAGAATTTTTTTCTGGGTAATTTTCGACACTAATCTATCTCCAAGATTTTTTTCTGGGAAAATCATTGACACTAGTCTATGTCTAAGAATTAATTTTTGAGTGGAAAATTGTTGTTATAGTCTAAACCTAAGAATTTTTTCTGGAAAATTATTGGCACTGGTCGAAGTCTAAGAATTTTCTCTGGAAAATTATTGCCACTAGTCCATGTCGAACAATTTTTTTTTCTGGACAATTATTGGCTCTATTCTATGTCTAAGAATTTTCTTTTGGAAAATTGTTGCAGCGGCCTATGTATAAGATGATTGTTCTGGAAAATTATCGACACTAGTCTATGTCTAAGAATTAATTTGCTACTGGAAAATGATTGGTACTAGTCTAAGCATAATTTTTTTTCTGGATAATTATTGGCACTTTTCTATACCTAAGCATTTTTTTCTGGAAAATTATTGGCACTATTCTATTTCTAAGAATTTTTTTTGGAAACTTGTTGCACCAGTCTAAGTATAAGATGATTGTTCCTGAAAATTATTAGCACTACTCTATATAGAACGATTAAATATTGACATTTGACCATTCTTGACATTAAATTTGCAAAAATAACTGCAGCTCAAATTATTTCTACTAAAATTCCCAATCATCTCTTTCAAATAAAAGTTACCCAGCACGCATATTTACCCCTCTAGCACTATACCGGAATAATTAAACGTATTATACAAATATTTGACTTCGAAAAGTGTTCCATTACCATTCGGCCGTCGAAAAACGATCAAATCGAAAGGGTTGTAAAGTTAAAAGCTCAAGTAAGGGTAGTTCAACAATGTGTGCAAATAAAACACCAATATTATATTTCAGCTAAATGATTATATTCTCCAATTGAACGATATCACTTTGATATGGATTAAAACACATTAAAATAATTATAGGAGGAGGTTTTTTTTCGATCTCTCCCCCTTGCGATGGCCTGCGTGTGGAGTTTTTTACGGGGAAAACTTTTTAACTCCTCCGTCGTGGAAGTGCTCAACAAACAGACCTACGCCTGGGGGGTCAATCGAATCGAGATTTGATTTTTATACAGGTGGTGTTTGTATTTTACATCGAACGGTGTGGAAAAAATGGTATATTACAAAACTTTTGATCAAATATTTAATACTTTTTGATTTATTTGTTAGAATTCGTAAACAAACAACGCTTGCTGTACCACGCTAGGAAAAATTGGGGTGCTTTGGGCTTTGTTGGTTTTAATATTTGAAAAATTGGCGGAAACTAGTTACTGACAAACCACTGTCGAATTTTCTTAAGCTGCTATAGTAGAAGCAAAACACAAGTTGACATATGAATCAATTATCAGTTCTGTGGAAGCAGTTTCCATAAATAGGCCAGTTCACTTACTTTTTGGTGACTCAATAAACATTTTTTTATCGATATGTGTTTGTTTTTAACGCTATATATAGTCCTAGATCTCCAGCGCGGATTCGATTCAACGTTCTTATGTTTGCGTCATTCCAAAATTATCTGATGTTGTGGATGGAGCTCCACTAGTATTGACTGTTGTCGAGTTTGTACTTGTTTTTCCTTGGGGATTCCATTCGAGTTCAGCTCTCGCGAAGTCCTCATTTAGTTTCCTCAGAGTGTGACCTATTCATCCCCATTTTCTTATCCAAATTTCCATATGGACCTCTGGTTGGTTGGGGATGTTAAGCAAAACTGTGCTACGTATGGTATCGGGCCAGAATATCTGTGGAATCCTTCTCAGGCAACGGTTGAATATCTGCAGATGTGTCTGCGCCTCTGTTGTCTATAATAATGCTTCCTAAGTGTGTGAATTCATTTACGTCCTCAACATCTTCACTCTCTAGTTTATCTGTTAATATTATTGTTTTTAATTTTTGGGGTGTTAGCGCCATTTATACTATGTTTCAGTTGTTGTCTGTTCTTTATTAGTTTTTCTGTTTTATATCCAACGTTTCTTTTGCTGATATTGTGAAAGTATCTGCTACCTTTTCTCGTGAATTGCTGTTGGACTCCTCTCTGTGTTGTCTGTTTGCAATTGAACCTTAGAATATTCTGGTTAATTTTGTAATAAAAAATGTACAGATTTGCTATCTTTCTATCTTTCTTTTTTATCATTCTTGAAGTTTAATCTAAATATCCATTGAAAGAACAAACTTGGAAATTATCCCAAATCTTGAAACTATCCTATGAAGCCTTGTAATTTTATTGATTTCAAATGTTTGTTTAAGATGTTCTGGTATAACAAAACAAAAACAGTGTTTGCAGTAGAATTTTAAAAGACTACTTCTAGGATGACAAACTTACTGACACTTTTTTTTTCATGAAATCCAGTAAGAATTTGTTTGATGCAAACATATTGTATTTTGTGTAAGCCTGTTTAATTTTTTTAAATAGGGAAGTTATACCTATTCATGGACGTTTGATGTTCTTTTGTTTAACTTAAGTTGCATTGATCGTCTTAGATATTTAATTCTCAAAATTGTAAGAGACGATGGAAATATGGTCTTATGATTATTTGCGACAGAGACTGTCGCATGGTACAAAAGCAGTCGTATACGACATACCTGGTCGTTATGAGGGAACTCGTATACGATGTGGTTGTATGCGAAAGAAATGGTTGCATGCGATAGAGGCAGTCGTATACTACCGAAGTATGTATATGCGACAGCACTTGTAGTTGTGAAAGAAGTTAATTTATATGACAGAAGTGACTGTATACGAAAGATATTGTTGAAGATGATAGCAATGGTTATATGCGACAGAAATCGTAGAACAAATGCAAATTTCATTTGATATAAGGTCATACTTTGATGCTCTTTTGTTTGACTTAAGTTGCACTGATTTCTGTCTTAGGTATTTAATTCTCAAAATGAAACGAGACGATGGAAATGTGGTCTTATGGTTGTATGCGACAGGCACTGTCGTAGACTTCAGAAGCCATCGTATACGATATACCTGTTCGTTGTGAGGGAACTCGTATACAATGTGGTTGTATGCGAAAGAAATGGTTGTATGCGATAGAGGCAGTCGTATACTACCGAAGTATGTATATGCGACAGCACTTGTAGTCGTGAAAGAAGTTAATTTATATATGACAGAAGTGACTGTATACGAAAGATATAGTTGAAGATGATAGCAATGGTTATATGCGACAGAAATCGTAGAACAAATGCAAATTTCATTTGATATAAGGTCATACTTTGATGCTCTTTTGTTTGACTTAAGTTGCACTGATTTCTGTCTTAGGAATTTAATTCTCAAAATTAAACGAGACGATGGAAATATGGTCTTGTGGTTGTATGCGACAGAGACTGTCGTATACTTCAAAAGCAGTCGTATACGACATACCTGGTCGTTGTGAGGGAACTCGTATACGATGTGGTTGTATATGAAAGAAATGGTTGTATACGATAGAGGCAGTCGTATACTACCGGAGTAGGTTATGCGACAGCACTTGTAGTTGTGAGAGTAGTTAATTTATATGACAGAAGTGACTGTATACGAAAGATATGGTCAAAGGTGACACCAGTGGTAGTATGCAACTGAAGTCGTGAAACAAATGCAAATTTCATTTGGTTCAATATTAGAATTGTTATAATACGTTTCAAGTCATTGGTTGTTCCATATGATCTTCAAAAATTCAATTTTCGTTTATGGAAACACAGGCACGATCAAAAGATGATCGCTAGAGGTCGCCCGGTATCTTTGTTATACAGTTTTCTTCGTGTTTGTACATTCTTTTGTATTCTCAGCAAGCTGGAATTTCAAAAAATTGATATGCCAACTCAAAATTGATTTCTATACCACTTTTTCTTACCGTTTTCGGACTTCTGATAACTTTTGGCTAAATAATTCTAATTACAACATACAATATAATATATATTCAGATATAATGCGAATAATTTGTTTTAACTGTTTCACATTTGTACAATATAATCTGGTGTTACCTCTCGTCACTTATGGTTAACCTTAAATCTAAATTTCCTAACTAAAATACGATCACATGTATAGTCATATACAATTTTTTTTTGTAGATATACAAATAATGGACCTCTGACTGTGTGTATACGAACAAATGATAAATTGTGACTTTACCCTATATTTTGATACATAAAACATTTTTTCCAAACATAAAACGTTCTAATTAACATCAGGAGTTAAACAAGGTTTAATTGTATTATATATTTAATGTTCTTGAAATTACTTACAATTTAATAAGTATATTTTGAGGGATACTCAAAAATTTTTATAAAATTTTCTTAGTGAATTATTAATTTTATTATTTACAAGAAACAATAACAAGAAACAAGTCAACTAGGAGTGTATAAAAGCATGATGGCTCACAATATCAGTTTTGAAATTCATTCTTTTCACAGGAAACAAGTGAAAACTAAAAGAAACATACAAATACCTGGTGCGTGACTGTTTTCTTCAATAACTTGAAGATACAAAAGAAGTTTTGAAATCTAAAAACAGAAATCTTTTGGAATTTTTTTTGAGATAGTGATTTATACAAAAAATATATATTTATGATTTTTAGGAATTCATTTTATTTTTATTATGTGTTTTGTCAAAAATTTTAAATACTTTGTTTAACTCCCTGTACATTTTTTTCAAAAACATTTAGAATATCCCGCTATTGAAGTTACGCATTCTTTGGTAAAGATTATTTTATAATTTCTTTGAATTTCCTTAAAATTTTATGTACAAAACATTCAGCTTAAGTGGGAAGCTCTATTTTTGAAATTTTGTTTAAATTTTGATAAAATTTTTAAATTATCTACTAAGGCACGACCTTACAAAAACACTAATTGTAAATGTTCTTCTTTTGTCTGTACAATTAAATAGCAACATACAACACGAAACTTTTAGTAATTCTTTTTTCATATTTTTGCAACAGTCATAACATCATGAAAATTAAATTTTACCGTTTGATCCCACTTCTGAATTTTCAGTAATGGGATCGAATGTTTTCAAATTCATTGTTGTTTATTTCTTAATGTACTGCAGGAATGATTTCGTTTTGTATGTTGTTTTAGATTTTTGATGAAGCTTGATAAGATGGAGGAATAGGTATGTATAATTATGTTAAATGTTGACATAACTCAATAAAAATTTGAACTACTTATACGTCTATTTGACTCCTCTAAGAGGAATTTGATTCGGTTACTGAATAAAAACGTCATCCAAATGTGAAATGAGGCATTATAAACAGTACGTCTCAAAAAATTGGCAACAAATGAGAAAAGTTATTATTTATTTTTTAGATTTATGTAACTCATTCAATAAAATACTACAACAAATACTAAATTATTTTGTATTTTATATTCATTATTTAACTATTTTTAAATGATTTTTTTGCCCTTCATTTTAATTTAATAACACTCTGCAGCTTATATAAATATTTTCGATATATATATTTTACAAAATAAAATAATATGTTGTCAACTGTTTCAGACATTCTGCATAGGGCGTAGATTTTTTCTTGAATAACTGTTTTTGGTATCTACAATTATGATACCTTATTTCATTAAAGTCATAAAAAAATCATTAGGCGTAATATTATAAATCACACTAGTATATTTTCATTTCAGATATGGAGGACATTTTGATTTCACACAAAATTATCACAAATACGTACAGATATTTCAGCTACCTCAATTTGGTTATATGTATTCATTTATTTATTTATTTTTGTACATTTTGTGTATTAATCGATATTATTTTTTCTATTATTTTACACATAATTGTATTCCTAGAATATTTACAAGCACAATAATAACACATAAAACATTGACTAGTTCGTGTGCCAAAATAGTCAAAAACATTTTTTTGAGTTCATCTAAACCAACCGAACTAGGTAAATTATTTATTTTCCTTTGGTCCCCCAAACAATATGCCTAACCACATTCTTGTCGATATGACAAAAGAAAAGTTTTCGGAAAAACAACAGTCCTTTCAAAGGCACAATTTTGAAATTTTGATGAAAATTAGAATTTTCGTTATACTTCTTTGAGTAAGCATTTTTATTGTTAATAGTTTTTCATCAATGGTTTTTGTATTTCAGTGTCGCTTTTTAAGAAGATTTCGTTGATCATACATGACTATTTTAATCATTTTAAGTTATTTCAATTTCGTTACAATTATATCATTAGATTCTAATAAACTATGAGCTTAATCATACAAATACTTCCACATTATACTTTTGCCAAAAAAGGCTGAAGTGGGTAGTTATGTTATCATTTTTGTAAGTTTTGTTGATTTCCAAAATCATAGTAGTATTTGGTATTTTTGAGTTACTGCTTGCTTATAACCAAAATGGATAATTAATTTGGGTTTGGCAGCCTTTTTGAATTTGCCTTCTTCATTTTCATGTATTTACCCAAAATACAAAGCCGGATTTAAAAGAGGGTAACCAGGGTTGTCCCCTCAGGTCCACAACCAGGGGCCCCCACAATCGACGTTAGATTTTTAGGTAAAACGAATACTAGATGATATGCAAAATTATTAAAAAACAATGGAAGAGCACTTTTCCCATATTTTCTACTCATTTTTCTGGTTTAAAAAATAGCTAAAAACGTGGGAGTGGTAGAAATACAAAGGAAGCATCTTGTTACAAGTTAGTAGTTAGTGTTCTATGAAATCGGAAAAAAATTTTTGGTTAAGTAAAGCACATTTAGCCGGAAAATTTTGAATAGGATTTTACTGATTAACTTTCAGTTTAAGTGTTTTCGAGCTTGTTACAAACTGAAACATTATCAATTTTCAAATTTCATTTGTTTAAATTCACCACATTTTGCAAAAGAGGTTTATTTTGATCTAAATCACAACCTTTTTTCAATTATACAATAAAGAAAAAATAGAGAAAACTTAAAAACAAATCATTCATTTAGCACGTTCAAATGACACCCTGTTGTTATTCAAGGACTCCGTAGAACCTTTTTCCCTGTTATCATACAACTCTTCAACATCGGAGCTACCCGGCGCTATGGAAACTTTGTGCTCGGTTTTTTTCGGCGTTTTAGTGACTATATCTTCCACATTCGCATTGATGAACGTTTTGATGAAAACGTCAACATCGATTTCCGGTGCAGCTTGCTTCTTCGACTCTTGTGTACGACTCATCTTTTTCGATTTCTTTCTGCTGCTTTTTCTCTCCTCTTTGTACTTCTCGATCATCGAGGCCCTACGCCCTTCTGCTTTTTGATCAGCTTCAATTGTATCGACAAACGATGTGTGGTCCGTTATAGCGTTCTCGTCCCAAAAAGGTTTCCTGGAATCCTTCCAATCGACGAGTTTGGTTAGATTTTCAAGACCACAAGCGCCAGCCGTGTTGCCACTTTTGCCAATCAGATCGATGTAGGTGGGCAACAACTCCAAGCCCCAGGCAATAGCTTCTAATGTTTGAACCCTAGCTACGTCTGAAACAGAGTTGGTTTCTTTTTCGAACAGATTCAACGAGTTGTTGAGCAAAGCTCTAGCTGTGCTGTACTGTCCGTTGTTCAGATAATACTCTCCCATGTTTTTGTAGGCTTGAGCTACATAAAAATGCAAGTTATGCTTCGCTGCTGTTTCCTTCAAAGCATTCAATACGTGCAGTGATTCATTAGTCTGGTTGTCCATCAGGTAAGCTTTGGCCAATTGTATCATAACTTTGCACATACCTTCGGGATTCCCCAACTCTTTTTGAATCTTCAAAGCTTTGTTGAAGCTCAGTATTGCAGTTTTGGGATCGTCAATGTTCATCTCGCAAAGTCCTTTCAGTGTCAGAGCATTGGTCTCACCCTCTTTGTAACAAGCTTCAGCTGCTCGCTTTTTGGCCGTTATCGCTATTTCTATTGCTTTTTTGTAATCAGTAGCCATGACGATTTTAGCTTCTTTGATTAAACATTTGTAGGTGTAGTAGTTGATTCTCATATAGAGCGTACCTGTTTCATTGGGGAAGTAAGATTTTAGGTTTTGCCCTTTGGTGGTGCACAATTCTCTTGCTATCAGCAGTTGTTCCTTCGCATTGTCGCATTCCTTGAGGTTCGTGATCAGGAATTTGGCGTAAGCGAATCGGCTCAAGGCTTCAAACTTGCCTTGCAACTCACTGTAGTTGCCGGAAACGTTAATGGATTCAACCAGAATCTGCTCCCCCAGCCACCACCAATCTTGGAGAGAGAAAGCGAAGTAGATCCCCAAACGCAGAAAAGTATCGCATTCTTTCACATGGTCGTTGGCGTGATGGCATTCTTCAGCCTTGTGAAGCTCTTCGCTTAAGTATTTGAGTTCTTTGTTGCTGTAACGTAGCTGAGGTCTCATCCAGATGTTGCTGCCCGGTCCGGCTTCTTCTCTAGCTTTGGTTTGGAATTCTACCAATTGTTTGATGAAGGAAGAGCTCGAATGGAAACCTTTCTCTTCCAGATTCGTTATCAAAGCTTGGAAATAAGGCATCCTGTATTCTCGGATCTCATCTATGGTGTAAACGGGCAAGCTTTGGCGCATGGTTTTGATTGTCTCTCGTATTTCGGATTTTCTTAGTTTCTCCCTCTTTATCGTGTTGAAATTGAAGTATGTTTCAGCCATGTTTATCAGTTAAATGAAAATAATATTCGATACGATGAACTTGAAATAACTCTTGTCAAATACGTAGCGACTGTCAAAGTCGTTTTTTGTAAATAAAATTAAAAGAAAAAAGAACTTTGTAAAAACAAGCTATTATTATTTGTTAATAAAATAATTTAAACTAAGAAAAATACCTTATAGAGTAAGGACGCGTGGGTTGGAGCAAATTCATTTAAAATTCAGGTGTTGGTTTTTTGGAAAAACGCTTGGACACGTCGGTTTTTTTTTTGGACTGCGGTTTTTGTGATGATAAACTCATTTATACAGGATGGGCCAGAATAAATTGCGACCATCGACTTCATTTTTCAAATAGCTCAGGTCATTTACGAAATTACGTGACAAAATTAATAGTAGAACAAAACCGACTTCAACGGGTTCGAATGATAAAACTTGACTAATTGACATAAAATTCAACATTTTTTATCGATGCGTTTTTGTTTTTTAACAAAAAAAAAACAGCGAAAAACCGGTAACAATTTAGTTTTTTACCTTTTACACAAAATCCACAGATAAAACCGTGTTTGCTACTATGGGCAATGTTGAAGAGAAATGAAAAACCTAAAATGCGCTACTATACGCTCAAGTTCGTTAATAGGTTTCTTAGAGAATGGAACGTTTACCCGAAATTCTAAAAAAATAAATATACGCTTACATATTATTTTTATTTTATAGCTGAAAGATTCTTATTAACTGAAGCGATAGATCTTCTCATACCCAATTCATGTTCTAAAAATAAATACCGTAGCCTCAGTAGTTTTTGCAAAATTTCAGTCAACCCTATGGAAGTAATTATTTTTTTGAACGGCCATATTACCTCACCCGATGACCCTATCATTATGAATAAGCCACCGATGGAAAGTAGAAGAGTTGTTCTAGAGACCCCTCATCTCATTTTTTCAAAATTTAAAGCATAAATACATATAAGTATTGAAAATATTTGGCCATTCCGTAAAAAAATATTTGGACGAGTCCATTCGAAAAATTGCTAACGGGTGGTACTTTATTCTTATAATAAATAATCTTAAAGCAAATTTTAATTTTAAGCAGACACATATTTATATTTCTTCCATAATATGTATTTATGTAATAAATTTAGCAAAATGGAATACCTAGACTCCATTTAGCCACAGATGATAATGACGTAGCAATCATAATATTAGGCTAAATGCGAAGGCTATTGCAACCGATTTTTCCATTTGAAAATGTTTCAATAAAAGATCAACACGTACCTATTTATATATCTAAAGAAATTTCACTTGTCACTAATTAGTATTTATTAACAAAAAATTAACAGGATTCTGAATTGAACATCATAAAATTGCATTGTTAACTAATTGAAGAATAACATGTTATGCCTTCTATTGTTAACTATTATCAATTTGTGTCAGTTTTTCATTTTTATATAATAAACAAAGGAACCTACTATTATTTACTTATGTTTTAAAAAATCAGTGAATAGAGAAGGCAAATTTTCGTTTTTTATTTAAATTTATAATAAGCATATTAATGATTATCGTGATTACGATATTTGTCACTGCGAATCCTCTTAATTTTTTAATTTCTTGTTCATTTTGTGTAATACCATTGAAAACGGGATCTGGTTTAGAACTTGAAACGTTTGAACCTTTGAAATATACAGACTTTCAAGTTTATGCGGTGTTATTCCCAAAGAACTCAGAAAAAATAAAAACCAGAGATGCCATAATTATCATTCAGAAAACAAATAAATAAATGGAACATTATTTTTCTCTTGCAATCACAATGTAACACGCTTTTATTTATCAAAAATTGCGTCTGTGATAAAATCGCAAAGATTTAATACAAAGTGTAAAGTTTTAGAGTTTAATAAAAATATATATTATCGTTAAAGGTTGCAATGTAGGTACCTATGTTATGGTATTTTTCTTATCACGTTTAAATTATTTTTAACTTTTCAGTTCTTTTTATAAACAAATAATAGAAGCTTGTTTTTCAAAAGCTCTTTTTTCTTTTAATTTTATTTACAAAAAAAATGACTTTGACAGTCTCTACATGTTAGTATTTTTGATGCGAGATTGATTAAGGCGTAGTTCAGAGCGCGTAGCAGTGTTTTTCCCTTATGTATTGTTTTGAACACTTAATTTTAATAACTATACATATCAATTAGTTATGTAATTACTGGTTGGTTGTTTGTAACATTCCTGATTCTATTCAGTTCATTTAATGAGTCAAGGTTTCATCGAACTCGGCTTAAAGCCACATAAGCTGGACCTGCAACAGACAATTTGGAACCAAGATAAAAAACAGCATGACCTAGAGTAGTTCCCTGCATTTTGTGCACAGTTGAAGCCCAAGATAAGGCAATCAGGAGCATTCTTCTTTCAACTGTGCAGCGAAAATTTAGCAGGGAACTGAACTGATTTAGGCTGTATGATGTGAATGCCATCTTTACCAAAGTCTACAGGAACCGATGGTATATCGCTATCGTATAGTTGAGTACGTTTGTAATATGGCCATATAATTTCAGTAATGCCTATCGCTCTATTCACGAGTCACTTGGCAACGTCAACGTTAGACCTCAACATGACTTTAGCAGCATCAAAAAATTCTTGTTCCTTTGGAAGACCTCCGGTTTTGTTAATGTAATATTACTAATATCATTCTGTTCATTCTTTTTTCTTACATCAATTAATTGATCTTGGGCTGTTATTTTGAACATTTGTGTATTTTTTCTTCTTAAAATGTTCGAGAACAGCTGCATTATGTTTTGCACAAGGGATTATTAGCCACCAACTATTCCAAAGCCTCGAAAATATTATCACAAGAAACTGAAAACTCACGAGTAATATTTAAATTCTCCAGATCTTAGTAACTATTCCACAGTTATCTAAAGAGCAAGGCAACCTATGCGGCAGTTTTTCAGTCACCTCGAAAAGATTTTGGACAAAAAGTACTGCTTGGCCACGAAATCCAAACGTTCTTAGAAACCAAAAACAGTAGAGTGGGATTCGGAATAAAACTGGTTGGAAGCAACTTGTTTAAAGTTTTTTTTTGACAGAGAAGTCTGTCTGAGGTTGAGTTGAATTATTTGCAACCACTCTTAGACCAGTTGGTTTGTCGAGCATAAGCTGAACATTCGAGAGGATTCATATAGAAGATTTTTTGCGTCTATGTTAATCTTCAGACAAAAAAATACGTTCATTGCTTTATCTAAACAATAATGTAGAAAAAACAGTGTTTGTGAAATATTAACAAAACTATTGAGAAAAAAAAAGATCTACAAATTGAGAGTGCTACATTACTTGTTTTAATTTTGAGAAAATCCATTAAATATCGATTGAACTATCTTTGTAATAGGAATTTTTTAATTCATCAAAACTGTGAGAAGAGAGTAAATAGTTTTTCGTTATCCCGCTAGGGGGAAAAACATCAAATTTGACCAGTATCTTGTTCAGCAATATACAGGGTGTGACATACAGGGTGTTATAAGAGCCTATACAGGGTTCGAGTATAAATGGGGTGAGCATACAGACTATAAGTATATATGTGAGTCCTTATAATGGAATAAAAGTTGAGATAGTATTCTAACGGTTGCTGTGGTTAGTATCGTAAAATATGGACGGTACGAAACTGCGTAAGATGGGAATGATTCTCCATCTATACCCTGGGATAATAAATTATCAAAACATTCAATATGATAAACCGAACGATATAGTAAATGCATTTGTTCAATACTTTTCTAGTGTGTATTTAAACACAAATACTGACAATATTATACCTCCCACAAACTCTGATAGTATTATTCATATAAACGTCCCATTACTGAGAATGAAGTATTATCAGCGAGTAAGAAACTAAAAGATAAACTAACCTCTGGACCTGAACATTCCGTCATTTATAGCAAAAGATTGTGTTGGAGCGCTATCGGGAATCCTAACAAATATATATATATATAACGCCAAGTGCATTAAATTTCCTGAAGCCGTGAAAGTAGCAAAGGTTTGCCCCCTTTTTAAGGATGGTGAGAAAAATATATTAGAGAACTACAGACCTATATCTATTCTGTCAAACTTGTCAGAGCTATTTGAAAGCATACTGTATAATCGCATATTTCCACTAGTATGCAATCAACCATCTCCATATCAGCACGGATTTATTGATAAAAGGTCTACAACAACCAACCTGGTAGCAATTACTCAATATATCTCAGAAGCACTGGACACCAACACACAAGTCAACGTGATCTATACAGATTTCAGTAAGGCATTCGACAGAATTGAACATAGAATTATGTTAAACAAGCTATCAGGTTTTGGATTTTCTATCGAAGCAGTAAATTTCCTAAAGTCTTACTTATCAGACAGATACATTTACGTGACTTATAATAGCTTTAAATCGGACTCATACTTAGCTAAATCAGGAGTTCCTCAAGGGTCGAATTTAGGACCTCTGCTATTTCTTTTGTTTATTAACGATTTATGTAATACAATATCGACAGAAAAGTTATGCTTCGCTGATGACTTCAAGATCTTTTCTACAATAGAAGGTGTAAATGATTGTCATAATATTCAGAGCCAATTGGTATTTATAGAAAACTGGTGTAATAGAAATAATTTAAATCTAAATGTGAAAAAATGCAAAGTAGTGACATATAGTCGATACTAGTATCAAGGATTTGGGAGTTATCTTTGACGATAAATTAACCTTTGTAGAACACATATCTGTAAAAACATCTGAAGCATTAAAGTCTTATGGATTTATATTGAGAAACTGTCGAGACTTTACTAATATTTCCGCATTGAAAACATTATATTTTGGGTATGTTCGTTCTAAAGTTGAATATATAAGTATAATTTGGCATCCATATTATGATATTCACAACAAACGTGTCGAAAAGGCCCAAAGAAAATTCCTGAAATATTCAAAAGTGATGGATTATATCCAGAAAGGAATATACCTAATAATGAGTTATGTAAACGTTTTCAACTGCCTTCTTTGCAATTAAGGAGAAATTGCGCATCTGTTGTATTCTTGTTTAAATTAGTAAATAATATGGTAGACTGTTTGGAAGTGTTAAATCAAATCAATTTTAATGTACCTACGTTTCACTCAAGGAAACACCTAGCTCAAAGGCCACCAAGAGCCAGAACAAACATTTTGTTGAAATCACCAATTTATGTTATGTGCAATAATTTTAATGATATATGCAATTATTGTGATATTTTTACATATACCCTGAATCAAATAGTTAGTACCGCAATGTTGTATTTTTAAATTGTCCTGTAAATGGGAGACTGTTGGACAATAAAGCATTTATTTATTTATTTATTTATCACAAGGTTCAGCTATATACTTATAGCCCGTATGCTCATACCGTTTATACTTACACCTTTTATAGTTACACCCTGTATAAGCGCTTATATGACATTCTGTATGCCTACACCTTTATTCTCACATCCTGTATACTCCTGTATTCATGAGCAAGATTCTGAGACCTCGATGATGGAGCCTAATGAGTGGTTGAGTAAAAATGGTCCAATTTCCATCTTCTGGAGAACTTTTTTATTTGTTCACCAACTCTAATCCAGCCCTCTCAGTTTGTAAATAATTTTACTGTGTACAATTTCCTGTACATCATTCTTCTCTACTTCACAAAACTATTTTGTTCATATTGTGTAAATAAATAAACGTAGCTTTTTTTTTTCATTTGAAAGTGGAAGACTTTACATTTAAGCAAAATAAACTCTTTCGAATACTTTTGTTTTTAAGTTACATACTCATTGGTCTAAGTGACACAAACAGGGCCGGATTTAAGTTGATGGGGGTCCCTGGCCATAAAACTGGTGGGGGCCTACTTAAGGGATCTTAAATTTAATTTATATATACGTCATAGATTTTGCAATGTATTTTTTTCTCTATTGTGGGGGCCCCGAGGCTGTAGCCCCGGATGCGCTCCCTTAAATCCTGCCCTGGAAATAAAGTTAGGTTATGTGATGACAATATTCAATCTTTGTCAAAATGCTAGGTTATGAATGTTGATATATTTGACATAATCTTTTCAAATCCCGTTCAACATGTGCGGATTTTTTCAACGAATTACATATTTTTTAAATAAATCTCTCACTTAAATCTAAATAATAACGAAATTTAAAACACGATACAAAACTCAACAGTAATAAATTCGTCGAGGATTAAAATATCAAATGACACTTCATGGTAAATGAATTGGCAAAAAATATTTGGGAATACGCATAAAATCAATCATTGGGTACAACTTGTATTTAATAGACACTTTATATTACTCAACAACTAAACTCGAAAACTTACGGGACCAGTCACAAGATGGCGCTGTGCACACGTGGTTGATAGTTGATTTGAAATAAATTTCTATTTTATTTTGTAGGGGGACTTTCAACCCAAGTTTGGATTTTTAATCTCTTTGCCTTGGGTTATCAAAAAAATTAAAGACACAATATTTTGATGGTTTGAAATACCAGAATCTCTGAAATGATTGATAAGCTATTTTCAACGGTAAAAGATTAGATATTTGAAATATCATTTAGACGCGAGTAAAATCCATGTAATGAGAATATTTTTCATTTTAGAGAAATAGCTATTTAAAACTATCACTTTTTTATCGTGAGGCTTCTTGGGTAACAACATCACTCTTGTGCAAAAAATGTTGTATGTTTCAAAAAATCCAAACGTTCCAAAGATTTAATTTGACGTAAAAAAACATCAAATTTTCAAATTGAAATTTATATTTGACTAATTCTGATTTACTGGATTTTTCTGGAATGTACAGCCTTTTTTTTCTCAGAAAACTATCAAATCTAAGAATATAAATATAAACGTAAAAAAATACTAAATGAAAATATATTGAATATTATTTTATTATAAAATCAAGTACCGGAGTTAAAGCAGGATCAAATAACAAAAAAATTAGTTGTTGAAAATCCCAAAGGCTAAAAAATGGAGTTTAATATGACAACCAGTAGCCCTGGTTTTTGACAAAATGTCAAGTTACAGTTTGACTCAGAAAACAAAAAATAAACCAATCAAAACGACAACAGTTAAAGTGGTGCTGACAAAAATCAAATGTCAAGCATGCGCGCATCTAACGCCATCTTCTGGATTGCTCCGGTACTTTCCTGAAAAGTTAAAATTCAGTTTTTTCCTGAAGTCACGAAATTTAAATAACATTTTTGTAAACCCCCTGTAGATTGATTTAGCGCCAGCCATTTAAAATGAAGCTGTCATATCTTTGATCAGATCTTTGATATATATATATATATATATATATATATATATATATATATATATATATGTTTAAAACTGGAAGTCTTCGAATTTCATGGGTTGTGCCGGTGTTTCTTCGAAAAAGAAATCTAAGAGGCGTTTGTTGGTCCCCATGAGACGGTTCGGATCCGGGGGACTTTGGAAGCGCCCTCTTTCCGTTGAGCCAAAAGCTTCGTTAAAGTCCGGAAGTGCTTTCGGAGACGGTTTCTTATTGTTGTTTGTCGAAGTTGTGTTGTTGCGGTATTGCGAAGACCGTGATGATGTCTGACGATTAAAAGTGGTTTACAATAAAAAATAACAATGCGAATTCCAATCAAATGTAACCGAAAACTATCATATTTTGTCTAAATATAGGTATTTTCAAAAAAATCCGAACATCTAGAGACATCTGATTGCTATAAATGAAACAAGCATTGTGTATAATACATATATCAACTCTTACTGAGTATTCCCAATTTTTTTGAAAATTATCCGCATGATTAATGCTCCCCTCTGAAATTCCTGATTATAATAGGTGCCCCAAAGTTAACGCATTATTTGTATTTGTCGCCATTTTGCAGTAAAGTGTTGAGAACCCTAAAATTAAAACAATTTCACAGCTGACAGTTTTTATTATTGAATTATAACTCAGAGAGAATGAAAGTTTGGCGACGGAAGCTCAAAAGTTTCATACAAAATATGGTCGAAATAGTATTTTAATTTTGCCAACTTGTAGCAGGTAAAAATTTACCGTATTCTCTTCATAATTTATTTTATTAAAGGATTCCTTCTGTCGCCCTTCTCTGATAATGATGATAAAGAATTTTTCTGAATCCGACTGTCGTTGAGCACCGCTTAGTGCGAATTGACCGTCTCTGTGAGTGCTTTCTGTAATATTTCGACAGCCGACTAGATTGAAATATTAGTCGTTAAATATAGTTGTGGAGGCTATGCACTTTCTGATTCAATAAAAAAAAAAATAACCATCTAAACACTAACAACAGTATTTTAAATTTATTTCAAATCTTGCCTTAATTGTGGGACACCTTTTATTTAATCCCCGCCCCCTTATAAATAATTGATTTCATGTCGTCATAGTCTAATGTTTTCCTAGTGGATTTATATTAAATACACGTATTATATCCCACAAAATGAATGCCTTACCTTTTTCATTTTGACATCTTGTGCTTTGTCGAATTCTCTTTGTGGAACTGGCAACTCGTGGGGGTAGTGTGACATGTACGGCCCCCCGTGTTGGTGCAGAATTTGTTCTTGCGACATCGTCTGCTGTTGCACGTTGTTGTTCTCCATCAAAGGCTGCATGGCGCCTCCATCAACTGATGTTTCGGCTCCAAATCGCACTCATCAGAAATGATCTTATCCAAGATCGTTTGCGACTGGACCGCCTCGTCAGGCGGTACGTTCTCGTTGGAATGTGGCGGCGTTAGGGGCATGTTGGGGTTGCAGTGGGGCGGTGTCAGGGGCATCGGGGAGGGGTTGTTCAATGGCATGGGAGAGGGATTGTTCAACGGCATCGGGGAGGGGTTTTTCAGCGGCATCATCGGATGCGGGGTTTGTCTGTGTTTGTCCAACATCATCGGACTCGGAATGCTCAGAGGAGGAGACGGTTGGTGGTGGTAATGGTGGGGAGGGGCGACGTCTTGGAGCATGTACGGATTTCCTTAAAAAAAGGAAATAATTCAATTGAAAATGATAAAGTGTAATTTGTGCTTACCTGAGGATCTTGGTCGGATGTCCTCCTGGAACCCGTTCCACATTTCGGTTTGTTGTTGAAGCTGTGCTAGTGGATTTGGCTGAAATTAAAAGATTAAAATATGCAGAAGAGTTTTTAATGTACTTTGTGAGCCAAGTGTGTAAGGGTAGAGAAGTCAAGATTTACATGCAGTTCAAATAATAACTTAAATTTAAAATATCAGGCTTCATCAATTATTAAGAAGGAATTTTTAAAGAACTATAAGGTTAACAACGATGCTATGATTGCAAAGTCAATTTTAACTTTAGATAATAACGTAATATTCACAAGAGCTGACAAGGGTAATACGGTTATTCCAAGTGACAAAGTTGTAAGTCATTTTAATCGGAAGCGTTAAAAAGGTCATGAGGGACGACCATGACATGACACCATTCTGTACAATATAGCAATTCAACGATATGACGATCCTTGTGCCTTATTACCAATAGTTTCACCCTTGACCTCGTTGGGGAGGCTGAGCCCTGCTGATGGTAGTAAAAATAAACACTAAAATAATACAATTCAGATGATTGGGGGAGCCCCTTACCCCCCAACTTTGATCCGCCAATGGTTCAACCTAACATGCTAACAGTACTAGTGGTCGCACAGTGGTCGAAATTCGACCGTATTTCATGAAATTGTAAAAAGTATATTTTTATAAGAAACAGAGTTGTGGGGAAATCGGAGAAGTATATGTAATGACCAACATTGTTCGCTCATATTGACAAATCTACTGAAATAAAAAGAAAATAAAAATGTAATCAAATATCGGTATTCGAAATATTTTTGACAAATGAATGACCCCCAAATAATTGGAAGATTGTTCTTTGCAACACGTTTTCGTCATTTCCGGTTTCAATCAAGTTCAGGAATATTAAAGAAAAGAGAGGACCAACAATCCTAGGAGAACTTAAATATTTAATACACTCTCTATTGTCCGCTGTCTGACAATTTTTTACACAACACCTTCGGGAAGGTTGTGATAATAATATATTAATCAAATAATTAAATTCACATTAAAAACAGAATATTTAATATGAAAGTTACTGTAACGCGTCCGAAAATCAATACTGATCTACTACATTGACTATTTTATCACTAAACAATAACAACGCTTACATGCCACTTCCAGAAGTTCATGCTCTAAGTATATAACAGCATCTAACGATCGCTCCCTCTATATATATATAATTACTTAATGTTTTGAGTTTTGACGGTCTGGCGGCGGCGGCACTGTCAGTTGTTTGGCGTTGACAGTATGGACGTAAATTATGAATTTTTATTATATTTTATTTAATGAATGAACCAATATTATAAATTAATATTAGCATACGGCACTGAAGGCCATCAGTAGCTACTAAACAAAACAAAAATGAAGAAAATCGGTTGATAGACAGAGGAGAAAATGGTACCTAATCGGTTTGTCTTTGCCTAATTATATATAGATTAATTGTACTGCAAAAGTATGTCGCATTGCTGCTTCCAATGCTTCTCTCAAATCCAGATGGCGTTTAAATGAGATGTTTTATTTTTTTTTTCAAGAAGCAAAAATCTGAAGGCGTATGGTCGGCGAATTTTACCGCCCTATTGCCTAGCCAATTGTCCCAAATTATTGGTAAAAAACGTTGTTGTAATATGCGGGTGTTGACATTGTGCTACATTTTGTTAAAAGTATACGTTTTCAATTGCAATACTGGCAAATAAATCAACAGTGGTTATATTTTCTCATACTGTTCCTAAATATCGCGATGATATAAAGGCCGGTTTACACGGTACGATAAATCGTAACGATTTATTGTCCAAAATTCATTGTTGGCCGCTTTTGCTGTTGAGAACGCTTTCTACATGTACTGTATTTTTTAACGAGCTCTGTACAAGCAAGGTCTGTTTTATGTCGATAAATAATTACAGTTAACTACCACAAGCAGATTAAACTTCGATAGAGTTGTAGAATTCTCAAAGACTTTTTTCAGCTGACATGATTACATACTCAAAAAATAATTGCCGATCAAAGAACGAACTAGTTCGACACAAGCTTTCTAACCATTGCTACAATGTTCTGTTAAATTTATTGTAGTGTGTAAACCAGCCTTAAGACTTATGCTTAAAGATATAAAAATCGATAAGCATTCTTTTACATATGCAAAATAAAATATTTAAATTGGAGCTAGTTCTGTAGTTTCTTTGTTTTTGTTGGATGCCATTTTAGCAAACCATCTAAATGAAATGTCGAATAAAAAAGCATAATTTACCCACAAAAACATTTTAATCATCACTTTATCAAACGACTTAACTAATCGAATAAAATTACGTATTAATCCCCAATTTATATTATTATTAACCCAATAAAAAAAGGCCATTAACAAACCAATAAAAACAAATGAACAACACCAACTAATTACCGTCGAACGACTCGAAAAACACGCCATTCATTAATGCGAACCCTTCGAAACGGCAATCATACAGAATTAATGTATCTAACACGTCATCATCATCCCCTAATATATATAAAAAAAACAAACGCGCCCGAAGAATACCCTTAAAAAAACGGGGAAAACCATCGTAAGCGATTTTATGTCTTTTACGCGTTCACACTTTTAACGATAGTCGTCGTTTTCTCCAAACACCGAATCACGTAATATAATAATTTTATATAAGGAATTTAATATACATTTATTTGCCGTTGATGATTTCATTGCCACTTGTTGCTTCTCGCTGGTTTTATAGTCCTGTCGCTGTGACACGTTTAAACGTGATATATCCAGAGTGATATCTCTTTAATGTCGAATTTGGCCTAGGTAATCGAGACGGTTATTTGTAACAGAGTACCTACTAAACTTTGTAAATAAGTACATTATACCAAAGCGGTAATAAGATGGCACAAAGTATACCAGAAATCTAATACATGAAAACTTAGATAAAACTACACCAATTCCTACCACTTTCCTTGACCTGGCAAAGGCGTTCAACACAGTCAATCCCAAGATTTAGTTGCAAAAACTTTATAGATATGATATTATAGGAAAACTGTATGCTATTGACCAGCTATTTGGGTAAAACAAAACAAATAGTAATGGAGGATAGTTAATTTAGCTAGTACATTACAGTTGCAACTGGTGTCCCTCAAGGTATTGCACTCGGCCTACTTCTGTTTCTATTATGTGTTAATGATTGGCTAACTAGCATGCAGGAAGACAGTATTTTCTCTTTTGCAGACGATACTGCTGTGGTTTTCACTGGGAAAACATGGAACAGTGTTGAAATATAAATGGATAAATATCTTCAAACAAATACCAGAGATGCAGCCGACTCTTTATTTTATTATTGACCAAACAGTATTTATAACTTTTAGTGTACCTAATAATATCAATATAGATAGGGTACATTTTAGGTAAAACCAAATATTTGGCATTTGTTTTCAACAAACTATTTGCAGAAATCGAAAATGATCTCAAACAAATGACAAAATTACAAGCAACGTCAGGAAAAGTTGTATTAAAGATTATCTGAAAAACAACAAAATTCCCAGCCTGGACAAAACAGGGTGACTTTTGATGATCAGTATGGGGATCTCGGAAACTAGCGAAGATGGAGCAATAGTTAAATTGGGAAAGATTTGCAGTTTTACTGCCCCAATTTAATGACACATTCGGATTTTTGTAAAAAGTCATGGCTTACTAGATATTTTGAAAAAACGAAATTCTGTCGATTTAGTCAAATCCCTCTAGCTCCTTTGTTTTTGATTTTATGAAAATAGTGTAAATATCAAAATTGAAGGGAATTGTATCCCGAATATGATTGTCATGTCCTCGTTTGCGTGACAGCTCTCGTTTTCGAGATATGACACAAACTTATCTTTTTTCGAATGGAAACCATAGTTGGCTATGACCTAAAAAAATCGGACATTTTTAGAGCTTTTCAACGATATAATACTCGATATAGTTATTCATAAAAATAACGGAGTTATGGATGCTTTTCTCTCTTATTTTCACTTTTAACGTAGGTAGCCATGAAAAAGATTGTTTTCACTTTGAGTTTCCTCACTGGAGAGTAATTCCATTAGTAGGTACTTACTAAAAACTTAACAAATTAAAGTACATAATAATGGTTACAATTTATGTTCGAAAAGTCCACTATTGTTATTTAGATAAAAATTGCATCTTTTTAAGATTGACATTACCGCTTTCCTCACAGACCGCCTATCAATTTCTTCAATTGCTTGTAATACCGCCCCCTTAGGTCACCAACTGTCTCATACTTTCTTTTGGATACTTTGTTTTTTAGCGCACCCCATAAATAGAAGTTTATAACTGCCAAAACTTGTCAATATCGACTGTCAGTTCAGCACTACTAATGGAATTACTCTCAAATGAGGAAACGTCAAAGTGAAAACAATATTTTTCATGGCTACCTACATTATAAGTGAAAATATGAGAGAAAAGCATCCATAACTCTGTTATTTTTATGAATAACTATATCGAGTATTATATCATTGAAAACCTCTAAAAATGTCCGACTTTTTGAACGGACATAGCTATGGTTTCCATTCAAAATAAATAAGAAGTTTTTGTCATATCTCGAAAACGAGAGCTGTCACGCAAACGAGGACTTGGCAATCATATTCGGGATACAATTCCCTTCAATTTTGATATTTGCACTTTTTTTATAAAATCAAAAACAAATGAGCTAGAGGGATTTGACTAAATCGACAGAATTTCGTTTTTTCAAAATATCTAATAAGCCATGACTTTTTACAAAAATCCGAAAGTGTCATTAAATTGGGCCAGTAAAACTGCAAATCTTTCCCAATTTAACAATTGCTCTATCTCGGCTAGTTTCCGAGATCCCCATACTAATCATAAAAAACCTCACCCTGTATAAATAACACTCAATTACAAAATATTAAGAAATACATACAGTGTGAAACAGCCAAATGGAAAAAATCGATAACGAATAAAGGAGAGTTTGTACGGAAAACCGGTTGGACAGTGGTCGATACCAACTTTCTTATTTTAAATGCAAGCCTGTATATTATTTATTTTTTGGATTCTCCACAAAATTCTAGACATAATTCATGTACAATATCCTACACCTACCTACCTAAATTCAGACTAACATCCGACACCTATCTTCAACTGTTTCGGAAATATTAAGTGTTTATTACAAAAATTTACATTAAAAAAGAAACTTACTTTATTTCACAAATTCCCATTTAGCTCTTGATATTGAGATAGTAAGCAAAAACCATTCCTGTGTTCCTTTTTACTGATTTGCAATAAAACAGTTTTGTTTGAAGAAGCCAGACTTAGCGAAACATATGTCATAAAAATATATAAACAGTGAAAATTTATCCAAGTCTTTGGTGTTTTTAAGTGATATAAAACAAAGATAAGACCAACAATGACATATGCAGCAGAGACGAAACAAGTAGACTAAAACAATTATTTGGCACAGTTGAACTGAACACTTTAAAAGTTTTAGCAGTAAAAACCAGGCTGGACAGAACTGAAATCACGAAATTTATAAAGCAAAGAAGGGGTACTGAAATGAGATGTGACAAAACCTCCAGGAAAAAAGGGTAGAAAGACCACAGAAAAGATGAGCTCAGAGGTGGTTATTTGCGGAAGAGGGTACTCCATGTCAAAAGTTCGCCTACAATAAAAGAAGAAGAAACAAGAGGAAGAAAAATAATTTTGGCAGCCAGAATGCTTTTCTTAGCACTAAATCTGACTTACCTGCATGTATCCTCCTGGGTGGTGTACCGGACCGCCCGTCCGGGGCAGAACTTGTGCCGGAGATGGTGGCAAGGAAGGCTCTAATTTGGAAGATGGATAACTTGGAGTCGGTGTTGGCATCAGATGCGGCATGTATTGCTCTGGTCCGTTCCCGCTCGGGAAGCATGGCGAATCTAAACCGGGAGCTGGAGGACCTCGTAGACCGGCTCCCAATGGTGACTGAAACAAACAAGAAGGGTTATTAGGGCTGCGTGAAGTTTTAGTTTGGTTTTGGGATTTAAGTTTAGGTCAAAACAATATCGGTAGAACCAAGAGGAAGAATTACCAGTTGTTAGATTTTTTAGAAAAAATCTTAGTATTGCAAATTTTCTTAAAGTAAGCTTTTCGCCTTAATAATAATAAGGCCTTTTTTTCTATTAACACATATGTGTGTTCAGTGCTCAGTTACTCTTTCGGTATAGTAACTTGGTGCAAGACTGACATTGAACAATTACAACGAAAAGTTCGAGTTTTACTAGCAAAAGCTTAAAATCATCTAAAGAGCTTTGTCGAACGTACAACTTTGCCACGGTATGAAGGAGGAAGAGGATTGGCAGATATAAGCAAATTATTAGATCAACAAATTTCGATTTTGCGTAGTCATTTCCAGAAATTAGCAGAATTTTCTGATTTTCACAGAGTCATATGCCAGGTTGATGACACAACACCACTGCGACTGATAGAACAACACGTCCAATTACACCACCAGACCACTGATCAGAAACTGCTGAAATGGAAAGAGAAACTGCTGAAATGGAAAGAGAAGTTCCTTCATGGAAGACATATAAATGATGCCAAAGGAGTTTATGTCGACAGTGCAGCGTCGAACTACTGGTTGATCTCTGGTCATATGTGTCCTGAAACGGAAGGCTTTATATTAGCAATCCAATATCAAGTAATTCCAACTAAGGACTATCTAAAGTATATCGTTAAAGACCCTTCTATTAACAATGACAGATGCAGGTATGGTTGCCAAACATCTGAATCTATCCAACATATCATAGGAGGTTGTCAAGCGTTCGCTGCAACTGACTACACGGAACGACATGATGTTGTGACAAAAATACTGCATCAGGAACTAGCACTGAAACTCGAACTATCACAGTCAGTGAGATTACCATACCATAAATACAAACCAGAATCTGTTTTAGAAAATAACAACTACAAGCTGTACTGGGACCGCACGATACTGACTGATCGGACTGTTGCTCACAATAGACCAGATATAGTTTTGGTAGATAAAATCTCTCGGAAAACAACTTTAGTTGACATAGCAATTCCTAACAACAATAATATAAATATCTAGCAAGCTGAAAAAATAATCAAATAAAGGGATTTGGAATTTCAAATAAAGACTCAGTGGAACATGAAAAACACACGAACTGTACCAATTGTTATGTCAACGACAGGACTAGTCCCAAAACATCTATTAAACAATTTAAAATACCTCGGTCTGGGCGAACATCTTTACAAACAAATGCAAAAAGCCGTCTTGTTAGGGACAGCCCGGACGGTCAGGAAATTCATGGGAAACTGCCGCCACGACTCCAACCACGGGCCTGAAAACCTGGCAAGGGCTCCCACAGAGCTAAACCCTTTTGATATCTAGGATATCTGGGATTTAGTGAATTTTCCCCAAAAGGCACACTATTAGTGTCTTAGAGGAAGTGTGCTGCTATTCATTGTAAGATCAAGTCGGGATAAAGCCTTTATCACCCAACAGTAATTCGAAAAAATGACCACAGAAAAAAAGTGTATCAAAAATAATACTAACATTAAAACTAATTGGAATAAAAACATATATATTACATTTTAACTACTGGATAAGTCGTTAATGAAAATTAAGAACAATAGAGGACCTAGATTCTACCCTTGAGGAACTCCACTTATGGCTAGAAATTTACCTGAGTAGAAGCCATTGAGATAAACGTACGGAGTTCTATTATTCAAAAAGAGTTCAATAAGTTTTAAGTAATTTTTTAGCAACACCAAGACATGCTATTTTAAAAAGGAGTCTCTTGTGATTTTATCAAAAGCTTTGGAGAAGTCGGTATAAATAACATCTGTTTGACCCCAGCTATCAAGACTTGCACATAGATGTTGCCCAATGACTGCGAGATTACTAACTGTTGAACGAGAGTTCATGAAACCATTTCGATAGGAAGATATATATAGTTTTCTGCATACTGATATAGGCGATTGTAGAGAATACTCTCTAAAATTCTGGAAAAATTATTTAAGATAGAAATTGGTCTATAGCTATTGATAAGACTTATAAATAGGGTAGATTTTGGCTATCCTTCGAGACCAAGAATAAGTTGAACATGAAAAAATTAAATTGATTTAGTAAATCTATTTCTTCTTACACATAAGAAAATAGATCAGTATGTGAAAATTAATGAAAAGTCATCGATACCTGTAACAGATATTCGCAATATACGCGTTTTTTGTTCCGATTTTCGTGGAAAAAACCCAGTCATTCAAAGAACGAATCAATATTTCTGGCAACAATGCACCCGACAGGATCCTAACGGATTCTCCCACTTGACGTCTCTTCTCCAGTAAAGCTGATGCTCTCCTTTCTAGTTAATCGCCTTCGCTCGCTTTTTCGATGTCCCAAGAAAAGGGGAAGAAAACTTCCAGAGATTCCGATCCAGATAGAGCGGGATGCCGCATCTTCTCCGTCGCCCGCGCTTGCAATGCTGTTGCTCTTGCTGCACCGGAAGACGGCAGGATTATGGGGTGGCTTGTTTTGCCGATGTATACAGGGTCATGCGAAATTATAAACTATGAAGGTTTGGTTGTTAGATAACGAAAAAAAAAAACGGTTTAAGTTTTCCTTGCTGTTTTGCTTCGTCTAGTAAAATGTCTTCCGAACGTTTCATCTGCAACAGACATCGTCAGCGACGCGGGCATAGGTGAAGTAATAAAAAACGAATTTACTCATTTATATCAGGCATTTCTGGCGAATGCTTACTCGGTCCTTCAAATCCAGACACAAAGGACCCCGCAGAATCCTTAAGGGAAATGGCTTTCGGCTAATTTTTTTCCAAATTCAAGTATGTGATAGCTCTGGAAGAGTAGATCAAAAGTGCTGATGGGCACAAAGCTCTAGAGCCCATAGTTTAGGATCTACAGCCCTCTTAGAGGGCTTCAACACTTTTGATTTACTCTTCAAGAGCTATCACATACTTGAATTTGAAAAAAATAATAGCCGAAAGTCATTTCCCATAAGGATTCTGGACCACGTTAGCTTTAGAGGGCTGTAGATCCTAAACTATGGGCTCTAGAGCTTTGTGCCCTTCAACACTTTTGATTTACTCTTCAAGAGCTATCACATACTTGAATTTGAAAAATTTAGCCGGAAGCCATTTCCCATAATGATTCTGCGGGGTCCTTTGGTTCGAGAAAAGATCAACAATCACTTGAATTTTTAACGAATCAAACTGGAAAGCTGCTCAGAAAACATCTGGTTAAATCGGTTTTCGAACCAACTCAATAATTTCGCCGCACACTCCGATCTTCTAAATATTCCAGTGATCCACTGTTAACATTAAGAATTAACAAACTATATAAAATATGGAAATAATTCTGTTCGGAATTTGGGGAATAATAAATTGAAAAGAAATTGGATTATTCAAAATAAATGTCACATAATCAACTTCAAGGTGAAGATTTTCAATTAGTCTGTATATTGCTTTTGTACAAAAATACAACAATCCTATAATAAACAAAAAGCTACTTGGCAGATTGTAAACAAAACGTTAGGAAGCATAAACAAACATAACGAAATTAAAATAATTGAAAATGAAGTGCTTGTAGAAAACCCTTTAGAGATTGCTGAGAGTTTTGCAAGACATTTTTCAACAGTAAATGAAAAATACGGCTTTTGGTCAACGTAGATCTCATTCCTGTACGACTGCTCCGTACAACTTAAACTCATTCTTACTTATCCCAGTAGAAGAGTCAGATGTTACTAATGCAATTGGTCAATTAAAAAACTTAAGTACTAACGACATTGATGGTATCAATACAAAATTAATAAAAGGTGCTAAGGAAATAATTTCAAAGCCATTGACATATCTAATAAACTTATCGTTGCAAAAAGGTATTTTTCCGGAAATCCTTAAGTTAGAAACTATTACACCTGTTTTTAAAAAAGATAATCCTGCAGATATTGGTAACTACAGGCCTATAACGGTTATAAAAGTACTTTCCAAAATCTTAGAAAAAGTAATGTGTAATAAAGTGATGTTATATTTGAACAATTTTTCTCTTCTAATTGAAGATCAACATGGTTTTAGACCAAATAAGTCAGTTGATTCAGCTATAATCTCACTCCTTAACTACACATATGAAACACTTTATAAAAATTTTGAAACAGCTGGTTTATTTTTTGACCTATCGGCTGCATTTGACAGCCTCAATATAAATTTTTTATGTGACAAATTGTACGCTTTAGAATTTCGCGATACTGTACTAAATTGGTTTAAGTCTTATATGAGCAAGAGAAAAATATGTGTTAAATTAAATGGTATTATCTCAGAAAAGTATAGTCTGGATGTAGGGGTGCCCCAAGGATCTGCACTGGGGCCCATACTGTTTTTAATCTATGTAAATGAACTGCCAAAATATATTGATGCTGAAAAAATTGTAATGTTTGCAGATGATATATCGATGGTTGTCTCAGCACCTATCAATGAGGGCTTATAACATAAAGTGAAAAATGTATTTCAGAAATTTCAAAACTAGTGTAAAACCAATTCTTTAATCATGAATATTGATAAAACTGTCATTATTAAGTTCTCAATGAAAAATCATATAAATCGTGAATTTGTTTTAGGGCAACACCTCTCTATAATATCTCAAGACTACACTAAGTTTCTGGGTATTTATGTTAATAAAACTTTAAACTGCACTGAACAAATTGACGATATTTGCGCAAAAGTCAACAAAAGTTATTTTGCTCTTGCTCGGATAAAAAATTTATTGAGCCAAAAAACTCTCATTGATCTCTATTACTCTCTTGTATACTGAAATCTAAGTTGAAATATCACTTTATGGGGTAGAGACACACAATTAAGTAGAGTATTCGTATCCCAAAAAAATGCTTCAGACTTATTTTCGGTCTAACTTCAAGGGAATCATGTAAACCACTTTTTATATTACACTCTATTATGACGCTGCCGAGTATCTATATTTACAGGTCTATTTTATATATAAAGGATAAATTTGAAACAAATATGTCCACCCACACATATAGCACAAGAACAGGTACCCTGTTAAAAACTGTAGCCCACAGGACTCGTAAATATGAGAACTCACCGTCATATATGGGTGTAAAACTATTTAATAGGCTCCCTGGACATTTCAAAGCAGAACCATATCGGGTGTTCAAAGCAAAACTAAAAAAACTGTTGCTGCAAAATGCATACTATAATATAGGAGAGTTCCTTAGCAATACAAAACTTATTTAGTACAATCTGTGATAATCCACTGGCGTTCAATAGTGTGTGTTGTCTTATGTTTTAATATGTATGTTTTATCATGTTTTTATGAGAGTTTGTGAACTAAGCTACTTTTAGTCCTTGACATGTACATCCAGTTTTAAATGGCAACGTATAAATAAAGAATTTATTATTATTATATGCTACTTTTTAAACTGTAAACGAGACTTGTTAGCAAATAGGTTTACATATTAGCGAAATAAAAATGTAATGATTGCCCTTTATGTTGAAAGTAATAATTGTACTCGAGAAACTGCTCGTAATTTCAATGAGAGCAAAGAAAATCGATGATGTTGAAGTAGCACTATTAGGACATGTTGTCATGAAACCAAAAAAACATTTAAGGCAACTTGTGTTAACAACAAGTATTCGACAAAGTAGTGTTCAATGAATTCTGAAGTGAAATAAATTCCGTCCCTACAAAATCAGATCGGTCCAAGAATTAAACGCAGACGACTTTAGAAGATTAGAATTCTGTGAAACATTGCCCGATCACATGATCAACAATCAAAATTTTTTATACAATACTTGCTTCTCTGACGAAGCCTCCTTTTATTTAAATAGTGAGAGGTAAATCGTCATAACTTCCGATACTGGAGTAACATTAATCCACAGTTATTTAGAGAGACTCATACTCAGCGACCTCTGAAATAATTGTCGCTACGACTCACGAAATCTACCTTTAGCTAGTATTCTTAGTTTTCTTTTTTGTAACTTGAGTATCAGAACAACATTGGGTTAATTTCCCCAGATCATAATGCCGTAGTTAACATGGGGTAAAATTGCGAGAAATATGCAGTTCTTTAGGTAATATGTGGTATGTAACGAAGTAGGAAGAGTGAACTCGTTAATCTACTTGTTAAGAACATTCGAAGATAAGGAGCTAAATAAATGCCTAGTAATTTTACGCCACCTGCATCAGATTTTACTTCTATATCCTCCTCCTCTATATGTTAGTGAGTTTAGCTAAGTTCGTGTCAGAATACACAAAGCTCGTATCGTCTGCAAATATCACAGATTTATATGGATGAGTAAAATTAGGCAAATCATTGATGTCAATAATGAAAAGTATAGGTCCAAGGATGGAACCTTGAGTAACGCCGTGTTCTATAGATTTAAATTCAGACGTAAAATCATTGGAAAGATCACTCAACTTAATTGCTGTATGGATACCCTTTTCAAGGGCGTCAGAATGCCACAAAACAAAAACAGCTTCAGAAAACATTTTCTACTGCCTACAAACATTCTTAAAAGAAACTGCCGTTGTAGTGAAATAAGTCACCATTTCACATACGATGCCTCATAGCCTGGAGGGCCTTCCCCAAGAACCATTCAACGACTTCTCAACGACTGCCTTCGTCCTTGATAATCGTGCCCAACGCCTCGACGACGATGCCAAGACGAAGAGTCTCCTTGTAATCCAAACGCACACACCAAGACGCTCTGCATTGCTTTTTGCAATAACTCGAGGACGTCCGTCGTCGCCGTGGCAACCTGAATTGTCGATGACGACGCCGGCCAAAGCAACGACGGTAGTTGTTCGACCGCGTTGCTAGGCTACGGCGTCGGGACGCTCTCGACTCGAGCGTCGTTACCCGAAAATTGCGTAACGCCGCACCGACGAGTGGAGGCGGTCGAAGTCGATATGTGACCGAGCGAATGTACCTCTTCTCGCTCTGGCGCAAGCGGGTGCTGCGCTGGTGACGCTGCTGTGCTTTCCCGCATGCTGACGCTCATGGATTCGGTGCTATAATAGAGTCGAAAAGAGAGTGGCAATGAGGCCATAGAGCGTGCGACGTTGCCGAGTTGTGATGAAACGCGAGTTCCCGTTCCGAACTGTAAATGAACAAATGCTCGATTGAGAGTTAATGAGAGAACCAATTAGAATACCGGGTGTCACGGTGTTAATCGAACAATTATAATATTAGTAGCTTTTACCCGCGGCTTCGCTCGCGTTGAAGCCCTTGAATAAATATCAAACATCATTACATTCTAATAGAACTGAATCAATGTGATTCAGTATTAAAATATTTCTATATACAATGAAGTATCAAAAACTGAAAACATGCTTTACTGAAATAATTAACTACAACAAAAGTTAAAGTGTATTTTACTACAACGAAAATATGTAATTTTGAATTCTAACAATTTAAAAAGAGACAACGATAAAAACTTAAACAAGGATTTTTCGCTCTATAGTTTTCGAAACCCAAATAATAACACAATATCAAAACGTGTGTTAACTAAATATCATATCTACGAGGGCTGCCTTTTATATTTCGGGATTAGAGAACAAAAACAAATATTAATCATCAAAAATCGCTTTATTGTTTTTCAAAATATTCCCCATGAAGATCTATACACTTTTGCATGCGTTTGAACCAATTGTCGAAGAACTTTTTCCACTCTGATTGAGGTATCTCCAAAACATGCATTCTAAACGCAGCAACCGCTCTTCTGGTGTCGAAAAACGTTGACCTCTCAGTTTGTTTTTTACGTACGGGAATAAAAAGAAGTCATTTGGTGACAAGTCAGGACTATACGGCGGATGACTCATCAAATCGATGTTTCGAGTGGTCAAAAATGAAATTGTTTGAGCGATGTGTGAGAGCTCGCATTGTCGTGGTGAAGAGTGATCCGTCTTCGGCGGTTGGTTTTCCTCATTTCTTGGAAGACAACTGGCAAACAAATGGTTGTGTACCACTCAGAATTGACTGTTCTGCGTTGTTCTAGTGGTACGGTTGCGACATGTCTAGCTTTCCGAAAATACAGGCGATCATTTGCTTGGAAGTGCTTCGTGCGCGAACAACTTTTGTTGGATTCGGCTCATCTTGAAACACCCATATAGTCGACAGCTGCTTACTTTCGGGCTCATACGCGTAAATCCACAGTTCATCACCTGTCACTATGTCATAAACGTGTTTTAAAGCACCGCGATCGTATTTTTTGAGCTTTTCTTTCGACCAATAGACACGAGCCTTTTTTTGAACGATTGACAAATTGTGTGGGATCCAACATGAACAATTTTTTTTGACGTTCAAATGTTTATGCAATAGAATGTATGTTGGTCCCACTAATGTGTAAGGTTGACTCAATCTCACGATAGGTCACATGACGATCTTGCAATATCAGTTCGCGCACAGCATCAATGGTTTCCGGAACAACAACTGTTTTTGGACGACCTTCACGAAATTCGTCTTGGAGTGAACTACGACCTCGATTGAATTCACCATACCATCGATAAACAGTGGTCCTTGATGGAGTTTCATCGCCAAAAATTAAATTAAGTTCATCCATGCACCCTTGCTAACTTAATCCACGTCGAAAGTTATAAAAAATAATCTCACGAAAATGTTCACGATTTAATTCCATTTTTTTGGTCGAGATGAATCCTTTAAGTTACTGTAAACAACACATAGCGCTCGTATGTCAAAACGTTCTGAGTACGTATAACCTCAAAAATGTCAAACTTTACGATAGAGCTGTCAGTTGTCAGATTGCAACACTAGGGTTGTTCAAACCCGAAATATAAAAGGCAGCCCTCGTACTATCTATAGAAGTAAAATACACTTTTACGAACACTTTCTAAATACTTTACTTCTTCATCATTCTTTTGTCTACAAACAAAATTCAAAATTATTATATGTGTGTAAAAACACTAAGTTGTTGAAACGGCGTTGAGTGTTTAAAATAAAAGTTGGGTGTTTGGGTGCAAAACTGTGTTTTTACATTTGTGACACACCAAAGATTCCACAGCATTTCCATTATTATATGTGTGATACATTTTTAAATAATTACAGTAAATTGTCATTGTAATTTGAAAAAGAGCGCAAACATAATAATTATAAAATTAATATACTAGATCTAAACATTTTTTTGAGTAACATTGATTGATTGATAGCAAAACTGAACATGAAATTATTATAATCAAAAATAATGTTACTATGGTGAGTAGCTTATTGTATTGTTACTTATGTACCTTAATAAAAAAATTTTCTGTAACAAAAAAAAATATATGGGAACACTTCAGGATTCCCCGGAACTAATCCAATTTCTTTTAAATTGATCCCATTGTCTGAATAGAATTTTTTAAATAATTTTAATATCGGCGACTCCACCAAAGCATAATGTATAACAAAATCTTTAAGAAAGTTTTTTCCTAAAAAACGGTACAAGCTATTTTAATGAAAAAAATATGGGACCACTTCGCGAATAAAGGAGGGCTTTTAGTGAAAAACGCCTGGACACGTCAATTTGTATTTTTAAATGCGCATTTTTTCAAGAAAAAAAATATATATAGGGTATGTGATGTGACAGTGGCCAATGCCAACTTTCTTATTTTAAATGCAAGCCCCTGTATATTATTTATTTTTTGGATTCTCGAGAAAATTCTAGACATAATTCATGTACAGTGTCCTATATCTATCTTCAACTGTTTCGGAAATATTAAGTGTTTTCAGATTTATTACAAAAATTAACATTAAAATAAGAAAATTATTTGATTTCACAAATTAGCTACATTACACTCAATACTTAATTCCCATTTAGCTCTTGATATTGAGATGGTAAGCAAAAACCATTCCTGCATTTCTTTTTACTGATTTCGTTTATTTTCGTCATAGCCTTAGCATCTTGTTGTCTGCTTGCATGACAGTGGTGATCAGTTTCAGTGCTATTGTCGTTTGAATTTCGTTAACTGTACGTAATAATGTTTCATTTAATAGAAATGCACAAAATAATTATTGTACAATTGATTGATTATGGAGATAACAAGGATACAAATGGAAGTTTCTCGCTTATTTCAGGAAAATTTTGCAAATTTGTCGCCTGTATCCCAAGGAACAATTAGTAAAATAGAAAAGCAGTTTCGCGAGCTTGGTCATGTAAGACAGATGAAAAAGTAGCTGCCAATGGTCTAAGTCATAATACGAAATTGGATATTATGGTTGAGTTTCAAGAAAGCCACATAATTCTGGTCGAAAAGCAGCCCCACTATTCAACGTTTACCACCCATCAATTTTTCGAGTATTAAAGGAATGTAAAATGCATCCCTATAAAATGATGCCGACTCAGGAGCTCATGGAGGACGATTTCGATAGAAGAACGTATTTCTGTGAACAAATGATGATAAGGTTAAGTAACAATGTGATCTTATTAGAAGATGTTTTGTTTTCTGATGAAAGCACATTTACACTCCACGGTCATGTTAATCGTCAAAATTGTCGCTGTTGGTCTAATGAGAATCATCACTGGATGACAGAGAAACATGCGCAACATCCTGAAAAAGTTAATGTTTGGACAGGAATTGTTGGAAATTATATCGTAGGTCCCTTTTTCAATGCTGGCAACTTGAATGGAGATATATTTTTAGAACTGCTCCAAAATATTGTCGTGTCAAGTTTGACAAACTTTTATCCTGATCCAATACACCCACAAGTTTCTGCCTATACAATATGGTTTCAGCAAGATGAAGCACCGCCCCATTACGAAATTACTGTCGGTGGATTGGGAGGACCGGATCGATAGAATGACCAGCACGATCTCCTGATTTGACACCATTGAAGTACTTTTTGTGGGGATATGTCAAAAGTACTGTATACAAAACTAAACCCCTCAACTTAGATTACCTAAAAAGATGACTCACGTTTGCGATTAGATTAGTCACCCTTGAGATGTTGAGTAACGTTAGAAGACATTTCTGTACCAGATTAGTATGTTCCCAAGATGTTCGCGGCGAGCATTTTGAACATTTCATGCATTGACATTAATGGATTCTTGTTTTTTTGTATATATTATTAAGAAATAATCAGTATTACTTATTAGGTTTTTAATGTAGTGTAGCGAATTTGTGAAATAATTTTCTTTTTTTAATGTTAATTTTTGTATTATCTCTGAAAACACTTAATATCTTCGAAACAGTTGAAGATAGGTGTAGGACATTGTGTATGAATTATGTTTAGAATTTCCTGGAGAATCCAAAAAATAAATAATATACAGGGGCTTGCATTTTAAATAAGAAAGTTGCTATTGTCCACTGTCACATGACACACCCTATATATTTTTGTTGTTGAAAAAATGCGCATTTTAAAATACAAATCGACGTGTCTAAGCGTTTTCCCAACACGCTCTCCTTTATTCGTTATCGAATTTATTCCATTTGGCTGTTCCACACTGTATAAAACATCTTTCAAATAGGCGTCATTCTGTTTGTTTATAATTAATATTAAAAAAAACATTAACACGTAAATATGTGTTCTTCCAATTGTTTTGAGCAGTGTATTTCAGTTTTGAGAAAAGTTTTCAATAAAACATAGTTCCAATTGGAAATCAACTCAGCTTCATGTTGCCCCAAAACTTCTGGATCTACCCTTCCTCCCCAACTTCAGAATTCGCATTTTGGCAGCATAAGTAGCAATGCCATAAAATAAATTTCCATAAAATATCCTTGCCGGTTTTTCCACGTTCGTCACGGTTTTCATAAACCACATCTCCTTACACGAGTAGCAGCATCAGCATCAGCATGTAACTCCTTTGAAATCCTCCTGGAAGCCGTTTCGTCCCCGCGCTTCCATCCTTCGCATAAAAAATGAAAAACATCGGCCCAATTGCCTTTTTAAAACCGCCAGACCGTACGACAAGACGACAGAGACGCGTCTTTCGCGGCACACGACGAAGATTTACGATCTCTCGGTTCCGAGAAACGGATAATCTCTCATCCTTTTTGTCGTGCCGATCCAGATCCGGCGAGCGAGGCAGCGCTGGATCGCGTTCCCCTCATTTCATCCTTTATCCTTTTGCCTTATGGATTTCAGCGATAGCACGGCGCATTACTCACCAATGCCTGCCAGGATTTTACAGGGACTATCGACAACTATCTTACCGCGCGAGACAGTACATACGTCACGCGTGTGTTTCGGAATGTTAGCACGGAACACCGAATGCGAGAGATATAGATATAGATTCTGAATTATGTTCTCGAGGTGTGTTTGAAGTTAAAGCCTTGAGGTTCAACCGGATGCATGATGTACTGGAGATGAATTGTTCAGGAATATCGTGCCGCGCGGTTGAATCGAGACAGAGAAAAGCAGATATAGATGTAGTTTGAGATATAGTTAATGCCATCTGGTGGTTAAATCCAGACAAAATAACATATAAAGCATCATACGTTTAATTTACACAGACATGTCAAAAGTTAAAGGGAAAAAATACCGCAATCAGTTGAGACTGAAGGATGAAAGCGAAAGTTTCTTTCGAAATATACTTCCCTTCTCTCGTTAATCTCCCTGTCTCTGTTGCTCTCGATATGTCAGTATCTCTGTTTCTCTTTCTTTGTGTAATTCTTCGTAATGGGCATACATTTCAGAAAAAATAAAATAATTGCAACGATTTTGTTGGAATCCAAGTATTAATTCTAATGTCCAAATACATTAAATTAGGGTGGCGCTGATATAGCAAGATTTTAAACAGCCCGCCAAAAGTTTTTTGAATACCTCATTGAGATTTAGGGAAAATATAATATATCATATATTGCCTGCTCATAATGGTTTATTTTTTCATTGGTTTATTAAGTTAATGCTGACCTGTATACAGTTTACTGATATTATTTAAACTAGCTGTCGCCCAGTGGTCGAAATTCGACTAATTGTGTCAATATCTCTGGCAGGTTAAGTAACCTGAAAATTTTATCGTGACATTCTATCCTAGGGAGAACAGCAATTACACGGAACGGATCCAGATTCGGAACCTCTGTGTGATAGTTTCCTCGAAAATCCTAGATGTCGGTCTTACATCTCGCTTCTACAAATAAGTAACGAAATTCAAGTTTTTTCAGATATAATTCATAGGACTTTATTTATATTCAAATTCGTAATTCTTAATTTAATATGACAATTCAACCGCTAATGGGCTACCCTACATATTTATTTTTTCTAACCTCCCTGTATAGCTATAATTGCACTCAATTCTCTAACATTTATTAAAATCCTCATTATAATAATTCCATCTCATTATATATTTCCACCACCCTGTATATGCAACTGCTCATGGACCACGCATAATGTTTTTTTAACATTTTTGAACGACCCAGTAAACCATTCTGTATATGCCACTGCCTATGAGCCACCGTATTTACTCTTTTTGTTTATGAAATTTTTAACTATCTTCTGTAACTATAATTCTACTCCGACCTATATTTCACTCATCATATATATGGAACTCTTCGTGGGCTACTCTATAAATCTTAACTTTTCTAACATTTTTTATCATCATCCCGTATATCTATAATTCCGCTCACTCTATATTTCATCTTCCCTATATAAACAACTGCTTATGGATTACGAAATGTTGTATTTCCATTTTCGCCACCCTGTATATGCATCTCTGTATAAATTTTTTTGCACCACCCTGTATAACTGTAATTCTACTGCACCTTCTATTCCAAGAACCCTGTAAATTCAACCGCTAATGGGCTTCCCTATATAATTATTTTATTAGTTAAAATTGCACTCTATTCTATATTTTAAACACCCTGTATATGCAACTGTTTATGTGCCACCCACGAAAAAATGATTTCTAACATATCTGGAATCGCCCTGTATAATTATAATATACAACGATTACTTTACCACTGAACAATAACAACGCTTGCATGCCACTTCCAGAAGTACGTGCTCTAAGTATATAACAGCATTGGTCCCTCTATATATAATTACTCAATGTTTTGAGTCTGGCGGCGGCGGCACATTCAGTTGTTTGGCGTTGACATTATGGACGAATTTTTATTATATTTTATTTAATAATGATATTTTGCACTGAATCAGTAGCGATATTCGGTTATGGTACCTAATGAATGACTGCCACCAATATTATACTAATTCCAAATATTAGCAGCTTTCTGCATCGCTGAAGGTTGTCATTTCTGTAGATCTACTACTACAAATCGACTTAAGAGTTATTAATCTCAACAAAAGCTATCACCAGAAGACAGATCAATGTTCCAGCTGTTATTACAACCAAGTTATGACATTTTTTAAATCACTCACTTTATATCGTTTTTTTTTCATCTTTCTTTAGAAAAATGCTACGATCAAAAATTATAAACACCTGTTTTGAAGATTTTCTGATTCTCTACAATTTTTCTATTGACAGCATTACGAACAGATCAGGCAAAAACGAAAACATTCCATATTTTTTGGGATTTTTAATCCTTAAATAATTTACATCTATGAGTTTGCTGTTAAAATTATGTCAGTTATGACTTATAAACTATTATTTACGTGTTATCTTAAGCGGATTGCTGTTGAATTTTATGTCACTTAAAAAAATATCTATTGACTGGTAAACTACCGGATACAGCTAAAAAAGTGCGGCATCCTATGAGTAAACGAGCTGAACTAATCAAATTCATTGCCTCAATTACCGAAATGACAGAACAATGTCAAAAGTGACATTGTGCGTGTTTTTCTTATTTACCTTGTCTCATAGCACCCTAAGAAGTTTTCAATATGTCTTCGTAATTTCAGTAATTATTTTGTTTTGACTTTTTAAGGACTTAAAAGTCTAATGAAATTTTTGTTGTGAGATTAAAATTCTTTCCTGAAACTTTCGCAAACTTCTTGTCCTTTGGAACCGGTAAAATTAGTTTTCGAAGCTGCCGGCTTTGCATTCACTCAGGGGACTTACTTTGTTGGGCTAATGAATGTGCGAATATTTTAGTCGCATTGAAATTGAGCTAAAGTAGGGGGCTGTTGATGCTTTTAATGAAATTCGCTGTTAGATTTATGTTTTTGTTGAATTTGAGAACTTGTATAATGTTTCCTTGTTCGGTATTTAACCTTTATGTTTACAGGGAGTTACTTCATATTAGGTACTATTTTTATATAACCAGTTACGTGGATATGGCTCTGTCATGTAATACTTCATTTTTAAATGACCAAAATACAACAGGTTATCTATTTAAATTGAAAAAGGTGTTCTCAAAATTAAAAACCATTTCCTCTGTACTCTCTTTCAAATCCTTAAGACATTTGGTGCTACTTTGTATATGTAAAAACAATATATTTTATTTAGTTATGTCATTGTAGGGCTATTAAATATTCAATTTTAGATTTACATGTTCTGTATATTCAGGGTGAATTTTTTTGATGATCAGTATGGGGATCTCGGAAACTAGCGGAGATAGAGCAATGGTAAATTGGGAAAGATTTGCAGTTTTACTGGCCCAATTTAATGACACTTTCGGATTTTTGTAAAAAGTCATGGCTTACTAAATATTTTGAAAAAACGAAATTCTGTCGATTTAGTCAAATCCCTCTAGCTCCTTTGTTTTTGATTTTATAAAAAAGTGTAAATATCAAAATTAAAGGGAATTGTATCCCGAATATGATTGTCATGTCCTCGTTCGCGTGAGAGCTCTCGTTTTCGAGATATGACACAAACTTATCTTTTTTTGAATGGAAACCACAGTTGCCTATGACCTCAAAATATCGGACATTTTTAGAGCTTTTCAACGATATAATACTCGATATAGTTATTCATAAAAATAAAGGAGTTATGGATGCTTTTCTCTCTTATTTTCACTTTTAACGTAGGTAGCCATGAAAAAGATTGTTTTCACTTTGACCTTTCCTCATTTGAGAGTAATTCCATTAGTAGCGCTGAACTGACAGTCGATATTGACAAGTTTTCGTGATAAAATGGAATATTCTAACGAAGAAAAACTGAATATGGTGGAATGTTATATAATATGACATAAAAATTCAGTTCGTGCTGCTGAGGAATACTTTCATAGATATTTTAATCGTCGTCAACCTATTCTATGTACATTTAAGAGGCTTTACGATAGTTTACGCAGATATGGATCTTTTACTAAACCACCAAAGGAACTTAATCAAATTAACGAAGCAGCACAAATAAATGTTTTCGCAGTGGTAAATCAAAATCCTTCTACATCAACTCGTGAGATTGCGACAGAAGCTGGCACATCTCAACGAACTGTACTGAAAGCGCACAAGTTCCACCCGTACAAACTTTCAGTTTCTCAAACTTTGCATGCTGGTAACGAACATGGACGTATTTTGTTTTGTACATGGTTTAGAGACATGTGCCTTGGCAATCCACAGTTTCCATTAAAGGTGTTATGGTCAGATGAAACTAGATTTACTAACTGCGGTATGTTCAATAGACACAATGAGCATACCTGGTCTAAAGAAAACCCTTTCCATGTAGAACAAAGACGACTCCAGATAAAATTTGGTTTTAATGTTTGGTGTGGTATCATAGGGTCTACTATTCTGGGGTCGTTTATCTATGACGAATCTCTTATTGGGGAACGCTACTTGCATTTCTTGCAATACACTTTTCAAGACATGTTGCATAATTTGAATTCGAGAACTCGTTTAAAAATTGAGTGGTTCCAACAAGATGGAGCACCTGGCCATAACTCATTATTAGTAAGACAACACTTAGATAATATCTATCCAAACTCTTGGATAGGAGGAAATGGCCCATGCGAATGGCCACCCCGGTCTCCCGATTTGGCAGTTATAGACTTCTATTTATAGGGTGCGCTAAAAAACAAAGTATACCAAAGAAAGTATGAGACAGTTTGTGACTTAAGGGAGACGATATTACAAGCAATTAAACAAATTAATAGTCGGTCTGTGAGGAAAGCGGTAATGTCAATCTTAAAAAGATGCAATTTTTGTCTAAATAACAATGGTGGACTTTTCGAACATAAATTGTAACCATTATTATGTACTTTAATTTCTTAAGTTTTTAGTAAGTACCTACTTATTTATTTTTTTCGTTATATCTGGTATACGTAATAAAAAATTGTTCAATATTTTTTGGAATAGTTATTAATAAATCAATCTATTTCATAGCTACCTACGTTAAAAGTGAAAATAAGAGAGAAAAGCATCCATAACTTCGTTATTTTTATAAATAACTATATCGAGTATTATATCGTTGAAAATCTCTTAAAATGTCCGATTTTTTGAGGTCATAGCCAACTATGACCACTCAAACAGATAAGTTTGTGTCATATCTCGAAAACGAGAGCTGTCACGCAAACGAGGACATGACAATCATTTTCGGGATACATTTCCCTTCAATTTTGATATTTAGACTTTTTTTAAGTCAAAAACAAAGGAGCTAGAGGGATTTGACGAATCGACAGAATCTCGTTTTTTAAAAATATCTAGTAAGCCATGACTTTTTACAAAAATCCGAAAGTGTCATTAAATTGGGCCAGTAAAACTGCAAATATTTCCCAATTTAACCATTGCTCTATCTCCGCTAGTTTCCGAGATCCTCATACTGATCCGAATACCTAGAGTAACAAGAAGGGAAAGCAGAAGGCTACGAGAATTATGCGAACCGACCTGAAGAGGGCAGATGTGACTCTGCTAAAACGTCGTCATTTTACCATCGATCCCGGGAGGGATCAGTTATCGACTACGCGGATGAATTCGCGGAAACCACCTAACATATTTACTGCCCGCGAAAACTTAAAAACAAATATCTATATATATATATATATATATATATATATATGTGTGTGAGAGGCTTTCGCGGTCATTACTATGAACAAGGCTAGGTTCCGGGTGAGAACCGCGTCTGAATTTATTATAATTGTTTCGACTCCTGCTTTGGAGCCATTTCAAGAGACAAAATGGTTCTCAGAGGATCCTCGGGGCCTCAATCTGCCTACTCCCCAAGAGTTAGGTATATTTTTGCTAAAATTCAAAAAACAATTTGATAAGTTATAGTCTTGGGGTTAGAAAAAAAATGGTCCCAAAAACCCAAGACTTCTCAATCAAATATATATATATATATATATATATATATATATATATATATATATATACACAGATATATATGAGTATGAAATGTCATTGGAGGTTCTCGAGATTCTCCGAAAACTAAAAGAGTCTGCTTTAATTTTATTAAATGAAAACGATTGTATCGCTACTACTTCCGTAGAATTCAGTCGGACCTGGTTGTTGATGATTAACGAAGAAATTGATAATGGTCATGTCTTTGTGAATAACCCAATATCAAGATAGTTCATAAGGTTCTTCCTAGGTTTTCACTTATGATTTTAATGGAATCACTGAGTCAACAAAAGTCTTTGATCGTATTTTTGGTGAATGCACATCTTATATCAAAGTCGCAAATAGGAGTGCCCACATAAAATTCTGAACATCACCCCGTTCTAATTGTTCCAATTAGAAAGGAGCTTTATTATTACATGATCTTTAGAAGTTTCTGTGCTACCCTGTATATTATCAAATTAAATTCTGTTAGTTACATCATCTGTCAAATACTTTTGTCAAAATTTTAGTTTAAAATTTCAGACTTGTGCCTTTTGTCATAGTTTCTTTGCCATTGACAACTGGAGTCTGATCTAGACCCCGAAACCTATGGAAATATACAGTAATTTCGGGAATTGTGGTATTATTTCCCAAAAGGTGCGTAAACAATACTAATACTCTTGATAATAACTTACTGTTTTTCAGAAACAAGAAATAATAATAATAATAAATTTTGTATATTGGAGAAACCTCCACACCTATAAACGTTCGAATAAATGAACACAAAAATTATATAAAGTAACGACAATTCAAAAGTCAAAAATTGTCTCAACTTAACATCGATATTCCTATGTATATCTAAACGAATTATCGCCGATATGACTTGATACTTTTAAGAAAAAATATCGGTATTTTGATAAATCGGATATTTTTAACTCATTCCTATTTGGAACACATCACTTTCAAAAGCATCATGTGATCTGCAACTCCAAACGCAAAATTGCTCCAAACCAATAAAATCTACTTCCTTTTATTATCACCCTAGTAATACCAGCTGTTTGCCATTCTTCATCGCTCATCAACAAGACACTAACTTCAATTTCGACCGTCAAAAACAGCAGCCATCTCCATCTCACTTCCTCCGTCACCCTCTCTCACACTCTCAACTTCCAATGAATGAGTTGGAGTTCCCCGCACTTTATTTAATTTAATAGAACATTTCGGATGTTTTGGCGTAGTCTACGTAGGATCGGTTTATCAAACAAACGCAAAGAGAGATATGACGTGACACGCCAGAAGGAGAAGACCCGAAAAGCGATACAAGATCTCGGCGATGGAAAATGGAAAGCAGGAAGAGAGAGTCGAGGAATGCGGCCATCAACAAGTGGAATTGGATGGATGGATGGTGTGTGTTAGTGTTTGTGTGCCGGTGTTGGTTATTAATTTTTGTCGTGTTTTGTTCCCTCTTTTTAAAACGTGAAATTACTTTATGGCATGTCAGAAATGGTATTTTCGGCAGGATGGAAGCCGAATTGAAACGTCGAGTCTAGTGAAATTCGTTCGTTTCGGTTTTATTAGGTTGTTGAGAAGAATAATGGAGGGGAATTATTGAATTTGGAATCGAGTTGATTGAGATTGATGGCGTGATTGAATGGGGCTATCAGTACGTTTTAACTTATGACAGAACGAAATGAAAATGAAATAGAAGTCGTTGAAGTGTTATCAGTGATTAATTGTTTATATTTTAATGCTTTATTATCCAACAGTATAAGTCATTAACAGAGCAGTTATCTATTTTAAATGGTTTAAAACTTGTTTTTACCCGAGCCTTTGCCCGCGTGGTCTCTCATATTATAATTGAACAATTTCAGATATTAAAGAAAAAATAAATTACACCTAATAGTTGTTTTAATTTAATTGTATTATCTGTCATACCGTCCAAGAAATTTTATTTCAAGTTCACACGAAATTTAATTCAAATAAATCAGGGTATTTTGAGATTTTACATTTTTTTGAACGAAGGACAATGTATTGGTTCTACTCGAGAACCATGAATACAAAAATTATCGAGTTTGAAGGAAAATGCGATCAGATATACAGGGCTTTCATTTCAAAACTAGCCACCAAAAATAACTTTTAAAATATCTTTAAAAAACACGTTAATTTATATTTTCGTGGGGACATATTTAACACTTATCGGTGACCCTGCAGTTTCAAAACCATATGCGGAGGAGAATATCCCTGCTAAAAGTATCATGTTATAACTCTTTTTAAAGATTTTTTTGTCAATCTTTTGACACATAATTTTTTAAAATCAGATTAATTTTTACAGAGTATTGCCATTTTAAACTTTTCAAATTGAAATAATTATTATTTACATTGTATTTATACTTTTAACTTTTAAAAGTCATATTCATCTCACGCTTAGGGGTTGAAACTGCAGGATGACCGATATCTCCCCTGTAAATATAAATCAACGTTTTTCCTGTCTTTTTTTTTCTAAAGATATTTTAAAAGTTATTTTGGATGTTGCTAGTTTTGAATACAGGGTGAAGTTTCTTTGATGATCAGTATGGGGATCTCGGAAACTAGCGGAGATAGAGCAATGGTTAAATTGGGAAAGATTTGCAGTTTTACTGGCCCAAATTAATGACAATTTCGGATTTTTGTAAAAAGTCATGGCTTACTAGATATTTAAAAAAAACGAAATTCTGTCGATTTAGTCATATCCCTCTAGCTCCTTTGTTTTTGATTTTATAAAAAAAGTGTAAATATCAAAATTGAAGGGAATTGTATCCCGAATATGATTGTCATGTCCTCGTTTGCGTGACAGCTCTCGTTTTCGAGATATGACACAAAATTATATTTTTTTGAATGGAAACCATAGTTTTGCTATGACCTCAAAAAATCGGACATTTTTCCGAGCTTTTCAACGATATAATAGAGTTATGGATGCTTTTCTCTCTTATTTTCTCTTTTAACGTAGGTAGCCATGAAAAAGATTGTTTTCACTTTGACGTTTCCTCATTTGAGAGTAATTCCATCAGTAGAGCTGAACTGGCAGTCGATATTGACAAGTTTTCGTGATAAAATGGAATATTCTAACGAAGAAAAACTGAATATGGTGGTATGTTATATCATATGCCATAAAAATTCAGTTCGTGCAGCTGAGGAATACTTTCATAGATATTTTAATCGTCGTCAACCTGCTCTATGTACATTTAAGAGGCTTTAGGATAGTTACTTTTATGTTTTTTTTTGGCAATAACACAACAGTAGAAATAAAACGACGTATATACAGGAATACCAAACGTTTCAAAGTCTATTCTGACTTCGTTGTCAATTGCTTTATATTTATTGATGTAGATTGCAAAATGAAAATTTGATTTTGTTGTTTGTTCTTATTTTATAGTATTTGAATTTCTATCTAGCTGCTACCAGTGAAGACTGTACTCATTTAAAATCTGTTTTGAGGATATAATTGCTGTTTTAAAAGATACACGCTTCCAAACTAAAATTGGCGCAGTCAATCGGATTATTATAGTAAACGAAACATCCATGTAATATTTCCTTGAGTATAATTAGTTGTAAAAAATTAATCGTATACATATCAACCCTTACATCTAGTTTTTGCCTTTCAATAGTTTTTGACCTGAAAAAGGTCTTTATAAAATAATGAGCGAAACATTGACAGGGCCTTTAACCACAAGGTATAATTCCCTCCACATAATATGATATACGCACCAAACAGGAAATATGGATGTCATTAGAATCCGGAAGTTTCTACCTAATTAAACTGAAACAAAACCCCTCCAATTATATCGTCTTATAAATCTCCCAGATTGATCGTTGAAAATTCCCCGAAACCACGCTAAAAAAATAAGTTCCTTCATCATTAACGATACTCGAGACCGAACCTTGTGGCTTTATTTTGATGAAAAATTCTCAATAAGAAAATAGTAATACTAGTAGCTGAATTTGATGTACTTATACAAATACATTTTCTCTGAAGCCTTTCAAAATCTCCAATTTCGCCTCGGGGAAGCTAACGATATAATTCATTATAACTGGAAAATTTTAATTGTAATTCTTCTTCCACAAGTCCTCATTTTCCTAATGAGATCTTGTAAGTGAATTACTTTATCTCATAAATATTTCAGGATAGAGATTTTCTTTAGCGTTGTAACGAAGAAAAAGTGCATTATTAAACTCGATTTCCTGCATTAATAAACAAAAGAATAATAATTAAAAAATGGAGCAGTGAACTGTCAAGAAGACTATCCTGATTTAATATCGATTGTCAAGAAAATCAAGATCCAGAAAAGTCATCTATTTAAAAATATTTCTTTGAGTGGTACAGTAAACAATATTCGATATTTGAATTGAAAAGGAAGTAATTTCGAAAAGATTGTTGAGGAGGTCTTGAATTATTTTGTATGTTCATTGGGTTTTCTCTCCTCTAATTTTTTTTCCTGCAACAGATAAGTATTTAAAAAGTATATCAGAACAAAGTGTAGTAAAAGACTGGCTGTCCGTAAAGATTCTTCCTCAGTTATCTGAGAGAAAGAGATTTACAAAAATATTTCTGTATATAAGTAATGTATTGTATATTTGTAATACTTATCTGTGTGGTCGTTGTCAGTAGTGTTGTTTTCGAGGTTTTTTCTACATTTTCGCTTTGATATTTCTTGTTTTCAAAATTTGACACTGACAATTTGTCGTTTGGCGATAACTTGACGATGAGGTTACCGTTTTTTTTGTTCTGTTTTAGTGGAGAGAAAACCCAATGAACAGACAAAATACATTAATCTAACTTCTAACAATGTTATGTTATGTTAAACTGAAATCAAAATAATCAGATTCGCTTAAACGTTTCAAAACGAAGATGGCCGAGAACATTAGAAATATTGCCATGTTGTCAGATAAAACTATTTATCTTAAATATCACTAATTGTATTTATATCATGGGCTTTATAAGATTAGTTAAATTGTATGAAACTATTAGCCTTTGAAATGGAAACTATATAAATTAAAAGCGTAATGTCAAAATAATAAAATATTATCGGAAACACATTGATCAGTTGCCACACAATACACAAAGTAAATCGGTTGAAGGACAGAGGAGAAAATGGTACCTAACCGTTTTGTATTTCCCTATTTATATATAGATTTTGTCAGGGTTATCGAAAAACAATGAAGAAGGCAAAAAAATAACTAGAAAAACGGGAAAACGAAAGTTTTCGGACTCATCTAGAGAGACAAAATTGGTGTAAATAAACGGCTAATCGCCGATTTACTCGATACGTTGGTTTCATACCATACCACGACCTACATATAAACATTTTATTTGCTCCACATCCAAATGCGAGTACTAATCCAATTACACCATAAATAATAAATATTCATGAGTCGTGTGCCGAATGTAACAAAGCGTCGGAATGAATAATGGCCCTTGGATAGGATAATAAGTAATGGAATTATCTAGTATTGAATACAACATTGTACCGATGAATATAATGCACTTTTTTGGAAACATATACAAATTCTGATTGATTATTAAGTAATAGTATGGTTTTATAGAGTATAATATTTTTCGTTTCTATATATATTTTATGGTTATAGCAAGGAACTTATGTATTATGAGTTACTAAAGCCGGGAATATGAAATAACATATTGTGTGCGTTATATTTAACTGGCGCAGTTAGTAGGAATATTTTAGTTTTTACAATGAATGAAAATTAAAGTGTAAATAGTAGATACTGATGAGTTGTACAGTATTCACTATATCAAAATACAGATTAATTAAAATTTGGTAAAAAGATATTTAAGTTCATCTGGGCCAGAATGGTACGCTGAAAATTTTCCCTACGAATATTGTTGTATGGTTATTCGTTATTCCTTTTTTTCTAAGATATTCGATACTGTAACGTTTTTTTTTCTTTTAATCTTTAGTTTTGGAAAAACAATCTTTATAACCATTCAAAACTAACAGAAATAAACTTCCCTTAAAAGAGCATGGAGATTACTTCTCCAGGCTATATATTGATTTCTTTTGAATGATTAATTCTGGCAAAAATATTTTTATAATCCATAGCTTACTACGAGTTCATTTGACATTAATGATGTAATAACATTTCTTTTCATCTTTGGAGTTGTTAACTGAATACTCTTTGTTTGCTTTATAAGTTCGTAATTTATCTCTCTCGCTTTCTAGCTCTCTTTCTTTCTTACTCTCTTGTTCTTACTCTCTTGTCTTTATTCTCTTGCTCTATCATCCTCTCAATCTTTTAATATCTTGCTCTATTATTCTCTCACTCTTTTACTGTCTTACTCTCATACTCTTATACTCTCTTATTATCTTACTAGCACGCTCTGATACTCTCTTACTATTATACTCTCTTAATGTCTTACTCTCATACTCTCTTGCTCTCTTACTGTCATACTCTCTTACTCTCATACTCTCTTACTTTCATACTCTCTTACTCTCACAATGTCTTCCTCTCATACTTTCTTCCTCTCACTTTCTTACACTGTTATTCTCTTACTCTCTTTTTAAATTATCTCCCTGACTTTCTAGCTCTCTTTCTCTCTTAGTCTTTAATTCTCATGCTCTCTTGTGTCTTGCCCTTTTATTCTATTGCTCTATCATGCTCTCACTCTTTTAATACGTCCACTCTTTTGCTCTTACTCTTATACTCTCTTATTAGCTTACTCTCATATTCTCTTACTCTTACACTCTTTTCCTCTTTTACTCTCGTACTATATTACTCTTATACTCTCTTACTTCCTTACTCTCTGATTCTTATACTCTTTTACTCTTATACTTTCTTACTTCCTCAGTCTCATACTCTCTTACCTTTATACTCTCATGCTTTCTTGCTCTCATACATTCTTACTGTCTTATTCTCTTACTTTCATACCCTCACTATTGTACTCTCATTCTCATATTTTCTTAATCTCTTACACTTTAACTCTTTCCCTACACGGTTCATGGACATTTTCTAAGAACCAAGATATTCATCTTCACCTACTTTTCTTACCTTTTCTCACTTCTGTCGGGGCCAAATTCATTAAGAAAATTTATTATTTAACTGGTCATCTTCCCTAAATTTTTATTTTTCATTCATTATGGATTTTTTATAAGAATATACTTTATTGCGGAAACTTTCCTTCAGACTCTTTTGTACTATTCGTCAGTAACTTAATCCTGGACAATTCTGGGACCAGTCCGAATCAACCACCAATTTGTTGTCTATTAGAAAAGAGCGAGTGAAAACTCAATTGAAAACTCTTCTCGAGTTTCCTAATGAGTCTCGGGTTTCTTGTATCTCCTCAACGAGGTCGATGCCGGGAAGTTTTCCCCAAAGAACTTATCAAGTTACCACATACGCGTAGGTGGAATCGGACTTGAGAGCTCCTCGACGAAGGAATCAACTGGAGGAATCAGATTACTAACTATCGGGAATCAATGTGATTGCCACCGGAAATCTTGCGGAAACTACGACAGCAGAATATTTCAATATAGTCTTTCAAGCGTCTATTTTTATAAAGAATACATTGCGGTCAGATCTGGACTCAACCTAAATTTATTTTGAAATTATATTAATTCAAAGAAGAAATAAATATGAAATCTGTATGTTTGAGGTTGAATCCAAAATTGAATGTACGACTACGGTGTCGAAGTTTTTGATGTAGATCTTTAATGATACGACTCACTGTTCCATATCATCGAACTGTTGCAAAAGGATTGAAACATTCGATGGCATAAAATATATCATCTTATATCTTAGAAAAAAAGTTCTTATTTCCGTCGAAAGGTTTCCACCCTACGCTTTTTACTCTGAATCGAATTATTCCTTTATTTTGAATGTTCATCTGGGATTTTCTCTTCTCGCAATGGTTTTTGAAAAATACAGATAAGTTAAGTACTTGAATATCAAGGTGTAGTATCTAAGGGCAGTTTGTGGAAACTGCCCGGAACACTAGTTGCCCTCTTATAGAAAAACTCTCCCGCAGGATCAACTGTGAGAAAGTAGGTCTACAGATTTGTCAACTAGTATTGCAATATAATATGTTGGGATGTATTTTGGGTTGTACTTATCTGTTTTTTTTTGTGACGTTTCGATTCCTTATCAGGAATCGTTGTCGAACAATGTTTGTCTGAATGTTTTGCACTATATTCTTCGCTTGACTTTTTTTGGCAATGTCAATTGACTGATTAATTGACATTGAAGTTTCCTTTTTGATGTTCATTCGTCAGGAGCTGTTGCCATGCAACCGGTATCTCTACAGAGGGTGTCCCAATTTCTCCAATATTATTCTTTGATTTTTCTTTTTTTTTGGTATGTTCTTCTTTAAGTAGTATTTTTGTCTTATTCCAATCCATTTTGTGGTACCATTATCCGTGAGTCATGATTTGCCATCTTGATTTCTATATGTCTTCTTGAGACGTTTATTGGTGTTCTTTTGTTCTAGTTTGGAGAAGTCTTGATGTTTCACGGTATATGTTTTTCCGCAGGCACAAGGTACACTGTACACACAATTTTTGGAACTTGAGTACCGTTTTCCGGTTTTGTTTTTGTCGAATTTGATCTTAAAGTATTATTTGTTTTAAAAATCGTTTTTACTAGGTATTTATTGCCAATAGGTTTAATTTTTTCGGAGAGGCCGGAAACATAAGGAATAACGTTTATAATTGTAGAGTTAATATCAGTTTGTGTGTTGTTATTTAAATTGGAAGTATTGTGTGTTGTTTGTGTCGTTTTCTGGTTTCTTTGTTTCTTTCTCGAATTATTCTGTTAATAAACTAAATTTTATTATATTTTTATTTTGAGGTAATTAATCATGATTGACTGTTCGACTTTCTACTGCTGTAATAAAAACTGTTATAATTAAAAATTATTTTCTACATTTTAATTCGGTTTTATATTAAAGCATATTTTTTAGTTTTTTAATTTATAATTATTTTCTAAGTTTTCAGTCTAATAACGATGTCTATAGTATTTATAATTGTAAACTTTGATTTAAAAAAAATATTTTTCGTTTTTCACTAAATTCAAGTTTACTTCATGTTTGCGAAACATTTCCATTTGATTACCGCAAGCAAATTGCTAGTGCCAACTAGATGGCAAACACAGCGTTAATATACAAATTTGGCATTTAGGCAAGAACAGTGACAAAAAGACAACAAACGGGTAAATTCAACTTAAAGAATTGTATTGTCGCATCGGCCCTTGACACTTGTGCCAATTTTCAAGTTGGAGATAATTACGTTGAAAGTTTCCGTTACATATGGATACATACATACATATACGTCAACCAAATCGTGTTAAAAAGGACAATGAGAGAGCAGGAGACTTTTGTTCAATGGCAAACTTCTAGCCCTTTCAACTTTTACATCTTCCTGTTATAAGTATATATTCGATATAACAAGAGTAAAAGCCAGTAAGTAGTAGTAGTAAGTAGTACTGCTTTTTTGATTTTAAGGAAATGTTCCAGCAATAACTAAAGGCAATATATCTTTAATATCAATCGTTAGTTGAGCATGCAGTTGAAGAATTTTTGAAATTCGGACATTTCTGAGTTAGTTTGGAAACCTTGATGTACATGTCAATCATCTTACTGGTTGATTCCATAGCAGTTACTTGTAGATTAACAATAATTGAAATCTTTTCTTTTGTATCAACAGCATAGGCAAGACGCAGTTGTTACATTTACAAGATCGGTAGACTCTGCTATTATTTCCTTCACTATTTTCACATTTTTGTTCCTTAAGTCGGTGCAAAAATATTTCTTCAATTTTTCAACCCGATAGTAAGCATGGTCCTAGCGTCTTTGAACGGGGATCTTGTTTCTATAAAAGGGAGGAGTTGTTATATATATCGTATTAAAAATTCATTATCTAAATGATACGATTTTTGTTAATATGATCTTTCAACAAGTGTAAATATGTCTGTAAATATAAGGTTGTGAAAATGAACATTTTGTATAGCATTATCAACAACATCAAGTTGTAAACTCTTGTAACTTATCAGGTGTTCTTTCTTTAAATTAAAAATCACGAATAATCTGATAATACACCCGACATAAAAGCCAGCACGCAGGATCAACAAGCTTTGCAAGAACATACGTAGCTGTTGTTTTCTTCTTGTCTCTCTGAACTATTTCTTTTATCCATCTCAATGCTAAAAGTCAGTATTTACACGGAAGGGGAGAAGACTTTTCCATAATCTCGTTCATTACATTTACGCAAACCATATCTTTTATATGAAACCGTATATTTCCAAATTACATATTCATTAACTTATATTGAATGTTTAAGCACTATTTGGGAAATAACACCCCAAATCACGAAATTGTATTGAATGGTTTATCCTGTTCATTGTTTGTCAATTATTCAGTCAGTGAATAATCTTGAATGAAGGGCCCCAAATGCCTTTCTTGTGGTACACCGAATTGTACGATATTCCATTTTAGGTCATAACTATACCATTCCAAAGTAACCAGTTGCCAGATATGATAACCTCAGCCTAGGTAAAAAGCCGTTCTACAAGGTAGAAAACATTCGCAAGGTAATGATCAGATGGTGCAACAGAAACCGCAAGAAATGCACAAGGTATGTACCAAATATGAAAATTTTTATATCTAGTATTTGAAAATCATATATTTGTTTCTATAAAAGGGAGGAGTTGTTATATATATCGTATTAAAAATTTAGTGTTCCACGGATATGATTATGCAAATATGTTCTTTCAAGAAGTGTAAATATAATGTATACCAATTACAACATGATGTTGCACACTTTTGTAACTTGTTAGGTATTATTTTTTTAAATAAATACCGTGAAATACTCATAATATACCCGGCATAAAAGTCAGAACGCAGGGTCAACCAGCTTAGCAACAAGATGTTGTTTTCTTCTTGTCGGTCCAAACTAATTCTTTTATTCATCTCAATACTACAAGTCATTCTTTAAACGGATGAGAAGCTTTTTTCATAATCTCTTCCGATACGTTTACGCAAACAATATATTTTATACGATTCCTTTTATTTTATTTTAAAATAACGTAGTCATTAGCCTATATTGAGTAGTTTAGCCTGTACATTGTTTGTCACTTCAGTCATGGAACTGCTCTGAAATGAGAGTATAAACGAAATATTTTTCCAAACATTTCACGTTTTTATTCTTCGGCCGAAAAAATCATTATATCGATTCGTCATCCTTGTGCGGTTTTATTATTGATCCTAAAGTATGGTCAGTGTCTATCGAAATTCTCTCCAATTCAAATATCCTCAGCGAACGCATATCAAGAAAATCTCCAATTCAAACCCAACTTCCACTTTTTCATTTCGTAACCTTTTTCTCGGTTCATATATATTCCAGCTCATAAATTCCTCGAAATACATATATCACGATACGTTTCCTTTTGTCCGGATCTCCGCGTATTCTGTGTGCCGTTTCCAGAGCCGCAAAACTGCTCCGCAACCCACGACCGCCGGTACCGCAATCGCAACCGTTCGACCCCAAATACAAATAAATGACCGAAATGGGGAAAAGTAAGCAGAGTGGCGTTCCCTGTCCGGGGGCACTTGTGTCGCGCTGGCTCTGCTTGCTTATTGTTGATTATTGTACCTCGTAGAATCGTCGCCTCGGTTTGTTTTTGGTCGGAATCAGCGTTGCTTACATGATTAAAAGCGGGGCTTTTAGTTGCCCTTGGTAATTTATACTCGTTTGTCGTGTTTGGTGTTTCATGGAAATGGAAGATTTGATGAATTTATTACCGAAAACGAAACTGGGGATTGGGAAGACCGTGCGGTTAAGGTTGTAGAGAGGTGTGACGTTGTGGGTGTGAGGTTACATGGAAAATCCATGTCGCAAGCTTCCAAGGTAGTTTTTCCTGAAGATTTCTCCATTTTTCCAGCATAACATCGGTTTGGTTTGGCTACCTGAACTGTTCTACTTTTTGGCTCATTCTCAGTTCTACTAAAATAAGTCCATTCCAGCTCAGATATCCCATAGAAGTGTCACTAGCTATTGGCCTAACATTTCTATAGTCAACTTATTTGAAAACTATATCATCAAATCTTCTAAACGCCTTAATATAGTGTGACCTCAGAACATGATATAAGTCCTAGCTTCTAGGTTAGGGACTGCTCACTAGTTTTGGCTGTCTATATATAAATAAGCAAAGACAAAACGATTAGGTACCATTTCCTCATCTGTCTCTCAAACGATTTTCTTCATTTTTGTTTTGTTTACTAGCTACTGACGACCTTCAGTGCAGAATGCTAATATTAATTTATAATATTGGTTCATTCATTAAAAAATATATAATAAAAATTCATTATTTACGTCCATACTGTCAATGCCAAACTACTGATAGTGGCGCCGCCGCCAGACGGTCAAAACTCAAAACAGTGAGTAATTATATTTAGACGGACCGATCGTTAGATGCTGTTATATACTTAGAGCATGTACTTCTGGAAGTGGCATGCAAGCTTTGTTGTTGTTTAGTGGCAAAATAGTCAATGTAGTAGATCAGTTTTGATTTTTCGGACGCGTTACAGTAACTTTCATATTAAATATTCTGAGTTTTATGTGAATTTAATTATTTGATTAATATATTATTATCACAACCTTCCCGAAGGTATTGTGTAAAAAATTGCCAGACAGCGGACAATAGAGAATGTATTAAATATTTAAGTTCTCCTAGGGTTGTTGGCCCTCTCTTTTCTTTAATATCCCTGAACTTGATTGAAACCGCAAATGATAAAAACTTTTAGCTTGCAAAGAACAATCTTCCAATTATTATATCGAATATTTTGCCAGGAGCGAATCCAGTCAAAAATTTGGGGGGTCATTCATTTGTCAAAAATATTTCGAATACCGGTATTTGATTGAATTTTTATTTTCTTTTTATTTCAATAGATTTGTCAATATGAGTGAACAATTTTGGTTATTACATCCACTTCCCCGATTTCTCCACAACGCTGTTTCTTATAAAAACATACATTTACAATTTCATTAAATAGGGTGGACTTTCGACAACTGGGCGACAAGTAGTTTAATTTAAACGGTGAACGTTCCAGAGTTCTGGAAACTGTCTAAAAGCTCTCCTCTGCACAAATCCAGCAACAAAGAACTATAGACATACCGTCATTATTCCGAAGTATTTGAGATCTGCATTTATGATGAAATTTTTCCTATCGTCAGAACATATACCTACAAGCTATACACTCAGTAACAGGAGCAGCCATTGACTGTAAAAGTCAGATAGACGTAGATTATACTGAGCCAAAACTCAATCATCCAACTCTAATCGAAAAATCATTAGTCTTTGATTTCAGAAATTAGCGGGTTAAAAGCTTTAATTCATTTTCGTGTAATCACCAGCAGTTTGTCAGCTATAATGGCTTTAAGTCTAACATATTTTCTGTTACTTCAGGAGTACCGCAAGGTTCCAACCTTGGTCCTCTACTATTTCTCATATTCATCAACGACTTACCAAGTGTACTGTCTGAAACTCTTCTTCTCATGGTATCAGCGCTAAACATTTCTCGCAAATAATACCAACATAGTGGGATATTTTATCAAAGGGGCACGCAATTATAAACAAAATTTTTATTAGGTATCTGTACAGTAAGTTTTGATGTAAAATTCACGTGTGCCAAATTACCGTTTGTTTACCAGATTTGACGTCTCTCGATTTTTTTGTGGGGATTAGTTGAAGTCGACGGTATACACAACGGAACCGAAATCATCAGACGACCTAAACAAATAGAATAAGAGATACTTGTGCCAATATCTCTTTGGAAATAGAATAGAAAAACAGTTGATAGTGGCCATTTGGCACTGAGTAATGTGGCACATGTCAATTTTATGTCAAAACTTAGTATTTTCAAATATTAAAAGGGGGAAGGGACAATAAAAAACCTCAGTGTATTTAAATAGGCAAAGAAAAACCATTCGGTAGCTTTTTCTCTTCTGTTTATCAAGCAATTTTCTTCTTTTTTTGTTTTTTTTTTGTTTAGTAGTAACGAACGAGCCTAGGTGTTAGCGGTACAAAAATTTGGTAACAATTAGTATTAATTAATTGAATTTAAGAAATTATTGCATCCGATATTGACGACGTTTTCAAGTATAGCTGAACTACTTCTTTTAAAGTTGTTGTCGCTAGAGGACACCACCTTTTGATATACTCTGACAAATAGGACCTCAATAATGTTCAGAGTACCTAATTAGATCTAAATTTGGATCATTGGGCGACCGCCAGTGTCTACTGAATTTTCTTGAAACGTCATCGAATATGAAACCAAGACAAAATTGTCATCAAATTAATGACTTTGTAAAAATTATTTTAAAAGAATAACTTAGATAAAAAAAAATAAGGTATGCACATCATTTATCTCTTTGTCTGAGTTTATAAGATTAGCTAGAGGCCGTCACATATTAAATAGCAACTCTGGATAACAATAACTGATATCCTGTTGAAGCTAGATCCACGCCATTGTAGCACTAGTATAATTCACTATGTATATCCCAAGTTCAAGAAATTCAATTCTAGGTTCACAACCATTACTGTTGTTTGATATTATTTGGGACAAGAAGATTACATAGTTCTATACGATCTAGTACATCAAATGAAAAAGTAGATAAATAGATTTTCTAACAAAAACATTGCAAATCTGTTTTTAAGGCATTATTTGTAAAACTTACCATCATGAGTTGATCTTCGTGAGGTGTCATCCAAGGATGCGGGGGTGGCCTACGAGCACTCGGCCTCGGAAGCATCGGGGAAGCCCCTATTGTACGTTCTCTGCTAGCATCACGCATGGCCTTTCGTAGTCTGGCCTCTTTTGGGTTGTAAACATAATCTGAAACAAAACAGAAATTATGTCTTTAGTTTAGATTTTTAGATTTGAATTTAGTTCTTTCTATCTGTAGCAAATTATAAATCGTAGCCGTATAAGTGATAACGGAAAATATAGCAAATATATCAAGCTTATCAGATATAATAAATGAGATGTTGGTGGAGAACTAGGACTTTCAGGTGAACAAGCACACACAGATTTCAAGTCTGGAGCTGTTCCTGTCACTATGTAATTCCTGGATTAGAATGAGACGAAGGACGTTTCCAGGTTAACTGAACTCGCCAAAAAAATATTCAGTATTCACTTAAAGTACAAAGAAATGGCATATTCTATATTTTAAGTGTTAGAGTTAAAAGATCAAACTGAGAGACTGAATCATATACCTCATTTTCACAAATAGATGTTAAGGTTCGGCAGTTAAAGAACAATTTGCTCTTGATTGCAGCTTGCAGCTTTCCGTGATCCATTTATAAAAACAGTTCAAGTAATTGGCTGAATGTTTCACAGTGGGGCCCTATAAAACAGCAGGAAGATTTCCATAAATTAATTTCAGCTACTATCTATAAAGAAAGTTCAAAATAAACTGGGGAAAACTTGTAAGAATTTGAACCGAAGAACTTAGAGAGTTTATCATCCAAAGTTTTGACATTTGAATCAAACACACCGAAATCTCAACGGCATAAGACAATATTTTTTGCGGCTTACTTCTTTTGCTCAAATTTATTATTTATGAAATCATATTTGAGTACTTTGTGAATTCATTTTCTGTTAGATTATTGAAAGGGGGTTTTAAAAAGCAATCATCTCATGAAAAATGCGTTTACATATAGCTAAATTGGTGAAATTTTGAATTCCATTCAATATCTCTGACAGGTGAAGTTACCCTGAAAATTTCATTGTGACATTCTAGCCCAGGAGTTAAGGGTAACAGCAGTTACAAGGAATGGCTCCAGATTCGGAACCTCTATGTGGTAGTTTCCCCTAAAATCCTAGATGTCGGTCTTTACATCTCGCGTCTTCAAAAGTATCATTGTTCTTTAGCAACAATAAATTTTGTGAAATCATTGGGCAGTCTTCTCTTAAGCTCCGAAAATTATTTCTTATCGCTTTCCAATTTGACAATATTGCATCTATACAATATAGGAGAGAGCCATCTAGATCCTACATGGCGACTGAGTACATGAAAATCTCCATCTACAAATTCTATGAAAAATGAGGATATATTTTAAGGATTTCTCAGTGTTATAGAAATAAGAATTAAAGTTTTAAAATCGAACCAGATAAAATATAGTATTTTTAAGATAAAATTCGTCGCGTTTTTTTTTGTATAGTATTTCTTCTTTTTTAACGTTTTGTATGAATATGGTCTTGTTTAATAGAGACTTTCAAATTTTGGAAATGAATTCTAAAAGGAGGTCATATTGACCAATATCCCTAACATATTGTCGATTTTTCGAAAACTCCTTATGGATATATATAGTTTTTTAAGGTTTAATCTATAAAGGAAGATTCGTAGGTGATCTCATATACTTTTCTGCGACGTGCAACTTGCAGTTTTGCAGAAAATCGCCAAAAATTCCAAAATTCTTATCAAAAATTTCATCGAAATGACATAACGGACATTTCCTCATAAATATTTTAATTCCAATGTAATAGTGCGGTAATTTTAGGCACTGGAAGTATTAATTGCGAATTTGAAAATTTTCAATGTACATCTCAAGCATATAGGTAGTAAAGCATAGTATTTTCGGCTCCTTAAATCAATGAGTACCAAGCTCTTTTTTTTTGTATACCTGGCAAATACCTATTTAAATGAAAATTTTTCCATTTTGCGAAGACGGTGCTTTTGGTTGTCACATTCTCCCGGCCTAATAGAAAATTCAGTGACAACACATGTCAAATTCTAAAGTGCTATTTGGTTGCGTTTATACACAGGATGGTTGAGAATCATATACAGGATGTTTAAAATATATGCTGAAGTTGAATTATATTTATACAGTGTTATTAAAAAATTATTTATTTTATAGCCCATAAGAAGTTGCATAAAATGTGGAGAGGAATTAATGTTACACAGGACGATAATAATAAATGTTAAAAATTAAATAATTTATGGGGTAGACGGATTTGACTCCGTAAATATGGGATGGATTCTATTCCGTCCTATAGTTTACAGAAGGCAGCAAACAAATTTATGCTTGTCCGTGGGCAGTCGTATGTACAGGATGGTTGGTACATAGGGTGGAGTGGAATTATCTATAGTTATATAGAATTGTCAAAAAAGTTGAAAAAAGGTTAATGGCATGGTCTATAAGGCATAAATATATTTTGGGCTTATTAAGTCAACGCCTACTAGTACATTTTGTTCGTAAACCTTTACCAGTCAATTTAAATGAAACTGTATCATTGTGTAAAGTTAAGGCTTTCGATGTTACCTGGTTCTGTCTATTAAGGTTATACAAACAAAATAAAAACTAAAGAATGAAAACTACCTGAGTTAAAAAAAAACTAAAAAGTTGAAAATAAAACTAAAATCACCTTGAATTGCACTTTCCACTCTATTTGGTTTTTTAAAAAACCTTTTCCGACGCGTTTCGATATTAACTATCTTTTTCAAAGAACTCTCAGTCGGAAAAGGTTTTTTAAAAACCCAAATAGAGTGGAAAGTGCAATTCAAGGTGATTTTAGTTCAGTGAAATGAATTTCCAACAAGTATCGGCTGAATCAATCCAGTATTGAAAATAAAACATTTTTAAAAATTTAGGCTCAAAAAGTTTGACCGGTTTAAAGCAAGTAGTTTTGAAAAAAGTCGAGACTCAAGAGAATATTGTATTTTTGTAATTTTGCAAAAAAACTGTCTTTTTTTTCAAAATGGCTTAAATAACAGATAGGCAAAATTTTGTAGAGTACAAAGTTGTAGGTTTTGTTTTTTCTTTAATTTATGTTTTTTTTGTAGGATAATAAAACATTAAAAAATATGTATAACCGACTTCCACCTATAACTAAAAAGCTAAAAATAATTATAACAAAATACAACTCTAGCAAATAAATAGGAAGTAAAAAATGTAAACATTAAAAGGTGCTCATTCTGTACAAATTAATTACCTACCAATCTAGTATATTTTTGAAGTCGGTGCCAAGTAACAATCAAGTTTGATGAAGTAGTAGATAAGTACGCCATGAAGGATTTTATATTTGCTTGGCACCGACTTCAAAAATATACTAGATTGGTAGGTAATTAATTTGTACAGAATGATCACCTTTTAATGTTGACATTTTTTACTTCCTGGGTAGGTACCTAACAGCATTTAATGTGTTATTTATTTGCTAGAGTTGTATTTTGTTATAATTATTTTTAGCTTTTTAGTTATAGGTGGAAGTCGGTTATATTTTTTTTAAATGTTTTTCACGTACTTTATTACCTTGAAAAAGTATAAACCACGTTATTTCAAATAAATACAAAACTTTATTATAAGTATAAGTACGGATGGCAACCCTAGATAGGGATAGAATAGTCTGGAGATACAGATTTTTAAAAATTATTAACTAATTCTCTCATAAAAAAATACAATTGAACACTAACTGAACACTCTGAATAGTATTCAGAGTCTGTCAGACTTCACGTCAGGACCTGAGGTTTAAACCGAGAGAAACAATACAATCTAAAACTGCATTTTTACCAAAAATGGACCCAAATATAGTACATTAGACACATAGACAGAGCCCGTATTTGAAAACGTGGCACAATTATTTTTCGGTTGACTTTTCCCGAAAATAAGAAAAAATTCCCTGCGGCTTGATCTAATTATATCGCGATAGACTGTAACTTATATCCGTCCGCTGTTTTCCAAACAAAACATTTCGTCGGACCATTTCATCGTTCAATTTTTAATTAAAAACAATCAATAATTACCTAACAACATCACCTAGTTTTTCACCTTCGTGATAATAAGGTCGCGTTCAACGTAAAACTACAAACTTATCGATATAATAATAATAACCGTTGATAAGGTGGCGAGCGAGACTGAAAATTTTTTGATGATGTCGCCGTTTCAAAAATGAATCAGAATATAAAACAAACACGTGCGGTGCGATGTAATTTGTTATTGTTCGATAAGAAAATTGTTATGGCATTGTCGGTTATCCAATCGCTGTTACACCTGCGTTTTCTGTTTGATCTCTCGAATTGGGTGCCTCTCAGCAGGCAGAGATTATAGTTTCAATGACACACGGTTCAGTTTGAGCTACAAAGCCCAGTTTTTATTTAAAGTGATATACAGGGTGCTTAAAACAGTCATATTGTAATACATTGAATGGAGTTGGCCGTTACTTGGTGGAAGTTAGAGAACTCATGATTAAATTAATACACAGCATTACTGAGAATTCCACTTTATTTAATTATAGTCAGGAGAAGCTATAAAGTAGGGAAACAATTGCTACAGGTGCGTCTAAATAAAGTGAAAGTCAGTAATAATAATCTTCTAAATGTTACTTGTGGCATATTCTTGATTATTTTTTATGTGTTCTTGGGAAATAACACCACAGTTGAAAAAAAAATCTGTATATTCAAGATAACACCAAAAGTTTCTAAGTCTATTCTGACCTCGTTTTCAATGGCTTTAACACGTATTGAAAATATAAAAAGCAAAATGAAAGTTTGATATATGACATTTAAGTTCACATAAGAAAAAATTGTTGTTTCTAGATATACAGGTAGCACAAAAAGTTCTAAAGTATTGCAGTTAAGCAGTTTTAAAGTTGGAAGAACTTGAAAGAGTTGTCTTTAGAATGTATAAGTGGCGTTCCTAGGCACGACATTGATATAAGATAGCGCATTCGCCAAAAATGCGATCAAAGAATTCTATTGTTTCAGTGATCCCATTAACGTCATAAGGGAAAACCTAGGAAAAACCTTATGAACTATCCCGATATTGGGTTGTTCAAAATGTGGTTACCATTAATAATTTCTTCTTTAATTGTCGATAACCAGATACGATTAAATTCTACAGAAGTAGAAGCGATACAATCGTGTTCATTCAAAAGAATTAAGGCAGACTCTTTTATTTTTCGTTTTGTGTTATGTTGTTCTTTGTGAAGTATAGTTGAATTGTCAAATTGTATTTTATGGCCTAGGTCCCAAGCATGTTCACGAATTTTCGATTTTTCAAATTGTCGTTTCTTTATGTAATTCTTGTGTTCATTAATTCGTACGTTTAATGGTCTCGATGTTTCTCCAATATAAAATTTATTGCATTCGCAAGGACTCTTGTGTATGTAGTTTTTTGAGTTCTGAGTTTTGTTGGTTGGTTTTGTTTTCTATATTAGTGATTTCTGTGTATTTATATTTTGAATGCTACTTTGACAATAAATCTATTATATACTCTCTTCGAGGTGTCATTCCTTTGTACGCAAGACAATGTATATAATATATATTGTTTCTGGTTAGGGAATTAGGGAACCTTCATCAGTTGCGCTTCCCACAATTGATACATTTCGTTAAATTTGAAGACGCGAGATGTAAGACCGACATCTAGGATTTTCGAGAGAATTAGCACACAGAGGTTCCGAATCTGGACCCGTTCCGTGTAATTGCTGTTCTCCCTTAACACTAGTTCGTGTATTCCCCCGCACGGTCTGTCGGATTTGGTCGGCATAATCGTTGATTCCTTGGGGAGGTTCTTCTGGTCAGCCAAATGCCAAATCACAAGTTAATCTCAGCTCTTTTCCGGGCAATATGCTCATCTCAATCACGCTGGTTATGTTGAAGATCTTGGGTAGATGTTGTTCCAAGGTCCATTATTTCATCTGACTGGCGATGCAAATGTATGGTCCTCGTTGTTTCATCGTATTGACCTGGAATACAATGGATTCAAAGTTACGCCCTTGGTCTGAATGTTTTCAACACTCCATTCTCCACTCTTAGAGAGTCCCATTGATCCCATAATGACTCTTGGAAGCCTAAGTATCTGGCTACCTCGTCCTATCGTGGCCTACATGTCCCTCTCTTTTTGAGTGGAAGGATTGGTTTATGTCTAGTTCAGCCTTTTGGTCCTTGAGACATTTTTTGGTTGCCATCTGTGCGCGAATCTGTCGGATGGAAATACCCTTTCGATGTTCTGGCTTTAAACAATGTCCGCTTTCTGCTTTACAGTGTATTCTTTACAAGGCATCGGCATTATTGTGTGTGTTATAACATTTTTTTTTTCAGTGCAAAAATCACACAATATGTTCTAAATGATTTGTGGTAAGTATCCTGTTCTGTAGTGTACTGTAATTTTTGGTAGTAGAATATATCAGCGGAAAAAACATAAGAAATCTCTACATGGACTACAAAAAGTCATTTGATTCAGTTCCACATGATTGGCTCATTAAGGCACTGAAACTCTATAAAGTGAATAATTGTATTATTAACTGTTTAGAATATGCCATGTCCACCTGGCAAAACAAAATCTCACTGGATGAAGCCAACTGTTCTATACAAAATCACCCCATTCCAATCAGAAGGGGTATATTCCAGGGAGACTCTCTTAGCCCGCTGTGGTTCTGCCTTGCCATGAACCCTCTCTCAAACAAACTGAACTCGACTAATTTTGGGTTCAGTGTCAAACACAACAACATACAAGCATTACAGATAAACCATTTGTTATACATGGACGACTTAAAATTGATGGCAGCTACGAAACAACAGCTGCATGATATGCTTAAAATAGTAGAAGGGTTCTCTAGTGATATCCATATGAAATTTGGCCTAAACAAATGCCAAATTATTAATAAAGTTAAAGGCAAAATACAGCACGGGCACTTCGAAATGGGAGGTGGCACCTCAATTGAATCTATGGGGGAAGGTCATACTTATAAATACCTTGGAATAAAGCAGGCTCAACGTATTGATCACTTGACTATGACATAAAAATAAAATATAATAATGATTCAGGCTCAGTTACTCTTTCGGTATAGTTAATTGGTGCAAGACTGACACTGAAAAATTACAACGAAAAGTTCGAGTTTTACTAACAAAAGCTCAAGATCACCATCCAAAGAGCTCTGTTGAACGTACAACTTTGCCACGGTATGAAGGAGGAAGAGGATTGGCTGATCTAAGCAAACTATTAGATCAAAAAATGTCTGTCTTGCGTAGTCATTTCCAGAAACTAGCAGAATTTTCTGATCTACACAGAGTCATGTGCCAGGTTGATGACTCAACACCACTGCGACTTACACAACAACACGTCCAATTACACCACCAGACCACTGATCAGAAACTGCTGAAATGGTAAGAGAAGCCCCTTCATGGAAGACATATAAATGATGTCAACCAAGATTATGTCAACAGTGCAGCGTCGAACTACTGGTTGATCTCTGGTCATATGTTTCCTGAAACGGAAGGCTTTATATTGGCAATCCAAGATCAAGTTATCCCAACTAAGAAATATCTAAAGTACATCGTTAAAGACCTTTCTATTAACAACGACAGATGCAGGTACGGTTGCCAAACATCTGAGTCTATGCAGCATATCACAGGAGGTTGTCAAGCGTTCGCTGCAACTGATTACAAAGAACGACACGATGCTGTGGCTAAAATACTGCACCAGGAACTAGCACTGAAACTTGAACTATCACAGTCGGTAAGATTACCATACCATAAATACAAACCAGAATCTGTTTAAGAAAATAACAACTACAAGCTGTACTGGGAACGCACGATACTGACTGATCGGACTGTTGCCCACAATAGACCAGATATAGTTTTGGTAGATAAAGTCGCTCGGAAAACAACTTTAATTGACATAGCAATTCCTAACAACAATAATATAAATATCAAGCAGGCTGAGAAAATAACCAAATATAGGGAGTTGGAATTTCAAATAAAGACTCAGTGCGACATGAGCAACACACGAACTGTACCAATTGTTATGTCAACGACAGGACTAGTTCCAAAACATCTATTAAACAATTTAAAATACCTCGGTCTGGACGAACATCTTTACCAACAAATGCAAAAAGCCGCCCTGTTAGGACTCTACAGCGTATTCTTTATAAGGCATCGTCATTATTGTGTGTATTATAACAATATTTTTTTTCGCTGCAAAAATCCCATAATATGTTCTAAATGATTTGTGGTAAGTATACTGTTGTGTAGTGTAATTTTAGGTAGTAGAATATATCAGCGGAAAAAACATAATTATTATTATCAAATGTTTGAGTATTTTAGGACTAATATTTTTACTACAAATAAATAAAAGTCCCTACAATATTTCAATCATTTATAGTAATATAAATATGATTTATTCTCACTGAGTACTAATTATTTATCAGCCTGGGCTTCGATACTGAAATTTTTTGATGACGTGGCCGTTTAAAAAAAACCAATGAGAACATAAAACAAACACATATGATGCATTGTAATCTGTATTGGATAAGGAAATTGTTATGGCATTTGGTTACTCAATCATTGTTACACCTGTATTTCTATTTGATCTAAAATTGGCCTTTCAACGGCAGCTTATCACCTTCGTGACCGTTAATCATTTCAATTCTACAGTACAATCTGAGCAACAAAGCGCATTTTTACTTAAACTGATACGGTTTATGATGTGCCTGATTTGAGTCGGCTGAAGAAGACGGAGAAATGTTTTCTACTGTTGTATGCATTTCGTAGCGTAGAGAATATTAGTCATGATGTCGCAATCAGTTGTTGTTGTAAGTGTTGTTATGCGAATAGTTCACTAATGAGTAATGGCAAACATAATTGTTTTTAATGCTATGTGAATTTTTGGAGTTGGAGTTCCTTAAGAACCGATTTTAATTTGAAACGTCCCATTGCCATATTTTGATGGGAAGTTTTTTAAAAATTTCGCTATTTCTCGAGAACCAATGGTGTATTACTTGAACTTGATATGTATATTTTTCGAAAATACTTTGAGAAAAATTCACTATTTTTCAAAAATCGAAAAAAATTCAAGCACGAAAATTGTGACAACTATCTAAATTAATAGAGAGATGATCCGTCATTTTGCACAATTTTATTTTTGGATAGGTGGGGGTAGGCACTGAAATATTTCTATTATTATTAAAGAAACTCAATTCTTTTTGTTTTTATGTGTTCTTGGGAAATAACACCCCAATTGAGACAGAAAATTGTATATTCAAGGAACTAAAGGTCTATTCTGACCTCGTTTTCAATAACATGTATTGAAAACATAAAATGCAAAATGAAAGTTTGAAATACAGGGTGAGAATATTTTTTTTGATGATCTGTATAGAGATCTCGGAAACTAGCGGAGATAGAGCAATGCTTAAATTAGGAAAGATTTGCAGTTTTACTGGCCCAATTTAATGACACTTTCGGATTTTTGTAAAAAGTCATGGCGTACCAGATATTTTGAAAAAACGAAATTCTGTCGATTTAGTCAAATCCCTCTAGGTCCTTTGTTTTTGTTTGTATAAAAAAAGTGTAAATATCAAAATTGAAGGGAATTGTATCCCGAATATGATTGTCATGTCCTCGTTTGCGTGACAGCTCTCGTTTTCGAAATATGACACAAACTTATCTTTTTTGAATAGAAACCATAGTTGGCTATGACCTCAAAAAATCGGACATTTTTAGAGCTTTTTAACGATATAATACTCGATATAGTTAATCATAAAAATAACGGAGTTATGGATGCTTTTCTTTCTTATTTTCACTTTTAACGTAGGTAGCCATGAAAAAGATTATTTTCACTTTAACGTTTCCTCATTTGAGAGTAATTCCATTAGTAGTGCTGAACTGACAGTCGATATTGACAAGTTTTCGTGATGAAATGGAATATTCTAACGAAGAAAAACTGAATATGGTGGAATGTTATATCATATGCCATAAAAATTCAGTTCGTGCAACTGAGAAATACTTTCATAGATATTTTAATCGTCGTCAACCTGCTCTATGTACATTTAAGAGGCTTTATGACACGTTTACGCACATATGGATCTTTTACTAAACCACCAAAGGAACGTAATCAAATTAACGAAGCAGCACAAATAAATGTTTTGCCAATAGTAAATCAAAATCCATCTACATCAACTCGTGAGATTGCGGCAGAAGCTGGCACATCTCAACGAACTGTAGTAAAAGTAAAAAATTTATGAGGTGCGCTAAAAAACAAAGTATACAAAAGTAAGTATGAGACAGTTGGTGACCTAAGGGAGGAGGTATTACAAGCAATTGAAGAAATTGATAGGCGGTCTGTGAGGAAAGCGGTAATGTCAATCTTAAAAAGATGTAATTTATGTCTAAATAACAATGGTGGACTTTTCGAACATAAATTGTAACCATTATTACGTAATTTAATTTTTTAAGTGTTTAGTAAGTATCTACTTATTGAGTTTATTCGTTATATCTGATATACCTAATAAAAAAATCGTTCAATGTTTTTTGGAATAGTTATTAATAAATCAATCTATTTCATGGCTAACTACGTTAAAAGTGAAAATAAGAGAGAAAAGCATCCATAATTCCGTTATTTTTATGAATAATTATATCGAGTATTATATCGTTGAAAAGCTCTAAAAATGTCCTATTTTTGAGGTCATAGCCAACTATGCTTGCCATACAAAGAAAGGTAAGTTTGTGACAATCATATTCGGGATACAATTCCCTTGAATTTTGATATTTACACTTTTTTTATAAAATCAAAAACAAAGGAGCTAGAGGGATTTGACTAAATCGACAGAATTTCGTGTTTTCAAAATATCTAGTAAGTCATGACTTTTTACAAAAATCCGAAAGTGTCATTAAATTGGGCCAGTAAAACTGCAAATATTTCCCAATTTAACCATTGCTCTATCTCCGCTAGTTTCCGAGATCGCCATACTGATTATCAAAAAAACTCCCTCTGTATATGTTTTTCCCGAAAAAAAATAGACTATAACCATCTCCAGATTTCCATCTATCTCTATAGCAAAATTCATTATAATCGATTCAGCAGTTTAGCCAGGAAAGCGTAACAAACAAACAAAAAACTCCGTTTCGCTTTTATAATCTTAGTTATGATTTATGACTTTCTTCATTTGTTCGTAGCAACACAAATTAATATTCACATTGTGCACATCTCACCATGATTTCTTATCTTTAAAACTAACAAATGAATTCAAACAATTTTAACCTGTAACTTCACGAAAAGAAACACCGTCTTATCACTTAAAAATTATCCTTTCCATTATGCGAAACTTCTATACCGCTTAAAACATCTTTGCGAAAACTTTTTAACTCTTCAAAACTCCACCGATAACGGTAAATACTTCTAAACGAAGTACAATGGCTATAAAGTCACGATGAATTTAACTCCGAATTCTTTTGCCTAATAAAAGACGAAATAGTAAAAGAAGAAATCGAGCGAGGAAAATGAGAAGTTTCCCAACAAGTTTTCGTAACTATCAGAGTTGGAGGAAAAGTTCCGGAGGAACTTTAACATGCCTATTAGGCAAAACGTGTGTGCATTTCTATTTTTGTGATATCTTTAATAAATTCTCCAACTGTGAACAAACAGAAGTTGAACCGAGTCGTCCACCTACGCATTGTAGTCCAGGTGGTTTACAGAACATAAATCTTTTAGTGACAATATTACTTTTATGGAGTTTTGGGAAATCAGACCAAATTTCAGAATAATAACTGAATAATAATTTCTTTGCACCACTTTAGTTGTTGCCTTCGATACTCAGCGGTCAGAGGTAGCACAAAATGGGGTCGATAATGCTGCACTCCAAAAGACCTTGTAGGACGGTAAACCATTACAAGATGGGCTTACTCTCCTAACCACTGATTAGCTAAATTTCGAGTTGTCAAAAATCGGGTTTGTTTTTTGGTATATTAAAAAAATTGTACAAAACGACTACAATATTAATTTATAAAAAAAATACATGAAAAAACATTCACCCAAATTTTAATCATTTTTTTTTTACTCCTTACTGTAGCATCTATGTTTTACCAAAACAATATTAAAATTAAAAATCTCTTTCTGGGTGTTGGGATTTTTTTGTCGGTGAATATACAGGGTGTGTTTTTTTTTTGATGATCAGTATGGGGATCTCGGAAACTAGTGGAGATAGAGCAATGATTAAATTGGGAAAGATTTGGAGTTTTACTGGCCCAATTTGATGACCCTTTCGGATTTTTGTAAAAAGTCATGGCTTACTAGATATTTTGAAAAAACGAAATTCTGCCGATTTAGTTAAATCCCTCTAGCTCCTTTGTTTTTGATTTTATAAAAAAAGTGTAAATATCAAAATTGAAGGGAATTGTATCCCGAATATAATTGTCATGTCCTCGTTTGCGTGACAGCTCTCCTTTTCGAGATATGACACAAACTTATCTTTTTTTGAATGGAAACCATAGTTGGCTATGACCTCAAAAAATCGGATATTTTTAGAGCTTTTCAACGATATAATACTCGATATAGTTATTCATAAAAATAAAGGAGTTATTTATGAATGGTTTTCTCTCTTATTTTCACTTTTAACGTAGGTAGCCATGAAAAAGATTGTTTTCACTTTGACGTTTCCTCATTTGAGAGTAGTTCGTGCAGCTGAGGAATACTTTCATAGATATTTTAATAGTCGTCAACCTGCACTATGTACATTTAATATGATAGTTTACGCAGATATGGATCTTATACTAAACCACCAAAGGAACGTAATCAAATTAACGAAGCAGCACAAATAAATGTTTTGGCAATGGTAAATCAAAATCCATCTACATCAACTCGTGAGATTGCGGTAGATACTGAAAGCGCACAAGTTCCACCCGTACAAACTTTCAGTTTCTTAAACTTTGCATGCTGGTGACGAACATCGACGTATTTTGTTTTGTACATGGTTTAGAGACATGTGCCTGGACAATCCACAGTTTCCACTAAAGGTGTTATGGTCAGATGAAACTAGATTTACTAACTGCGGTATGTTCAATAGACACAATGAGCATATCTGGGCTAAAGAAAACTCTTTCCATGTAGAACAAAGACGACCCCAGATAAAATTTGGTTTTAATGTCTGGTGTGGTATCATAGGGTCTACTATTCTGGGGCCTTTTATCTATGACGAATCACTTACTGGGGAGCGCTACTTGCATTTCTTGCAATACACTTTTCAAGACATGTTTCATAATTTGAATTTGAGAACTCGTTTAGAAATTGAGTGGTTCCAACATGATGGAGCACCTTCTCATAACTCGTTATTAGTAAGACAACACTTAGATAATATCTATCCAAATTGGATTGGAAGAAATAGAGCACGCGAATGCCCACCCCGATCTCCCGATTTGGCAGTTAAAGACTTCTATTTATGGGGTGCACTAAAAAACAAAGTATACAAAAGAAAGTATGAGACAGTTGGTGACCTAAAGTAGGCGGTATTACAAGCAACTGAAGAAATTGATAGGCGGTCTTTGAGAAAAGCGGTAATGTCAATCTTAAAAAGATGCAATTTTTGTTTTTGTTTTGTAGAGAAGTATTCTCGAATTGATTGTTGGTGCGAGTTTTGAATATTTTGTCTGTTCATTGGGATTTTCTTTCTCACGTCTTTTCTGTAACATATACGAAATCCTGATTTGTAATGGAAACAAAGTGTACCTAGTAGGGTCGTCAGATTCACAATCGTGAAGAAGTTTTTGAGAAATTTTCAGTACATGGAATCAGCAGCTTAAGGTAGTTTCACACACAACGACTAATCGCAGGATAAAAAGGAGCTTCCTAGTGAACCGATGTAATTATTTAAAAATGTATCTTAAAACATAGAAATGTTTTTTTAAATTAAGTAACGACATACATTCAAAAACGAGAAACTTATAACGATTTCACCTAATGAGCACTATTATTTAGATCTAAATGTGGTGAATCATGGGGTTGTAAAGATAATATAAAGGAATCGTATTCATTAAAGTACAATTTGGCAAATAGACAGTTAAAAGATAAAAGACCTAAGAAAGAATTTTCGAAAATTCACATTTTAAGCAGGGAAGTGGCGTGAGCGGGTGCTGAACTTTGTATGAAATTTTGTATGGCAATTCATGACAGTTTCTCAAAATTCTGAATATAAAGAGATATACTTAAAACATTTGGAAGACTAACAAAGGCCCCAACTTCAACTGTTACATCTATAATATTAACACAAATTATAATTTTGTGTATATGTCCTATTTTTCGACCTGATCCTTAATAGTTGATCACTAAATAAATAATCGATATTTCACTTGTTTTACCTGAAGGCATGAATCCTTGCCAATGCTGCGGTGCGTAATAAGGACTGGCCCCGTAGTAATCATGATAAAGGTGTTGTCCGTAGAAGTCCCCGTGGTAAGTGGGGAAGTTCTCAGGGAAGTACTGCGATCCATAGTACGGCTGATGATGTCTGTAAGACATGTAATTGCAGCAGTCCATCCTGTTTGCGAAGACTGTTTTTCGTTTGGCACTAGATTATTTTATTGGAAGAAAACAATATAGGAGTATTTCACTTTTTTACGCGCTCATTAAGTCTTTTTTGATTATTATTGGTTTATTGCATGAGAATAACACTTCCTGAATAGTTGCGAACACTTTTCTACTTCTGTCGACAGCGACATCTGACGGGCAAATTATAAAGTGAATTTGTGAGAAATGTGAAAGCGTTCGGAGGGTTTTATTGTTAACAGTTGACCAACAATTTACCAGATATAGTTGCTTGATAAGCCACTTACGTTCTTAAAAACCTTAGGCCAGCCGTAAAATGTGACGCAGCTTCGTGAGGTGAGTCAGGGCGAGAATTTGTAATCCACGTAAATATATGCAGCTGTGTCACGTCACGTTACATTGCCAGATATCGCAGTCGCATTATATTTACGTGAATTACAAATTCTCACCGTACGAAGCTGTGTCTCAGTTTGCAGCTGGCCTTGCAGTTTGATACCAATTTCTTTCGCATAACAGACATGGCAAGTGTGTTGTTGATTTTATGTTGATTTTGTGTTAACTACTGACTGACAAGAAAATCGTAACACCCAGAAAGAGATGTTTAAATTTACAGTGGTGCAGAGAACAACAACATTGGACTGTGGAATTTAAACCCTTGATTTTTTTTTATTCAAATTTTAATCATGTAGTTCTACTATATCATCAATGTTTTCCCAAAACAATCATAAATTTAAACATTTCTTTCTTGGTGTTGCGATTTTTTGTCAGTGACTTTACTTCCAAATATAAACAGGCAGATTCGATAAACTATGAAATTTGTGTTATTGTACCGGATTGATTCTAATATATAACGCTTTAAAAATTAAATATTGCCATATATGCTTGGACATGTCGATGTGTATTTATATTGCCGTTATTGGTCTAAGGAGAATCCTCACTGGATGACAGAGAAACATACACAATATCCTGAAAAAGTTAATGTTTGGGCAGGAACTATCGTAGGTCTCTTTTACATTGATGGCAACGTGAATGGAGATAAATATTTATAACTGCTCCAAAATAATGTCGTGCCAACTTTGACAAACCTTATCCAGTAAAGTCACAAGTTCGTGTCAATACAATATGGTTTCAGCAAGATGGAGCACCGCCCCATTACGAAATCAATGTCCGGCAATACCTGAACCAAATTTTCCCAAATCAATGGATCAGGAGGCGCGTATCGATAGAATAGCCAATACGATCTCCTGATTTGACGCCATTGGACTACTTTTTGTGGGGATATCAACAGTACTGTTGAGTAACGTTAGAAGACATTTCTACAGGGTGAGTTTTTTTTTTGTTGATCAGTATGGAGATCTCGGAAACTAGCGGAGATAGAGCAATGGTTAATTTGGAAAAGATTTGCAGTTTTACTGGCCCAATTTAATGACATTTTCGGGTTTTTGTAAAAACTCATGACTTACTAAATATGTTGAATAGGCGATTTCTGTCGATTTTGTCAAATCCCTCTAGCTGCTTTGTTTTTGATTTTATAAAAAAAGTGTAAATATCAAAATTGAAGGAAATTGTATCCCGAATATGCGTTTGCGTGACAGCTCTCGTTTTCGAGATATGACACAAACTTATCTTTTTTTGAATGGAAACCACAGTTAGTTATGAGCTCAAAAAATCGGAAATTTTTAGAGCTTTTCAACTATATAATACTCGATATAGTTATTCAGAAAAATAACGGAGTTATGGATGCTTTTCTCTCTTATTTTCACTTTTAACGTAGTTAGCCATGAAATAACCATAATTTGAATTTGAGAACTCGTTTAGAAATTGAGTGGTTCCAACATGATGGAGCACCTGCTCATAACGCGTTATTAGTAAGACAACACTTAGATAATATCCAATCCAAACTCTTGGATAGGAAGAAATGGCCCACGCGAATGGCCACCCCGGTCTCCCAATTTGGCAGTTATAGACTTCTATTTATGGGGTGCGCTAAAACACAAAGTATACAAAAGAAAGAATGAGACAGTTGGTGACCTAAGGGAGGCGGTATTACAAGCAATTGAAGAAATTGATAGGCGGTCTGTGAGGAAAGCGGTAATGTCAATCTTAAAAAGATGCAATTTTTGTCTAAATATCAATGGTGGACTTTTCGAACATAAATTGTAACCATTATTATGTACTTTAATTTCTTAAGTTTTTAGTAAGTACCAACTTATTTAGTTTTTTCGGTATATCTGAAACCTAATAAAGAAATCGTTCAATGTTTTTTAGAATAGTTATTAATAAATCACTCTATTTCATGGCTACCTATGTTAAAAGTGAAATTAAGAGAGAAAAGCATCCATAACTCCGTTATTTTCATCAATAACTATATCGAGTATTACATCGTTGAAAAGCTCTAAAAATGTCCGATTTTTTGAGGTCATAGCCAACTATGGTTTCCATTCAAAAAAAGATAAGTTTGTGTCATATCTCGAAAACTAGAGCTGTCACGCAAACGAGGACATGACACTCATATTCGGGATACAATTCCCTTCAATTTTGATATTTACACTTTTTTATAAAATCAAAAACGAAGGAGCTAGAGGGATTTGATAAAATCGACAGAATTTCGTTTTATCAAAATATCTAGTAAGCCATGACTTTTTACAAAAATCCGAAAGTGTCATTAAATTGGGCCAGTAAAACTGCAAATCTTTCCCAATTTAACCATTGCTCTATTTCCGCTAATTTCCGAGAGCCCCATACTGATCATCAAAAAAACTCATCCTGTATGTTATTATGAAATAATCAGTATTACGTACTAGGTTTTTAGTGTAATGTAACGAATTTGCAAAATAAAATAATTCTCTTTTTTTAATGTTAATTTTTCTAATAAATCTGTAAACACTTAATATTTCCGAAACAGTTGAAGATAGGTATAGGACGTTGTAGATGAATTATGTCTAGAATTATCTGGAGAATCCAAAAATAAATAATATACAGGGACTTGCATTTAAAATAAGAAAGTTGGTATTGGTCAGTGTCAAATGATACACCCTTATTTTTGTTTGTTGAAAAACTGCTCATTTAAAAATACAAATCGACATGTCCAAGCGTTTTTCCCAACTGCCCTCCTTTATTCGTTATCGAATTTATTTAGTTGTTCCACACTGTATGTTATACCACGTTGACTAATATGTAGTTATTAAAAAATCCACACTGTATATCACAAAATTAGATTTTTTTATTATCCCCAAAACGTACAGATATGCTAACAATGAGATCAAGTTAGGGACTTTATAAAGGACTTACTTCCCCAGTCACAGATGTGAAACTGTAAACAAGCAACATTTGACTACTTCATTAATAATTAAAATTATTGGACATCAACGCAAGGCAAAATACTGTTTACAGAAATGATGAAACAGTATGAAACAGTGACACACTTTCGAAACCCAAATAATAAAAGCAACGTGAGTTTTACCCAATTTTTTTTAATGCTGACACGATGGAAACTAAAAAATAGTAAAATGATTACGAAAAAACTATACGTAATATTTGTCGCATCAGTTTTCTTTTATGATCGGAAATAATACGTAAAAATTGACACGATACCTAAAAATAACAAAGATTTAAATATATTTTTTTGTTAAGCTTCAACACAATCGTCTCATTAGTTGTTGACGCCAAATTCCGTAACAAAACTCGAATTATTATGCAAATCACAGGAACATAAAGATCTGAGTGTCAATAGGCATTGGAGATTATTTACTGAGAGATTGGTTTGACATTGAATAATGTATTTAGTTGTTGATAAAGATGAGCGGGTATTTGATAATGTAGAGGCTAATAAATTATCTATAAGTGGTAAAGATCTCAATAGAGGAGTCAATGAAGAACTACGTAAAATAGATAACAATTTTCGGAAGTCTTCAAGAACAGCTCCAATTCTAATGAAACTGAAGCCAAACGTCTAGAAGGAGGCCCACATTTACAAATAATAAAATAAATCACTACTAGTAGTAGTGAAATGAAAAAAAATTGCTTTGTTCTGAGACTTCGTTTCGACCAATATGACTTAGATTTCTGTGCACAATTTTTTTAAATATCTTTAATAGAAAAATAAAAAAAGCACGTTAATTTGTATTTACGTGGGGACACCTTTTATACGTATCGGTCTATTTTTTCCAATCTTCTGATACATCATTTTTAGGGTTCCGTATATACAATATACGGATACCCTTATAATATCACTCAGGATTTCTGCCTCTGTCACATCACAGCAATTTGCTCCTAAACTACTGGACGGAAAAGGTTGACATTTGGTATCAATGTATAGTTTGGTGACCCGATCAGGAGTACATATCGTAAATGAAGGAATTTTGAGTTTAGGGGTACTTCTGTGGGGAAAAACTAAAAAAATCGACCGTCCCCACCCTGGTCTCCGAAACTACTGAGCCTAAAATTTTGAAAAAATATAGGAAATATAGAACGTTGCCCGAACTTTACAGGAAAAATAAGGAGAAACCATTAATATTAATTTTGAGGGGCAAATTATAGAATTAAATAAAAATTTAAAAATAAAAAAAATTTCAAACGCATCATGTAATATATCAAATGAAAGGTCTCATTCTGGAGAACACAAATATATTTTTTTTCATATTTAAAAAAAATTATTTAAAAAGATATTAACGAAAATATACCAAAATTTACCCATTCCCCCCCTCTTATCACCGAAACTATAAAACGTAAAGTTTTGAAAAAAAATTAGAGGTATAGGTTCTGATCTGAAATTTACTGGAAAAATAAGGAGAAACCTCTACTTTTAATTTTGGGGGCAAATTACAAGAATTAAACGGAAAATATAAAATTAAAATTGTTTCTAACCCATCTTGTTATATATTAAATGAAAGGGCTCATTACGCAGAAAGCAAATATATTTTTTTCATATTTTTAAAATAAATTAATTAAAAGATATTAACAAAAATATTTAAAAAATTACCCATTCCCCCCCTTATCTCCAAAACCATAATCTGGAAAATTTTGAAAAAAAATGGAGGTATAGCCCCTCACCTGAAATTTATTGGAAAAATAAGGAGAAACCCCTAATATTTATTTTGGGGGCAAATTATAGAATTAAATGGAAAATATAAAATTAAAATTGTTTTTAACCCATCATGTTATATACCAAATGAAATGAAGAAATCAAATATATTTTTTTCATATTTTTAAAATAAATTAATTAAAAGATATTAACAAAAATATAAAAAAAATTACCCATTCCCCCCTAACTCCGAAACCATAAGCTGGAAAATTTTGAGAAAACAAGGGAGGTATAGCCCCTCACCTGAAATGTACTTCCATTTTTAGACGTGTTGGTTGACTGATCAAACAACAATTTCACTACAAGCATTTATAGGAAACCAACGCATACTAATAGATATTTGAATTTTTATTCGAATCATTCTTTAAATGTAAAAAAGGAGTCATTAAATCCTTATATGACAGAGCCAAAGAAGTTTCAGCAACAAAGGAAATTTTTGAGAAAGAGTTATGTTTGATAAAGGAAGTTTTAGAACAAAACGAATACCCAAGAAATTTCATAAGCAAAACAATTTACCAAATCGAGAAAAAACAAAGAAGCCAACAAACGACATAAACAACACACAATACTTCCAATTTAAATAACAACACACAAACTGATATTAACTCTACAATTATAAACGTTATTCCTTATGTTTCCGGCCTCTCCGAAAAAATTAAACCTATTGGCAATAAATACCTAGTAAAAACGATTTTTAAAACAAATAATACTTTAAGATCAAATTCGACAAAAACAAAACCGGAAAACGGTACTCAAAGTTCAAAAAATTGTGTGTACAGTGTACCTTGTGCCTGCGGAAAGACATATACCGGTGAAACATCAAGACCTCTCCAAACTAGAACAAAAGAACAGCAATACAACGTCTCAAGAAGACATATAGACAGATCAAGATTGGCAAATCATGTACTCACGGATAATGGTACACACAAAATGGACTGGAATAAGACAAAAATACTACTTAAAGAAGAACATACCAAAAAAAAAGAAAAATCAAAGAAAGTGTCTGCATGTTGAATAATGGAGAAATTGGGACACCCTCTGTAGAGATACCGGTTGCATGGCAACAGCTCCTGACGAATGAACATCAAAAAGGAAACTTCAATGTCAATTAATCAGTCAATTGACATTGCCAAAAAAAGTCAAGCGAAGAATATAGTGCAAAACATTCAGACAAACATTGTTCGACAACGATTCCTGATAAGGAATCGAAACGTCACAAAAAAAAACAGATAAAAACCATTGCGAGGAGAGAAAATCCCAGATGAACATTCAAAATAATCATTTACCTCCTTAATCATTTAGAAACTACTATTTCCGCTATTGAAATTTCCTTTCGAAAACTCAAAATAGTGAAGTAGGATTTTGTAGTTATAGCTTTGATCAATATTAAGTAGACTAAGGTAATTACTCTTAGTGATAACTTTAATATATATTTTTTCTATAGATTAAACATACCACAATAGAGTGTGAACTATGTTTGTTATTTTTTTAACTTAAAAAATTCATACAACAAATATCAAAGTCTATTAGTAATCATTTTAATTTTCCATTTCATATTTTTACAAGTATTATAGCTAAATAATTGGTAATTTCAGCCTTTGTTATTTTTTCCAGAAATAAATTAATAGCGTTTACAGTTTCAGATCATGAATTCTATAAACTTACACGCCAGTGTCATCAGCATAAGCAATAATGTTGTTACAGGATATTATTGTAAATAAAGTAGATCGTTAACATAGATTTAAAATAACAGTGGTCTTAAAATGGTACCCTGAGGCACACATTAAAAAATTGAATTTTTTGAGTATACTGCCGTTTCCTGTCATGTGGCGAACAATTTCTCAATAACAAGAAAATGCCACACAGCCACTTCAGTCTTGAGTACCGTATTTAAAACTTTCTATGTATGTTACTCATACGTAAAGAAACATTTGTTTAAGTTCTTTATTTTTGCACAAAAATCAAACTTTTTATTAAACATTTTTTCGAGTCTGAACAACGTAAATGATATTGGAAATGTGCGAATATTTTTATAAAACTTTACCAGGTTAAAAAAAACAAGAGCATATAGCATATCTACAAAAACACTAGGAAGATAGTACGTTCCAAGATTGTCCACTTTACTAGCGAAGGGGGCGTGGACATACACTAACGATTTTTTTCAAGACAAATCGTCGTCTTTTATTTAAATTTTGTACACAAAAAGCTTACTGAAAAAATCCCCATAGTTGAATTTTGACTTGAGTTAATTGGTTCTGTTAAAAAAGTTTCGTTAAAAGTTATTTATTTTTTTTATAATCAGGTCAAAGGTAGAGTTATGCAAAATTGTGTCATTAATTTTAGAATCTCGTATTATATTTGTAATAAACTTTTTTAAACACGAAGAAAATTGTTGGTCAAACGGAACAAGTTATCTGCATGATTTCGTTTTTCTAAACGCGAATAATTTTCGTTGTTTCATGGAAACATCGAGCTAATGAATTATCGGTTAATCTGCCAATCGATAGCCAGTAATTATCCTACCGGTTGGTTTAACAAAACTAAAAATCGATGCATACATCGGAAAGAGCCCCGCGAGAGACCATAGCAATGCAACTGAAAAATCGATCAACAAACAAATTTTCACAAAACATTACCATGCAGGTAACACAATTGTTCAAAACAAAACCCAATTCCAACATCTCTCACAAATTCCCAAAACTACAAACTCAAAAAACAAACCAACCATGACACGAAACAATTTTTCAAAAACACGCACGTATCGAACGTTTCGCGCCAAAAATTTCCACCGCCTTACCGCGACAGTTCGCCGGAGCGGTCAGCGCTGTACGCGATCGACAAATGACTATCGCATCGAGTGTGTGTGTGTGTTGCCTGCCTCGTGTGAGAGTGTGCGGAAGCGCAGTTGGCGACGCCGACGCTGCTGGTCTCCGTCGCCAACTGAACGGGCGCTATCGGCCTCATGGCAAGTGGCACAATCGATACGGGCGCCGCGACGCCAAAGCCGAGACCGCCTCACCTCTCCACTCGATATACACGACGCGACGCTCGTTTGTTCGGCGGAGCGCCGATGCTGGCGGTGATGATGATCGCCGTGATGATGACGAAACGCCGGTCGATGATGAGGACAGGGCTCGAACGCCGGACGTCGGTCAGATAGGAGCGCGTCTTCGGGAGTTAGTTTCCACGGGAAATTTGAATTTTCCGCAAACGTTTCCATCTGAATGGGGGTCGATTGCGAAAGAAAACTTTGGAATTTAGAACGAACGAAGTCATTCAGAAAAAAGCAATTGCTTATATGTGCTAAAAAAAATTATACAATGGGGAAAAACAGTTTACGTAAACTAAGTTTGTTAATGTCACATTTGAGAAAAAGGTTGTATATTCCAAAAAGTCGTTTCAAAGTGTTAATTTGCATTCGTTGTCAATGATAAAATATAAGTTTTTAATTGAAAACTATATCGTTTTGAAAATTTTATATGACTTAACTAAGGAAATTAGCTGTTTTTTTAAATACTAGTGGTTGCCCAGTGGTTGAAATTCGACCCTATTTCATGAAATTGTAAAAAGTATAATTTTATAAGAAACAGACTTGTGGAGAAATCGGAGAAGTAGATGTAATGACCAAAATTGTTCACTCATATTGACAAATCTATTGAAATAAAAAGAAAATAAAAATGTAATCAAATATCGGTATTTGAAATATTTTTGACAAATGAATGACCCCCCAAATTTTTGGCTGGAACCGCGCCTGGCAAAACATTCGATATAATAATTGGAAGATTCTTCTTTGCAACCTAAAAGTTTTCGTCATTTGCGGTTTCAATCAAGTTCAGGAATATTAAAGAAAAGAGAGGACCAACAACCCTAGGAGAACTTAAATAGTTAATACATTCTCTATTGTCCGCAATTTTTTACACAACACCTTCGGGAAGGTTGTGATAATAATATATTAATCAAATAATTAAATTCACATTAAAACAGAATATTTAAAAGTTACTGCAACGCGTCCGAAAAATCAATACTGATCTACTACATTGACTATTTTACCACTAAAGAATAACAACGCTTGCATGCCACTTCCAGAAGTATATGCTCTAAGAATATATCTAACGATCGCTCCATATATAATTACTCAATGTTTTGAGTTTTGGCCATCTGGCGGCAGCGGCACTGTCAGTTGTTTGGCGTTGACAGTATGGACGTGAATAATGAATTTTTATTATATTTTATTTAATGAATGAACCTATATTATAAATTAATATTAGCATTCTGCACTGAAGGTCGTCAGTAGCTACTAAACAAAACAAAAATGAAGAAAATCGGTTGAAAGACAGAGGAGAAAATGGTACCTAATCGTTTTATCTTTGCCTATTTATATATACAAGGTGAGTTTTTTTTTGATGATCGGTATGGGGATCTCGGAAAATAGCGGAGATAGAGCAATGGTTAAATTGGGAAAGATTTGCAGTTTTACTGGCCCAATTTAATTACACTTTCGGATTTTTGTAAAAAGTCATGGTACGAGATATTTTGAAAAATCGAAATTCTGTCGATTGAGTCAAATCCCTCTAGCTTCTTTGTTTTTGATTTTATAAAAAAGGTGTAAATATCAAAATTGAAGAGAATTGTATCCCGAATATGATTGTCATGTCCCCATTTGCGTGACAGCTCTCATTTTCGAGATATGACACAAACTTATCGTTTTTTGAATGGAAACCATAGTTGGCTATGGCCTCAAAAAATCGGACATTTTTAGAGCTTTTCAACGATATAATACTCGATATAGTTATTTATAAAAATAACGGAGTTATGGATGCTTTTCTCTCTTATTTTCACTTTTAACGTAGGTAGCCATGAAAAAGATTGTTTTCACTTTGACGTTTCCTCATTTGTGAGTAATTCCATTAGTAGTGCTGAACTGACAGTCGATATTGACAAGTTTTCGTGATAAAATGGAATATTCTAACGAAGAAATACTGAATATGGTGGAATGTTATATCATATGATATAAAAATTCAGTTCGTGCAGCTGAGGAATACTTTCATAGATATTTTAAGCGTCGTCAAACTGCAGCTAATTGAATTTGAAAAAGATCGAACAATTGGTTTACGGGGGGCGGGTTTTTCATTTCGAGAAATCGCTAACCGCGCGAACAGATATTCTGGGCATTCAAAATCAGTTTTATTACTACACTGAGAAAAAGCATAGAAATGTTGGAACTCCTTGCTCAATTGGCAAATAGTCTATTGAATTGACTGTATTGCAGCGCTTTTGCAAATGTTTCTTTATAATAAATAGCTCCACACTCTTGATTATCCGTTCCAACACTTCATCTTTGTTGGTTTCTAAAAATAACGGATTTTATATGACCCCACAGAAAAAATCGACTGGCATTAGATCCGGGTATCTAGGTGGCCGCTCAATTTATTTCCTTCCAATCCACTGATTGGGACAGTGATCATTTAACTATTGCGTACTTGCAATAATTCTATCAGTTATAACCTCACAGAATTTAGTTTTTTTATCAGAATAGCTGTAGACAAGTTCATGATTCTGGTTTTAACAATGTGTTTTTGGTCAATCAATCTCTAAATCACTAGAATACATTTCCTCCAGGGACATGGAAACAAAATGAATTTGTGAGGTTGTGTGCGAGTATAAGTATATAGCGTAATTTTTAAAGCCGCGATCTAAATAAGAAATTCGTACCCTAAAATCTGTTGCGCTTAAATCCCTTATGCAGATTAGATGTTCAGTTAAGTGATGTGATTTCAGACTCCATTGGCTTTCAAATTTGAAAATTACAATTCATTAAAATTGAATGTTAATTAATTTTTTTTTTAGATAAACAGGCTTAAGAAAAAAATGTGGTTGCCAAAAAATTCAAACGGTTCAAAGTCTTAATCTGATTCGTTGGCCATGAATTCTGTGAATTGCCGTTTTTTGTTGTGTTTTATGGCCTAGGTCTCAAGTATGTTCACAAATTTTATATTTTTTTCAATTATCGTTTGTTGATTTAATTTTTGTGTTCATTTATGCGTAGATTTAGAGGTGTAGATGTTTGTCCAATTAAAATTTCTTTCTCCAAAAATTTTGTAAATGCAATTTCTTTGAGTTGTTAGTTATAATTGTTAGTTTTGTTTCCATATTTTCAGAACTAAAAGCTTTATTTCAAACATAATCTATAAAGGTAGACAGTTCCATGCCATAACTATTTTCCCACAAATAACTTGAACGACCTTAAATCCCATCTTGTATCGTCTCTAATCAATTGAAAGAGGGCCTCAATTGCTCGCACTGTCAAGCTTAAGAGAGTCATAAACGAGTTAATAGCGTCAAAGAGATTTTTTCCTCAAACTATTAACGATGTCATAAAAACGACTTTACGACTCGACGCAAGCGGGAAATGTAAATTTCCTCCCCGAACTTCCATACGGAAAGGCCCGTATCTAGCGATCTCTTCGGTAACAAATAGAGTGAGGACGTGGCGGAACGCAAAAACCGGAAAAATCGCATCGTTTGCTGTTTCATTCAAAAAAAGCTTCAGCCGATTGCGCCCTGAAAGCCGCTGACTTTATCACCGTATTTGGAATCAGAGACAAAAAAATGTCTCCTCTTGAATGGTATTCTTACTTGTTTAACGCTTCGTTTAAAATTCCCCAACTTTTTTGTTTTTTTATCTAAGGCTTCGTTTCAACACGTCCGTTTTACATAAGGACGACCACCCACGTTGATTTCATACCCTACTTTAAAGGGTAATTTTGAAGCGAAAGCACGGAATAATCAAACATAGAAGTGAAAGTCTTGTCGGAACCTTTGATGTTTTATGGACAAGATTTAGTGACTTTGAACAAGAATATGTCATTGCTTTGGCAGTAAATCCGTGCGATAAATTAAAAAAAACCTTCAGCGGATTGCGCCCTGAAAGCCGCTGACTTTATCACCGTATTTGGAATCAGACACAAAAACATGTCTCCTCTTGAATGGTATTCTTACTTGTTTAACGCTTGGTTTGAAATTCCCTAACTTTTTTATTTTTTTATCTAAGGCTTCGTTTCAACACGTCCATTTTACATGAGGACGACCACCCACGTTGATTTCGTACCCTACTTTAAACTTAGATCATTTACCATCTAGATATAGCCTGTCAAGCATAAAATCGTGGCAAAGCTAGAAAGACATAGAATAGAGACAGTAAGAGGCTATTTCACTTAGTGGGTGGATGGTCGGTGGACGCAGCCAATGAACAACATGCTTTATTGGAAGCAGCTTCCTACCGAGTGAAATAGCCTCTTGCCCTCTCTATTGCCCTCTCTCTCCTTAGTCTTACCACGACATTTGTGCACTGAAGGCTATCTCTAGAAAGTAAATGCTCTAAGACTTTAAAGGGTAATTTTGAAGCGAAAGCACTGAATAATCAAACATAGAAGTGAAAGTCTTGTCGAAACCTTTGATGTTTTGTGGACAAGATTTAGTGACCTTAAACAGAAATATGTCATTGGTTTGGCAGTAAATCCGTGCGGTAAATTAAAAAAAGCGAATGTAAACAAAGGACATTCTCTCCATCAGCCGTGGGCTTCTATAAGAGTCTTACTTACTCCAGTCAATGAAGACAAAAAATGGTAATTCTATAACTTTAAACGGTCGTATCTAACTTAAACATAAATTAAATAAAAATCTGTATATAAGTTATTTAAAAAAAGACAGCTTTTGCAAAATTACAAAAATATAATATTCTCTTGAGGCTCGACTTTTTTTCAAAACTATTTACTTTAAACCGTTCAAACTTTCTGAGCCTATTTGAAATAAGTCAGGTGACTTGTGAAGTGATAGCAATTAATTTAGGGGGTAATTTGTACTTTTTTTTTGTCATAAAACAAAAAAAAACAACCTTATTTATGTCATAACTCGCTTAATTTTCATGCTAGATACTTATATAAAAAACCAAATTAAAGGACTTTTTAAGCACTTTTAAAAAGTGTTACTTTTCCCGAAAAATGCATTGTTTTTCAGTTATTTCACGATAAACCCTTTCAACTTTTGTTCTGACAAATGTAAACAAAATTTCTACAAGCTATAACTACGTTTGTATTGGTTCTACAGAAACCACAAACCCAACATTTTTTTGCTTTTTCATAATCTACATTTTTTATGTAAATGTTTATTTATTTACGAAAAACCGTATGAAAACATGTTTTTTTGTTGAAAAAATCGATAATTTCACTTGCCATTAACTCGAAAAGAATTGACTTTCAGAAAAAGCTTTATAGATCAAAAGTTGCTTAAAATTAGTTAATTTATTCATTCCAGACTTTTTTTCAAATAATATTGGTCACCCTCGAGAAGGGGACCCACCGAGGGAGAGAGGAAAATCGGTGCTGCCTGGACAAATTATCCGATAAAATGGTCATTGGCTGGACTATTAGTTATCACAGACTTTATCCTTGCTTGCTATTGAGGTTAGAACACTTCCTGTAGCATAAATTTGTCCAACAGATTTTGTAAAGTTTCTACCCTTGGATGACACTCACGATAAGGATATATTGCTTTGTATGTTCAACTTGCTAATACCAAATTGTTTAAGCATTCTTCAGTAATAGACCAATCAATAGAGCAAAAATGAACTAATAATGTGTAAAAAATACTATCAGGATACGGACTGTGCCATCACATTAATAACGATTCGTAGCGATATTTTGCTATGTTTTCCACTCGCAACTATATTTTTTTACTTTGTTATAAACAATTGAAGCAAGAAAATTACTTTTTTTTCTTAGCATGTTTATAAAATCAAAACTAATAAACTAATCTCAATGGTGTCAACAGGCCAATTGTAAAGGATGAAAATACCAATAAAATGAGCCCAGGCTCGATCCGATTGGATCATTAGTAACAGGGAAAAACAAAAAATACTGGAAAATGTAGCATCTTTTAAAAAAATCGAATCTTCGTCACTTTAGAAGCTATCGAACTGGGCTTGCAGGAACTGATAGTAATTTACATCTATTTTATGTATTCCAGAACCAGACGCTACCGGTTTATTAGTTTTTGAATAATTGCGATCTGAAATTTTTGGTCCACTATTCTTGCAGTGCGTCTCCATGCGACATGGATCGTCAAATATCAATTCAGAATAGAGATATTGGAAGTAGAGGTATCATTCTACAACGCCTCTGTTTTCATTTTTCGTTAAATGTCTGTGAAATATACGAAACATTTTAGCAAACATCACCAAAATAGCGCCTGGTTTAGTCACGCGTAAGGTAGATATCAATTACTATTAGTTCCCACAAGCCCAGTTCTACAACTTCGATAGTGACGGAGTTATTATAATATCAAGAAAACCGCTAAATTTTCCAGTATTTTTTTCCCGTGTTACTAAAGATCCTATCGGATCGATCCTGGGCTCATTTCATTGGTATTTTAATGCTTTACAATTCACCTGTTGACACCATTGAGATTAATTTATTATTTTTCATTTTAAAAACATGCAATGAAAAAAAACGCAATTTTCTTGTTTCAATTGTTTATAATAAAGTAAAAAAACATAGTTGCGAGTGGAAAAGTTAGCAAAATATCCCTACAAATCGTTCTTAATGTGATGGCACAGGCAGTATCCTGATAGTATTTTTTGCACGAAAAAATCTCTATTGATTGTTCTATAACTAGAACCATACAGAACATTACGTTTTGGGGAAAATCGCCGGGATCAGGAACTTAATTTAACCAGAAATCGCCGAGATCAAATAAAAAATAATAATGGCTATCTCTTTTATAAAATTCAAAAGTGGTCCAATATACATATGATAATTTCACACTAGTTGTTATGCTTTGTACATAAATCTCTAACGCATACAAAAGAGCTGTCCTCATCCATTAAGTCGTCCTGATCGGCATTCTGTAAAGGCCGATGGTTAATTATCTGGCCGCAAAACCGATTGGCAAGCGTCAAAGCACCAGAAACCGCTAATAATATCAAAAGACAGGTCCGCGTTTGTATCCCGATTACTCTACTCGGTCCCAAAGAGAGAGCACAAAGCCGAACCCTCATCTGTTTCATGCTGTCGACCGGAATGGTACAACATAAACCCCCGGACTCGTTTCCGGGCTACCCTTACGAGAGAAATGCGACTCAATTATTCTAGTTGTAGCCTTTATCCGTTACGTCAATCATTTCAGGGGTGGCCGTCAAACTTTCCAGAAGACATCTATCAACTTCGTTTTGTAGTGTTGAGCGGAGTTTGGAGACTTGTTGAATAGACCCGATTAAAATTATGGACGCTAAAGAATTTAGGAAATGCATATTTTACAAATTCCGATGTCCCAGTCACAGGTTCTGCAAGCTAAAACGAACTTAATATACAGGGTGAGTTTTTTTGATGATCAGTATGGGGATCTCGGAAACCAGCGGAAATAGAGCAATGGTTAAATTGGGAAAGATTTGCAATTTTACTGGCCCAATTTAATGACACTTTCAGATTTTTGTAAAAAGTCATGACTTACTGGATACTTTGAAAAAATGAAATTCTGTCGATTTAGTTAAATCCCTCTAGCTCCTTTGTTTTTGATTTTATAAAAAAGTGTAAGTATCAAAATTAAAGGGAATTGTATCCCGAATATGATTGTCATGTCCTCGTTTGCGTGACAGCCCTCGTTTTCGAGTTATGACACAAACTTTTCTTTTTTTTGAATGGCTATGACCTCAAAAAATCGGACTTTTTTGAGAGCTTTTCAACGATATAATACTCGATAAAGTTATTTATAAAAATAACGGAGTTATGGATGCTTTTCTCTCTTATTTTCACTTTTCACGTAGGTAGACATGAAAAAGATTCTTTTCACTTTGACGTTTCCTCATTTGAGAGTAATTCCATTAGTAGTGCTGAACTGACACTCGATATTGACAAGTTTTCGTGATAAAATGGAATATTCTAACGAAGAAAAACTGAATATGGTGGAATGTTATATCATATGCCATAAAAATTCAGTTCGTGCAGCTGAGGAATACTTTCATAGATATTTTAATCGTCGTCAACCTGCTCTATGTACATTTAAGAAGCTTTACGATAGTTTACGCAGATATGGATCTATTACTAAACCACCAAAGGAACGTAATCAAATTAACGAAGCAGCACAAATAAATGTTTTGGCAATAGTAAATCAAAATCCATCTACATCAACTCGTGAGATTGCGGCAGAAGCTGGCACATCTCAACGAACTGTAGTTAAGGTACTGAAAGCGCACAAGTTCCACCCGTACAAACTTTCAATTTCTCAAACTTTGCATGCTGGTGACGAACATCGACGTATTTTGTTTTGTAGATGTTTTAGAGACATGTGCCTTGACAATCCACAGTTTCCATTAAAGGTGTTATGGTCAGATGAAACTAGATTTACTAACTGCGGTATGTTCAATAGACACAATGAGCATATCTGGGCTAAAGAAAACCCTTTCCATGCAGAACAAAGACGACCCCAGATAAAATTTGGTTTTAATGTTTGTTGTGGTATCATAGGGTTATACTATTCTGGGGCCTTTTATCTATGACGAATCACTTACTGGGGAGCGCTACTTGCATTTCTTGCAATATACTTTTCAAGACATGTTGCATAATTTGAATTTGAGAACTCGTTTAGAAATTGAGTGGTTCCAACATGATGGAGCACCTGCTCATAACTCATTATTAGTAAGACAACACTTGGATAATATCTACCCAAACTCTTGGATAGGAAGAAATGGCCCACGCGAATGGCCACCCCGGTCTCCCGATTTGGCAGTTATAGACTTCTATTTATGGAGTGCGTTAAAAAACAAAGTATACAAAAGAAAGTATGAGACAGTTGGTGACCTAAGGGAGGCGGTATTACAAGCAATTAAAGAAATTGATAGGCGGTCTGTGTGGAAAGCGGTAATGTCAATATTAAAAAGATGCAATTTTTTTCTAAATAACAATGGTGGACTTTTCGAACATAAATTGTAACCATTATTATGTACTTTAATTTCTTAATTTTTTAGTAAGTACCTACTTATTTAGTTTTTTCGTTATATCTGATATACCTAATAAAAAAATCGTTCAATGTTTTTTGGAATAGTTATTAATAAATCAATCTATTTTATGGTTACCTACGTTAAAAGTGAAAATAAGAGAAAAAAGCATCCATAACTCCGTTATTTTTATGAATAACTATATCGAGTATTATATCGTTGAAAAGCTCTAAAAATGTCAGATTTTTTGGGGTCATAGCCAACTATGGTTTCAATGTGTCATATTTCGAAAACGAGAGCACAATTGGATGCAGTTTCCAAATCTAATAAACTTTGTTTGATTACAATTTGAGATATTATAAAAAAATATAAACAGAATTGATATATATTTTGAAACCTAGTATATAGTTGGAAAAGTTACAGAAGTAATTATTATACAATTTTTAGTGCAATGGCATTAGTACATGAAGTTTTTAATTCGAATTACTACATAAGAAAGTAGGTAAAAAAGTTTTTCCCGATTTTTTATGAAACGCTACAAGCTATGTTATTGCAAACAAAATGTGACCACTTGGGGATATCCCTGAACTAATCCAATTTCTTTTCAATTTATCCCATGTTTCGAATAGAAAAATTTCCATATTTTTAATACCGGCGACTCCACCAAAGCATACTGTATAAAAAAATCTGTAAAATGTTTTCCCAATTTTCTAAGAAACGGTACAAGCTATGTTAATGAAACAAATATTGGACCACTTCGCAATTTCCTGGAACAGGGTGCATTATAAACGGTCGAAATTCCTTGAGCCGTTTGCGAGTAATTGCTGAATAAACACACAAAAAAAGATACATATTATGTCTTGCCAGTTAGAGAGTTTCTGGATAATCGATTTCCTGATAGATGGATTGGAAGACGAGGTGCCATCGAGTGTCCAGCAAGGTCGCCAGATGTGACCTCTCTGGATTTTTTCTTTAGGGGATTTCAAGACTTGCAGACTCACTAGATGATATGAGACATCGTATTTTTGCTATTTTATTTTTCAAATAATGAGTAGTTTGGGAAATTCAGGTTCTTAAAAATGGTATTGGTTTCAAAACATTTGAATACCAAAGTGGCTTACTCTCAATACTGACCAATTTTTTGACGTACGCAGTTATTTTTATTACTAAAAATCTATTTTTTCCTACTTATTCCTTTCAGATATTTACCCTGATTAACTCCTAATTCACTTGAATTATAAGCTGGCATTCCAAAGGGGAAAACACTGAACTCCCTCTCCTCCTCCGCCTCTAGACTAAAATATTTCCTGGAAATGCCGACACTATCTCACCGTCAGTCATCGGGGGTGGAGAGAAGAACAAAACAACGGAACAGATATCGCACCCCGTTTTATGTTTCATTCATGAATCCGATGCAGAGCAGAACGAAGGGGTTTGGAGAGGGGTACCGATTACGACACATCCTCCCCTCTTCACCTGAATTTCGAATTGGAAGTCAAATCAACGTGTTGCTTTTCGAATATAAGGGATGAAATGTTGGTAAGGGTTGAAAATCCAAGTGCCTAAAGACGTTTCGAGATAACAACTTAATTTCGAACTAAGTACCCACTTGCATATGTGATTTTTTTTAATTTATTTCCTTTGCTAGTGTGGTTATTTTTATGTTTTTTTGGGCAATAACACCACAATGGAAATAAAACGACGTATATTGATGGAAAACCAAACGTTTCAAAGTCTATTCTGACTTCGTTGTCAATGGCTTTATATTTATTGATGTAAATTGCAATTTACATTGTAATATTATAATATATATATATATATATATATATATATATATATATATATATATATAATATATTATTGATGTAAATTGCAATTTACATCAATAAATATAAAGCCATTGACAACGAAGTCAGAATAGACTTTGAAACGTTTGGTTTTCCATCAATATACGTCGTTTTATTTCGATTGTGGTGTTATTGCCCAAAAAACAAAAATAATCAAGAATATGCCACAAACAACGTTTAGAAGACAATTTGTTAGTGTGGTTTCAATAAATAGCATATTTCAGTTTTCTCTTCAACGTCTGTTTTGCGTTTACGTTTATTTTAATATGTTTTCAAATTGTGTGAGAACGGCGTCCCAAGATACTGCAAAAGTTGTGACATTACTTCTAAGATAGTTTCAATATACGATACATTGCAAATCGTTTGAATATTGCCAGAAGTATTAAGTTATGACAGACTGAAAAGTACCTGTCCTTGTAAACTAGAATCAGTCTTAAGAGTTAAGCTACATCTGCCAATGACTTTCGAAAGGGGTTAGAGCAATAACATTTTATTTGGGGCAATAAATCAAACAAATAAAACATGGCACCACGAACAACTTGAAAGCTCTTTTGGTTTCTGAGATATAGCTGTGTCCGATGAATCTTGAGTCACATCGTACACTGTTTCTCGCAAGGCATAGGAGTAACAAATTTTTCCTTGGAGTAATACATTTTTCCTTGGACCAATGGAAATGACCAATCAATTAGCAACAAAAAACGACACCAAGAGCAGCCAATATTTTTAGTTTCTGAGATATAGCTAAATCTCGGAAGGGGTGGAAGCAATAAATTAAGGACTATAAATGAGCAATTAATTAAGCAATAAAATACTCTCGGAAGGAGTTGGAGCAATAACTTTGTCTATGGAGCAATAAATGAGCAATTAATTAGCAATAAACTACAGCGCCAAGAACAACTGACATTTATTTTAGTTTCTAGGATATAGCTACATCCGATATGTCTTACGTCACATCAGGCACTGTTTCTCGCAAGGGATTGGAGCAATAATTTTTTAGGGCAATCAATAAGCAATTAATTAGCAATAAAATATACTACGAAAAACAGTCTGTAATCTCTTTAAGTTTCTGAGACAAGTTACGTCCGATGTGTCTTAAATAGTATCGGACACTCATTCTCGCAAGGGGTTAGAGCACTAACTTTTCTTTGGAGCAATAAATGGGCAATTAATTAGTAATAAAATAGGGCATCAAGAACCGTCTGGAATCCCTTTTCTTTCTGAGAGACTGTTTCTCGCAAGAGGTTGGAGCAATAACTTTTTTTTGATGCAATAAATGAGCAATAAATAAGAAATAAAATAAAGCACCAAGAACAGTATAAATTATCTTTTAGTTTCAGGAATATAGTTACGTCTGATGCAACTTAAATTTTGAGCAACAACGGGCACTGGTTCTGGATAAAGGTTGGAGCAATAATTTTTACCTGCAATTTAGCCCGAATTTGTTTTTAATTGATTTCCCTTGTATAAAAACAGTGAATAAACTACATTCCAACCTTATTTCTTTCAAGTTAAAAATCTGTGCTCCTAAGCTGCTCGAGAACAGATTAAAACTTTCCACGCGTTAACCTTCATCAACATCTCCAAATCCTAAGCCCCGTTTTTCCCAAAATCAATCTGATCCCCGTCATTTGTTCTAATTTAAACTTAATTTACCACCTCGTGTTCTGATGTCGATTCTGGCGGGTCGCAGGCCCTTCCAATGTCGCCGATTTGCTAGATTAGATGCCGCGTCCGTAGCGAAACTGACGCGGGGTGCCGAGGGCCCGTAGTGGTGTTCGATTCGACACCGAAGGGGGCTGTTGTATAAAACGAGCATTATCTAAATTTAACCTTTAGTCGAAAAATCATTATTCAGTCGGACCGACGGTGATACTCTCTCTCCTCTGTTCGATGTTGGCGGGCGCCCCTTTTCAAAGGAAAAATCCATCAATCGACACCCCGCGCGGAAATCGATGGCGTTCGTGGGAAATCGGCGCGGATCGGTTGAAGCAGTCAAGCTGTCTATCGATAGAATAGTAAGGAACGACAGGACGATGGGATAAAGGATGATAATGGCCCCACGGTTCATATACGAGGAGTGCAGTAGAGAATTCAACAAGTTGAAGGGCTAATCAATATCTATATGTACATATACAGGGTGTTCCGTAGGTCGACGTCAAGCCGAAACCGGACGATAGGACAAGTCATAGTAGGTATCAGGAAAATATTTTAAAAAAATCTAAGTTACGTGTTTTATCACTCCTGTTGATGCCAATCTTTACTTTTCTAAAAAAAAATTTTTATGGTGTAGTACTGAATAATGTTCCTGTCAGCCATAGTTAAAAATTCATAGCCAATGTTCCTGCTTGAAAGAAAATGTCATTTTTTGACAAAACTAGTATTCAAAATGACTATATCGTTCAATTTTAAGAGACTGTATTGGAAAAAAGAATTTGACAAGTGACTTTTTTCGATTTTTTTAAATGCTTGCAATTTTTAAAACACGAAACTTAAGATTCTTATATATTTTACTGATGACTACTATGACTTGGCTTATCAATCGGATCTGATTAGATGTATATTCTCTTCACTGCAAAACTTTCCTAGCTGGATTTCTCGAAATTTGAAGGTATTTTATATGTGGATGACGTATTTGTCATATGGTCTTTACGTAAACAAGAACTGCTTAAGTTTCTAGAGCACCTAAACTCGATACACCCCAGGATTCAATTTACATTAGAACTCGAACAAAACAACCAGCTGCCTATCCTCAACGTCCTGGTAAGAAAAACAACCCAGAATGGGCACTTGGTCTAAGAAATCCTAAACCAAAAGTTAAACTGGAAAACCAAGGGGTATACAGTAAAACTTGCGTAACATGCGACAAAGTTTACGTCGGACAAACTAACAGAAGAATTTCAGCCCGTTTAGATGAACATAAATTAGCCTTCAAAAATGAACAAACGACAAACGGCCCTGTTTCAACATCAACAACAATCGGGCCAATTTCGATAGTTGTAAACAGATCGCACAAACAACCCATTACAAAACAAGACTAATACGAGAAGCTATTGAAAACGAGAAAAGTGGACAACTAAACAAAGAGACGACGCCCTGCACCTCACCAGTACATGGAAGACACTTTTTCAACAACAAAGTAAAACAGAAGCAGCTTCACAAAATACAAACCCGTCAACAAGCGACCCACCCGACACGACACCGAAGGGGGCGGAGTCAACACCGAACATTCAGACGCTCTACGATCTTCGGCGGGGGCATATCAATATACAGCCCAAATAAATTACCTCTCAGTTCACTGTGACATTGAGAATGCTAAGTGAGAACTAGGCGAAACGTCTGCGAGTGTCAAACTCGATTCATACTAATAAACCGGATGTATTCTCGAATAAATATTTCTTCATATACCTTTAGTGTGCCACAGATATACAGGGTGAATTTTTAATGACATTGTATTTTTGTAAAAAATCATGGCTTACTAGATATTTTGAAAAAACGAAATTCTGTTGATTTAGTCAAATTCCTCTAGCTCCTTTGTTTTTGATTTTATAAAAAAGGTGTAAATATCAAAATTAATGCGAATTGTATCCCGAATATGATTGTCATGTCCTCGTTTGCGTGACAGCTCTCGTTTTCGAGATATGACACAAACTTATCTTTTTTTGAATGAAAACCATAGTTAGCTATGACCTCAAAAAATCGGACATTTTTAGAGCTTTTCAACGATGTAATACTCGATATAGTTATTCATAAAAATAATTTATGGATGCTTTTCTCTCTTATTTTCACTTTTAACGTAGTTAGCCATGAAATAGATTGATTTTTTTATTAGGTATATCAGATATAACGAAAAAACTAAATAAGTAGGTACTTACTAGAAACTTAAGAAATTAAAGTACATAATAATGGTTACAATTTATGTTCGAAAAGTATTTTTAAGATTGACATTACCGCTTTTCTCACAGACCGCCTATCAATTTCTTCAATTGCTTGTAATACCACCTCCCTTAGGTCACCAACTGTCTCATACTTTCTTTTGTATACTTTGTTTTTTAACGCACCCCATAAATAGAAGTCTATAACTGCCAAATCTGGAGACCGGGGTGGATAGATATTATCTAAGAGTTGTCTTACTAATAACGAGTTATGAGCAGATGCTACCTCATGTTGGAAACACTCAATTTCTAAACGAGTTCTCAAATTCAAATTATGCAACATGTCTTGAAAAGTGCAAGAAATGCAAGTAGCGCTCCCCAGTAATTGATTCGTCATAGATAAAAGGCCCCAGAATAGTAGACCCTATGATACCACACCAAACATTAAAACCAAATTTTATCTGGGATCGTCTTTGTTCTACATGGAAAGGGTTTTCTTTAGCCCAGATATGCTCATTGTGTCTGTTGAATATACCGCAGTTAGTAAATCTAGTTTCATCTGACCAAAACACCTTTAATGGAAACTGTGGATTGTCAAGGCACATGTCTCTAAACCATGTACAAAACAAAATACGTCGATGTTTGTCACCAGCATGCAAAGTTTGAGAAACTGAAAGTTTGTACGGGTGGAACTTGTGCGCTTTCAGTACCTTAACTACAGTTCGTTGAGATGTGCCAGCTTCTGCCGCAATCTCACTAGTTGATGTAGATGGATTTTGATTACGTTCCTTTGGTGGTTTAGTAAAAGATCCTTATGTTCGTATACTATCGTAAAGCCTCTTAAATGTACATAGAACAGGTTGACGATGATTAAAATATCTATGAAAGTATTCCTCAGCTGCACGAACTGAATTTTTATGGTAGATGATATAACATTCCACCATATTCAGTTTTTCTTCGTTAGAATATTCCATTTTATCACGAAAACTTGTCGATATCGACTGTCCGATTTTGTGAGGTCATAGCCAACTAATGGTTTCCATTCAAATAAAGATAACTTTGTGTGATATCTCAAAAACGAGAGCTGTCACGCAAACGAGGATATGACAATCATATTCGGGATAAAATTCCCTTCAATTTTGATATTTACACTTTTTTTATAAAATCAAAAACAAAGGAGCTAAAGGGATTTGACTAAGTCGACAGAATTATTTTTTTCAAAATATCTAGTAAGCCATGACTTTTTAAAAAAATCCGAAAGTGTCATTAAATTGGGCCAGTAAAAGTGCAAATCGTTCCCAATTTAACCATTGCTCTATCTCCGCTAGTTTCCGAGATCCCCATACTGATCATCACAAAAAAATAACCCTGTGTAAACATAAAGTTTTGTATCTTGTCACTCAACTTTTATGTTTGACACTCGAAGACGTTTCAACAGCCAAGTTGTCATCTTGATGGCGGAAACTACGACTCAGGTTTTAGTTGCTAAAACGGCATTGAATTTGAAAAATACAGGTTTGGTGTTAGGGTACAAAACATTGTGTTTACGTATTTACATTTTATCGCGAAATGAATGTCTTTGAGATAACTTTCTAGTATTTGAGATCCTAAAAAACTGTTCGTTGCAAATTTCACACAAACAAAATCACAAATACTAATAAATAACGCCATTCAGTCACATACGAATGCGTCTGTTACATTTCCATGTCAACAACAATGACAGAAAAAAATAGTAGCAACAAAAACCAGACGGAAATCCATTTTGAAATATTCATGTGCTGCAACGTGGTCGATGTAAAAAGCTTTCCAGTTTACACATGTGTCACATGACACCGTCACCGAAGGCAAGGCATATACAACAGCTAGCAGCTGAAGCAGCACCACACTCTGTATCGATCCCGAGGACACCCGTCCGCGGAAAGGGGCTTAACGCGATTATTTTATGTGTTAAATTCCCATCATTTTTTTCCCTACCGTTGGCGGCGCCCTACGCGCGTCCCTGGCGCAGATAGAGCGGATACACACACATACCAGAATTGAATGATTTATGTTGCTCATGTGTCGAAATTTTTCACGCGAAACGGGAAAACCCTTTCGAATTTTCCACCGCATGACATCGGTCGGAGGAGGAAGCTGCCGTAGCAGACTCTCGTTTTGTACCTAATTTTGGACTTCCATTAGACCGAGTCATCCACGGCTACGTGATCATTTAGGAGGAGAAAATGGTGAGAGCGCCGGGTGAGGTCTTGAAATGGGGTCGTGTGATAGTTAATTCGATTTTGCCGTCGGATGGTATAAGGTGACTAAATTGGAAGCAACTATCGATTCACACTCACCAGTGCAACCCATTTTCAGCGACCCGATATATACTCACTGACAAAGAAATCTTAACACCCAGAAGGAGATGTTTAAATTTAATATTGCTTTGGGAAAACATAGATGCTATAGTAAAGAGTAAATGATTAAAAATTTAGTAAAAAACACCAAGGAGTTAACAATTTTTTTTCATACGGCTTCACTACTTCCTGAAGATTACGTTGCCCTGTCATGTTGCTTCGAACAATGACTAAAGATGACCTACTTCCGTGTACAATAGCACCCCTATACCATAACTCCTACTTTTGTCAGTGAGTATATACGAGGGCTGCCTTTTATATTTCGGGATTAGAGAACAAAAACAAATATTAATCATCGAAAATCGCTTTATTGTTTTTTAAAATATTTCTCATGAAGATCTATACACTTTTGCATGCGTTTGAACCAATTGTCGAAGTACTTTTCCACTCTGATTGAGGTATCTCCAAAATATGCATTCTGAACGCAGCAACCGCTTCTTCAGGTGTCGAAAAACGTTAACCTCTCAGTTTGTTTTTTACGTACGGGAATAAAAAGAAGTCATTTGGTGATAAGTCAGGACTATAAGGCGTATGACTCATCAAATCGATGTTTTGAGTGGTCAAAAATGCAGTTGTTTGACCGATGTGTGAGAGCTCGCATTGTCGTGGTGAAGAGTGATCCGTCTTTGGCGGTTGGTTTTCCTCATTTCTTGGAAGACAACTGGCAAACAAATGATTGTGTACCACTCAGAATTGACTGTTATGCGTTGTTCTAGTGGTACGGTTGCGACATGTCCAGTTTTTCCGAAAAAACAGGCGATCATTTGCTTGGAAGTGCTTTTGTTGGATTCGGCTCATCTTGAAACAGCCATACAGTCGACTGCTGTTTACTTTCGGGCTCATACGCGTAAATCCACGATTCATCACCTGTCACTATGTCATAAACGTGTTTTGAAGCACCCCGATCGTATTTTTTGAGCTTTTCTTTCGACCAATCGACACGAGCCTTTTTTTGAACGATTGACAAATTGTGTGGGATCCAACGCGAACAATTTTTTTGACATTTAAATGTTTATGCAATATTGAATGTATGCTGATCCCACTAATGTGTAAGGTTGACTCAATCTCACCATAGGTCACATGACCATCTTGCAATATCAGTTCGCGCACAGCATCAATGGTTTCCGGAACAACAACTGTTTTTGGACGACCTTCACGAAATTCGTCTTGGAGTGAACTACGACCTCGATTGAATTCACCATACCATCTATAAACAGTGGTCCTTGATGGAGTTTCATCGCCAAAAATTAAATTAAGTTCATCCATGCAGTTTTGCTGACTTTAATCCACGTCGAAAGTTGTAAAAAATAATCGCACGAAAATGTTCACGATTTAATTCCATTTTTTGGTCGAGATGAATCCTTTAAGTTACTATAAACAACACATAGTGCTCGTATGTCAAAACGTTCTGAGTACGCGTAACCTCAAAAATGTCAAACTTTACGATAGAGCTGTCAATTGTCAGATTGCAACACTAGGGTTGTCCAATCCCGAAATATAAAAGGCAGCCCTCGTATTTCCAAACAATTCCGCATAAACTCACAAAACTTTTGAACAATAATTTCTTGGTACTTCCCCCAAAGCTAAATTATTATTTTTCTGTTCTTCTGCCTCTTTGAATTCATTTTTACCAACCACAAACAAGTAGGACATTGACAGTTCGATAGTATTTTGTTTAATATTTGTTTTCTCAAAAGTCCGTTAAATTATGAACCAAATGGGATAATTCTTTGTTTGTTTGAAAGGATATACTTTCATATAGGTCCTATATGTTTTTCTAAGGCTTCAACGACACTGCGTGTTAAATTTTATCAGAAAATATTAGACGAAATAGTATAAATCTCAAATCGTGTCGTTTTTTCCTGCTTAGAATTGAGGCACGTACGCCCTCTATGTGCTCCTGTAGCATTTATCCTAACAGCATTGAACTATATATGAAAAGAATTTCAAAATGTAACAAAAGGGCAAATGAATGCCAACAAATTACGTAATAACAATGAAAAAAAGTGTAAAGCAAATAGAGAAGAGAAGTACAACTTATAAATGTACTTCCCAAAATAGTTTCACTTTAGCTTGTATAAGAAATTCGGTAAAAATGTTTTTCCCGAGATTCTAAGAAACGGCTAGCTAGCTATGTTATTGAAAAAAATATAGCACCACTTCAGGATATCACGGACCTAATTCAGTTTCTTTTCAATTTATCCCATGTTTCGAATAGAACAATTTCCATATTTTTAATACGGGTGACTCCACCAAAGCACGTATGTGAAAACCGGTAAAAAGTTTTTCCCCATTTTCTAGGAAATGTTAATGAAAATAATTTGGTCAAGTGCGAGTTACTAAGGGTTCCGTACCACCTTCAAGATTCTAATATTGCAGTTTCAGACAAGCAGGGAATGAGTGCATTTTCTTATATTTGCCCTAATATCTTTTAAAGGAAGCGTTTTAAATTTATAAAAAATATACACTTTCATTTTCCACACATAGACTTTTTATTTTTTCTGCTTCAGGATTGGATTGATTTTTATAAATTAACAAAAATTAACATTAGAGTTTTATTTTACTAATAAACCTTCAGGGAAGCCTTTTATGATCTACTTTCTCAATTTTGAGGCTCTGTAGATTGGAAGATATAGGGCAAAATAGGTCAAGTTTTAAATTATAAATTATTAAATATATTATTCAAATTATTTAAAAATACAAATAAAATATATATTGCAAAATTTAAATAGTGTAGTTTCTAAAGTGGGAATTAAGTCGATGTTTAATGTTTTTGTTAATATCTTTTAAACAAATGATTTAAAAATATGATATATTTGTAATTCGCATAATGAGCCTTTTGAAAATTGAATATTTTCCACTTAATTGTATAATTTGTCCCTAAAATTACTATGGGGTTTTCTAATAATTTTTCTTATAAGTTTTTTTTTTTTTATTTTCCGTTTAATTCTATAATTTGGCCCCCCAATATTAATATTAGGGATTTCTTCGTATTTTTCTTGTTAACAAAAAAATTTAGGTGTTATAGTTTTGGGAAAAAAGGGGGGAATGGGTAATTTTTTAAATATTTTTTTAATATATTTTAAAATATTTATTATAAAAAAATATATTAGTATTCGTCATAATGAGCCCTTTGATATGATATATTACTTGATCCGTTAGAAACAATTAAAATTTTTTATTTTCCATTTAATTCTATAATTTGCCCCCCAAAATGAATATTAGGGGTTTTCAGCTTATGGTTTCGAAGATAAGGGGGAAGGGAAATGGGTATTTTTTAAATATTTTTGTTAATATCTTTTAATTTATTTATTTTAAAAATATGGAAAAAATATATTTGTTTTCGTCATAATGAGCCCTTTCATTTGATATATAACATGATGGGTTAGAAACAATTTTAAATTTATATTTTCCATTTAATTCTGCAATTTGCCCCCCAAATTTAAAAGTAGAGGTTTCTCCTTATTTTTCCAGTAAACTATACCTCTAATTTTTTTCAAAACTTTACGTTTTATAGTTTCGGATATAAGGGGGGGATGGGTAAATTTTGGTATATTTTCGTTAATATCTGTTTAATTAATTTGTTTTAAAATATGAAAAAAATATATTTGTGTTCCTCAGAATGGGACCTTTCATTTGATATATTACATGATGCGTTTGAAATTTTTTTTATTTTTAAATTTTTATTTAATTCTATAATTTGCCTCCAAAAATTATTATTAATGGTTTCTCCTTATTTTTCCTGTAAAGTTCGTGCAACGATCTATATTTCCTAATTTTTTCAAAATTTTAGGTTCAGTAGTTTCGGAGATCAGGTGGGGAACGGTCGTTTTTTTTTAGTTTTTTCCCCCAGAAGTACCCCTAAAATCAAAATTTCTTCATTTACGATAAGTACTCTTGATCGGGTCACCAAACTATACATTGATAGTAAATTTGAACCTCTTCCGTCCAGTAGTTTAGGAGAAAATTGCTGTGATGTTACAGAGGCAGAAATCCGGAGTCATATTATAAGGGTATCTGTATATTGTATATATGGAACCCTAAAAATGAACAAATTGAAAAGGATAATCAAAGAACTACGAGTAATGTCTAAACCAAGAAACAATATTTTGTATAATTTTTTTATTGACACCTTCATTGAATTTTTCAATCGTAGTTAATTATTTGTTATTTGCATTGGAAATTGTTGGTTGTTTAATAACAGATCTTCTAATACTGTTATTAATTCAATTGTACAGTTAAAAACGGCAGTGGCACTAAGAAAGTGTCTGACAAAAGTGAAATTTGTCCCAAATATGTAGTGAGGTTAAAACAGCTGCTACTGTATAATAACAATCATCGCAACAGCGTTACGTTACTCTTACATTCGTCACTGTCGTTTTATTCCAGTTCACTCTTTTGCGTGCTTCGATTTAAAAATATTTGATCAGTTCTCCGTAATGGATTTCAAGAAATGAAAAATGCTCAACATCCTCATATGGTGTTCTAATAATATCCCGAAAGTTAACGTATCGACAAAGTTTCAAATAAACGACAAATTTCTCCACTTTATGTAACTTTAACAATACTTTAAACTGCGTAGAATAACTCCCTCAAGCTTCAACTTGGAGTCTGTATTAGAGCAATCGAGTTACACACAGCTTCTCGATATGTACTTTCAGCCCCCCACGATACATCCAGACTTATCGTGCCGTCAGAAACAGTTGAATGCATGTTGTTACTTTCAAGCTGTTTTGGCTCGCATTCCGCATTCAATTTGAATTGGGATTGGTTACGTGTTGGAACAAGGTAGTTGAATACCAGACGGGGGATTTGTCTGAAAAGCGGATCAAGTTAGTGTTGCATTGATAGAATAATGAGATTTTTGGGTTCGTTGTCATTCAAATGACAAGCGGATGGAAGAGAGATATTCTAAAACACATGCTGAGTTTTTTTTAACCGACTTCAAAAAGAAGGCCGTTCTTAATTCGTTTGTATCTGTTTTTTTTATGTTTGTTCAGTGATACTCGCTCAAGGAAATTCGACCGTTTGTACTCTTCCGGGGGATCGCAAAGTGGTCCCATATTTTTAGGGTTCCTCCCTGATCTCGGAAACTACTGAGCCTAAAATTTTGATAAAAATAGGAAATTTAGATCGTTGCGCGAACTTTACAGGAAAAATAAGGAGAAACCATTAATATTAATTTTGGGGGGCAAATTATAGAATTAAATGAAAATTAAGAAAGTAATCATGTAATATATCAAATGAAAGGTCCCATTCTGAGGAACACAAATATATATTTTTTTCGTATTTAAAAAATAAATTAGTTAAAAAGATATTAGCGAAAATATACCAAAATTTACCCCCCCCCCTATCTTCGAAATTATAAAACGTAAAGTTTTGAAAAAAATCAGAGGTATAGGGTCTAACCTGAAGTTTACTGGAAAAATAAGGAGAAACCTCTACTTTTAATTTTGGAGGGCAAATTACAGAATTAAATGAATCATATAAAATTAAAATTGTTTCTAACACATCATGTTATATATCAAATGAAAGGGCTCATTATGACGAAAACAAATATATTTTTTCCATATTTTTAAAACAATTTAGTAAAAAGATATTAACAAAAATATAAAAAATTCTTATTTCTCGCTTTATTTCTGAAACCATACTACCTAAAATTTTGAAAATAATTAGGTGTACTGGTGCTCACTTGAAATTTATAAGAAAAATTAGTAGAAAACCCCCATAGTAATTTTAAGGACAAATTATACAATCAAATGGAAAATAAAAATTCAATTTTCAAACGCATCATATCAGATAAAAGGCTCATTATGTGAATTACAAATATATCATATTTTAATTTGTTTAAAAGATATTAACAAAAATATTAAACATTGACTTAATTCCCACGTTAGCACTACACTATCTAAAATTTTCAAAAATATATTTTGTTTGTATTTTTAAATAATTTGAATAACATATTTAATAATTTATAATTTAAAACTTGACTTATTTTGCCTTATATCTTCCAAACTGCAGAGCCTCAAAATTCAGAGAGTAGATTATAACAGGCTTCCCTGAAAGTTTATTAGTAAAATAAACTCTAATGTTAATTTTTGGGGGTCAAATTAAAAAATTAAATACATATGTATTCTTATAAAAAATCAAGCGAATCCTGAAGCAGATAAAATAAAAAGTCTATGTGTGGAAAATGAAAGTGTATATTTTTTTAAAATTTAAAACGCTTCCTTTAAAAGATATTAGGGTAAATATAAGAAAATGCACTAATTCCCTGCTTTTCTGAAACTGGAATATTAGAATCTTGAAGGTGGTACGGAACCCTTAGTATGCGAGTCCCACTCGCACTTGACCAAATTATCTTCATTAACATTTCCTAGAAAATGGGGAAAAACTTTTTACCGGTTTTCACATACGTATACAGTATGCTTTGGTGGAGTGGCCCGTATTAAAAATATGGAAATTTTTCTATTCGGAACATGGGATAAATTGAAAAGAAACTGAATTAGTTCCGTGATATCCTGAAGTGGTCCTACATTTTTTTCAATAATATAGCTTGTACCGTTTCTTAGAATCTCGGAAAAAACATTTTTACCGAATTTATTATACAAGCTAAAGTGAAACTATTTTGGGAACTACATTTATAAGTTGTACTTCGCAACTTCACTGTTCACGGAAAAAGAATTTAATTGTTGTAGCAAAAAAAAGTTAAGGCTTTTTAGTTCATTTTTTTAAGTAGGATTTTTTTTTAATGTATTTATATCTAGTTTGGCAGTGACGCAAGTACTTCATTTTGTCATGAAACTTCTCCCTCAAAACACCATAACGGAGATCAAACTAAATCTGTCGCTCATTATACTAAAACCAATCGTCGGCTTTTTGTTTGCCTTTCCTCAAGGGTCAAACAGATGAGCTTAAAATGGGAGCTCAACTTTTTTCTTCAAACTTTAATGCCCAATTCATCTTGATAAGTTCCTTTTTGTTGTTGTTGAATCGCCTCGGCTTTTTATTAACGTAACGGACGGAGTTTCGTCTTAGTTTGCAGCGGTGTAGCGACATAAACTTGAATGAACTTTGACCTTTGTTGAGGAAACGGACATGGCATCTTCCACCTCTTTGTGCGCTGTGAAACTTGAACCGCGTCGTGTGTAATGGCGTTTGATGGGTCGACTTACTTTGAGGATGTCTTTTTAGAACCATGCATCCCCGTTTTTTTTTTTATTTTCGCCACTTTAGAAAAATGATCGAGTGACTGCTTTGTGTTTGGAAAGAGCTTTGAAATAAATTCAGTGGGAAAATATTTATTATAGCTTTGAGTTAAGTTTTTTTTTAAATATGATATTAGAGAAGAGTATTTTGCTATAACATCTAATAACAAGGTACAATTAATGTTTGTTTCTTTGTATACATATTTATATTAAGTTTTCGAAAACGGCTCTAACGATTTTGATCAAATTTACCCATTATGAGGTTCTGGTTTCTAAAAATTGATTGGTGAGGGTTTATCCGTGAGTAAATGGTTTTACTGGGAAATTTAAAAAAATAAAAAATTGTGTGAACGCCTGTGACAATTATGACAGCTAATAAAATATCAAGGCGTTAAATACAGGGTGATTGAAGAACTACTTGAGAGAAAAACTGCTCTTGTAAAAATTCTTTCAATACAAATTTATGTTCTTGAATTATGAGAAGTTTATGGCTATTTCATATTTTGATACTAGAACAGTATTACGTTTTTACAGATGCACTGTAAATCTTTAAAACGAAAAAGTGTACTGATAAAACTTGAATGTGCACGTTAATTTGAGGCACACACTGAAGCTGAGTTAATTGTTATGTTATACAGTTTTAAAGGTAATTATGAATAAAAGCTAAGCTGATTCAAGTACATAATATTTGGTGCATGCGCTGGAACCAATTGACTAATTGTGTACTACCGAACATGTTATTAGTTTTTTGGCTATATCTACCGTTTCTGTCAATGTAGAGAGATAAAATGTATGCCAGATTTTAAGTCAAACTATAAGCTTTGCAACAAAAAAAGATTCAGCAAAAATAGTGCAGTAGTTATTACGTGATGAGGTAACAAACAAACAAACAGACACTACAATTTTATAATAGTATATATAAGGTACTGCATATGCATACCTAAAGAATTATAATTATACCAGGTGGTTCCAAATATGATAGAAACCAAACGTTTTATTGGGTGGCCTATGAAGATGATAATGGAGAAGATAAACTGCATTTTGGCGCCAATGCATATTTTCAAAGCTGCCAAATAAATGTGTAGTGTATTATAATGTAAACTACAATGGAATTTAGATGTCCAAAGAACAGGTTTTAAATATCTATTTACAAGTATTAGCAATAATATTTATTAGACATTTCAATTTAAGAATGTCCGGTCATTCAATACTAAGCCAGACTGGTCGGATAGATTGATAAAAATCGCGAGAAATGGTTGTATGTTTAAAACGTAGTAATTTAATTCAGTTATATTTTATTATTATATAGTTTGTGTTTACAATTAGATTTGGTGATTTATTTATTAATACGTAATTATGACGAAAAGTCAAACTATAATCTACAATAAATAAAATTTAATGAGAATAATCGTCCTTAGATAATGAAGTTTCAAATACTTTTTTGGGGTAAATATTAGATTGAACCTACGGAAATAATTATCAATTTTTGTTAAGTTCACATAGTGCCCTAGGAGCAATTATGCGTCCTTAACAAATATTATGTCAACTAAAATCAAAATTATGTCCCAATTGGTCAATTTAATTCTGATAAAATTTTGTTGCTTTTGACAGTATGGTTTTGTTTATTTTATTTGTACTTTGATATGCTAAACTTCATGCAAATGAACTTCGTTTATAGAAATCGTAAGATTCATTTTAAAATCATGAATCTGACAGCCATGCACATGACTATATCTTTGGGGTCCATTCTACCCCTACGCTAATATGCTTTGGCGCCACCATGTGGTTAAGTTTGTACAAAATCATCCTCATAAGCAGTTGCATATACGGGGTGGTTAAAATATATAGTGTGGTGGAATTATGGTTATTCAGGGTGGTTGAAAAAATAAGTATATGTGGTAGCTTATATGCAGTAGAATATATTTATAGAATAATGAATAAATGATAGGGCGGTGTCAAATAATTGCTAAATAAGATCGTTAAAATCTATAAAACGAATATTATAACTATCGAGTAGACCCATTAATACTGAAGTTGGTTCAAAAAATGTTTTATTTAATGGTCATAAGCAAATGAATGTACAAGATGGTTGAAATACAAGATGTAGTAGAATTATAGTTACACAATGTGATTTAAAAAATGTTAGAACAAAAATGCGACATTTCGTAGCTCATAATTAGTTATATACATAGGATAGTGGCAATGTAGGGTGAAAGGAATTAGCGTTGTAGAGGGTGATTATAAAGAAATATTAGAAAAACAAATGATTTATAGGGTACCTCACATTAGTTACAGAAAGTCGTTAAAAAAAAATTAAAAACAAAAATTGTTTTTGGGGTGGTCAGTAGGCAGTCGCATATACAGAATTATTGTTATATAGGGTGGAGTGTAATTATCATTATACAGGGTGGTTAAAAAATGTAAAAAATGCGTAGTCCATAAGCAGTTGCTTATGCAGTGTGGTAGAAGGTTATCTCAATATAACATTTTGAAACAACAGTCCAGAAATTATTATTCAGCGATAACAATGGTCTTCTTAGGCATGCTCCATAGAAGACAAAAATCCTGGTTTTGATAGCTAGAATTATTTCCAGATTTCCATGGGTTTCCAGTGGCCAAATCTTAACAGAACGATAACTAGCGAATATTATCGCGTGATTTAATGTTTAACAAAACGAACCCATTGCTACAAAAAGTACATTTTTTACCACAGACTAAGATTCTCGTTAGGTCAAAATCAGATTTGGTGGCAGAATTAGGTCGACCAAATCTCTAATTTTTAACCGACTACCAAAAAGGCGGAGGTTATCAATTCGTCGCGTATTTTTTCGCTTTTTTGTATGTATGTTACCTGATTTCTTCTCCTGTGGTGCACCGTTTTGAATGAATATGGTCTTGTTTAATAGAGTATATATCCAGATTGGTGAAACTTCAAATTTGGGAAATGAATTCTATTGATAAAGTGATGAAATTTGTGAATGAATACATGCGTGCATGGAAATCGACCAATATCGATATACATTTTTTACTTCCTGGGTAGGTACCTAACAACATTGAATGTGTTATTTATTTGATAGAGTTGTATTTTGTTATAATTATTTTCAGCTTTTTTAGTTATAGGTGGAAGTTGTATATTGTTTAAAAATGCTTTATTATACTGTCAAAATAAAGAAATTACATCTTTCTGCTGGAAACATTAGTTCTCTGAAAAGCAATCGATTATATCCACACTACCAGTTATGCAACTTTGGAATTACCCTTCTCGCCAAACGTTTAAGTTTCCAGAGATAATAGTCCGTCAAATCGTCGTGTATAGTTGACGAGTGCCCCACTTTGAAACCCCCCAACATACACGGGGCATGTGTGGCAGTCGTGTCGATATGCCAGCGATATACGGCCTGGTGACGGGTAATCTCTAAACCTGAGTGGCATGTGTTATAGAAGAGGTGGGGGTTCGCTACAAGCACAGATTACTCCGTGTCAGCGTTTGCAGTGGCTCAAAAGCGACTTGAGAGAGGTGCGGAGGAACGCAATTGCTTTTTTTCTTCTTCTTCTCTACCTTCACTTTGAGCAGGCGAAATTCACTCGGGGTTTTCATTGTAACGATCGAAACGGATACCTAGAACCGAGCTCCAGCAAAAGATTGAATCAGTCCTTGCACTTTATACGACGGGTTGAAGGAATATCGACTGCATATAAAGTAGGATGGGGTAAATGTTCCTGCTTGGTTAGTTTCATATGGATGACACGAGAATTTTGATACAAAATTGTTAAATGAATAAAAACGTGAACCGGATTTTATGAAAACTAGTAGTCGCCCAGTGATAGAAATTCGATCCTATTTCATAAAATTGTAAAAAGTATATTTTTATAAGAAACAGAGTTGTGGAGAAATCGGAGAAGTAGATGTATGTAATGACCAAAATTGTTCACTCATATTGACAAATCTATTGCAATAAAAAAAATGTAATAAAATATCGGTATTCGAAATATTTTTGACAAATGAATGACCCCCCAAATTAGGACGGAGTAGAATGATAGTGGTCCATAGGCAGCCGTATATACAGGATGGTTGGAATATAGGGTGGACTAGACGTTTGGTGGTATAAAAATGTTGAAAAAAATGTGAAATTAAAATTATATAAGGTGATTAAAAAACTGTTATATGATGTGGACATAAGCAAATCATATACAGGATGGTTGAAATATATGCTGGAGTTGAATTATATTTATACAGTGTGATTAAAAAATTATTTCTTTTATAGGCCATAAGAAGTTGCATAAAGTGTGGAAAGGAATTAATGTTACACAGGGCGATAATATAAAATGTTTAAAATGAAATAATTTATGGGGTAGCCCACAAGGAGTTATATACTATGGTTGAAATATAGGACGGATTTAACTCCGTAAATATGGGATGGATTCTACTCCGTCCTATACTTTACAGAAGGCAGGTAACAAGTTTATACTTGTCCGTGAGCAGTCGTATGTACAGGATGGTTGGTACATAGCTTGGAGTGGAATTTATCTATAGTTATACAGAGTTGTCAAAAAAGTTGAAAAAAAGTTACATGGCATAATCCATAAGGCATAAATACATTTTGGGCTTATTAAGTCAACGCGTACTAGTACATTTTGTTCGTAAAGATTTACCTGTCAATTTAAATGAGAAACTATCATTGTGTAATGTTGAGGCTTTCAATGCTACCTCGTTCTGTCTATTAAAGTTATACATACAAAATAAAAAATAAAGAATGAAAACTACCTGAGTTCAAAAAAACTAAAAAGTTGAAAATAAAACATTTTAAAAAAAATATCTTCTACCTATAACTAAAAAGCAAAAAATAATTATAACAAAATACAACTCTAGCAAATAAATAACACATTCAATGTTGTTAGGTACCTACCCAGGAAGTAAAAAATGTAAACATTAAAAGGTGCTCATTCTGTACAAATTAATTGCCTATCAATCTAATATATTTTTGAAGTCGGTGCCAAGCAATAATCAAGTTTGATGAAGTGGTAGATAAGTACGCAATGAAGGATTTTAGATTTGCTTGGCACCGACTTCAAAAATATATTAGATTGTTAGGTAATTAATTTGTACAGAATGAGCACCTTTTAATGTTTACATTTTTTACTTCCTGGGTAGGTACCTGTCAACATTGATTGTGTTATTTATTTGCTAGAGTTGTATTTTGTTATAATTATTTTTAACGTTTTAGTTATAAGTGGAAGTAGGTTATATATATATATATATATATATATATATATATATATATTAATGTTTTATTTGAATCTGTTTTTTAGTGTATTTATTAAACGCAGTTGTTACCATCGTGACTAACCAATAGTTAACAACTTAGTAGCTCGCTTGAATGATCAATACACACCAAACGAGCCTAACAAACGCGTCCCAACTGTCTTCCCCTATTGTAAAAGGCTACATCTTTTCCGCTCGGTTAGCCCCCCCATTGCTAACACAATAGCCGTTTCCTTAAAACAAAAAAATATTTATCTGGAAACGAAAAAAGGGAACTTCTACTCCCTTCACAAAGCATCAGTCCGCTGATCTGTCCATCCCTACTGGCATCGGTCGTCTTTTGTCTTCTTCCACCACGACAACTCCTGGATAATTATTCCAGGGTGTGTGTGTTTTTTTCCTTTCTTTTTCCCCGTCGATTAGAGCGAAGCCCCATCAAGCCCGATGGCGACGCGCTTCTTGCTGGCTGATGAGAGTACACAAAACTCCCAATAAATGAGAGTTCGCTCTGTTAGCTTCAGGAAATTAAAGCCATCTGTTCCGACATTATCATGTTGGAAAAGTGATAATTAAACGAAAGAAGAGGGAAAAAATTGCCGTCTCGAGCAAGGTTATGATGGCTGCGAAGACAAAAGAGAGAACTGACATCGTTGAAACTTTAACTTGTTTAACCAAAGGCGTTTCGAGTTGAAAATTAATTTGTGTTGGAACAAGACGTCCAGTAATTAGCTGACTGTGGAGCTTCCAGTCGAGTGTGTCAACATTGGAAATAAATGAAGTTGGATTCGTTTGAACGAATGCACAGTCGATAATTTTCGTGAGGTTTCTGGCAACTGTGAAAGATTCATTCATTTCCAAAATGTTAAATAATCTAAGGTAATTTCTAAGAAAAAAAGGTATAAGTCATGTCATTGAAAAAAATATAAGACAACTTTAAGATCCTCGGTAACAGAGTCATTTTTTAAAGTCGGTTAAAAATAATAAATAATATTAAGGAATATTCTGTCAGCATATAACCAAACTGCATATCTTTCATTTTTTTTCTACATTCTACATACACTAACAATCTAGATATTTATGGCATATTTTTCAATGTTTAAGTTACCTAAAATTCATAAACCCAACATTCCATTAAAACCAATTGTCAGCTCCATAAATTCTCCATGCAGTGAGCTCTCAAAATTCCTTTTAACAATTATTTCACCACTTACTGGTAAGTCTAATTCTTATCTTAAAAACAGCGCACATTTTTTAGAAAAATTATCACATATACAATACAAAAATACTTTCACACTTGCAAATTTTGACATTGTGAATTTATACAATAACGTTCCTGTCATCAAAGCACTTCCCATAGTAAAAGAACGATTAGAACAAGATTCTTTACTGAATCAACGTACTCAATTGTCCATTAATACAATAATGGAACTACTAACATTTTGTACAAAGACAACATATTTTCAACTTAATGATGACTTCTACCAACAAGATTTTGGCATGGCAATGGGTTCCTATCTGTCTCCTGCTTTAAGCAACATTTTTATGGAAAAATTTGAAGAACAAACAATTTTCTCAAAACAGATTAAACCTTTGGTTTGGTGGCGTTATGTTGATGACATATTTGTTATTTGGGAACATAATCTTGAGGATTTACATGCATTACTTAACGACATAAACAACACAGAACAAACTATTCACTTTACACTAGAGCTTGAACAGAATAACAAATTACCTTTCTTAGACATTTTAATACCCAAAATAAAATCGACATTTGAAACAGAAGTTTACAGAAAACCGACTCATACTAACAGGTATCTCAACTTTAACTCTAATCATCCAAATTCAGTAAAAAGAGATATCATTAAATCTCTATATGACAGAGCAAAAACCAACTGTTCTAATATCAATAAATTCAATGAAGAAAAAACGTTTATAAAAAATATACTTTCTGCCAATCATTACCCAAATAAATTTATTAATAACGAGTTAAACAAAATGGAATACCAAACAATCCCTAACAACCAACATCAAACTTCACCAAGCAACACTGACTCCCAAGATAATCACATTAATACAATAACTATACCATACATACAGGGTCTATCAGGAAGAATAAAAAGAGTGGGAAACAGATATAATATCAAAACATCATTTAAAACAAGAAATACACTAAAATCAATTATATCAAAAACCAAACCAAATAACACAACTCAAAATACAAAAAATTGCATTTATAAAATCCCGTGTGAATGTAATAAATTCTATATTGGAGAAACCTCTAGACCTCTGAATGTTCGAATAAACGAACACAAAAATTACAAAAAAACGACAATTTGAAAAATCCAAAATTTGTGAACCTGCTTGGGACCTTGGTCATAAAATACAGTTTCAAAATTCAGTTATATTACACAAAGAAGAACACAACACCAAAAGAAAACTAAAAGAGTCTGCTTTAATTTTGTTAAATGAAAACGATTGTATCGCTACTACCTCCGTAGAATTCAGTCGTTCCTGGTTGCCGATGATTAAGGAAGAAATTGCTAATGATCATGTCCTTGTGAACAACCCAATATCGGAATAGTTCGTAAGGTTTTTCCTAGGTTTTCCCTTATAATTTTAATGGGATCAACAAAATTCTTTGGTCGCATTTTTGGCGAATGCACTATCTTATACCAAAGTCGCACTTAGGAGCGCCACATAAAATTCTGAAGATCTCCCTTTCAAATTCTTCCAATTTGAAAGGAACTTTATGATTAAATTACGTCAGAAGTCAAATAATAGATATTGTCAAACATTTTAATTTTATATCTTAGAATTATGCCTTTTTTATTCAGTTTCTTAACCATTGACAACGGGGTCTGACCTAGACCCCGAAATGTTTGGCATATACAACAATTTACGTAACTTGTGGTGGTATGTCCCAAGAAGTACTTAAATGTAGAAATGATTGTTTTAACAAAAACATAATATATATATTTCACCATATCACACTTGAATGTGGTCCAACCTTAGATAATATACTCACTGACAAAGAAATCTTAACAGCCAGAAGTATAATATTGTTTTGGTAAAAATACCAAGGAGTTTAATTTTTTTTGTTATTAAGTTTTCTAGTAATTTGTTTGTCCAACGCGGTTATCTATACACTCCCCAACAGAATTTCATGTCTTAGAACCCCAAAAGTCCTTAGGGGCTGGAGTAAATGTTCGAGTTTTCTAACCACTACTAAAGTGTATAAATTACTTACATAACAGGAACTCTAAAACCTGAAGATATAGCGTGCATAATTAATGCGTTGACACCCCGTATGCCAAGTGGATCATTGTAGTTAACAGACATCCACACCTGAATTATACCAGTTTTACTAAAAGTTAAAGTCTAAAATTGCAATTTTTATGATTATTTTTATGAATTAAAAATTTAGTTGTCCAAAACTGGCATTTTATTGGGGTATCAGTTATCTGGTCTGTCAAATTTCAATGTTAAACTTATTCCATTCAAGAAAATGAGTTTTGAACAAAAAGATATTAATGACCCCCTTAATTTTGTCAATATTTCGCAACAACTTATAAACTGTAGGAAAACCCTGTATAATATAAAAGTGCACATATAGCTTTAGCTAAAAAAATCATTGTCTTTCAGTTGTTTGGCATATTGTGTGACATCATAAATTATAATGAAACCTTTTTCTATTTTTTTCCTCCGCAATATTTCACCTCAGCCTTGGGTATCTCGACATTTTTTCCGGTTGGATTTTCCGTAAACGTCCGCTCGCCGTTTGCATCGAATGAAAATCCCCGTGGAAAATTGTATTATGTTGAAGATTTCATTCCTACATATGGTTTTTGGTACTGTCAAAACGGGTAAAGCTTTTGGGCGATATTTCCGTGGCAGATCTTTTTTTATTTTGCTGATTCACATTAAAAAGTAGAGAACTTTTGGCAAAAGAAGTGAAAATACATCGGAACGGAAAAAAAGAAAATTCTTAAAATGGTACAATTATTGGGACAGCGGCGGATCCAAGATTGACCTCGTGGGGAGATGGGCTAAAGAAGCCCCCTTAGTCCTCCAACGTGACAGGAAATTATTGAAATATAAAAATGAAAAACAGTAAAATGCAAATAGAAACCTGGTTAATTATTGAGAAATATGGAACAGAAAACAAAACCTCTAAAGACACACAATAAGAATCAAGCCATAAATGACAGACAAATCCGTTTGCTACAACCATACTAATGCAATTAAAACTAGAGTAAACGAAACAATATGTTTAATACTTTACATTGTAGCATATAAGGGCAAAAAACTGTTTACTGATAACTACGACAAAAATATATCCTATTTTCAAGACTTGGCAAAGACTTATTTAAAGCAATCAACTATATCAAAGGTTCATATTAAACGGCAGGGTTAATGAAAAAAGCGAAATAAATAACTGACAGTAATTTCAATTGTTAAGAATTAAAAAATAATAACCAAATTCAACGCATAAGAACAATAAAAACACTGAAAAGTAAAAAATAACTCAATTGGATATTTAAAAAATATATATTATCTACCACAAACTGTGTTTGAAGTGTCATTATTGTTATTATGCCTTGGAATCGAGTATTATTTCAAATTTAATTATTTGAAGCCAGTATGTGTCGTTTTACGAATTGAAAGATTCCTTTTATACTGGCTCCTCCACCAAATTTTGCAGTAAATTAAGTTTTTAAAATTTTTAGTGATATTGCATAATTGTATGCAGTTTTCAAATCTAATTAACTTTATTTCGTAACAGTATTCGATATTACCAAGAATACTTATAAGAAAATTCAGATTTTTTTGCAAGCCTCGTATACAGCTGAAATAATTATAGTTTAAAAAAACTAAAATACACGGTTTTATAGCAAACCACACTAAAGAGTAGAAAATAACTTTTAATTATGAACAGTTTATCTTACAGCAGTACAGCATACAATTTAATAACTTAATTTTTTTAAATTTTTATTTTGGGGTAACTAATCATGTTTGATTGTTCGACTTTCTACTGCTGTAATATAAACTGTTCAGAATTAAACATTATTTTCTACTTTTTAGTTCGATTTGCTATTAAAGCGTGTTTTTTAGTTTATTTAAACTATAATTATTTTCTCATAACGATGTCTATATTATTTTTGATTTTGGAATATTCGTCTGTCACTAAATTCCAGTTTACTTTATTTATGTTTGCCTAACATTTCAATTTCATTACCGCAAGTTCTACTGCTGACAACTAGATGGCAAACGTAGCGTTAATAGATGAATTCGACATTTAGGCAAGAACAGTGACAAAAAGATAACAAACGGGAAAATTCAACTTAAAGAACTGTATTATCATCGGCCCTTGACAGATGTGCAAATTTTCAAGTTAATTAGACTTTTTTAAGTTGGTGAAAATTGCGTTGAAAGTTTCCGTTACATAGTTACATACATACAGGTCAACCTAATAAAAGCGTGTTAAAAAACCGAGAGATTTCGGATTCAGAACATGCAGATCTTTCTATGAAGAATGATTTTCTTAAAGTATTATTAATCAGAAAGTTTATATCTGATTCCAACTTAGAAGTACATACTGAACATGCAGTAGAGTTGAAAACCTCTATCATAAAAGCGGTTAATTTGCATTTATTTTGATTTAATTCGAAACTATATTCATATTTCGAACAATGATAATTACTTTCATTTAACACTATCGCCTTCGCCAAATTTTATTATTAAACAAGTTTTTCCCATTTTCTAACATCTGGTACTTTCCACGTTGTATAAAAAAACAAGGTACCAATTTGGAAAGCTTTTCTTTTAAATATAAAAGGAATTATCCAAATTGGTTCATAATTGACCAAGTTCTAAGGTAACAAAGGCTTTAAAAAATATAACCGAATTAAGAACCACCTCTTTTTTTGAAGTCAGTTAAAAATACCAACAATAAAACATATATTAACATGCTAGATGTTTGTTCTGGCACTTCTGACCAACCAAAACTGTTGTCAACACGCTCTAACTGGACTAGCCGTGCGGTTTAACTTCCCTCTAGCTCCTAACAATTTCGCCGGCCTTCGTCAGCGAATCAGCCCGTTTATCGGGACGTGTTCATTTGAATAAAACGCCAGTAAATTGGTTCGAATCAATTGAAACCCTTCTCTCCTTCTTTCCGCTTAGTTGTCCCGTTGGATGCGCGCTGCACATTTCGACAACGACGACGACGAGTTGATACTTGTTGTTTGCTCGGCTGTTCCCTTAAATATTCCTTTGACTGGTTGATTAGATAAGACCTAGATTAAGGTCATTGATTGCTATCGGGTCGATGATGAACGCGTTTATCGGGCTGGCCTTTCTATTCAGAAGTGGGATAATGTCTACGGTGGTCGTGTTTAACGAGCATCTACGTAAAGGATTAAAATTTCTCTCTGGTGTCTGTAAAAAATAGAACTCGTGCTGACGTCAATTTTTCGTAAGGAATGGTTCATGAAAACTCATTCCAAATCTACCAAAAATGTTTGCTTCTTGTTGCTTTAAGTTTATACAGGGTGTAAATGAATAAGTACGAAAGATTCCAAAATAAAATTTTAGTTTTTTTAAACTATTGTTATTTTCTAAGTCTCATAGCGATGTCTACCGTATTTATAATTGAAAACTTTGATTTACTAGAAAATACTTTTCGTTTTTCACTAAATTCAAGTTTAGTTCGTGTTTGCATAACATTTTCATTTCTTTACCGCAAGTTCCACTAGTGCCAACTAGATGGCAAACGCAGCGTTAATAGAAGAATTTGGCATTTAAGCAAGAACAGTGACAAAAAAGACAACAAACGGGAAAATTCAACTTAAAGAATTGTATTGTCTTCGGTCGTTGACACGTGTGCCAATTTTTAACTTAATTGGCCTTTTTAAGTTTGTGAAAATTACGTTGAAGGTTTCATTTACATAGATAGATATATACGTACACATGAACCTAATAAAAGCGTATTAATTAAAAATGGTAGGTGACTATTTTATTAATATTTCTGGTAGCTGAAAAGAAGGCAGCGCATAAAAAGTTTAAGTCAACTAATAATTATGATGATTATTTGGTTTTTTCGCATATCAGAGGCATTTGTAAAGATGTCACTAATAATTGTTACAGATTGTACATAAATAATATTAAAAATCACAATCCAAGAAGTTTTTGGGGGTATATTAATGGCATGAAAAAGTCTTTTAATCTTCCGAAATCCATGTTTTATAAGGATGAAATAAGCAGCGGGGCTAAGGAAACTGCAGGTCTTTTTGCTACCTACTTTTCAACGGTTTATAAATTGGATCAGGAAATAAATGTGCCTCATTTTCATTATGAAAACTCTGTTAACTTGTCTTCCGTTTGTGTAACTGTTGCAGACATCATTAACAGAATTAATGAACTTCGGATAAAGCTCTCGTGTGGCCCTGATGGCATTCCATCGCATTTTTTAATAAACTGTGTCTACACTCTAGCGCTTCCTCTGAAAACAATTTTTAACTTGTCACTGACATCCGGAAAGTTCTTCCGGGTAGATCTACTTTAACCAATTTGGCCGTCTACGAGTCATTTATAGTAAAAACTTTGGAGAATAGACTACAAATTGCTAAAGCGTTTGATAGAGTTAACCATAGAATACTTTTGGCCAAACTTCATGCTCTAAGATTTTATGGGCCACTTTTAGAGTGGACAAAGAGTTATCTCTCAGACTGATACCATTATGTTAAAGTGGGGGGTATTATTTCCAGGATTATAAGTGTGTCTTCAGGAGTTCCACAGGGCTCTCACGCGGGACCATTTCTTTTTAATTTATTTATTAATGACATTGGCAAAATTATTAATCATTGTAATATCTTAATGTATGCTGACGATTTCAAACTGTTTAAAGAAATTGCAACTTGCAATGATGCTACGTTACTCCAATCCGATTTAAACTCTTTATTTGCCTGGTGTATTAGCCATGATCTTGACCTAAATATCAATAAATGTTTTATTATTACTTTTGCAAAAATTTCACAACCTATAATCATTTCATACGCTATTAATTCACAAACGATACAGCGAGTAAGTGAAATTCGTGACCTTGGTGTCGTTTTCGATAATTCTCTGACTTTTCGTAGACACATTGATCTAGTTGTTTCCAGGAGTTACAAGGTTTTGGGTTTTATCAATCGTTCATCTAAAACATTTTCTCATAATACGATTCGTTTATTATATTGTTCACTAGTACGATCTATTCTGGAGTACCTACTGTTCTGTCATATGGAACCCCCACTATAACACACATATAGCTAATATTGAGAAAGTTCAAAATAAATTTCTTCGTATAGTAGCATTTAAAATGGGTTTGAGCACGAACAATTATCAATATAGTGATTTTTTATTACAAATGCATTTACAATCTTTGCAAAATCGGCGTAACATAGCTGATATTTGTTTTCTATACAAGTTGTTGTCAGGTGAACTTGACTGCCCTTGCTTACTAGACAGAATATCCTTGAATACGACAATGAGAACTCGTTCTTCAGAACTCTTCAATGTGTCATTTCATAGAACTAACTATGGATTTTGTTCAGCAATGACTAGGTTATTGCGTACAGCCAATCAGAACTCCTCGCATATCGATGTGTTTTACAACTCCGTCTATGTAATCAAGCGCTCGTTATACTATAATATTTAATGCTGCCGTTTGTTTTGTTTTGATGTGTTATCTTTTGTTCGCGACTACATGTATCTTAATTATAATTTTAATTTTAAGTAACTATATTTTATTTTGTTTTTTGTATTATTTCTAAAACTTGAGTTCAATGTTAGTCATGTAAACTTTAGATTTATATGTTTTTTGTGTGTTTTGTGTTTTTTAGATTTAGATTTAATGTTATTTACTCTAATTTTTTTGTTTTTCTATTTTATGTAAATGGGGTTACCCGTATATAAGAATAAATAAAAAAATATTTGTGAACAAAAGAATATGACATAACCATTCAACTTTTTTTGCTGGCACGTATTATTTGCTTTGTGTTTCTTAAAGAATGACATCTCAGCTCTTTTACACTCAAAAATGTTCCACTTACCAACAAACAAAAAAAACTACAATTTCTAGCGATGTAACGCTTATCAAGAAACCCCCTTATACCCACCCGTTCACCCCTTTGGGTGCTCGTCCTTCGACGAAGCATTTTTAAAAACTTACCACCGCGTTTCACGTTTATGAATAATGAGATAGACTCGAGAGAGTCAAGAGCTCAAGTCGAGTCGCCGTGAAACCGTGTGCAGCAGCGCTTTCGAAAAAATTCCAAGTAAGCAAAAGTGGCGAGAGAACATCTAGAGTGCCGCGAGCGGCGTGTCATCAACGTGTCATTGTTTTCTGCTTGGCAATCTTCGCGACTTCGTAGTCGGTCGTGTCGAGTCGATCGCACAGAGTCACCGTTGCGGTGTCAGAAGTGGGACGCGCGGTGTCAGAAGTGGGACATGGTATCAGAAGTGGGATACGTTTTCGTAGGATCGGTCGGGCTCTCGAGGAAACCGTGAGGGCGCCGCCGTTGCCGATGCTTCGGGGAAAATCAATTTTCCCCCGTCGAATGAGGAAATTGAGTGTGCAAGTGTAGGTACGTAGAGTTGACGTTCGTATCTACGAAGCGTGAATTCGTAGCGGTGGCAATTTGAAGAGCAATCGAGATGTTTCGAGAATAAATTAGAGCTAACGGAAATGAATCTTCTTTTTTTATGTGGGTGGGAAAATAAATTTTCAATTTCCACAACTAACTATATTGACGTCTATATAAATACAGTACAGTGATGGGCAAATGTGTGGAACCAATATCTCTGGAATTATTAGAGATATCAAAATGAAATTTGGAAGGTGGATACTGCAGTAGATTGCCTATTTGTTTCCAAATTTTTCTACAATTTTGAATTTCCTGTTTTACCGGAAGTAATGTCGATTTTAAAATTTGCAATGAAACACCCTGTATAGTATTTTAGTTTCTGATGAAACATTTTATTGCGAATACAAAAATATCGGGTTTGATATTGTTCAATACCTACCCAGATATTAACAGAAAAGTAATTAAGGAAATGAAAAATCTAATATCCATTAAAGAAATACATAATCATAATTATTAACTAAATCAAAGTGATTTTCAAAACATTGAAACTTAACTTAACTAAACTTAATGTATTACATGTTCAAACTGAGCACCGTTTACTTCTTGACAATAAGCAAGTCGGTTGTTAAATTCTCTAGTAACATTAGCTATTACTTCTGGTGTAATTTTCTGGATGTCATAAGTTATTCTTGCAGCTAATTCTTGCAAATTATTTGGTCTATCAACATAAACCTTAGACTTTAAGGAACCCCACAGAAAATAGTCTAGTGGTTTAAGGTCGGGACTTCGTGCAGGCCATTCATAAGTACCCCTTCTTCCAATCCATCTGTGGTGAAATGTCCTATCTAAATGATCTCGAAAAATGCGAGTGTAATGGGGTGGTGCTCCATCCCGCTGAAACCAGATATTATTTGGTAATTGTCCATTTACCTCCAATGCTGGAATAACTTGTTGTTCCAAGAGCTGTAAATACCTATCTCCGTTTAAAGTTTCTTGTAGGAAGAAGGGTCCCACGATTCTGTTGTTATTAATGCCGGCCCAAACGTTCAATTTTTGGGGATGTTGTGTATGAGCCTCTTATACCCAATTAGGATTACTTTGCAACCAGTAGCGGCAGTTATGCCGATTAACCGTACCATTTAAACAAAATGTAGCCTCGTCTGAAAACAAAACATTTCTTATAAAATTATGATCACGGTTACAAATATCCATTATCGTTTCACAAAATTGCAAACGTCTGTCGAAATCGTCTTCGGAGAGTTCTTGAACGAGGCGAATTTTGTATGGATGATATTTTTCTCGGCTTAATATCCTTCCTACTGAACAGCGGCTAATTCCATGCATATTGGCGAGGTCGGTAGTGGATAAGTGAGGATTTTCTTCCAAAGATATAGCAACATTTTGAGCTACACCTTCATTACTTGCACTTTTTAACCGTCCACTTTTTGGTAAATTTCTAACTGTTCCACTTGTGGCGTACCTTCGCAAAGTTTTCGTCACTACTGAACGGGATATATTCCGATGAACAATGTTAAAAAGGTCACAAACTTCTTGACGCGTCCTTTTCCTCTCCCCATACCCAATCATCATTAATATTTCTATTCTTTCTCTTTCACTTAATTCGGTCATTTTACTATCAAATAAAAACAATACAATCTTTTTACGTTCTAATAAAAAAAACTAATAACTTATTTTGACAACTACTGTCACTTCTGTAATGAATTTCATGGACTACTAAACTTGATTCAGATTTAATTGGCTGTTGACTGTGACGGTATTATGCCACCGATTGGCCAATAGAAATACAAATTCTTACCGAGCGGTTTGTTTATATCGGGCGTAAATGAAATCTGAACCGAGTTTAGCTACCATCGAATTTTTCCTTTTCGTAGTTACTTTTCTGTTAATGTCTCGGTAGGTATTGAAGTAAACAATATCAAAGATGATATTTTGTATTCGCAATAAAATGTTTCATCAGAAACTAAAATACTATACAGGGTGTTTCATTGCAAATTTTAAAATCGACATTACTTCCGGTAAAACAGGAAGTTCAAAATTGAAAAAAATTTGGAAATAAATAGGCAATCTACTGCAATATTCACCTTCCAAATTTAATTGTGATATCTGTAATAATTCCAGAGATATTTACGTTGTTCCACACATTTGCCCATCACTGTATATTAATGTAATACGATAATTTATTGTTAAAAATGAGCCGACTTCGATAAATTTGTCTAAGTTATGATGATCCTTTTTCAATTGTTTCTTGCATGCACACTGTTATTAGTCATCTTTTGAGACAAACAGTTAACAGTTAAATAATCCACATTGCTGTTTTTCAGTTTCACTTAATATTACAATACAAAAAACTTTTTTTACCTCTAAAATTGCACAGTGTAGAAAGTAAATAAGTTATTTTAACTGTGTGCATTAATCTTTTATTATAAATATTACAATTTCTTAAATTCAGGGAGAAGTGCAAAACTTTTGAAAGTGAGTGTAAGAAGCTGTAGACTGATATAGGACATTCTTCTGTAAATGACAACGTACTTTTGTAAAAGAATTACATAAATTAAAAAAATAACAAAAAAGAAATATCGTCTTAACAAAACAGTACGACAATAGATTCGTGCAATTATAAGAGATATGGAAAATGTAGGCCCTACTAGGGAAAGAGATTCAGAAGACGCTTCCCAATGCGTTGAATGGGCTAGTGCCAAAAAATTCTGGGGTACCAGAACAGCATCAAAAATAATAAACTTATTCAAACTCTATTACATATTAAATACATTTATGCATTAATCCTTTTAAGATCAGTTGTTATTACTTTTCCAAAGACAAATTTGTTGCCTGTAGCATTAAATGTTTCTGTAACAACAACAATAGTGGAAGCGCTATTAGGAGACAGTGGCGGATACAGTTAGCATAGTAAAAATGAGACAAACAATTTAATAAATTCCTGTAAAAATAGATAGGAATCCAATAACCTAATCATAATTTTTCTATTGTGCCATCTCCTCAAGAAAATCCTAGATCCGGCCCTGTTAAGTGGGAGATACACGGGACGATTTCTAAACTCTAAAAAAAGTTCAGCCTAATACTGTTAAGTGAAATACAAATGATAGACCCATTTTAAAAGACGAGTCTTTATTAAAGTACAAAAACAAAATGAACAATCTTTATGCCAATGGAAAGTGGAAGTTTCAAAGTTTTTTTGCAATACATTATAAATGTTCAAAGTGTCCACCATCTACTATACGACAAACATCTGTGCGGTAACCGAACCCACCCCACACACGAGCAACTGTGTCTACTCTTATTGAGTGTACAGCAGGTGTGAAACTGGTCCGTAGATTGGCCAAACTTATTGGTGCGGGTAGGACGTAAACAGCTTCCTTAACATAACCCCATAAGAAGTACTCACATGGGGTGAGATCAGGGGATATCGGTGGCCAGAAGTGAAGAGCCAGGTCTTCATTTCAACTGCCCATTTTCATCGGTATAAAGATTGTTCATTTTGGATTTGTAGTCTAATTACTAAGAATTTTTAAAAAAGATCCATCATATAAACCCTGTAAAACTAAATAAGATATTAGGATGTTATAATAATCTACTGATTACGTATATTAATGTTACTGATACTAATTACAAATTGACACTAAAATAGATCGATATATTGATTCTACTAATTTGAAATTTGCAGACTTAATTAAGGATTGGGAATTAGTGACCTCAAAAACCTGGCTAGGTATGTAAATTTACAGCAAGATCCGTTGAATTCAATAACAATTATCTGGCATATTAGTAACGCCACGTTGGTTCCGCCATATTAGTTTTTCATTTTGATTATGATTTCTAATTTTTCAAAACTAATGGTAGATTTGTCTACAGTGACTTCCAACACTCAGGCATAATAAATTGCAGCAAGTTTCGTTGAATTTACAAAAAATGGTTCGCCATATTGGTTCCGCCATCTTGAATTTTACAACATCAAATTCGTTATTTTTGCTCTTTCGGATTTTGCCTGTTTCTATTCATCTATCAAGATGCTTGTTTTTTGAGGTTAGAAAACATATTATGGACTGATTGATAAGAAAAGATCCCATATTTGATTTAATGAAATTTATTTTTCAAAAAATGCAATTTTGAGGTTAAATTTTGCAGTTTTACTATAATTCAATTTCATATAAAAATGATTTAAAAGCACCCGTTGGATTATAGTGCGACTCGTATCCAGGGTGATCCGTTACAACTAAATAGTGTGATTTGTTTTCTTGAAGAGAATGAGGTAGGGAGAGAGATATACAGAGAAAAAATGAGAGAAAAAGAGAAAATAATGTAAGGTGAGGAACCTCCTTCTTATCGGTTATTTTGCGACACCTCTCGCCTTTTTATCGTGCCAGGCAAATGATTAAGGATCTAATACGAAGGCTGCCTTTTATATTTCGGTATTGGACAACCCTAGTGTTGCAATCTGATAACTGACAGCTCTATCGTAAAGTTTGACATTTTTGAGATTATACGTACTCAGAATGTTTTGACATACGAGCGCTATGTGTTGTGTACAGTAACTTAAAGGATTCATCTCGGCCAAAAACTGGAATTAAATCGTGAACATTTTCGTGCGATTATTTTTTACAACTTTCGACGTGGATTAAGTCAGCAAGAGTGCATGGATGAACTTAATTTAATTTTTCGCGATGAAACTCCATCAAGGACCACTGTTTATCGATAGTATGGTGAATTCAATCGAGGTCGTAGTTCACTCCAAGACGAATTTCGTGAAGATCGTCCAAAAACAGGTGTTGTTCCGGAAACCATTGATGCTGTGCGCGAACTGATATTGCAAGATCTTCCTGTGACCTATCGTGAGACTGAGTCAATTTTACAAATTAGTGGGACCAGTATACATTCAATATTGCATAAACATTTGAATGTCAAAAAAATTTGTTCGCGTTGGATGCCACACAATTTGTCAATCGTTCAAAAAAAGGCTCGTGTCGATTGGTCGAAAGAGAAGCTCAAAAAATACGATCGCGGTGCTTTAAAACACGTTTATGACATGTGACAGGTGATGAATCGTGGATTTACTCGTATGAGCCCGAAAGTAAACATTAGTCGACTGTATGGGTGTTTCAAGATGAGCCTAATCCAACAAAAGTTGTTCGCGCACGAAGCACCTCTAAGCAAATGATGGCTTGTTTTTTCGGAAAAACTGGACATGTCGCAACCGTACCACTAGAACAACGCAGAACAGTAAATTCTGAGTGGTACACAACCATTTGTTTGCCAGTTTTCTTCCAAGAAATGAAGAAAACCAACCGTCGAAGACGAATCACTCTTCACCACTATAATGCGAGCTCTCACACATCGGCTCAAACAACCGCATTTTTGACCACTCAAAACCTCGATTTGATGAATCATCCGCCGTATAGTCCTGACTTGTCACCAAATGACTTCTTTTTATTCCCGTACGTAAAAAACAAACTGAGAGGTCAACATTTTTCGACACCTGAAAAAGAGGTATAGATCTTCATGGGGAATATTTTGAAAAACAATAAAGCGATTTTCGATGATTAATATTTGTTTTTGTTCTGTAATCCCGAAATATAAAAGGCAGCCCTCGTAATAAGAAATCATCTTGTTCTCAACAATTTGCAACAGATCTAAAACTTATGCTAACCACCTACTTGGATATTTCCTTTTGTGTTCCAGGTCCACCTCTTTGGCTCTATCGAAGTATTTATTCTTCTCGTCAGCGTTCAAATTCTTCCAGGTAGTTCCCAATTTTTTGCTAATTTCCTTATTCGAATCGGCAGGATAGCGCTGGGACATAAATTTTCTATTCTCATTGGCGTAAAGCATAAACGCGTTCGGGGGTCGTGGAATTTTTGGTTTGCCGATGAAAGATCGAGCGTTTTCTACTGTGGCGCTGTTTTCGTTTTCTGCAAATTACATTTTAATATAGCCCAATAGAAAACAAGGACTTTTAATAACACATTTTTTCGCGCTGCATATACTAATTTTGTTCACGGATTATAACAAAACGATAGATAAGGCTACCCCAAGGCAACATACTGGGCCCTCTCCTGTATGTACTGTACATATTCTGTATCAAACAGTTATTCAACTATATATTTCATTACTTTATAAGTTTTTTGTTTTATTTTCAATACTGTAGCGCCAACATCAGTTCTTAGTCATCTCTATTTCTTACAGTTTCTAACCTATTTCACAAGTTTCTCCTCTCAAAATTAGAACAAGATCTAAACAGACCTACATAAGTAGATTTTAGATTATCAATTGGATTCCTGGAATGGCCACTTCACAATATAGTGTCATCGTCAATCAACGCAATCATGGAAAATAAACAGAACTGGATAAAATATTACATCTAGGCCCACTAAGCAAAGTCAAATTCTCTTCCTGTTATTTGCTCAAATCTTACTTGAACCAAAAGAGTTTGTAAAACTAAAATTAATGATAAACCATCGCATTCAGTTAGTTCTTCTATGTACTGTACTTATCAGATATACTAACTTCTACATTTATTTAACTGTGTATTTCATTATCATATGTTATTTGTTTGATGCAGTTATTAGACACTGTAATTCTCCGTTTTTTTTTAGTTTTTCGTCAAATAATTTTATATTAAAGTTCTTTTACAACAATATTATCTTGTTATACAGTCAACTACGTTATTATTCTGATGATACATAAAAAACATGCACAAATCAGACTTTGTATTCAAATTATTTAAACCTTGCCAAATAAAAAAATGTATACCCTGTAAATGTGCTGAAAGATTAACGAATAATGCCACAATGACAATCTTACGAAGTTTGACAAAGGGTCAAGTCATGCAAAAACGTAATTAATTCCGTCTATAAACCAGAATTTCAATATTCTAAAGATTTGGTGTTTGCAAATATCGAGCGTAAGTCTAATCAAGAAATTGAATTGGTAAATAATCTTGAAAATATTCAAGTTAGTATCCAGAGTGCTGAACGCAGAAGTGTATAAGAAGATTCAACAAGAAAAGAGAATGAAAAATATTCAAAAATCTTAAAAATCGTCTACAGGTACTCCATATATTAATTTATTATGAACGTAGGTACGTATAATTTATTACTCTCATATATAATAAAAAAACACTTACCGTAAATTTGTTGGACTTTAAAAACGCTTTTTAATATTAAGTGGCAGAACAATGTTAGTTTAAATTGACATGAAATTCAAAATAAAATTAAGATTTCGTTTGAAACGACATTTGTGTTAATAACTAAAAACAAACCCTCTAAAAATATTTCACTAGAACTACAGATAAAGGTTTTACAAAATTGATTACAAGTGCAAATTAAAATTACGAATATAAATTGGAGATTTTGGCTAAATTATCGTGTATTGTAAAAACACCACTAACATATGTCTCTATGTTGACTTAAATAATGAAATAAAATAAATAACTTACCATGTTTTATGCAGCAATTCGTCAAGCGGCTATTCATGTGATAAAAGTCAAGCAGAATTGTTGTAAAGTAAAAATCTATTTTTTCTTTATTTCGCAATACAAAATCTGTTTGTTATTAAACAAAACATTAAATGTCATTAGTTTCTATAGTTTTCGAACACACGTTTTTATATAAAGCTTGAAAGTGGAGTTCTGTGGGTTGGCTTAACTGTAAAATCTTTCGTTTTTTTTTGCTTTTACTTTGATGGGCTTTCATGCTCAATTACTTAAAAAAAGTCAAGCCCATGTTGCTCTTTCTACCATGTTTGATATCGTTTTTGCATTATTAAGATTACATTGTGAAAAAATAATACATATTTGGTTTATGATTCGAGGGAATAAATTCTTTTTTCTTATAGAATCTGATATCTTGTAGCAGATATGAGATTGGAATGGTATTTTTTTTGTTTCACTCCATATTATACGTACCTACTCGAAAATTCAATTGAAATCTTTTACCATTTGTCGTTTCAATTGCTCAGTTTACTATCTGTCATGTGGTAGTACTATAGCAGTTAATCTATTGTTCTGATATTTGTCTAATTTTTAGAAACGTGTCTATTCTGGTCAGGTATTTCTATGTTTCTCAACTTGGATATTTCAGTAGTTCAGTTATTTTTGCATCGCGTAGGTAAAAGTTAAATGGAGCCAGATCTGGTGAATATGGAGGTGTGGGAGCAATACAAATCGTAAATAATTCAATTTTAAATTCACCAACCAATCACAATATATTTAAAAAAAGCAAATCTAAAATCCTTCATTGCGTACTTATCTACTAATTCATCAAACTTGATTGTTCCTTGGCACCTACTTCAAAAATATACTAGATTGGTAGGTAATTAATTTGTACAGAATGAGCACCTTTTAATGTTTACATTTTTTACTTCCTCGGTAGGTACGTAACAACATTGAATGTGTTATTTATTTGCTAGAGTTGTATTTTGTTATAATTATTTTTAGCTTTTTAATTATAGGTAGAAGTCGGTTATATATTTTTTTAAAATGTTTTATTTTCAACTTTTTAGTTTTTTTTGAACTCAGGTAGTTTTCATTCTTTATTTTTTATTTTGTATGTATAACCTTAATAGACAGAACCAGGTAACATCGAAAGCCTCAACATTACACAATGATACTTTATCATTTAAATTGACTGGTAAATCTTTACGAACAAAATGTACTAGTACGCGTTGACTTAATAAGCCCAAAATATATTTATGCCTTATGGACTACGCCATGTAACCTTTTTTCAACTTTTTTTGACAACCCTGTATAACTAGATATTTCCACTCCAACCTATGTACCAACCAGCCTGTACATACGACTACCCACGGCAAGCATAAATTTGTTTGCTGCCTTCTGTAAACTATAGGACGGAGTAGAATCCATCCTATATTTACGGAGTCAAATCCGTCCTATATTTCAACCATAGTATATAACTCCTTGTGGGCTACCCCATAAATTTTCTTTTTAACATTTTATGTTATCGCCCTGTGTAACATTAATTCCTCTCCACACTTTATGCAACTTCTTATGGGCTATAAAATAAATAATTTTTTAATCACACCTAATAATTCAACTTCAGCATATATTTCAACCATCCTGTATATGATTTGCTTATGTCCACATCATATAACAGTTTTTTAATCACCCTATATAATTTTAATTTCACATTTTTTTCAACATTTTTATACCACCAAACGTCCAGTCCACCCTATATTCCAACCATCCTGTATATACGGCTGCCTACAGACCACTATCATTCTAGTGCGTCCTATATTTCAATCTTCATATAAATGCAACTCCTTCAACCACTTTATTTTGTGATTTTGTTTGCTATAACTAAACACCCTGTCTATAGGCCACCAAGTACCAGTTTAAAGTTTGACATATGTTGTCACTGAATTTTCTATTAGGCCGGGAGAATGTGACAACCAAAAGTACCGTCTTCGCAAAATGGAAAAATTTGCATTTAAATAGGTATTTACCTGGTATACAAACAAAACGAGCTTGGTACTCATTGATTTAAGGAGCCGAAAATACTATGCTTTACTACTTATATGCTTGAGATGTACATAGAAAATTCTCAAATTCGCAATTAAAACTTTCAGTGCCTAAAATTACCGCACTATTACGTTGGAATTAAAATATTTATGAGGAAATGTCTGTTATGTCATTTCGATGAAACTTTTGATAAGAATTTTGGAATTTTCGGCGATTTTCTGCAAAACTGCAAGTTGCACGTCGCAGAAAAGTATATGAGATCACCTAAGGATCTTCCTTAATAGATTAAACGTTAAAAAACTATACACATCCATAAGAAATAATCGGAAAATCGACCAATATGTTAGGGATATTGGTCGATTTCCATGCACGCATGTGTTCATTCACAAATTTTGTCACTTTACCAATAGAATTCTTTTCCAAAATTTGAAGTTTCACCAATCCGGATATATACTCTATTAAACAAGACCATATTCGTTCAAAACGGTGCACCACAGGAGAAGAAATCAGGTAACATACATACAAAAAAAAAGGAAAAAATACGCGACGAATTGATAAGCTCCTCCTTTTTGGAAGTCGGTTAAAAATGTCGTTAATTTGGCACTTCAGAATTATTCACACATTAGAATAGTAAACACAATTTCGTTGTACTTCATCTATATTTCACAAATTACACATAAATTTACATATCTTAAGTTAACCAAACCAGTGGCTTCCCATACAGTCTCTTGTCCATTCCGTTTGGCATACCCAGCACCAATGGAATTCACAACCTGCTCTAGTACATACCATGTGCATACAACCACCTGAAAATATTAAAACTATATCTACAAACAAAAAGAAGCATTGTAACTCAAAGATTTAGTTTTTCCATACCAGCAAAACAGAAACATAATTACTAGAAAACAAAAAAAAAAAAACATTCTGACAAACAACAAAACAAATTTCATAGTTCTTCAAACTGTTCTAACCCTAATTCTTGTTTTATACATAGATAATTCAGAATACCCTAACCTACCATCTCGTTCTGTAGGTGTTCTGCACTTTGGACATGGTTTAGTGGACACTTTGATGGTCCTTTTAGATGCCTCGTCCCATCGGGCATCCGCTGCTCTTGCAGGATCCACAGTATAAAGACAACCTTCACCACCAGATTGATTGTCGCTATCCTGGGTTTGACATTGTCCTATGTGATAGCCTTGAAGACACAACCGACAGAAGACATACTGAAAAGATAATTGAATCATAGTGGTTAAATAAAAAGACAATTGAACAATAGTGAAAGTAGTAGTTAAACAAAAATAAAACAAATATGTGAAACCGTCTTTTTTGAAGGGTATTCACAAACCAACCAAGGTTTTACTAAGAGAATATGTGGTCATCACATTATGTTGTATAAAGTTGAATTGTAACATATTTTAACAATTTTTTAAATAGATATACTCACTCCACACCCACTGATGCAAGTGATTTTAGTGCACTCTGGTTCAGCTAGAATCCCCATACCACACCCTGGTTGTGGACACAGTACACCTCCAGATCTCAGTACGTATTCTTCAGTACCGAATCTCTGGTACTGCTCATACTACAAGAAAATAAAATCAGTAGTTCAATAAGTTGCACCTCCCAATGACCTACCAATCCATCAGGTAACAGATGAAAGTGATGAACTTCTTTGATGAACGAATCCGTGCAACCTGCTGGACAAGCCAGAGTGTAACCGAATTCGGGGTGTTGCCAGAACTGTCTTTCTCTTAATCTAGTTGAGCAGTATTGTCGGAAACAATCTAAGCAGGTCACGTGTCCTTCAGAGCATGGAAAAACTAGAACAGGATCACTGCAATAATGGTTTTATATAAGACTAGCCCTGCTTCATTTGAATTGTCACAATAAAAACACACTTGATCACATAGAAAATAACAGTTGAATGTAAAAATCAGAAAGCAATAAAAGAAAAGAGAACAAAAAAGGTTGAGATCAGGAAGAGACAAGTACCTAAGGATTGGAATTGAAAGAGATTTAAGAGTTGAAAAAGATTGGATAATTCATGGAGAAATCAAAACAAAGGATGAAAATAGAGGAAGAGCTTTATAAAAAAATGAAGAGAAATGGAGAAGGAGGATGAAAAACAGAGATAAAAAGAATCGCATGTGGTGAAGAAAAACCTACGGAAGCTAGAAAAACCCTTGATAAACGGAAATAGGAGAGATAATATTGAAAAGAAAGGAAGACTGGGGGAGATAGGATAAGGGCATGGAGAAAATAGAAGGAGAAACCAGATATAGATGTAGGATCAATGACAGAGAGGAAAAGATGAAAATAGAGAGGAAGGGATAGAAATAATAACAGAAAAATTAGGAGATAAGCAGAAATAAGAAGAGATAAGGAATTATGGCACTACAGGAAGACAGATGGTGAAGTACAATTAAAAATCTATTTAGTAACAAGCATATAGAATTTCAAGAGTATTGATTATCTCTTTGATAGGTTCAGATGACCTGAACAAATTTTTCATGTACTTTTAACTGAGGAATTACAATGTAAGGGTGATAGGAATACATGGAATGGCTTATGACTGCATGCTTGTGTCCCTACAAGCCCTGGACATCAACATAAAAATAAATGACATCAAAACAAGTTCTACCTGATGTCAGCACATGCCAGACATGGAATATCACTCAAGTTTGGTCTTATCAGGTACAATGGTACAGCTTGGTCACTCTCCCCCAATGAAGTGTGTTCTGAACATTTGAAATAGAATTCTGCAAATGTTGGTTCTCTGTTGTTCAATACCTACAAAAATTCATGCATACAAAAGTATTGAGTTGAAAAGAATGTGTGGAGCTTACATTTGCACAAAATTCAGGGCTGTTTTCACACCAGCCAGTTATTTGCTTCGGGTCCAGAACATCGTTCCAGTTTTGAGGGTCTGAATGTACAGTAAAGGCACCACTTTTGCAAAAATGACATCTAACTCTTATTTTGCCTGATTTTAAAGCCTTGCAGGTTGGACAGAATACATAAAAGTGAATTTTTAGGTTTTGAGAATCTAAAATAAAAGTTTTGTTAAAAGTTTATCCTATACCAATTTTTTTAAAGAAATTTATAAACAATTTGTTCAGTGATATCACTTTTTCTAAACTACAAACCTAAGGTATTCCTCAGTTGAACATAATTAAAGATTGGTTAGTATTCATAACTAAATTCAATAAGTATTTCCCCGTCAGAGGGAGCCAGTTGTTCGAGTTACCAACTTGTAACAAAAAAACATTTAACAAAAGAGAAATAAACAGATAAAATTACCAGTCATTTTTGAGGGTGTATCTTCCAAACCACTATTGTTGCTTCTTGAACTGTCATCATTTGAGAACATGGAATCTGTCAAAGTCTCACAGAGAGGTTTTCCACCTTGTTCGTCCTCCTCCTCAATTAAACTTGTTCTTGGTTTATCCAACTTGACTTTAACAGCATGTAAAACACTTTGCTGTCCCAAATCACATTCCTTAAGAAATAAAAAAAAAACATTTAAAATATGAAACTTGCTTGGCAGTGCCTACATACTCACTGCGATAGTAATTTTATCACCTAACTCTTTTCCAGCGAATATGATTTTAACTTCATCTGGTTTCAAACCTAATTGAGGTGCAACTATTTCTTTTACGTTCTTTATATCCCAGGAGGGATCTAATTCAACTGATAACGTGTTTCCACCTATTGCTTTTACGTGTATACTGAGGGAATTTTTGATGGTTTTCTTACCGAATTGAAATATTTCCAGCATCCTTTGTAAAATAAGTTTTATGAAATTTATGAACATGCTCATTTTCTATTGTAAGCCCTTTCAACGACATATTATGTCATCTTTGGAGGTTTCAAAGTAAATCGTTTCAGAAATCAAAAATATAATATTGTTCAAACATAAATACGAAATATGTCACTTTCAGCTGATTTTAACATGGGACATATTTAATGGACCTGACAGTGTCGACAGTGAACGTGAACACCACAATCATACAATAAAAAGGTTAAAAAATCCAATACGGTTGGCAACACACATTACACTCTTTTGGAATTATTTGTTGCCTAACAGGCATCCTGTAATGTGGATGTTAAAGAATTGATTTTTTAATGTACAAAATATGATATAGACACATTACATATTTTCGTTTATTTCTTAGTGAAAATACATAAAATAAATCCAGAAAAATACCTTCAACAAAACAATACCGTCTTGGACTCCATTTTCCTACTACATTCAATCCATTCAATGAATCCGCATCATTTATAATTTATAGGTGTGAATATCTAAAAACTTGTCTGTAATATAATTGAATAAAATGTTTTACTTATTGTATGGGTTTTTTATAAATTTTAAATCATTATTTATAATTAAAAAAAATCTACGCGGTAGGGAACACACATTACACTGTCAAGGAATTATGTGTTGACTAACAGGCAGGTTGTAATATAGATGTTACAAAATTGATTTTTTTTATGTACTGTATGAGACAACACAGTTGATGATTTGTAGATGTTAATATCTAAAAGATTTCCCGTAATATTTTCAATTTTGTCCTATTTCTAACTGAAAACCATGCATAGGCAGCTAAATCAACTCACCCATCTTATGATTGTGATCGGTTACTTCCTCAACCATCTAACCCTGACCATGTTTCACTGTAATCATCTCCATTGAGTCATCATGAATAGTGCTACGCAAAGGCGTCGCTAGAAATGATAGCTTTTGACCTTTAGAGGGGGCCAAGTCGGCAATTATAGGGTTTATTCATGATCCAGAAGACAGGTTTAAAGGTAGGCCCCTCCCCCGTCTGGCAACGCCTTTGGTGATGTGCATTACAATGTCTTTCAATTCATTTTCATCTACAGATGTTACAGGTTACTGTATTCTCTATCAATAGGTCCTAGAGGTGGATAAGAATTAACCAATACCTTTGGAGTTATCACACATTTTTCTAATTATTTTGAATACCTATTTTTAATTTAATTTTCACAAATTTTATGTTTTAAGTGATTTTATCAATTTCACTATTATGATTTGAGGGGGCATGTCTCCATAATATATGTTACTATATGAAGATAGTCTTAGTATTTATTACATTCTTTGTGTCTACAGGTAGTAGCAAAAGTGAAATAAGGCATAAATATAACATGTTTTGTCAAAATTTATTCATATCATTTGTCATAAAAGGTACAGACCATATAATAAAAAAAATGATGAAAAATTCTTATCACAGATATTAAAAATAAAACAACTGAATTAATATTCACCTAGAATTAAACACAAAAAAATATATGAAAAACTTAGAACTAAAAAATTTATTTCTAAACATCTTTTGGCAGTAACAAAATTCATCTGGTATTGAAATTTTACTTCCTGAACACTATAATCCTGCATTATAAACATTTCTGTACAAAACCTTGATCAATCATTTTTACTATCAATTAAATTTAAATAATCATTCAAAACCAATGACATTTTTCAACCATTTATAATATTCCTTTGTAAGATAATCCTGGTGATTACATACAAAAGACTTTTCATGGCTTGTAATAATTTCAATTAACATACAATTGCTTAGATTTACACTTTCGAATAATTTAATGTTCATATTAAATGGAACATCAAGAACAGTGTCTGCAGTAACGACATTTTCGTCCCATAAATTTACATTTCTTAAAACAATATTGTTGTGTGAGTATGGGAGACCATGATGTTCGAAAGGCACTCTAAGCAAATGGTAGATCAAAAATCTTCGATGATAGTACAGAGACTGATGCCCAGAGTAGTGTTGGTATATATCATTAAATAAAACATCTAAATCATACAATAAAATACATATATAATTTATAAATGAAGAAGATTCTTCTATGATCCTCTTTTTATTATGTTTTCCTAACAAATAAGTCAACAGATTGACATACTTCTCTTCCTTGAACAATTCGAGTTTGTTGATAGCAAAATTGTAGTAAGTTTCATAGATAGACACAATCTTTTTGTGCTCCTTGAGTATTTTTATTAAATACTGCCTATAATGATATCCAGAATGTTCAGAAACATGACCGTTGACCCAGTCCTGTATATATCCCAGTTCTGAGGACATGATACTACTAAAATTAGGACAAGTATTGGCAATATTTTCCATGCACCAAATTCTATGATTCCAACTGTGGTAATTATTTTGTGACTTCCCTGAAGCCATATGTACAACAGCTAGTTCATCAGGTAAAAGATTGGGGGGAATTGGCAATTTATTCACTGATATTTTAGCCAAAATTTTCTTAAGCAGCCATCTGCGAAAAGCAAATGCTTCATTGCATTTGCTCTTGTATGTCAACACAATTTTACTAAAGTGTAATTCACTTTGTACAGAAGTTATATCAGCTTCAACTAGTTCTTTTTTCATATTCCAAAATGTACAAACATCAGGGTTGATAAGGAGGGCCCCATTCAATAAATAATTCATATTTTCCATTTCACTATATGGTAACTTATTATTTGCTAGTTGTTTTCGTTTGCTAAACAGCATGCTGCACACATACTGATAAACGGGTTTTATACACCAAGATTCTAATCCTAAATTGTGGCTTTCATATAATACTGGAGATTTGTTTTTGATGTTAGTTTCCGAAGAGACTATGGTAAAATCACGCAACTCAGTATCATTTTTTAGTATGCTGTCTATGGTTAGTAATATTCTTTTGGACATGGCATACCCATCTAGTACTTCACTCATATTTGTGAATATATTTTCTAACTCTCACTTGGTATTACTATATATTTACCATTACTCAATGATATTTACGTATTCATATCAAAAAATGAGGTTATGGCCACAGTTATGGCATATTGTGTTTCATGTCGATATTTAAGATCTCAAGATCACAGATGTTGATAAATAGTATTTCAAATGAATTATATATTTGACCTGTTAAGGGTTGAAATACGTCACGTAAGGGTTGGTTTGTGAAATATAATTGTCCGCAAGAATTTAATTAGTTTTATTTTTATTAATAATGAAATCAATAAGTGGGACAACTATATTTCTTAGTCCAACCATGCAAAAAAGAAATCCGATGTTTTCGCACTTTCTCTTCCATTCTGATCGTCAATTTGGCATAAAGTGTTTCTCGATTTTCCTGTAAGAATTGGTTTAGGGCAAAAATAATTTACAATTAACCTTGGGTTTAGGGTCTAATTGAGTTTTTACACATATACTTCTAGTGTGCAATACACAATTAACATGGCAAGACTAGAAGGGAGAGCAATAAATAGAGTTTAGCTACTCCTTCGTTATTTACACGTCCCTTAACTAGTCTCCACTCCCAAAAAATTCACTATCACTGAAATTGACTTCCACGTTAACTATACATATACTTTTTACTAGTTTATTAACACTTCATTTACTCGATGCATAGAGCTTCAACTTCTGGAGGTTAGAAAGAGAGGGAGCTCTATCCAATGAACTACGTGCAGTATGACTCTATAAGACTCGTTTTCTTTCCGGCGTTAATTTTACGTAATTTCTCGTGGTGTGGTCACTTCTGGGCTATTTGCACGCCAGTTTGTTGTAGCCACTCCCACGTTATTTGCAAGTTATGTACAGCTATAACATTGCAATATTATACTACTACAAGTATAAACCAAACTTATATTATTATTAATTTAATGTTAACACTTAAATACTTGTTTTTGTTGTAAATACAAATATCAAACAATTTTTTGCGGACAAGTGTAATTATTAACCAACGGTGCGTTTTACACTTAGATCATTTACTATCTAGATATAGCCTGTCAAGCATAAAATCGTGGCAACGCTAGAAAGAGAGGGCAATAGAGACAGTAAGAGGCTATTTCACTTAGTGGGTGGATGGTCGATGGACGCAGCCAATGAACAACATGCTTTATTGGAAGCAGTTACCAACCGAGTGAAATAGCCTCTTGCACTCTCTATTGTCCTCTCTCTCCTTAGTCTTACCACGACATTTTTGCACTGCAGGCTATCTCTAGAAAGTAAATGCTCTAAGGTTTTACATGTCGAATACTAAGGCGGAACTGTGTTGCTGTTCTGTGATTGATTTTACTTATTTCTCTTTTCTATGATTTTTCTCATATTTCTGTTTTCTGTGATTTTTCTGATGCCGTTGTTTTATGACCCAAAAAACTTTTTGGTTTGAAATTTAACGGTTTTTGTAAATGTCTAGCGGGGCCAGTAGTAAAATAAAAAAGAAAATTTAAACTCTGCCTTTAAAGTATTTACTTTGATCTAAAAATATGACCGATAAAACTAAAAATCTGTCTGATACTGGTAATTATTAATTTTATAGTAATAATTTTTAAACTAATACTAATTTTTGTTTCAATTACTGACAAGAATTTTCATTCACTATTTTAATAAAGGTCCTTACTTTTTTGTATCTGACCCCAGGTTTTATTTTGAAATTTTAATGATAAGATTGTTAATACTTGAGGCCAGTGTTATGTAAATAAGTTTCTTTGTTTTTAAAAACCAAGTTCCTGATTTTTTTTTCCTTTACAGATGAAGAAGACGTTGTGGAAGATTCTTTCCAGTTTAATATATCCAATAACGATACTACAGACGAGACTAAAGATAATAATGTCATTGATGATAGCTGTGAGTACATATACAAATTATTTTATAATATAATTCTTAATATAATTCTGTACGATAGCTGAGATAGATAATAACAATTCATAATGGCAAAGAAAAATAATGGACAACTAATTATAGAATGTCATTAAAAACAAACCTAAGAAAGATTTTTGACTGAATTAGTGCCCTGGAATTTATAATTTTTTCAAAAAAACCTTCATTTTATCCTACTGTCAAGTGTACAGTTTTACTTAATAAGTACTATAATAATGCAGTAAGGGTTGTGGGACAGAAATTAATATATAGTTGTTAATGCAGAAGACAGCAAACAGTAAAATTAAATGGTAATAGGGGTGAATATGTTGGAAGTTACTACTGGTGTACCACAAGGTACAATTTTAGGGCCTCTACTGTTTCCCTTATATGAGATTAAAGTACCATCAATTAAATTTTGTACCAATAACTTATGTTTTGTTTTTACAATAAAATCAAAGTTTGTTCATTTATTAACTCTATTGGTATACAATTTGATGTTTTTTCAGGGGAAATAGGCTATTATAGGGGACAGTTAAAAGTGTGATTCATACTACTAGAAACTAGTGATGTGGCGTTATTAACATAGCTGCTATTAAACAACTATTATTTACTCGATAACAATAGCAACTGTTATTGCCGACTACAAATAACAGATAACAGATAAGTTTATTACTGCTTAGCAATAATCAAACAATAACGTAAACAGTTCTAACCTCAACTGCCTTTTCGAATAGCAATAACAGATTGACCGAAAACTAAACGACTGAAAAAACAGTTGTTCTGTTTCGGCCGATAACGCACACAGCAGTTTTCATACACAACGTTTTTGTTCGCAGTTGTTGAAAATAAAACGTAGGCTGAATACCAAAAGCTGTTAACGGATTCGTACTGAACGCGCTGAACGGCCAAGCAGAAAAACATTATTTTGAAAAATTTAACAGGAGTTTGTCTGATCTTGCAAACGTAATAATAGCGTTCAGATATAGGTACTTTCGTTCATCGTTGTCATTGCTGAAATCTTGACAATGTAATTATAAATGAGCGAATTTTAAATATATTATATGTATTAGAAATTATATTAAGGGTTTATATTTTATTATTACTATAATGGTTTATGTTCTTGAAAAAAATATATTTAAATTGTTTCTAGAATATTAACATATAGTGAATTGGTTCTTTACATTAATTCATGAATATTAACATAAGTCACAAATAAGACTATTCTTTATATTGACCACGGTATGAGAATGATGTACCAATCTTTAATTAAAAAATAGTGCTAAGTAAGAAGTAAGTAGGTAATTACAAATGTTTGAAAATCATCATTTCTTTGTTGATTGTTTCAGTCTCCACTTGATGAAATTTCATTGTTAAAATTACTTAAAAACAACAAATACCTTGTTAAATTTTCACTTTTTTATTTATTTTTAATTTGATATGTTTTGCCAAGTCTGGCTTCATTAGAAATTGGAAATACCAGGAATGCCAAATTTATATTTCTTAGAAAGAAAGTACAAATAGGGTAATAAAATAATTAAAGGTGTTGTCTTAATTCTGGGGATTTCTGAGGAAGTGGGTGTGGTGTAGCTCAGGTAAATTATACATTTATAAAACATTGTTGACAACAGATGTGAATAATATAATATTATTTAAAACTGGTTGTTCACATGTATGATCTGTGGTTCAGATTAAGTAAGGGAGATGAATTGGTATCAGTTTGAACATTCAAGGATTCGGAGAATTTTGTTTTTGTTCGTTTCCAGGGATTCATGAAAGTATAATTTTTTACTTTTGTTTTGTAAATCTAAATTTTGGGATATATTTTGAGGTATATGGTTTCTGAGTGTTCAGAAAATGTAATTTATTGAGCTCTCATTTTCAAAAGCATTAGAGTGTTCACGCCATCTTGAATTGAACGATCTTCCAGTGTGACCAATATAGAAGTTGGGGCAACTCCCACAGTTCAACCTGGTGACACACAAGTTAGAATTTGTCATTCTTATCTTTTTTGTTTTTTATATGTCTAGGTAAATTATTGTTTGTTATCAAGACTGTATATATATTCCTGTTTTGTAAAACAGATTCCATAGAATGTGAGAGTATGTTATAATTTAGGTATGGGATTGGGGTCAGTGGGATATATTTCTTTGTACTTTATCAGTACATAACCACCTTCTATGACGTGAGTTTTCCAGTTTTTGAGAAAAGCCTATTGCAAGACAATGACTTAGCAACAGTTCCAAACAATCTCTTCCCATAATCCCTTCAATTTGGATATTTAAATATATTCATTAATATAATTGAGAATTACGCCAGGATTAAATATATAATATTTCCATAACAGCACTACCAAGCATAAAAAATAAAACGTCAGAAGATTGTTTGGTGTATTTTAATTTTTGATTCTGAATTTGCAGTTTAATATTATTCTTAAATATACAAAATTGCAGGAGTAATAAGTCTTACAAATATATTCTATATCGTACTAAATGCGAAGATCTCTATCATATTAGTAGCCAACCGAGATGAATTTTGCATATTTTAGTTTCTTACCAAGAGATGGCGACAGCAAGTTCCAGCGTAAACAATATAACTGTTATCTGTTATTTTCAGTTGTTATTTGCAAATAGCAATAACAATAGCAACTGTTATATAAATTTATCAGTTTTGCCCATCTCTACTAGAAACTATAGTATGTGTTTTTTACAAACAATTTTTTTTGTACAGTTTCAGAAGAGAGTCCATTGCCAACTCCTTCAGTGAAAAGAGCTTTAAATCGATCAACAGCCACACCAAGAATTATCAAACAGGTTAAAGAATCCATGACACCTCTACCATCTATGGACATGTTTTCACCCAGATTTCAAAGTACCATTATTGCAAGTTTGTCTGATGAAAGTTCCAACAGTGATATAATTGACAACAGTAGTGAAGATGAGATAATCACACCTAGAAAAGCTGGACCATCAAAATTTAAACTTGACAGTGCTGAGAACAGTCCTGCAACAAAAACGGTTACACCAAGTAGAACGGACAGTGTACCTTCTACACCTGAAGTAAAGGTAAAATGTCTGTTTAGTTTTTTGTTAAAACTACAGACTGTTAAACTTTTGTTAATATTTGATTTTTCTTAACTGTATCCATTTTATAACAGGTTGAAGACTGCACTATAGAACAACGTCCCATAGACACAGTTTCTTCAAAATTTCAAAGTACCATAGTTTTAAGTTCTACAGATGAAAGTAGCAATGATGGTGATGACAGTAAAGAAGATGATAGTGATGACAGTGAAGAAGATGATAGTGTTGTCAGTAAAGAAGATGACAGTGACAACAATACTGTTGAAGTTAATAGCAACAGTACAGATGATGAGATAACAACACCTAGAAAAGTTGGAAGATCAAAGTTTAGGCTTGGCAGTGCTGAGAAAAGTCAACCAGCCAAAAGTCCTGCACCAATAAGAGTTATATCAGAGGCTGCTGCAACAAGTAAAGCAGAGACAGTATCTTCACCACTAACAGTAGTGAGTATATATTTTTGGTTGTGTTATATTAAAAAGAAAAAAAAATGGGAGAAATTTGAATTTGGAAATCTTAACTAATCTTTAAAAAAATAGATGTATGGGTCGTTGAATCAGATTCCCTTTGGGGGCGTTGGTTCCTATCCTACTGACTGCGCCAAATTTTGTTGAATTTCATTATTACTTTTACAATTATTATTGTTATTTATTTATTTAGCCGAAGTTTTGTAATCATGGAGAAAGCTCTTGACTGGAATATCAATACTGTATTAATATTAGCTCTCCTATGGTTTACAAACAATTTATATATGTAGTATCAACATCCATGAAGAGGACAGCTTTATACATCTTTTTTGTATATTTTTTAGGTGAGTAAACAAATGTACGAAATTCAACAAATGAAAATTCGTCAGATACAGTCTGACATTCAAAAAGCTGCCAATGTATTGCGGACCATAAATTTAAATCTTTTACCAGACCAGGGTGTTTCGCTCAGGCATCGACATAAAACATTGGAACAATTATTGATGACTGAGGTGAAGAAATTATCTAAAATGGAAGTCAGTAAAGGTAAGAAGCATATAATTTCAGCATTATTGGTATAATATAGTATAGGTAGTTTGAAATAGTATATAATAATTCCTAATGGCTTCAACTTTAAATTTTAAATTACCATTTTTCCAATCATAATTGCATTACTATTCCATGTGACTCAGTTCATTTATCAGAAATATGTTTCCGGTCTTATTTTACATTACATTGTATTCTACTGCAAAAATTTTTAGGCAAAAATTGTTTCACCTCCATTTGAGGGTTTACCTCATTTGGGAGAGGACTTTACCTCGTTTGGGAGGGGGCTTGACTTCGTGTGGGAAGGAGCTTGACCTCGTTTGGGAGGGAGCTCGAACTCGTTTGTTAGGGGGCTTGACCTCGTTTATGAGGGAGCTTGACCTCGTTTGGGAGGGGCTTGACCTCGTTTGGGAGGGGCTTGACCTCGTTTGGGAGGGACTTGACCTCGTTTCGGAGGGGGCTTGACCTCGTTTGGGAGAGGGCTTAACCTCGTTTGGGAGAGGGCTTAACCTCGTTTATGGGGGGGGGCTTGACCTCGTTTATGGGGGAGGCTTGACCTCGTTTAGGAGAGGATTTGACTTCGTTTAGGAGGGGGTTTGACTTCGTTTAGGAGGGGGTTTGACTTCGTTTGGGAGGAGGCTAGACCTCTTTGGGGCGGCCTAACCCCGCTGAAGGCAGGTTTTAGTAAAATAAACACTAAAAAAAACATGGAAAATAGATGATTTTGCAGGGGACTTGAGCCCCTTGCCCTCCAAGAAAAAAGTGCAATAGTAACATGAATAGCTACAAATATTGTTTCTGTTACATTATTTTCTGGATGAAGGTACCAGCACATTTATATAGACCTAAGGTTTAGTCCCTTAGATTTAAGGTGTCAGTTAGGGATTTGTAACAATTGAAAGAATAAAAGCCTTATAGGAGCAATAATTGTTCCAATAAAGTTTAATGTTACTATTTTTTGACCAGCATGTTATCTAGTAGGACCTAATGGTTGATCCCTTAGATCTAAATAAATAAGGTGCAGTTGTTAAAGGGAATCAGTTATGGACTTGTAACAATTGAAAGAATAAAACTGTTATAGAAACAATATTTGCTCCAATAATTGATCCATGTTGATTATTTTCCTGACAAAAGTACCAACAAGTTATCTAGTTAAACCTGATGGTTGGTCACTAGGTGTAAATAAATAAAGTGCTGGTACTTAAATGGTAACAGGTATTGACTTACAGCTCATTTGAAAGAAGAAAAATCCAATAAAAATAATAATTGCTTCAACACAATTGTTTTCATGTTGATTATTTCCTTATAGAAAATATCAGCACCTTATTTAGACCTATGAGTCTAAATAAATACGGTGCTAGTACTGAAATGGTAAGAAGTATTGACTTATAGTTCACATCCTTATTTATATAGACCTAAGGGTGGGTTGTTAACAGTTGAAACTTAAGTGAAAGTACATTTTCAACAAGATGGGGCTTCCTCTATGTTCTTTGGTTGGACAATGAATCTATCTACTGGATTAAATACGACTTAATTGATACGGAAAAAATGTACAAATCCGTCGATACAAATTAAAAGTAGTGAAAACATGAACATATCTGTACCTCCGAAATTTAAAACTAGATAAGTTTTTCGGAATTTTGGAAGTGTAATTTTGGTAGATTATCTGCACTATGTAGTGTGCGGTTTCATCAGTACTTTGTATAAGCGGACTTCAAGTTAATGTAATATCCGCCGTATTCTCCATATTTGCTTCCTAGTGACTACAGCGGTCGGAAAACAAACAAAATTGGTTGGAAAACTGTTTTTTTTATTATTTAATTTTTATTGAGCAATGACTTCAATTTTTTTATTCTAGTCCCCTAGAGGGGGAGTTGGAATATAATTGGTCTTTACGTCCATTTATGTCCCGTCAAATTTCGATTCACACCAAGAAAGTCTTAAGAAGATTTGATTTTCAGGCGATCTTATGCAGAAAAATATCCAGTCCTGGGCCGAGATCAAGACCAAAGCTGAAGCTGTGCAACCAAAAACTTTCGGTGCAAGAGCTATGGCGACCTACAACGCTCAAAAGGCTGTCACGATGGATAGACTCCAGCAATTGCACGGATCATTGAAAACTTGTCCGAAAGAAACCGACTTAGCTGACGATCCAAAAGGTCTTAAGGTGGAATTGATGCCACATCAAAAAGCCGCGCTGTCTTGGTTGATGTTTAGGGAGAAACAGAAGCCCTCTGGCGGCATATTGGGTAAGTTCTGTAATAATGTAATAATTGGCTATCCAACTTCTATTAGGCTTTTTATTTTCGTTTTTTTAATTTTTGCATTTTAAATCTTTTTATCATTAGGTACTCCTTTTCATTATTCAGCTCATCTGGAAGTTTATTTTCCTTGTTTGATATAATCTCATTTTCCAGCTGACGACATGGGTCTCGGCAAAACTCTAACCATGATTTCTTTGATGCTCAAATCCAAAGAAATCGAAGACGATTCGGACGGTTCGGACGATTCTGACGCTGAAAACAAATTGCGACCCACCAAAGTGAAAGGCGGTACGCTGGTAGTATGTCCGGCAAGTCTGATCAATCAGTGGTCCAGTGAGTTAGAACGACGAACTAAAAGAGGCCTGGCTTCTTGGGAGATGTTTCACGGCCCCAAAAGAGAGACGAAACCAAAAACGTGAGTGTGGCTTTTATAAAAGTATGTACGACGTAGATCAATTATTTTTGAGTTATCTATGATTGGTGAATGTTTTTGGATGTTTTTACACAAATAACTCAAAAACTTCGGGTTGCATAAATAAACTATAATTAACAAAAATTAAGCGTGTTGAAAAGACAAATTTTATTTCAAAATAAATCCCACACCCTGAATATATATTTATTTCACATAATTAACCAAGATTTCACTTTTTAAAATGCTTAAATTTGTATTTTTTTTTCAATAACATGTCGTTAACACCACTAAAAATACAAAAGCGCAGCAGTTTTGAACTGGTGGGTAAAATAAGTGTAATCCCAATGTTTCATGAATATCAATAGAGATTCAAAGAAGGTTACGGCCCTATTTTTACATGCAACGACTGTACTAGTAGGTTTTCCTTTGTTCTACTATGATTCTCATTTATTTTTTCAGATTGGCCAAGTACGACATGGTGATCACAACTTACGCCATCGTCGGCAAGGAATGCGAGAAAGGCGGTGCCATTTTCAAAGTGAAATGGCGCAGAATCATTTTGGATGAAGCGCACCAAATTCGCAATCACAAATCTCAGGCATCGAATGCCGTTTGCAAACTCTCTGCAATTTCCCGATGGGCCTTAACTGGCACCCCTGTACATAATAAAGAACTGGACATGTACGCTCTACTCAAATATCTGCGGTGTACGCCTTTCGACGATTTGCAGGTAAGCGTTGATGATGATCGTCAAATAGGGGTCGAAACGTCGAGTTTTCAACTTGACAATGTTTTGTTGCTGTTGATTTTTTGACTCACTTAAATAAATATGTTCTTTTTGTAAAGAATTATTTTTCTCAGTAATTCATATAAAAAAGTTTTTTGACTGCAATTTAAACAACTTTATAGGGGTAAACAAAGGAGGTTCTATACTCAATGCTTATTATAAGTGTCACTAACCAGTAGATACACATTTTTTTTGCAAAATTTGACTTTATTCATGAACATCTTCAATAGAGATACAATTAATCCAACATTTTTTTTCGTTTAGAACGATTTATCTTATGCCTGAAACTACGCTTCAGTTGCCATTATAACCTCATCACTGGAGCCAGATCTCATTCCCTGAAGCTTCTCTTTGATATCTCTGAACAGGTAAAATCCGTTGGAACCAAATCTGGTGAATACAGGGGTATGGAAGCAATACATATTGTAATTCGTTCGTCTTCATATATTTGTTGATCGGCGTTGATGCAGCAACGGTTTTTTTCTTTGCCACGTGCTCCTCATTGGTCCACAGAATTTCACAAATCTCAAAATCATGGTCGACGGAAAAGTTTTAGGTCTTTACTTCTTTGAAGAATCTCTCACTGATGCGAGATATCTGACATATATTATCAACAAGATGGAGAACCGTCACACTACTCATCCGTTCGCGCTTATTTAGATGAAGTTTTGACAAATCTGTGGGTAGGTAGAAGAGAAAGTATTGAGTGGGCAGCCAGATCGCCCGATTTAAATCCTCTCGATTTTTCTTGTGGAGATACTTAAAAAGTATAGTATACGTAAGACCAGAAGAATTTAAAGAAAGAGTACGCCAAACAATTAGAAATATTCTTTCAGATATCATCCACAACGTTAAAAAGAAAATTTATTGATCGCTATCGGTATCCAATTTCAAATTAAATTTTTGAGTTGAAAGATGAGGGTCGGCTTCTCATATTTATAGATTTCTTCGCAGAAAGTTCTAGATCAAATAGCCGCCGCGATATTTCCTTCGTGTATTCTCGAATTTTCGAGAACTTTAACACCGCTAGCTTCGAGGCGCCAGACAAACAACCGTTTGGATTCCACGAAATATCAGATGAATTCCAGTCACCTTTTGATAGATTTTGAATTTTATTTCATACATTTGTAGAACCAATTATATCGAAAAACATTATTTAGGTGTGGAGAAGATGGGTTGGAGATAAAAGCAGCGGTGGACAAGAACGGCTGCACACAGTCATCTCGTCTCTTATGATGAGACGGACCAAAGTCGAACTGATCGAAAAAGGATCCTCTCTAGTTTTGCCAGAAAGAAAGTGGGAATTGGTGTCGGTGCAATTGACCAAAAGCGAATTGGACGTTTACAACAGGATTTTGATATTTTCGAGGACGCTCTTCGCCCAATTCCTTCATCAGAGGTCCGAAAAACGACAAGACGCTATGGATGCGAGATACGAATCTACAGATGATCGTAAGTATATCAAATCTGTTCTGTTTTTGACTATAATATACTCATTAAAAAAGTAATTTTTTCAAATAATTTTTTCATTTTTTTTGTACATTTTACTAATTTAGTTCTTTCAAAATCACTATAACAACGTTTATTATTTATTTTTTGAAAAAAGATAAGTTAAAAAAATATTTTTAAGTGTTTTCAAAAAAATAACTACATGCAATGATAAATGAATTGGAAAATATATAAGTTGATGTTTTTATACTTTACTGATTGATAAACTAGAATTGTTGAGATATGGGGTGAAGTAAAATTATAGTTATACAAAGTGCTTCAAACAATATTAGAAACTGGCCTAAAAAGGGTGCTGGAAATATGTGGTTGACAAGAATTAGACTTATACAGGGTGGTTCAGAAAATGATATACAAATAAGTTTTATTGGATGACCTTTACACAGCAAGATGTAAAGTGTTGTTGCAATATTGGGTGAATTAGAGTTATACTATTACAAGGTGATCCAAATAATTTTTTGAAAGTTGGCATAGCGTTTAAAAAAATTGGGAATAAAAGGATGTAAAAAACTGCATTCATACTTACTGATTGCTAAAGTAGAATTGTTGAGAAATTGGGCGAAGTAAAATTATAGTTATACAGGGTGATTCAAATAGTATTAGAAACTAGCCTAAAAAGCGTGATAGAAACATGGGGTTGAAAAAATGATCTTATACAGAAAATGATACACTAATAAGTTATATTTAATGACCAATACATAGCAAGATATACAGTGTGGTTGCAATATAGGGTGAATTAGAGTTATGCTAATACAAGGTGATCTAAATAACAAAAAAAAGTTAGAAAAATGTTTAAAAAAATGGAGAAAAAACTTTCAAAAATTCATTCCTGTCAACTGAAGTCATTAAAAATTTACCCAGCTTTGATGATTGCCATGTGTACATTCTTGTGTGTGTCTTGCTCTTCGTTTTTAAAACCTTTTTTGTTTTCGTAGAAAACTTTGCTCCAAACCAAGAATATTTCGCGATGAGGCAGAAATTGCTCAGATTGAACAAAGTCAAAGATATCAAACAACACGAAATTTTAGTCCTGCTATTACGACTCAGACAAATTTGTTGTCATCCATCTCTGATAACTGGCGTAAGTAACTTTTGTAAACTTTCAAGGGGTACGTTTTCAAAGCAACATATTTATAGATGTTACACGAAGACATGGAAACTCTTGGAGACGATGTAGAAATAGGCGGGCGGGAAGAGTTGGACCTGCTAGAACAGTTAAACAAAATGGCTTTGAACGACGCCGATGACGTGCCAGAAGCGCACGAAGATACGGCGACGAGCTCGGAGGGAACGGGACTCAAAGAAGCTGCCAAGGGTTTGTTGAATCCCAACAATCCCGTGTTTTCCAAAAATCAAATAAGTAGCAAGGTAAGGTGAATTGTTTTTTTTTTTTTGGAGTGTACTGTTTAAGAATCGATTTTCATTTATAGACCTCGATACGACAATTAGCTTTATAAATAAACTGACTTTTAAAACTTGCATTATCGACATTTTTTACATTTTAACGTTTTTTAACATTTCGAACAATTTTTAGCATTCTTTAACATCTGTGAGCTTTGTTTAACATTTTTGACATTTCTTGATATTTTCATTTTTTTTAAATGTCCCACGTTTATTAGCTTATTAATATTTTAACATTTTTTTTTTGGATTATTTCACAATGTTTGTCACTTAAGATTTCACATCGTAAAAATTCAGATAGTTTCCTTTGTATGCAGGCAAATAACCAGCAAATTTTCCCTTTCTAGGTGGTCTGAAAGCGGGTTATGTTTTTTTTATGTATACTAACTTTCAAAAGTGTTGATAGTAAATAAGTTATTTTAATTGTACTAGCTGTCGCCCAGTGGTCGAAATTCGACCAATTGTGTCAATATCTCTGGCAGGTTAAATAACATGAAAATTTTATCGTGACATTCTATCCTAGGACTTTAGGGAGAACAGCAATTACACAGAACGGATCCAGATTCGGAATCTCTGTGTAATAGTTTCCTCGAAAATCCTAGATGTCGGTCTTATATCTCGCTTCTACAAATAAGTAACGAAATTCAAGTTTTTTTCAGATATAATTCATAGAACTTAATTTGTGTTCAATTTCGTAATTCATAATTTAATATGACAACAATTCAATCGCTAATGGGCTACCCTACATATTTATTTTTTCTAACCCTCCTGTATAGCTATAATTGCACTAAATTCTCAAACATTTATTAAAATCCTCATTATAATAATTCCATCTCATTATATAATTCCACCACCCTATATATGCAACTGCTCATGGACCACGCATAATATTTTTTAACATTTTTGAACCACCCGGTAAACCATTCTGTATATGCCACTGCCTATGAGTCGCCGTATTTACTCTTTTTATTTATGAAATTTTTAATTATCTTCTGTAACTATAATGCTACTCCGACTTATATTTCAATCATTATATATATGGAACTCTTCGTGGTTTACTCTATAAATCATTGCCTTTTATAACATTTTTTATCACCATCCTGAATATCTATAATTTCTCTTACCCTATATTTCATCTTAACTATATATACAACTACTTATGGGTTACGAAATATTGCATTTCCATTTCCGCCACCCTGTATATGCATCTATGTATAACATTTTTTGATCCACCCTGTATAACTGTAATTTTACTGCACTTTCTATTCCAAGAACCCTGTAAATTCAACCGCTAAAGGGCTTCCCTATATAATTATTTTATTAGTTATAATTGCACTCTACTCTATATTTTAAACACGCTAAATATGCAACTGCTTATGTGCCACCCATTAAAAAAATGATTTCTAACATATCTGGAATCGCCCTGTATGATTATGATATTGAACTATTACTTTACCCACTAAACAATAACAACGCTTGCATGCCACTTCCAGAAACATGCTCTAAGTATATAACTTCATTGATCTGTCTATATATATAATTACTCAATGGTTTGAGTCTGGCGGCGGCACGCGGCACATTCATTTGTTTGGCATTGACATTATTGACGTAAATAATGAATTTTAATTATATTTTATTTAAAGAATGAACCAATATTATAAATTAAGATTAGCATTCTGCACTGAAGGTCGTCAGTAGCTACTAAACAAAACAAAAATGAAGAAAATCGGTTGAGAAACAGAGGAGAAAATGGTACCTAATCGTTTTGTCTTAGCCTATTTATATATAGATCTATTAATATCCCTACTAATATTATAAATGTGTTTGTTAGGCTTTCACGTCAAAACTACTGAACTGATTATCATGAAACTTTGTACATATATTCTTAAAGGTATAAGAAAGGATACAGGATACTTTTTATTTTAAAAAGATATTTTTTACAGTGAGTAAAAAAATATTTTGGCATACATGTTTGTCCAAAAATTTGAAAATCAATTTTGGCATCTTTAATCAAATCATATGAAATATTTAATAGTTGCAAGTTGGTAGTTTTAGGCAATGTGAGCGCAAAAATCGCGACAAATCATTAGTTTTTTGATTGGCAGTTAACAGAACTGCATATCATTACAGTATACAGTGAGGACGCGTGGGTTGGAACAAATTCATTTAAAATTCAGGTGTTGGTTTTTTGGAAAAACGCTCGGACACGTTTTTTTTTCATTTTTTCCAATGGAAACATTTGTTATTTATTATATTTTTGATTTCTGCATTGAATTTTCGTACGATGTCCTATAAGGAAAATTAACAGTTATTAAAAAAAAATACATTTCTTTCAAGAAAAAAACATCAATATATCAAATTAAATGTTCAAATTGTTGAACATTAACTTCCGGACAATACCCAAGACGGTTTTCTCGTAACACTTCATTTAGTGTTTGTGGCAGGATTCGATGTATTTCGACCCTAATTCTATTCTTTAATTCCTCGATATTTTCCGACTTATTGATGTAGATTTTCGATTTCACGTAACCCCAATGATAAAAATCTAACGGGCTTAGATCTCGAGACCTAGCTGGCCATTCGATATTACCTCTCCTTCCGATCTATCTATTTGGGAAAATATAAGATAATCTCGCACTGTTCGCGAATAGTGCGGGGGCGCTCCATCCTGTTGAAACCATCCAAATCTGCCAGTATATCGGGGTTTTCACCATTCGGGTAAAGTATTATGTCATTTTGTGTTAGGGAGTGTATAGATAACAGCGGTGGACAAACAGATTATTAACAAACTTAATAATAAAAAAAATTAAACTCCTTGGCATTTTTTATTTATTCCTTACTATAGCATGTATGTTCTGGCAAAGCAATATTAAATGTAAACATCTCTCTCTGGGTGGTGAGATTTCTTAGTCAGTGACTATAATAGTGGTAAAAAGAAATGTTTCATTTATTGCATTATTTTGTAACTTGTACCTATTTTCCTGAGTCGTGTAAGTAGAAGATAAGTCACCCAAAATGCTGAATATGTCACCTCAAGAACTTATATGATAAGGAAATTATGTACCAAACGCCCTTGTCTTCACATACATGCCTATATATGGCCGCAATCAACCGTATACCATCTTTCAATAGGTCAAATTAACGCGGAAGATGACTGCTAGACCACTTAATATGGCGAATTTCTACAGGCGTGGAAATATATCCTAGGTGACTAGATTAGTAAGGATTAAGCTCTACACCTTGAAAACGGTGTGCCACTAGAACTATGAGGACCCGATTCGCAGATGACAAACTAATAGAACTTGCGGAAGAACTAAAGAACAAGAGGAAAACTAGTTCTTTGTAGACTCCGCTACTGTCTTCTTTCATTTAGGAGAAGAAACTGATAAACGAGGGATTAGGGACCAAAAAAAATGTAGCATTTAGCGCCATTTTTGCATATGTATTTAAGTGGACTGTAGTTTATATGAGGTGTTGATTCAAGTTATACTATTTGGGAGAAGTTAAAATCTTATACTGCATAGAATGTTCCCAGTGTATAAATATGTAACGGTACAATTTACAATTATTAAGATAAATTAGGCAGACTTACCAGAAAGGTAAAAGGGTGTATGTAAATACTATATGTAGATCCAGTATGTAGTTCCGTCCATAAAATGTGCACATATGTCACGGACCGTAAAAATTATATTTTCGAACTGTTCGGCATTAGAAACGATGCGAAAGTCACAACACAGAAAGACACACACAATAACACATGGACAAAGAGAAATAGGAAAAAAACAAAAAAAGACATGTCTTGAAACCTACAGGACACAGACAAACATAGGTACAGAAAGGCACAGATACACACAGGCACAAAAAGACAAAGAAGACAGTTTATAGACAGTTTTAATCCTGGTGCACATCTGTTAGTCTCCGGAATTCACCAGAAACTTGGAGCAGAATCAACGACACGTCTGACTGTCTCCTTGATGTCTTGGCGAACACACTGCTATGACCACAGTACAAATTCAACAAAACCACGACCCTGCTGAGGACCACTTAATAAATGAACGTGAAAACCCGGGTTTGCCAAATAAATATTTCCCATGTTTTTCGCATTTTATATTGTTATAGACAAATTGTCACCGTCAATCTGCTATAACATCTACCTGTATGTAAAATTCTGGATCTAGTGTTGTCAAAATATTTTGTTTTTGGTAATAGCTTATAATAGCTCTATATATGTAGGAAATTAGCTAATTTGTACTTACAAATAAGGTACTATTCAAATTTCAAACATATGCAGCTGTTATAAAATATTATTCGACAAACTTTCAGACTTTCGTTTTAATTTCCCATAGTAAGAGTGAATAAACTAGGAAACATTTCATGGACAAAAATGTTGACGTTTTTATTTTAAGAAATTCATGAAACTGATGACTATCCAATGCATTCCAGAGGCAAAATTAGCGTGTAGCTTTGCTCTTGACACCTCATAAACTCCGTCAGTACGTGAATTGAGTGACCTGGCACAAACCGTCCATCATTATAATCATTAGAGTATTGGTGTTTCTTATGAAATTTTATTAAACAAATTACCGAAACTGATTGCTTATTTTGTTGTTGTTTTGTACAGGGTGTGCAGTTTTCGATTTCAAATCTTCTCTCCATTAATTCCAATTTTATAGACATAGCTGCAAATTATTTGCAATTGTTAAAATCTTATTTGACCCACGTGAGTTGGCTGAATATAGAGTGCTAGTGAACAGTCTTTTGGACGGTATAGAATATAGAAGTGTAATTTTTTAATAACTTAATTTTAATTTGTTCCAACCCACGCATCCTCACTCTATATACGTATTTTAAAATCATATAGTAGTGTTTAATATTTAGTTAATACACGTTATATTGTTTACTTTTATGTTTTTTTGTGGAATAACACCACAATAGAAATAAAACTACGTATATTGCAGGAATACCAAACGTTTCAAAGTCTATTCTGACTTCGTTGTCAATGGCTTTATATTTATTGATGTACATTGCAAAATGAAAATTTGATTTATGACATTAAAAATTGACATTAGAAAATTTGTTGTTTTTAGATATACAGGTAGCACAAAAAATTCTAAAGATCATGAATTATAGTTAACCAGCTTTCAAATTAGAAGAATTTGAAAGAATTGTCTTTAGAATTTATAAGTGCGATCAAAGAATTCTATTGTTTCAGTGATCCCATTAACGTCATAAGGGAAAACCTAGGAAAAACCTTATGAACTATCCCGATATTGGGTTGTTCAAAAGGAGGTTACCATTAATAATTTCTTCCTTAATTGTCGGTAACCAGATACGATTAAATTCTACAGAAGTAGAAGCGATACAATCGTCTTCATTCAAAAGAATTAAGGCAGACTCTTTTATTTTTCATTTTGTGTTATGTTGTTCTTTGTGAAGTATAGTTGAATTGTCAAATTGTACTTTATGGCCTAGGTCCCAAGCATGTTCACAAATTTTTGATTTTTCAAATTGTCGTTTCGTTATGTAATTCTTGTGTTCATTTATTCGTACGTTTAATGGTCTCGATGTTTCTCCAATATAAAATTTATTGCATTCGCAAGGAATCTTATATATGCAGTTTTTTGAGTTCTGGGTTTTGTTTGTTGGTTTTGTTTTCGATATTAAAGATTTAAGTGTATTTCTTGTTTGGAATGTTGTTTTAACATTAAATCTGTTGCCCACTCTTTTCAATCTTTCTGACAGACCCTGTATATATAGCATAGTTGTAACTGTTATATTGTGTTCTTATCAGGGTTATGATAACTATAGAGCAAAAAATCATTGTTTAAGTTAAATTGCTAGAATTGTTTTTGTTGTAGTGAAATACATTTTAGCTTTTATTGTAGCAAATTATTTCCATTTAGCATGTTTTCAGTTTTTGAAACTTTATTATACGTAATAATTTTTAAATACTAAATCACATTGATTCAGTTTTATTGGAATGTAATGATCTTTGATATTTATTTAAGAGCTTCAACGCGAGCGAAGCCGTGAATAAAAGCCACTTTTATAAATTCAGAAAGAGGTGCATGACTTTTGAAAGTGAACGTTTTTTAACATTTTTATTTCTATTTCTTCCAGATTAAAGTTATGCTGAACGTACTGAAAGAGAATGTCTTGGGGACAGACGACAAAGCAATCATCGTCTCGCAGTGGCCTTCGTTTCTGAGGCTGATAGGTTCCCAATTGAAAATCAATCACGTCCGTTACGATCAGTTAGACGGTCAAGTTCCGGTTAGCAAAAGAATGGAAATGGTTGACAGCTTCAACGATCCCAACGGCAAATTGAAGGTACTATTGCTGTCACTCACTGCCGGCGGTGTGGGGTTGAATTTGATCGGAGCCAATCATTTGTTTTTGCTGGATCTCCACTGGAATCCCCAGCTGGAGAATCAAGCTCAGGACAGGATATACCGAGTTGGTCAAACGAAACCGGTATACGTTTACAAGTAAGTAACGTGTGTGGATTTAACTCCCTATGGTTTGTCGATAGCAACAATAATGGTTTCGATCACCAACTTATTGACAACCTATTAATTCATTTATTAAACTCTTAAAAAACTTTCCGATTCATTTAAATCTCCAACATTTCTGTGGGAAGTAAGTACTAAAGTTTAAACAACAAATAATTTATCGAAATATATAAAGAACGACAAATAAAAGAGTAGACAATATATGTAATGATTAATGCAGCAATTGTGATTAACTATACAGGGTGAGTTTTTTTTTTTTGATGATCAGTATGGGGATTTCGGAAACTAGCGGAGCAATGGTTAAATTGGGAAAGATTTGCAGTTTTACTGGCCCAATTTAATAACACTTTTGGATTTTTGTAAAAAGTCATGGCACACTAGATATTTAAAAAAACGAAATTCTGTCGATTTAGTCGAATCCCTCTAGCTCCTTTGTTTTTGATTTTATAAAAAAAGTGTAAATATAAAAATTCAAGGGAATTGTATCCCGAATATGATTGTCATGTCCTCGTTTGCGTGACAGCTCTCGTTTTCGAGATATGACACAAACTTACTTTTTTTTTGTATGGAAACCATAGTTGGCTATGACCTCAAAAAATCGGACATTTTTAGAGCTTTTCAACTATATAATACTCGATATAGTTATTCATAAAAATAAGGGAGTTATGGATGCTTTTCCCTCTTATTTTCACTTTTAACATAGTTAGCCATGAAATAGATTGATTTATTAATAACTATTCCAAAAAACATTGAACGATTTTTTTATTAGGTATATCAGATATAACGAAAAAACTAAATAAGTAGGTACTTACTAAAAACTTAAAATTAAAGTACATAATAATGGTTACAATTTATGTTCGAAAAGTCCACCATTGTTATTTAGACGAAAATTGCATCTTTTTAAGATTGACATTACTCACAGACCGCCTGTCAATTTCTTCAATTGCTTGTAATACCGCCTCCCTTAGGTCACCAACTGTCTCCTACTTTCTTTTGTATACTTTGTTTTTTAACGCATCCCATAAATAGAAGTCTATAACTGCCAAATCGGGAGACCGGGGTGGCCATTCGCGTGGGCCATTTCTTCCTATCCAAAAGTTTGGATAGATATTATCTAAGTGTTGTCTTACTAATAACGAGTTATGAGCAGGTGCTCCATCATGTTGGAACCACTCAATTTCTAAACGAGTTCTCAAATTCAAATTATGCAACATGTCTTGAAAAGTGTATTGCAAGAAATGCAAGTAGCGCTACCTAGTAAGTGATTCGTCATAGATAAAAGGCCCCAGAATAGTATAACCCTATGATACCACAACAAACATTAAAACCAAATTTTATCTGGGGTCGTCTTTGTTCTACATGGAAAGGGTTTTCTTTAGCCCAGATATGCTCATTGTGTCTATTGAACATACCGCAGTTAGTAAATCTAGTTTCATCTGACCATAACACCTTTAATGGAAACTGTGGATTGTCAAGGCACATGTCTCTAAAACATGTACAAAACAAAATACGTCGATGTTCGTCACCAGCATGCAAAGTTTGATAGACTGAAAGTTTGTACGGGTGGAACTTGTGCGCCTTCATTACCTTAACTACAGTTGGTTGAGATGTGCCAGCTTCTGCAGCAATCTCACGAGTTGATATAGATGGATTTTGATTTACCATTGCCAAAACATTGCTTTGTTAATTTGATTACGTTCCTTTGGTGGTCTTCTAAACGTTGTTTGTGGCATATTCATGATTACTTTTATTTTTTTTGGGCAGTAACACCACAATCGAAGTAAAACGACATATGTTGAAGGAAAACCAAACGTTTCAAAGTCTATTCTGACTTAAAGCTTCCCAAATGAACATAGAGCAGGTTGACGACGATTAAAATATCTATGACAGTATTCCTCAGCTGCACGAACTGAATTTTTATAGCATATGATATAACATTCCACCATATTCAGTTTTTCTTCGTTAGAATATTCCATTTTATCACAAAAACTTGCCTATATCGACTGTCAGTTCAGCACTACTAATGGAATTACTCTTAAATGAGGAAACGTCAAAGTGAAAACAATCTTTTTCATGGCTAACTACATTAAAAGTGAAAATAAGAGAGAAAAGCATCCATAACTCCGTTATTTATACGAATAACTATATCGAGTATTATATCGTTGAAAAGCTCTAAAAATGACCTATTTTTTGAGGTTATAACCAACTATGGTTTCCATTAAAAAAAGATAACTTTGTGTCATATCTCGAAAACGAGAGCTGTCACGCAAACGAGGACATGACAATCATATTCGGGAGACAATTCCCTTCAATTTTGATATTTACCCTTTTTTTATACAATCAAAAACAAAGGAGCTAGAGGGATTTGACCAAATCGACACAATTTCGTTTTTTCAAAATATCTAGTAAGCCATGACTTTTTACAGAAATCCGAAAGTGTCATTAAATTGGGCCAGTAAAACTCCAAATCTTTCCCAATTTAAGCATTGCTCTATCTCCGCTAGTTTCCGAGATCATAAAAAACCCGTCGTCACAAAAGAAGTTTTGCCACACAAGATAACAAATCGAATTATACTGTCAAAGAAATCGCAACACCCAGAAAGAAATGGCAACACCCAGAATGAGATGTTTTAATTTAGCGAATATCGTTCGAATCGAATATTAATAATCGATTCGAAATTCGAATCGGATAATTCGAATTATTCGAAATTCGAAGAAAATTCGAAAAAAATCGAGTTATTCGGAAATTTTCGAATTAGTCGAAAAATTTCAAATAATTCAAATATTTCGCGAATTATCACTGGATTTTCTATTGTTTTTAATTTAAGTTCTATTACATCATGTATCAAAATATTGTACTTACAAATAATATATTTTTTGATTAAAAATTAATTACCCGGAAAAAACAATTGCTCAATTTAGTTACTAATATTGTCGAGTCGTTTTTCGAATTGTTCGACATTTTTCGAATTATTCGGGAACTTTCGAATAATTCGATTTTTCGAAATATTCGATTCAGGTTTTGAATTCTTTGTCGCACCTAGGAGTACCGCATGTAAATTCTTCAGATAATGGTTTCAGATTCATAAATCTTGAACCGAGCTTTTTTAGTTTCATTTGCGTAATCTGGTTCTAATATTGTATTTCTTTTGCCATTAGATTTATAGCCATGGACACCATCGAAAAAAAAATTCTCGATTTGCAGGAGAAAAAGCTGAACATCGCTAATTCTATGCTAACCGGTAGCAAGCAGGCCATCGTCAGCAAATTGACTTTGGACGATCTCAAAATGTTATTTCAAATGTGATATACTAAATAAGTTTGTTACCCCTATTGTATTATATTTTTTGTTATAAATGTTTTTATTTTTTTAAATTATAATTTTTACTACTTACCTGAAACTTTTATTTTAAATATTAATTTTAACTCTAAAACTAATTTAGGATAGTTTTCTGGAATTTACTGGTCTGTTTTGTTATTGAGTAAAATGAAAGCATCAGTTCAAATAATAAATACAATTCTCAAAGTAACCAATCTATTATTATTATAAAACCTATCTGACGATTCTTCTACAAATTTACTACTGAATTTTTACATTGGGCAAACGTACCTGCTTAGAAATTCACGTATTACCGAACACATCTAAATTAACTATAACTTTTTTGCTCACAGTTGTAAAATCATTAATAAGAGATTTATATATATTTTAAAATAAGAACCTAATGGACACTGAAAATTCTAAAAATGTTTACTTTTAATGCGTGGCTTGACAGTGTCCAGTGAGCGGCTCCGCGTGATTGGTCATTGGTGCTCAGTGGACACGCCCCCTCCAAAAAATTAAAAAACATCTATTAATTCTTTTATTCTTCAAATAATATGTAAAAATAACGTAACACAGTTGCACAAATATATAATTAACTAATTTATACAAGAATATACACCTAATAAACTAAAAACATTATACAATCATGAGGTAAACTCAATCGTAAAAAAATTGACATCTTGTTTGCACAAAGAATAAATAACTATCAACCTGAAAACAAAACAGCAATGAAAAATAGAAAACCTACGAACTGAACATAACATCGGGAACTCTTTATTTTTCAGATTGATCACCTAACATGGGAATTAAATCGAGAGTGCGTTGCACGGCAAATATGACAAGTCTATCACCAATTCAGCAGGTAGTGTTAGCTTTCTTTTAGAAACTTTTTATATTGGGCAAACGTACTTGCTTTGAAATTTTCGTATGAACGAACACATCTGTCGCAACGAACTCTAGACGTTTTACAGATTTTCACCTACTAAATGTTGGACTAGACGGATTAAACGATAAAAAATCTACGTTTTGAACATTCAATTGTTAATAAAACTCTCACAGCCCACACAACATTTATATATATCCATGACATACCAAGATCTAATCGATTTGCACTATATATATGTTTCTCCCATTGAAGATTACTTAATAGATTAACAAGAATAATTTCTATTACTATGAAACATGTATACAAGTCTTTTTTTGAAGTCTTTCTGTTATTATGTGATAGACAGTTGTAAATATTACCATCAGTCTAGCTCCTAGACGTATTTTTTTTAACTTAAACGACAAAGACACCGTTTGATACAACATTTAGAATTCGAGATTATGTTGTTCAAAATGACTTCAAATATACATTAGTAAGCATTTGTTTTTTGAAAAAATACAGTGCAATTTTATAAAAGGAATTCATAAATAAATGCATTTGTGGTTTTACAATGGCGAGTATGTGGATGATTTTTTTGTGCAATTTTAATCCCTTCAGCATTGGGTTTCTCTCTGTATCCAAAAATAACAAATGAACTTTATTGTTTGTGAAGCAAACAATTGCTTAAGTAGTTGATAAAGATGGGGAAGTGCAAAATTAAGTTCTGCATCAACGAAAAAAAGCCAAGAGACATAAATAGCTTATTGGTAAGGACAACCAATGTCACTGCGCCACTTCACTTTTACGGTTTTGTCTTAAAACAAAAGATAGTTGAAATAATTGTTTTCAAACTTCGCAGAAAAATTACAAGCCTTTAGAATTCCTTTTAACAATGTAGGAGTTGACGAAGTATTTGAAATTGTAGTAGTCCCAGATAAAGTTTGGAACCTGTTCGGTAGATGCAAATACATTGGATAACCAAAAATATTAAAGAGAGAAACAATACAAGCAAACTCACCAAAATGTTGGAAGTTTTTTTCGTCAATAAGACCCAATTCTCATTAGCAAAATAATAACTATACTGTGTCTCCACATCAAATGAATACATATACTGTTTGATAATTTAGCAGACATATATTTGCAATAAAAGTAAGATGGCATTTGAAGTTTTAAAACTGCTACTCAGACGAAAAGGGCCGGTTCTTCTAGAAATTCCAAACTGAAGTTTTATATTGGGCAAACGTACTTGCATAGAAATTTTCGAGTTAACGAACATATCTTTGGAAGAATTCATTATCTACAACTTTTATACTTACAGTTTTCGTGTAAAATCATCAAGAAGGGACATTACTAAACTTTTTAAGTCAATAACATAACAGACGATCCCAAGTGATGCTCTAAAATCGCATTTAAATACCTTCATATCTCCTACAGTTACTGATCACTGAAAAGACTTCACCATTTACCACTGAAAGGACCAAAAATGTTTACTTATAATACTTATTTATTGCCAGCCTCCAGTTTTGTGCTACAAGAAATAAAATTAAAATACTGAAGTTGTGCGTAAATGAATGGTTCAGCTGAAAAGGAAGCTCTTTAGCACAGGTATCATAATTCACATCCTAAACTATTAACTGATTGGGAGAATTGTGGTTAAACGGATTCCTTACAATGTTTTACATATAAATTTATAAATTACATAACAAATCTGTAAAATATCAAAACAAAAATAATTTACTACCTAGATTTTTTTTAAAGTAGAGTACAACCAATTAATTGACTCAACTGACGTAACCTACACATATATAATATATTTTTTTGTCAAATCGAAAAAGGTATCGCAATAAAAAAATACGTGAAAAAATAATTGCTAAAAAAATCACAGAAAAATCTGAAGGAAAAAAAAATGGAAATATGAAGTGGAATATTAAATAAAAAATTACTGATTTCTAAGTACTTAGCATACGATTAAGTCGTACCCTTTGGTAAGAACTATCTACCAAACTAAGAAAAAATATAAATAAAATAATGAGCAAAAATAATAATGGCAACAATGCTATTATTAAAATTGGTAAAATCCTTGAATCTCAGAAAAAACATGACAACGCTGTACATTCTGGAACATTATATATAGATAAAAAAATTCTAGTATTAATTCTGTTACAAGAAATCAATGCATTGTTTATCACATTTTTAATTTTTCTTGATAATGTAACGATTTGTAAAAATTTTACAATTTGCAGTGTTGCCAATACATAAAGAAAATTTGAAGTCGATCTAGACTTTTATCTACCAAACTACGAAAAAAATATAATAAATAAAATAAAGAGCAAAACTAATAATTGCAACACCGCAATGATTGAAATTTGATAAAATCCTTGAATCTCGGAAAAAACATGACAACGCTGTACATTCTGGAACATTATATATAGATAAAAAAATTCTAGTATTAATTCTGTTACAAGAAATCATTGCATTGTTTATCACATTTTTAATTTTTCTTGATAATGTAACGATTTGTAAAAATTTTACAATTTGCAGTGTTGCCAATACATAAAGAAAATTTGAAGTCGATCTAGACTTTTATCTACCAAACTACGAAAAAAATATAATAAATAAAATAAAGAGCAAAACTAATAATTGCAACACCGCAATGATTGAAATTTGATAAAATCCTTGAATCTCGGAAAAAACATGACAACGCTGTACATTCTGGAACATTATATATAGATGAAAAAATTCTAGTATTAATTCTGTTACAAGAAATCAATGCATTGTTTATCACATTTTTAATTTTTCTTGATAATGTAACGATTTGTAAAAATTTTACAATTTGCAGTGTTGCCAATACATAAAGAAAATTTGAAGTCGATCTAGACTTTTATCTACCAAACTACGAAAAAAATATAATAAATAAAATAAAGAGCAAAACTAATAATTGCAACACCGCAATGATTGAAATTTGATAAAATCCTTGAATCTCGGAAAAAACATGACAACGCTGTACATCATGGAATATTATATTAGATAAAAATTGTAAAATTTATTAAATTAATTGTGTTTAAAGAAATCATTGCATTGTTTATCATGTTTTTGATGTCCCTTGAAAATGTAATGATTTGCAAGAATTTTTACAATTTGCAGTTTTGCCAATACATTTTTTCTATATAGAAACTTTCTTCAACAGCCTAGATAAACTATAAATGCTTGCTCCAGTTTTAACTGAAGTAAAATTGAGAAAAACATGTTTTAACAAGTTTTTTCCGATAATTTAGGGACAAATTCACAAACTTGTCAACATTGCACTTTAAAATTCAGTAGATATAACTCACCAAAGCATACACTTTAACAAGGCAAGAAAAACATAACAATTTTCAGTAATAAGCGTTCCAAAAAAATTATCCAACATTAAAAAAAATAATATTGTGTCGAATTATGCTGTGCTGGAGTTCTGGGATGCGCCGATGACGGCGCTGAAGACGGCCATGCTGTTCCTTTTAAAACTGCCGGTTTCTTCGTGCGGCCACAGGGATTCCCCGAACAGATCGGATAGAGAGGAACACAATTTTTTGTAGTTTTCCCGAAGCACTTCTTGGTATTGTTGCTGATCGGGAGCTATCAATTTGCTGTTGATTTGCAAGGCCGAGTAGCAGATTTTCAAGAAATCTCTGAAAAAAAATATATTCTAGTACTTATTCCAAAATGAAAATTGGACTAATCTGACCAAAGCAAGTTTTGATTTCTAGTTATACGACTCAGAAACAGAATTCTGCCTACCTGTATATATCCTTCAGTTCTTCCACTTTGTCATCAGGATACTGCTGCTGCTGTACAGTTGGATTCAAAAATGCTGAGGCGTACGCCAGAGGGCCAGCGTTCACTTGAACGCAAACGCTGCCCTGTAAACGTAGCTGCAGCTTTTTGACGTCTGTAGGTTGGGAGAATACAACGTCCTCTAGTTCGTTAACTCGATTTTGCATCTCGTCGATGGCCACCTCTATCGGTGTCAGCTCTATGATTCTCCTAGATTGCACCGGGATTCGCTTCTTCACGTACGGAAACGAATACGAAGCTGAAAACGAAAGATTTGTTAGCAATTTTGGAAGGCGATGATAAAGTCGGTCAAAATGTGCAAACAAAAGAAAAGCAAGAAGAAATGACACCCGATGATAGAGGCGGAAATAGAGCAGAAATGTCAAATACGAGATTTAATACAAAACAAAAGTAGAGAGAGATAGGAAATACAAGATAATATAAGGAGAGACGGAGCAAAACAATTGAACAAACTTATATTAGACAGTATAGAGGTATACAGTAGCAGAAAGGCCAAAAAAACCCTTAAAGGTATAAGTGGCTAATGGATTCAAGAAAGAGGAATATGAAATAGGAATAGCAGAGGGGAAAACAAAAAGGCAAAAATGAGCAAACACAACAATTAAGCTTGAAAAACAAAAGGTCAAAAAAAGAGACTGTCACAATCAAAAGGATCTTAGGAAAGAAGTTAATGCAGGAAGAGAATGGTAAAGAGTAAAACATAAGTACAGAGAAATGAGGAGAGACTGTAAAAGACAAATGAACTGAAAGAGATGAAGGAACACAAGAAATAGCAGGGAGAACCATAGAGATACAAAATGAAGGAACATACAAAGACAATTGTGAGGAAAACAATTAGGGAAAGAAGAGTCAAATGCAGACAGTGAGATTAGGAAAATATAAATAAACAAAGGGGGAAAACGAAAAGTAGAAACCAGCAGAGTGAGAAACAGAGCAAAAAAGGGATTCAAACGTAAAATAAAAAAATTAAGTAGAAATATATAAACATCAGAACTGAAGATAAAGGAAGCAAAACTGAAGGCAAGTTGAAAAACAAAAGAAAAAAGTAAATTACTATAACAAATACACAAACCCATAAGAAAAATATCTGATTTTTTGGGGATTTTTCAAAATTTTCCACACTTACTTGTTATTATATTCCGACGTTTCCATTGATCAGTGGGATTACCTCGAGCTTTGCCTTCTCTAGTGAAAGGAGTTTCATACATGAAACAATTGATGTCGTGGTTTTGTTCAAACTCGGTCTGTCGATCTTCGTACTCGCCTTTTTCAAAGTACGGTGTCACGTGAGTCACTTGAATGTACGCGAATTTTGCATCTAAATCGTTTTGGTTTACCTGAAAAAAAAGCAATTCAGTATTCTATAATTCAACAGTTAGAAAATTAGAAGACAGTATGACCTATTAGATTATTCAATAGTGTTAGGTTGTGGTGCCCCACAAGGCTCCATATTTGGACCGCTTGTGTTTGGTGATCAATACCGTTACTTTGCAAATGGAATAGTTTTTGGAGATTGAGTTTTAAAACAATTTCCAACAACCTATTGGCTGAAATAACTCAATAGATGAACGTCAATTGTTTTTTTTTGGTATTAGAATCATTTTTTTGTTATTACACAGAAAAAGAATTATGAAGAACTAGGATATTAAAAAATATTTAAAAAAATCTCCGATTGCAGTATATAGAAACAAGTCATGGTGTCCCACAAGGCTCCACACTTGGGCTGTTTGTATTTGGTGTTTGTAAAATCTTTGCAAATGGAATAATAAAAGAATTCAACGTGTATGTATGTAGGTTTTTTGGGGATTGCATCTTTTTAAAATAGTTTCCAACAACCTATTGGATGAAATTACTTAATAGATGAATGTCAATTGTTTTTTTAGGTATTACAAATATTTTTATTTTTATAACAGAAAAAGAATTACGAAGAACTAGTATATGAAAAAATCTCTTACCGGTGTTGAATCGGGGATCATTTTGATGACATCCTGTCCGAACTTCTCGCAGTACTGTTTCGACAATCTTTCAGTTATCTCACTCAAAGACGTGACCTTCGGTTCCTTGTACACGTACTCGACGTTGTTTTCTTCTTCGAAATACGCCTGCCCGTAAAATCCGACCCTGTAATACCGTCCCAAAAGTCTTCTTCCGGATTTGTTAGCCTCGACGACTTTTTCGTAGTTCTGGGCCAGATTGCAGTACGCCTTCCGTATCAAATCGTAATTCCTTTTCTTCTTGTACATCGGTAATATGAGCTCGTACAGATCTCCGAGTATTTCGTACCGTTCTGCCTTGTCGATGTACTCTATGCAGGTTTCTAGTTGTTCTAACAGAGTCACCTCGGTGTATTGAATGTCCTGTACTCCAGAATCTAATTTTAATCCTTTTTCGTCTTTGGAGATGTTCGAGGATATCGATTGGAAAGCCTCGGCACCCCATTTTTGAATGCTCTTCAATTTTAGATACTCGGCCATCAATGCGGCTATGTGTAGTTGACAACAGGCAGCCTAAAACAGAGAATATTAGCAAAATAATCAAATGTAGGCCGACCTCAAACAGGAACTAAACCTCAACAGGATAGACAGAGGGCAGAGACAGCAAACAAGGCCACGAAAATTATAACTAAAAGAAAAGTCGATGTGGAGAAAGAAAACAAATGCAGTGAAGCAAGATTAAACAAAAACGCATACAAAAAGATGTGAATAGCAAAAAAAGATGCAACATAAAATGAGAAATGACAAGCAGAAACCAGTACAGACAAGAAAAGGCCAAGGAGAAATCTGCAAAGACAGGGAGAGACATGGATTGAAGGATGCAAAATGAAAGGGTAAAGAGGGGGAAGAAGGGAAAAGAATATTAATAAAATGATAAAGAAAAGAGAATTTAAATACTCAGTTAAGACAGGAAGATGCAGTAGGTAATCAGGAATAACAAGGTGAAACCAGTATAGACAAGAAGAGAGAACGTTAACGGGGAGAAATAATGTTCACAGGGTGAAAATGAGAACGTAAGCAGGTGGAAAAAGGAAGAGTCGTGAATTGACAAAGAAATTTAGGAGACAGGGACGGAAAAAATGAGAGGAAATACCAATAGAGAAAATAGACTGGAGGATGCAGCAGAAACAATGAATGACAAAACCTGTACAGATAAGAAGAAATACTGCAAAGGCAGTGACAGATAATGCCTCCTAGGGTGAAAAATGAAAAAGGAAGGAGAGAAAATGAAGGAAAAAACAAGTCAAGCATTGACAGAGAAAGCCAGGAAGTAATGGAGAGAGACAAGGAAGTGCAGACACGAAAGGGAAGAGATAAAAAAGGTAGGAAGTGATTTCCTTCAGGAACAGAGAAAAAGAAAATGAGTTACATGGAGAGGCAAAAAAAAGATAGTGAAGAAAATATAGCAAAGGAGACGAATAAGAAGAAGAGGGCAAAAACAGATAAGAAGAGTAAGTGAGAAATATACAGACAGAGTGGGATAGTTAAGAAGAAGTAAGGGAACATAATGAGAGAAAAATAAAACCACGGTAAAAAGAGGGGAAAATGGAAATAAATAATAAAATGGTATATGTTAATGAATCAAGAGAGTCAGTAGGTAACAAAAACAAATCTGAGAGATTGTAACAATGAAACCCGAGATATGAACATCAAAAGTGGCGACGTAGGAGTTGTTGAAAAATGGGGAGTGCCAAAAAGAGACAAATTAAGATTAAAGAGGTTATAAATAAGGAAGGCCTACCTCTGAGTAAAACAAGGGTTAACATGACCTTTAAAGACCGCACGAAAAATAGTAAGATAAGAAGGAAGAAAGGAAAATAAGAGTCTTGAATTGACAAAGATAGCTAGGAAATAGGGACAAAAATGCATACGAAAATATATGAATAGAAAACGAAAGCTGGAAAAAGCAATAGAAAATAATGAGCAGCAGTTCAAACAACGCATTTCTTTGTAGACAGGCAAAAAAAAAGAAAGGGAAGGAAAGAAACGATATAAATAGGGAAGTAAGAATAGACAAATTCAGACAAAGAAAGTTCGTGAAGAAGAATATGGAGATTCAAAATGATGGGTAAGAGGGAATAAGGATTATAAGACGAGAAACAAGAAATCAAGTGAAGGGATATTAACAAAATGGAGAAAAAATGATACTAAAGATAACGCAAATCAAAATGTTTGCTAATAAAGAAAACTACCACATACTTCTGAGTAATTTCCATCTCTAACGTGATTCCTAGTCATAGTATCCAACCAAGTATGCCTGAGTTCTGGTGTAGAAGCATACGAATTGGCCAGACTGTGTTGAAGATCCACCAACATCTCCGGATCGTGATGTAGTTCTTTCATTTGTACCGTAGCCATCAAAACAGTTCTAACGCGTTTGGTGAGGTCTTTGACTTCCACTGGGAAACCTGCAAAACAAATTCCGGTTAACACAAAACCAAATCAAATAAACATTTCATTACCTGTTCCTTTCATAGCCTTATCGCTCGAAGCGTAGCTGTTTATGAGCGACAGGCTTTCTTGGAATCTCGAGTTGTTCAGACCGACGATGTTGCCGAGCATCTGCGACACGGAGATGATCACCTGCAGGTGCACCCTCGTCAAGCCTTTTCTGCTGGTGAATTCGAAGTTGCTGCGCATCAGCAAATACAAAATCGCGCAGGACTCTTGGCGGATCGAAGACAAACGACTGTTACAGCACTTCAGCAGTTCGTAGCATAATCGACCACACAGCGCAGCGTTACCTGCATGAATTAGGTATAAATTTATTTATTAAAAATACATAATTCATATTCTGTTAGAGGAAACAAGCATGAACAAGAGAGGAGGTGATAAAAAAGTAGAAAAGTGATCTTTAAGGAGAAAACTAAAGGTAAGGTACTTGGTGAATAAAAAAAAATACTCATGGACAGATAATGGAGAATCATCTACAGATAAAAAATACAGAGTGAAAAAAGTGATATGTAAAAATCCATGAAGGAAGGAATGGCAAAACTGAATAGGGAGAAATAATGCAAGGTAGGAAAAGATTCAAATGGAAAGAGAACAAACGACAATGTGAAACAGGTACAGACATAGATATGCAACAAGGAATACGAGAGAAAAACCATAACAGACTGGTTGAAAATGATATGCTAAGGCGGGTGAACAAAGAAAATGAGTAATCATAAATGGCCCAAGATAATTATGGCCAAGGAGGGACAGAGAGATCTAAAGGTGAAAAGCAAGAGACAACAACATGTAAAGACGTGAAAAATCAGAAAAATAAATGAGCACTTTTGGGAGAGGAAAATATAAATAAAGAAAATGTAACAATGTAGAAGTATGAAGAAACATAAAAGAGCAAAGAAAGTTAGTGAAAGATATGGAGACACAGACAGATAAGAGAAAGTAAGAGAATGATATAAAAGGATATTTAAACACCAACAGTGACCTGAAAGGACGAGTTAAACAAGGCAGGGAGAAATCATTAGAAGAGAATCTAGAATCTACGAAAGATAAGAAAATACAATGTGAACGCAATTAAAAAGGACAATGGACAGGACAGTTACAAGATGCAAGAATGCATGAGAAGGGACAATGATTTTCAGAGGAAGATAATGCGAATTAGGTAAAGTCAACAATAGGGAGACATGATAAAGGAATGCATAAGTTAAAATAAAAATAGTAAGAAAACATGTAATACTAGACACAACAACATAGAGGAAAAACCTCGAAGCTGACGAGATTCTGATATAAATGATAAAGGAATAGGGGAAAATTTAAGAAACATATAACTTTTTCGAAGAAACTACAGCAAAAGCGGACATCTATTGACGATAACAATGCTAAGAGAAAAAATAGCAGATGACAACACTGATAGTTCAGGAAATTTACAAGAGTAAAGGAAAAGCAGTTGGAGCACTAAGACATATAAAACAGCATCTGGAGCAGAGAAGATACATAGAAAAAACAGTGAACTAGAAGAAAAAAGACGAAAATAAAGGAATTGCAAAAGAAAAATACTAACAAAACGGAAAATAATTGCTTACCTTGAAACAAAACCGTCGAGTAATTGTTGATGAAAGCTCTCAAAGCGGCGAAGACGTGTTTGAACAAATTCTCGCTTTGTCCGATTTGAATGAACGCCAAATAGATGTCGAATATCTTTTTCATCACCTCGCTCTCGCCGTCGGCACTCAGCATGTTCTTTCGAAAATGCACGCAGTACAGACCCATGCAGTCCAACACTATCAATCCTATCTCAGTTGCGAGATGCTGTTCTAGAATCGCTTGTTGTCTCCTGTGGACCTCGTTATCTGAAAAATCCATATTGAGCAAATCAAAAACGAAAAAACACACTTAACAAATCAGAGTAAATGGAATTTTAAAAAAAATGGTGGATGCGCGGGATTAGTAAAATTCCTAATACAAATGTGTGTTTTATTTTAATGTGATACATATATGCTATCTTAAAAAAGCATTACAAAATAGAAGGGCTGGTTGAGCGTGTAAGGCGCTCGGCTGCTAATCTTATGTACATATTTTCCATTTTTTAAGTACATGTCGTTATTAATTAATTTTATTTATCATTTTTATATACCATTTTCATAATTGGCATGCTTAAATTCCGTAATTAATATTGTTAGAATGAATCAAATCATATGAAATATTTAATAGCTGCAAGTTTTCTCTATTTAAATTATTAGAATTCATCATTACTTATTTTTATTGTAGTAAAATACATTTTAACATTTGTTGTAGTAAATTATTTCAATAAAGCATGTGTTCAGATTTTGAAACTTCATTGTATGTAGCGATTTTTAAATACGAGGGCTGCCTTTTATATTTCGGGCTTGGACAACCCTAGTGTTGCAATTGGACAACCCTAGTGTTGCAATCTGACAACTGACAGCTGTATCGTAAAGTTTGACTTTTTTGAGGTTATACGTACTCAGAACGAACTCAGTACGAGCGCTATGTGTTGTTTACAGTAACTTAAAGGATTCATCTCGACAAAAAAATGGAACTAAATCGTCAACATTTTTCTGCGATTATTTTTTACAACTTTCGACGTGGATTAAGTCAGCAAGAGTGCATGGATGAACCTAATTTAATTTTTGGCGATGAAACTCCATCAAGGACCACTGTTTATCGATGGTATGGTGAATTCAATCGAGGTCGTAGTTCACTCCAAGACAAATTTCGTGAAGGTCGTCCAAAAACAATTGTTGTTGCGGAAACCATTGATGCTGTGCGCGAACTGATATGGCCAGATCGTCATGTGACCTATCGTGAGATTGAGTCAACCTTGCACATTATTGGGACCAGCATACATTCAATATTCCATAAACATTTGAATGTCAAAAAAATTTGTTCGGGTTGGATCCCACACAATTTGCCAATCGTTCAAAAAAAGCTCGTGTTGATTGGTCGAAAGAAAAGCTCAAAAAATACGATCGCGATGCTTCAAAACACGTTTATGACATAGTGACGGATTTACGCGTATGAGCCAGAAAGTAAACAGCAGTCGACTGTATGGGTGTTTCGAGATGAGCCGAATCCAACAAAAGTTGTTCGCGCACGAAGCACTGCCAAGCAAATGATCGCCTGTTTTTTCGGAAAAACTGGACATGTCGCAACCGTACCACTACAACAACGCAGAACAGTCAATTCTAAGTGGTACACAACCATTTGTTTGCCAGTTGTCTTCCAAGAAATGAGGAAAACCAACCGCCGAAGACGGATCACTCTTCACCACGACAATGCGAGCTCTCACACATCGGCTCAAAACAACTGCATTGTTGACCACTCAAAACATCGATTTGATGAGTCATCTGCGGTATACTCCTGACTTGTCACCAAATGACTTCCCGTATCTAAAAAACAAACTGAGAGGTCAACGTTTTCCGACACCTGAAGAAGCGGTTGCTGCGTTCAGAATGCATGTTTTGGAGATCAGAGTGGAAAAAGTGCTTCGACAATTGATTCAAACGCATGCAAAAGTGTATAGATCTTCATGGGGAATATTTTGAAAAACAATAAAGCGATTTTCGATGATTAATATTTGTTTTTGTTCTCTAATCCAGAAATATAAAAGGCAGCCCTCGTATGTAATGATTTTTAAATACTGAATCTCACTGATTCAGTTCTATTGCAATGTAATGATCTCTGATCTTTATTTAAGGCCTTCAACGCGAGCGAAGCCACGGGTAAAAGCGAGTTAATAATAAAAGTGTGTTCATATTGACAATAAGACTTTGTCCTCACCTGATGACACAAGGTTCTCCCTGGGAATGTGGATGACTAGCGTCCCGGTAGGTTCGTGATTCATCTCAGATGGATTCATCCTGGCCGGTAGAGTGTGGGCTTTTTTGGACTTAGTCTTAACCGGATCCTCGGTCGTCTTCACGGCGGTGATGTTCCGTTTGCCGACGTACTTGAAGCAATGCAAAGACATCTCCAACACGGTGAAGAAGCTCAACACGTCCGATTCGCTGTAGTTCTGCCACCACTTCAACAGCTGTTCTTCGTTCAAGTACTTCACGACGAAGAGGAATATCAACAGGACGTCTTTGACTTCTTGCGGTTGCAGTTTATCGTATCTTTGCACGTGTGAGGTGGTTCGTCGATGTGCTTTGACGTCTCCGTTTCTCAAACTTTCGTCTCTGACTATCGTAGTGTCCTGGGATATCGTCGATTGGCCGTCGCCGGACACGATAGACAGATCGGAGTCTATGCTCAAGGAATTTCCGTTGACCAATGCTAGAATAAACAAAAAATATCCAACCACCATAAATTTAAGTCACAAGAATGCTTACACTGTCCTGCGATGGCTTCGAAAAATGTGGAATTCCTTATGTGAACCGGACTGTCCTTGTCGATGTGTAAAGTAAATCGGTGACTCCTGGGCGTGCATTCACTTGCTGTTGAACTTTTCCCAAACAAGTACGAGCTACTGGATGATAATCTGTTTATCATACTGTCACCTCCTTCTTCATCGTGGCTGCCTTTTACGTCCACTCTGCCTAAGTTCTCCAAGACTATGCTCAACCAAGGCAGGTATATCAAAGCGATTCGATTCATCTGTCCCTTACTTTTGTACCTGTTAACAACAAAATACAAATATAAACGACACTGTTCCAGTTACAGCTCCTTGTGGAATACCAATAAAGAAATCAACACATCAACCCCCTTACTTTTGTATCTGTCAAAGACAAAATACACATATAAACAACACTATCCTAGTTATAGCTCCTTGTAGAATACCCATAAGGAAATCATTTCATCAGCCCCTTACTTTTATATCTGTCAAAAACAAAATACACATATACACAACACTGTCCCTGTCACAGCTCCTTGTGGAATACCAACAAGGAAATCATTACATCATCCCCTTACTTTCGTACCTGTCAAAAACAAAATACACATATAAACGACATTGTCCAGTATCATTTCTTGTGGAAAACCAATAAGGAAATCATTACATCAGCCCCTTACTTTGTACCTGTCAAAAACAAAATACAAATGACACTGCACCAGTTACAGCTCCTTGTGGAATACCAATAAAGAAATTATTACGCCAGCGCTTTACTTTTGTACCTATCAAGAACAAAATGTAAGCATAAACAACACTAGCCAAGCAACAGGTCCTTATAAAATACCAGTACAAAATTCCAAATATATGTTCTTTACTTTTGTATCTGTCAAAATCAAAATATAAGTTCAAACAACTATGGCCAAGTAACAGTTCCCCGTGGAATACCAATATAAAAAAGAACTAAAGTACCTGTCGTCCAGTTCGTGCTTCGCTATCAGATTCTTCAAAGTATTGAGTGCTATTTTCCTGATTTGTGGCAAATCATTCAACGAGCTCTTGATTTCCTGCAGAAGCAGCCCGACGAGGAAGTGGTGCTTGCAGAATTCTTCGGAAAGCGTGAATTCTTGTAGCCCATCCGGAGATCTTTTTTTAGGACTGAGCTTCGAATACTGTATGGGCAGATTGAGAGAGATGTAATGTTCGTGACTGCAGATCGTGTCTAGAAACGTGAACTTGTATTCCTGGAGGAGCCGTGGATCACCCGGTATGAACTTGTCCATGTAGGTGTTGATGAGCTTAAAGATGAAGCCTCTGTCCAACAGGGAGAGACCTTTCTGAAATACAAATAACGAAGTTTTTGAAAAATGGGTAATAGAGGAGAACAGCTAAATGGGAGAAATGGGATGACAATTGAAACACATGACCATAGAAAAAGGAGAACATAAGAAAGTAACGATAAAACAGAAAATATTAAACTAAGATGACAGAAAAATCGATAAATGAAGAAAATTCAAAGAAAAACCCAATGAATGATTATGAGACTATTCATTTTCTTTGGCTTCCCTCGCAGATTCTTCATCATCTTGACTGTCTCTTGTTTTCTACCCCGTAAGTTTATTATTTCTTATTGTGTTTACTTGTTTTTCCTAGATTAGTTTTATTGTTTTCTATTTGTCAATGACCCATCCAGTCATTTCCTAGTTTACTTTGTATCTTACTATTTCTAAGACAGTCGGGGCTATACAAGCAGAAGCAAGGAAACCGATGGAATAAGAGTAGCCAGGAAGAATAAGGAATAAATAAGTGAAGATAGGGAGAACAAGGAGTCATTAATCCAAAGACAAAGGGTAAAAAAATGGGGATGATGATCAATAAGAGAGATAAAGAAAACTTTTATTTTTGTTCATTTGTTTGTCTATTCTTCCTAGTCTTGAGACAAAACAAAAAGAGAAGGACCATCGCACATAAATAGAAACAAGGAAAGTGGTGAAAAGGCTGTATCCAAAAAGAAAGAAAAAAGGAATATGCTAAGATAGTGACTCCTAAGTTACAAGACTGAAATAAAACTATGTGCTGACAAACCAAATGGGGTAAGTATGAATATCGGAGGAGTAACAAAGAAAATTTTGGTGAAATAAACAATGATAATCCATCTCCTGACACAAAATAAAAACAGTAGAAGCAATACACACAAATAGAAACAAAGAAATTGATGGAAAGACTGGAAGAATTGGGAAAAAAAGTAGAAGAGATATGCAAGTTTAAGGAGCATCAAAGCCAATTTAGGATGGATGGAACAATGAAACTGAACTGGAGAAACAAAGAAAGCATTTTAAAAGCTCATTTTATGTCTTTTTATCTCTTCCATTGCCTCCAAAGACAAAATAAAAACTGCAAGAGCGATACAAATAAGCAGATGTTAGATTAGTGATGAAAAAACTGTAGACAAGACCATACAGTATTGGAACAAGCAAAGGTAGGGAAGTAAAAGTGGGAAAACAAAGATTGTAACGCAAAGGGCACACTGACAAAATAAAAATGTCTGATCAATAACAGATAACATTTAGGACAACTATGCTAGAAAGTCAAAGAAAACTTCTTAGAGACTATTTTTTTAATATTTCTGCTGGTCCCTTTCTGTATTTAACTAACTGTCCTTGTCTCTTTCTTCTTCTGAAACAAAATTATTAAGTATGAGTGAATAGAGAAAGTAGTTTTTTGTCTCTTTTTTGGTGTCTCTTTTTATTCGTTTTCTTCTTATCTTCTATTAACACTTATTGTCTCTTCTTAGTCTTGAGCCGAAATAAAAACAGTGACAAGGAAAGTGATGGGCAAATGGTAAGCCAAGAACAATCAGGAAGATGGAAATGCAAGGTAGTACTGACAAACCCCAAGAGTTGAATATTGCAGAGCAACACTTACCTTTAAAAATTGAGCCAAATTTTTATTGAGCTCCTTAGTTTCGGCTGGCAATTCCTTGTATTTGGTCAAAATATACGGCGTCAACACTTCAAACAAATGCTCGACCTTCTGCAGATACTCCGCGGAAAATCTTTCGTGTCTAAGCATCTAAAAAAACAAGAGAAAATACTAAAATTTTTAGTTTCATTTATTTTCACGTCTTTAATACCTTTATCCTTCCAGTGCTCAGCAAATGCTGCGCCATTCCCTTGACGATGATGTCGAAGAAGAAATCCGAATGCAACATGAACTTGTTGACGACCAAAAAGTCGGGTTTGTTCGGGTGCAGAATCACCGGCAGATGTTTGCACATTTCCTCGTGAACGGTGGCGTTCTTCTTCCCAGATGGCGTCACGAACACGTACTTGACGTAAGCCTGAAGGATGTCTTTCCTGTTGGCGTCACAGATCATGGTCGCCAGATTGATCAGCACCTTGATGACGTTCAGGCAGATCTCTTCGTTGGTGGTGACGACCAGGAGCAGGAACAATTGATTGAAGACCGTCGGCAGGAAAGTGATCAACGTCGGTAACTGTATTGCGAGAAGGGCCTTCAATATCTTGCAAGTTTCACTGTCAGATGGCACTGATGTCGGTTTGGGTTCCAGAAGTCGTTCGGCATGTAGGAAGAGATTGAACAGGTGCTGGTCTCTGGTGTTGATCGTTGATACTAAATTGAATCCGACGGTGAAGATCGGTTTTTGGCCGTCGATCCAGTTGATTTCCGGACCTGCATTCTGCACAACGAATTGAAAATTAATGATTTTTATAATTTGTTTGTGATTATTGACTTACTCCTTTGCCTAAGCCGAAAGGATGCACCGACAAATACCCAGGAGGTAAATGAGAAGCTACCGGTATCGTCTGCATATCCACGTTCAACTTTCCTTTTTGTAGTAAAGGCAACCAGGCGTAGCCGACGCAATTCTCTATGCCGTTCTCTCGTTTCTTGTTAATATCACAGGAGATATGGTAAAAGGTAAACAACAAATGGTGAGAGTACAAAATATTGGTCGGCAGTCGGATTTTGATTTCTTCGTACCACATCGGGATTGTGTTATGATGCAGGACTGCGCAAGACGTCTGAGATACTAAAGGCGGTTGACCAGGACGCCCGTATATACACTGAAAATATAAATAAAATATAATGTAAATCAAAAAGAGAAAGGGAAACAATAAACTATCAAAGACGTACTGCAAGAAAACCATAGAGGAAGACAACAAAAGAGGTTGTAACGTGTGTAGTTACAAAATTACACAAATGTCTCAAAGATACCAAAACACCTTGTGTGTAATCAAATGGATATCAGCTGACAGAGGGTGAGTGAGTAAGAAATGAAACAGACCAGATAAAAAATGCGGACTGATATCAATATATTGAGTAAAATTAGGGAGAGACGTGTAAAAGTAAGTAGAGACAGCATAACAAAAGATAGAGACAGGAATGATAACGGGACATCGAATAAAATTAGGAAGAGACGGGTAAAACTAGGGAGAGACAATATAAGAAAAAGGTAGAGACAGGAATGATAGCAGGACATCCAGTAAAATTAGGGAAAGACAGGTAAAAATAAGGAGAGACAGCATACAAAAATGCAGAGACAGGAATGATAACGAGACATTCAGTAAAAGTAGGACGAGATGGGTTAAAAGTAGAGAAAACATTAGAAAAGAAAAGACAGGAATGATAACGGGACATCGAATAAAATTAGGAAGGGACGGGTAAAACTAGGGAGAGACAAGATAAGAAAAAGGTAGAGACAGGAATGATAGCAGGACATCCAGTAAAATTAGGGAAAGACAGGTAAAAATAAGGAGAGACAGCATACAAAAAGGCAGAGACAGAAATGATAACGAGACATTCAGTAAAAGTAGGTCGAGATGGGTTAAAAGTAGAGACAACATTAGAAAAGATAAGAGACAGGAATGATAACGGAATATCGAATAAAATTAGGAAGAGACGGGTAAAACTAAGGAGAGACAAGATAAGAAAAAGGTAGAGACAGGAATGATAGGACATCCAGTAAAATTAGGGAAAGACAGGTAAAAATAAGGAGAGACAGCATACAAAAAGGTAGAGACAGGAATGATAACAAGACATTCAGTAAAAGTAGGACGAGATGAGTTAAAAGTAGAGACAACATTAGAAAAGATAAGAGACAGTAATGATAACAGGACATCGAGTACATGTAGGGACAGACGGGGTAAAAGTAAGGAGAGGTAAGGGGAGACATGATAAGAAAAGGTAGATGATGGAATGATAGCGGACATCGAGCAAAAATAGAAAGAAATGGGGTAAAAGTAAGGAGAGACGGTCAAAAAAGGTAGAAACAAGCTGAAACAAAAGACTGGTTTGTAGAGACAAGCTGAAACAAAAGATTGGTTTGTAGAGAAAAGTGAGATGAAAGTAGAAATGACAAAGTGAGCAAAAGTGTATAGAATAACGAATAAGATGGGATAAGGCAGAAAAACAAGGTACGTGGGCTGCCTTTTATACTTCGGGATTGGACAACCCTAGTGTTGCAATCTGACAACTGACAGCTCTATCGTAAAGTTTGACATTTTTGAGTTTATACGTACTCAGAACGTTTTGACATACGAGCGCTATGTGTTGTTTACAGTAACTTAAAGGATTCATCTCGGCCAAAAAATGGAATTAAATCGTGAACATTTTCGTGCGATTATTTTTTACAACTTTCGACGTGGATTAAGTCAGCAAGAGTGCATGGATGAACTTAATTTAATTTTTGGCGATGAAACTCCATCAAGGACCACTGTTTATCGATGGTATGGTGAATTCAATCGAGGTCGTAGTTAACTCCAAGACCAATTCGTGAAGGTCGTCCAAAAACAGTTGTTGTTCCGGAAATCATTGATGCTGTGCGCGAACTGATATTGCAAGATCGTCATGTGACCTATCGTGAGATTGAGTCAACCTTACACATTAGTGGAACTAGCATACATTCAATATTGCATAAACATTTGAATGCCAAAAAAAATTGGATCCCACACAATTTGTCAATCGTTCAAAAAAAAGGCTCGTGTCGATTGGTCGAAAGAAAAGCTCAAAAAATACGATCACGGTGCTTCAAAACACGTTTATGATATAGTGACAGGTGATGAATCGTGGATTTACGCGTATGAGCCCGAAAGTAAACAGCAGTCGACTGTATGGATGTTTCAAGATGAGCCGAATCCAACAAAAGTTGTTCGCGCACGAAGCACTTCCAAGCAAATGATCGCCTGTTTTTTTCGGAAAAAACTGGACATGTCGCAACCGTACCACTAGAACAACGCAGAACAGTCAATTCTGAGTGACAACCATTTGTTTGCCAGTTGTCTTCCAAGAAATGAGGGAAACCAACCGCTGAAGACGGATCACTCTTCACCACAATGCGAGCTCTCACACATCGGCTAAAACAACTGCATTTTTGACCACTCAAAACATCGATTTGATGAGTCATTCGCCGTATAGTCCTGACTTGTCACCAAATGACTTCTTTTTATTCCCGTACGTAAAAAACAAACTGAGAGGTCAACGTTTTTCGACACCTGAAGAAGCGGTTGCTGCGTTAAGAATGCATGTTTTGGAGAGTGGAAAAAGTGCTTCGACAATTGGTTCAAACGCATTCAGTCTCAGTCTCAAAGAGGGACTCAGTATTTATAAACAAAAGAAAATGTTTGAAAGGGGACATAAGTGACGTACAAGTGTTTGGAGATGGCATAAGAATTAACAGAAGAAAGAGTGAGGCTACAAATGTTAAAAAAATAACTAAAGTTAATAACAGACAAAAAAAAATAAATGGTCCAATAGTAGGAAGAGATACAGTAAATAATAGTAAGACTTAATAAAGCTGGGATATACGGACTGTAAAAATACAGAAAGGAATAAAGAAATTAAAAAGAAAAAGATACAATGTCAGTGACATGAAAGAAGAAATGCAAGGACCAGAGTTGTAAGAAAGGAGAGAAATGGATTGAACAAGAAGAGAGTGCAATAAAGATGCGGTAATAAAGCAAAAAATAGTAATAAGTGAGGAAGTGAGAAGGTAGAACAGAGGAAGTGATTAAGATGAGATAAACAGAAAATAACGAAAAATACTGAAACAATAAAAAAGATGTGAAAAATGTAAGTGATAGCTATTCTTTCACTACTATTATTTTTTTCACCTGTAATCCCTGAGCTTCTTGATTATCTGAATTCCTGACTTCTATAACGCAAGCTATGTTCCTGGCTCTGGTAAACGTTTTTTGTGTATCAAAGTTGAGACAAAGTGGATACACGTATAAATGATTGATGAACGTCGTATAAGGATGCACTTCTTTTTCGGACGAGCCTTCGAATTCAGCGATTTCTATCGTTGGATCTGACGTTGGTGGTACTGGAAAAGGTTTAAGAGGCGCCAGCCAAGTGGACAAAGTATCTAAAAAAAAGAGAATATTGTAATCACTTATAACAATTTATATATAGCACTAATCAGCAGTTTCAAAGATCTTTTATTCTTTATTGAAAATTTTTTGAATTTTCAGAATTTATTTTTTTAATATGTCGAATTTTAATTTTTTAAAATTTTCTCTCGATTTTAAAATTTACATCTTATAAAAATTGTTAATTTTCTGATTTTTGTAAATTATGGAATTCTTGTTTTTTTTATTTTATATTTTTAAATTAATTAAGTAATTAATTTTTAATCGTATATTTTAGTAAATTTTGTTTTTTTTTTAATTTTCGAATATTTTGAATGTTTAAAATTTTGTGCTAAGTGAAAATTGATTTTTTAAGTTTGCAAACCTGGTTTGTATTTTTTTTTTCATTTTCTATAAATTTATTAGATTTTTAGATTATTTGAAATTTGATATCCATTACAAATATTTGACTTTTTCTGGGCATAGTAAGCTTCAATACTCAGATGTTGACGTTAGATGCAGACTGAATGAGTGAAAAGCTTAGTTTTTTTACTTGTTCATTCAAAATGTACATACTGTAATAAATTAAGCTCCAGATAGAATCAAAGAAAAGTAAGAAATTAAAAAAGATGAAAAATGTCACTTACTTGGCAGGAGTTCATTTATGGCTGACACCTTGATCTCTAAACTTCCCGGAACCACAGTAAATTTATTAAACTTATCAGGCTTCCTAAAATCGGCCAACAATTTCATCATTTCTTCATCTGTGATTTTGTTGGGTTCTTGACGGTACAAAGCATGAAAATCCGAAGTTGTATCTAATTCGTTCGAATACATCCTACAAACATGAATAAATAAATAAATAATTTGATTGTCAAAAAGGTATACTTTTTCGCAAAAAGTAGTAACTAGGTAATAATAGTTTACAATCATTTTTGTTAGAATTAAATTCCAGTACCTGGGTGACCGAGCTTCACTCGTCAATTCAAGGTTTTATCTTAAACGTACATATATCCAAATAATCGGACATTTGCTATGTAAACTAATTTAAACTACCTAATATAATTTTTTTTTCTTACATTTTTTATTTACTTGGTGTGACTACAATTCCCTATCTTTCAACCATCCTATATATGCAACTGCTTATGAAAAACCCATCCATTATACTTTTACTGATTTTAAGCCTAGAAATTCATTGTTTATATTCACTTGTTTTTGTCTCGACCTTGTCATTTTTACTGCTAATTACTTTAAAGATTTCTTCTGTTCTTTGTCAGTCTTGAAGAAAAATATGTATATTTCAAAACTTTCAAAAGTTTCAGAATGTAACTTGCAGTTTTGAAATATACAGACTTTTCTTCAAGTATGTTATTCCCAAACAAATCAAGATGCCACAATTATCATTTAGAATTGAATGCCTTACCTAAAAAGCGGTCTCGCTGCCCAAGCAAACGGCATCCTGTACTTCCCCAATCGTTGACAGCAAACGGGTATGTTCTTGTACACCTTCTGGCTAATCCTAGGATTCTTGTGCGCTTTTATATACGGCTCTGAACTTTGGTAGATCCCCCCCTGCAAAACCTTTTCGATTCTCACCACTAAAAAAATATCGGGATGAGGATTGGATATGCTGAGCAAAGCCTGCCGCGGATACAACATCCACTCGTGAGGTACGTCTTCGGGGAGGTCCAACTTTGAAAGGCAATTATTCAAACTACCATTCACACTGCTATTAAACGTATTCCTTATGCTACTACTATTAACGTCGAAATGGAAATTTTCAGTCAATTTTCTACCGTTTTTGGCATCGAATAGGCACAACGTTGTATGGTACGGTTCAACTTGGCAAAGATTATCTCTATCGTCTACGACTTGTAGTTTCAACTTGATGCTGTCGCATCGGAGAAGGACCCTGTGACCGAACACCTCCCTGTATGGCTCCACTTGATCCTGACTAGAATTCTGCGACTTGACATTCATCGCCAACGTGGGATACAAATCGAAAATCCTGTGTCGATTGTCTTTTCGCAACGACGCTATGCTGCCGTCGGTTTCTCGGGCGTACCGCATCAGCTGTGGGTTCATGCTCTGCTCGAGACCTTTGAGCGTGCCGAAAGGCTGTTGGATTTGAGGCGAGGGTGGCGGAGTTCCTCTTTCTGAAAATCAGAAGTGGGATGTGTGAATACGCGCGTGAAATCAGAAGTGGGATCATCGACTTACCTCTTTCTAAAGACGCAGCTCGCTTTTCTTCTTGGATTTTGTTTTGTTGTAACACGGAGCTGAGCTTGCTGAGCCATTCTTTGAAGTCTTGTTCGTTTTCCGACGCTAGAAGGTAGGATTTGTGACCCGAAGACATCCTCAGTTCGAAGCAGAATTTTCCCCGTTTCAGATTCTGAAACATTCATGAAAATACATAGCGATACAATAAGACGCGACATCAAACCAGGGCTCACACAAATAACAGCTAAACTATTTAAAAAATTATAAAAATTCAGTCAAAAAAGAACCTTCCCTGTTTTTGAGGCTTTTTAAAATTACATAGAAATCCAGAAAGACACAATAGAGTCTAAGGATGACACATGATAAAGCAAAAACTGTTAAAAAAAATAAAACGTGTTTTGAAAAGACTCGTCTGTTAAATTATTCGGTACCTACAACTTGAATCGGTGATAAATGTTCATTAAATCAATAACTATCGTTAATTATAATAACCGTACTTCCTTTGCTTACTCGAACAAAAAAAAAAATGTTGCACTTTTGTTTTTGTCACGTTTCCTATATCTTTTATTATGTAATGCTGATTCAGTAATTTCAACGTCTAATTAAACACAGAGACAAAAAACTATAAACACTTACCTTAACGACGTCTGTACAAAAATCCATCACAATAGTAACTTTGGCTTCACCTTTTTTGTCGTCTTTGTACATTTCCAAAATATAAGTGCCGTCAGCTTCTTGCCTCAAATAGCAGTACCTTCGTTTGAAACTTTTTGAACCGATGTTGACGAATGATCTTTCGGATCCTAAAAATATGAAAAACAAAAACGTTCAAGACTTAATGTCTATGACGTTGCCACACGGAAGACCTAGGAGAAGAATGCTCTAGTTTTGTTTTTGCAAAGAAAAATGTAGCTAACTTTAAAATAAAAAAAAGGTTTTTTTTGATGATCAGTATGGGGATCTCGGAAACTAGCGGAGATAGAGCATTGGTTAAATTGGGAAAGATTTGCAGGTTTACTGGTCCAATTTAATGACACTTTCGGATTTTTGTAAAAAGTCATGGCTTACTAGATATTTTGAAAAAACGAAATTCTGTAGATTTTCTCAAATCCCTCTAGCTCCTTTGTTTTTGATTTTATAAAAAAAAGTATAAATATCAAAATTGAAGGGAATTGTATCCCGAATATGATTGTCATGTCCTCGTTTGCATGACAGCTCTCGTTTTCGAAATATGACACAAACGTATCTTTTTTTGAATGGAAACCATAGTTGGCTATGACCTCAAAAAATCCGGACATTTTTAGAGCTTTTCAACGATATAATACTCAATATAGTTATTCATAAAAATAACAGAGTTTTTTAACGTAGCCATGAAATTCATTTATTAATAACTATTCCAAAAAATTTTGAACGTTTTTTTTATTAGGTATATCAGTTATAACGAAAAACTAAATAAGTAGGTACTTACTAAAAACTTAAGAAATTAAAGTACATAATAATGGTTACAATTGATGTTCGAAAAGTCCACCATTGTTATTTAGACAAAAATTGCATCTTTTTTAAGATTGACATTACCGCTTTCCTCACCTACCGTCTATCAATTTCTTCAATTGCTTGTAATACCGCCTCCCTTAGGTCATCAACTTATTATCTAAGTGTTGTCTTACTAATAACGAGTTATGAGCAGGTGCTCCATCATGTTGGAACCACTCAATTTCTAAACGAGTTCTCAAATTCAAATTATGCAACATGTCTTGAAAAGTGTATTGCCAGAAATGCAAGTAGCGCTACCTAGTAAGTGATTCGTCATAGATAAAAGGCCCCAGAATAGTATACCCTATGATAAAACACCAAACATTAAAACCAAATTTTGTTTGGGGTTTTCTTTAGCCCAGATAAGCTCATTGTGTCTATTGAACATACCGCAGTTAGTAAATCTAGTTTCATCTGACTATAACACCTTTAATGGAAACTGTGGATTGTCAAGGCACATGTCTCTAAACTATGTACAAAACAAAAAAAGTCGATGTTCGTCACCAGCATGCAAAGTTTGAGAAACTGAAAGTTTGTACGGGTGGAATTTGTGCGCTTTCAGTACCTTAACTACAGTTCGTTGAGATGTGCCAGCTTCTGCCGCAATCTCACGAGTTGATGTAGATGGATTTTGATTTACCATTGCCAAAACATTTATTTGTGCTGTTTCGTTAATTTGATTACGTTCCTTTGGTGGTTTAGTAAAAGATCCATATGTGCGTAAACTATCGTAAAGCCTCTTAAATGTACATAAAGCAGGTTGACGACGATTAAAATATCTATGAAAGTATTCCTCAGCTGCACGAACTGAATTTTTATGGCATATGATATAACATTCCACCATATTCAGTTTTTCTTCGTTCTAACGTTTTATGAATAACTATATCGAGTATTATATCGTTGAAAAGCTCTAAAAACGTCCGATTTTTTGAGGTCACAGCTAACTATGGTTTCCATTCAAAAAAAGATAAGTGTGTGTCATATCTCGAAAACGAGAGCTGTCACCCAAAAGAGGACATGACAATCATATTCGGGATACAATTCCCTTCAATTTTGATATTTACACTTTTTTATAAAATCAAAAACAAAGGAGCTAGAGGGATTTGACTAAATCGACAGAATTTCGTTTTCACAATATCTAGTAAGCCATGACTTTTTACAATAATCCGAAAGTGTCATTAAATTGGGCCAGTAAAACTGCAAATCTTTCCCAATTTAATCATTGCTCTATCTCCGCTAGTTTCCGAGATCCCTGTATAAAATAATTTCTAATTTTTTTTTTCGGTTTGTTGCAACTGATATCGAAAGTGGTTCAAGACTAGAATGCAATTTGGTTCAACTAAAATTTCTAGCTGTCATTATTCAAACTTAACCATTGTTTACTCCACAATCCTAAAGATACTTTTTGAAGTGAAACTTCTTTATGTAGAGTAGAATAAGTTTAATACACCTAAAATGTAATGAAACGCTGCATATACGGTGTTGCCTAGCTTGTCATACAGAAAAACTAGAAGAAGGATGCCCGATTATTGCTATTGCAACAAAAAGTATTCAATTTTTAAAACAATAAGAATTTCTAATTCATTTTTTGGTTTGTTCTCAGTGGTAATTGAAAAGGGAAATTTCCTGGAGTCCAATACAGTTCAGTTCAGCTAAAACTTCTAGACCTCATTATTTAATTGACGTTAAATATTAATTTCAGCACGAAATTGGTCTTCTTCCTCCCCTACGTCTGGAAATTAAGACCAAGTAAAAAATATTTAAATAGTTCAGACCTGTTTCTTAAACTTCTTCCTATGGAAACTGAGTTTCCTATTTGAAGTTTCACTTCTCTACAGTAATTTAGAGCAACAACGTATTGTCCTATCAATGTGGACATGTCTTACCTATTTCTGGTCCCTTAAGTAGATAACCTTCCTTCGTAATGTTATCTAAACTAGATTTCAAATCGTCTATGGCGTCGGTATCGATGTCAACCTCGTAGAGCTCTTCATCTAACTTGTCGTCTTTGGGTTTCTGTGGTAGTTCAGCATACGTTCCCGAATAAGAATTGTACTTGTAGTGGATGAGGTTCCAATTGGTCGAGTAGCTGTTGATGCATTGTTTAGTGAATAGATTGCAGTGTTCAGTTTCTTCTGGTGAAGGGAAGTTTTGAGACAGAGTTCGGTATCGACGAGGTAAGACGATTTGCTGAAAAAAAAGGATGAGATACTTAATGCTATTTGAAGGAGAGTGACCTTTTAACCACATATAAGTGTAGAAGACAACTCTTTCAAGTTCTTCCTACTTATGAGCAGCTTGATAATTAAAAAACAAAAAAAGTCATATAAAATTGTTAAAATGATCTAGCTCTCAATTTCAAATTTATATTTCTTCCAGATTTTTCATCAATAGCGATTCAAAAATGAACCAATTTTTGTATATACAGTGTGGAACAGCCAAATGGAATAAATTCGATAACGAATAAAGGAGGGCGTGTTGGGAAAAACGCTTGAACACGTTGATTTGTATTTTTAAATGCCCATTAAAAAAATACATATGGTGTAACATGTGACAGTGGCCAATACCAACTTTCTTATTTTAAATGTAAGCCCCTGTATATTATTTATTTTTTTGGATTCAGCAGAAAATTTTAGACATAATTCGTGTACAATGTGCTACACCTATCTTCAACTGTTTCGGAAATATTAAGTGTTTTCAGAGTTATTACAAAAATTACCATTAAAAAAAGAAAATTATTTTATTTCACAAATTCGCTACAATACACTAAAATCCTAATAAGTAATACTGATTATTTCTTAATAATATAAAAAAAAAACAAAAGAACCATTAATGTCAATGTAGATGTTCAAAATGCTCGCCGCAATATGTCAATTAAGCCACATCGGACAATTCACATCGCCAAATTCGGAATATGTGCATATTTTATTGCTAATTTATTGCTAATTTTTTGCTGATAAAAAATTTATTGCTCGTACCGTTTCCGAGAAACAGTCTCCGATGTGGCTTAAGACTTAAGCCACAACGGACATAGCTATATCTCAGCAAGTAATAGAGATTTCAAGTTGTTCGTTGTGCCTAATTTTATTGCTAATTAATTGCCCATTTCCTACCCAAAATAATTTTTTTGCTCTAACCCATTCCGAGAAAGTGTCCGATGTGGCTTAAGTCTTAAGCCACATCGGACATAGTTATATCTCAGAAACTAATAGGAATTACAAGTTGCACTTGGTACCCGAATTTATTGCTAATTAATTGCTCATTTCTTACCCAAAAGAATTTTCTTTCGCGCTAACCCCTCCCGAGAAACAGTGTCGGATGTGGCTTAGTCTTAAGCTACATCGGGCATAGTTATATCTCAGAAACTAATAGAGATATCAAGTTGCACTTGGTACCCGATTTTATTGCTAATTAATTGCTCATTTCTTACCCAAAAGAATTTTGTTTCGCGCTAACCCCTCCCGAGAAACAGTGTCCGATGTGGCTTAGTCTTAAGCTACATCGGGCATAGTTATATTTCAGAAACTAATAGAGATATCAAGTTGCACATGGTACCCGATTTTATTGCTATTTAATTGCTCATTTCTTACCCAAAAGAATTTTGTTTTGCTCTAATCCCTCCCGAGAAACAGTGTCCGATGTGGCTTAAGACTTAAGCCACATCGGACATAGCGATATTTCAGCAAGTAATAGAGATTTCAAGTTGTTCGTTGTGCCCAATTTTATTGGTAATTAATTGCCCATTTCCTACCCAAAAGAATTTTTTTTGCTCTAACTCCTCCCAAGAAACTGTGTCCGATGTGGCTTAAATTCGATACACACTGTATGTACACACTTATTTGACAGTGACACTAAATTTGTGAAACAAAAAAAAACAAAATGAAAATATTCCAACATATTGATCAAGTCGTTTCAACGAATTAACTGAATGGCCATTACGATCTCCAGATCTAACGATACTGGATTGTTTTGTCTATGAGATCTTCTGACACACCAAAGAACGACCAGTGAATAGCTCAGACCTCTGCAAGGAGACAAGCCAAACTTATTTATATCTCAGGTCAAAAATGTTATACAAAAACTAGCAAGTTATGTGATAAAAGCAGTTTGTCTTTCTTCTCATCATCGATTATACGATAAACCGACATTTTTGTTTAACGTAGGCGAGAACTGATTGTTTAGGAGAGTTCATTTCGTCTTAAATCTATAATCGATTATGAGATAATAATGATACGTTAAACAGCAACAATGCAAACACAATACATAACATTGAGAGTGCTATTGAATCATCAATGTTTAAGGTTCGATGATTCACACTAACAATGTTAAACATAATTTTATTCGTGTCATGAATATGTGCAGTTTTTTTATAAATTCATATAAAATAAAAAATACGTATATTGAAATTGGGAAGGGATGCATTTGTTGATTCGTTTTTTTTTGTCTGCATACGTTCATGGTAAAAAAAGTCGAATAAAACGTCGCCACATATTTCGTTATATCATCAACTTTCTAAATTATACAATACTTTAAAACGCTTATTATCGACTGGATGTTTGTGGTAAAACGGTTGTGGTAATAATTTACAAAACTCGAAAGACCATTAAATATCTAAATTAAGATTTTTAAGTAAATGAATATTTATGTAGTGAACTAATAACATTTTATTAAATAAATGTTAATTAAAATTCGAATGGATTCAAAATATATCAAATCAGATCGAGGACAAAATATTCGCAAAAATTAATACATTTATTTATTCATAATGTTATAGTTTACATCAAATAAACAGGGTGATTCATAAATCGAGGTCGCCAAGCAACTAAGTGCTACATTTTTTAAATTAACCTTCTGTAACGATAATTTAATTTTCAAAAGTATAGTTTCTAATAGGGGTGCCAGAATGTTATTTGATTTGACAACTCATAAAAGTCAAAAATTATTAAAGTTATTGTAAAAAACGTAATCAAACTTAAAATATGACAAATGATCTAAATATGTAAACCTTCAAAGATGACAAAAAAACTTGGAATCATGTAAAATGTCGAAAACGTCAAAACTTTCAAAAAAAAATGACAAAATGTCACAAACGTCAACATGTCAAAAGTGTCATAAATGTCAAAAATGTCATCTTCCTCAAACGATCCCCTTGGGGATCAATAATGGTCTTGATCATCTATGGATCTTATTGACCAGCCTCAATTATATTAATATTGTAAATACAGGGGTAAGGCGACCTGTGACTTCCGGTTCCATCTCGTCATGTTGAGCGGAGGTCTCAAAAAAAGTCAAAACTGTAATATATGTTATAAATATCAAAAATATGAAGATGTCAAAAACTTCAAAAATGTCAAAAGTGTAACAAATGTCAAAAAAATAAGCTGTATAACATGTCAAAAATGTACAGGGCATGGAGCAGCTAAGTGCCAACATTTTGGAAATTAAATTAACCTTCTTTAAGCAGACAAATAATTATTTTATTTAAAAAAAATGTAGCAGAAGTATAAAGATGAGTAATTAAGAAAATACGTAGCCTATTAGTGGTTATCAGTTTTAGTTTGGAAAAAGTGTTTTGATGGGAAGTGTAAAATAACAGGGCGTTATTAACCTTAAAATATCATAATGATACAAATATAAAACATCTTAAAATATGTAAATTATCAAAACTGACCACCTAAAATGACGAAATTTCAAAATTTTCAAAAATGACAAAAAGTCATATAAAAAATGTAAAAATGTAAAATATGCCAAAAATGGCAAAGATTTCAACAAACGTTAAAATAACAGAAATGTGCAAATGCTAACATTGAAAAATAATAAAAACCCAAATATGTCAAAAACATCATAAATGTAAAAAACATTTAAAATGCAAAGAATGTCAAAAATGTCAAAAATGTACAAATGTCAAAATATTAAATATTTAACATTTTTGGGGTTAAATATGTCAAAAATGTCGAAAATAAAAATAAACGTAAGAATGTCAAAAGTCAAATGTCAAAAATGTTATAATGTAAAAAATGTCAAAAATTAAAAAAAAAACAAGAAACGCCAAAAACGTCATACATGTCACAAAAGTAAAAATCTCCAAAATTTCGTTTTCAATTTTTTGATATTTTATAAAATATTGCAGCTGACCGAAATTTATATTTACAGGTTTCACTGTATAACTTGAGAATGTTAAGAAGTAGCATAATTTTTCCTCATTTAATCTCTTACCATTTCTTAGATAACAATGATATCCTGTCCTATATGAGACACCCCATAATTATTATCATTAAACAAATATGAAAAAACCAGCCGAACAGTCCTTGATAACAAACATCAACCGCCAAATATTTACAATTTCGCTGAACACCTAAACATTCACCAAATAAATTGTTTACATTTCAACAAATTGCGAAGAATTTTCCGACGTTAACATTTTAATGACGTACTTAAAAGTTTTCAATTATGCCAATCCAATCAACGACTTAAAATAAATTACGAACAAAATCAAAAATAAAATCATACTTACAGAAATGTCGTCAGAGGGATAGAGCAAAAGTTCACGTTGAGAGTCATTTTGTAAAACAGTTTTATTTTTTATCACAAAATGTTCGAAGTCCAACGGCTCCACAAGGTGGGGTTTGTTCTGAAACAAATATAAACAAATTCATTTATTCCATATAGAAAGTTTCAATAGGATCAACAGTTTGAATCTGACACAGTTTTTGGACATAAAAAATCGATGGATTTTATTGTTTTTTGCTTAGTTTATGAAACTAATGAAGTGAAAAAGTTATAGACTCTCAAAAATGAGCATATTTGTAAGTAGGGACGAATAGAAAGTAACGATACTTTACTCATGAGCATATACTTAATACTGATATTGATATACTGCTAGCAGATATATATGTCTATATCGCTTCACTGTACCCCGGGTCTTATGCGCATGTTCGAAAATGCCCCTATTGATGCCCTATTGGCTCTTCTGGTGTTAGATTCTTGGCAACGCTTGCGCAAAACGGTTTAGGTACAGCAACACCCATATACTTACCATATAATCTACTGTCTCTCTTAGTCGGTGACCATTACGCTTACGGGCGATAGCAGTATATCAGTATTAAGTATATGAGTAATATCGAAAAAAAATATCGTACTCGTAAAAGTATCGATACTTTATAGTATCGTGTACTTTTTTAGACCCTAATGCCCACACAACTGGACGGCATGACTCAATGCGAGTCAGTAACATCAATTCAGCTTTAGTAGTAGTCTAGGCAGGATTTTCGATTTCGATGGATTCCAGAGCAGAATAAAAAAATGTGGTAAGTGAAATAGCCTCTTGCCCTCTCTGTCTAGACTTTTCACGATATTTGTGCAATGCAAGCTATCTCTAGGAAGGATACATTACAAAAAACTACAAAATTTTGGTTATTTTCGAAGACGCTGATCCTCATTATGTGTTTAATTGCGATAACTAATTTCACCGAAAAGCAAAGATAGTGCGAGTTCTATAGGTAACCAAAAGGATCCAGATACTATAGGACCTTCACGAGCTATAGTGAATTTGAATGATCAGTCACATAGTTCTTGTTACTGCATATGGTTGCCTACGATTTTTTCAACATATATACGAAAACTGGTGTGGAGTTGCTACAGTTATCTATAACTACAGCTATAGTGGGTGGTTCAAGGTTAACGTCTTTCACTGGTTAATGTAAAAAATGTGAGATCGATAAAAATGATTATTGAACATCAAATTGCTTACCAGTCCAGTAAAGCAAGCATGACTAAATATACTCTGGAATGGAATTGATCCTTCGGTTTGCACAAATTTAATGTCCGTCAGCTTTTAAAAGCTCTGAATGAAACAATCCAACTTCTAGTGTTTTCAGCAATAGCAGATTAGACTATCGTCAAAAGATGATATAGTACTGTAAATACCTTAAAAAACCACCATACCAGTGATGAACAATTTGACCAGGTTAGAAGAAGTAGAGGGCTCTAATTCTACTTCACTCTAATGAACCAAAGCATAAAAAGACTAAGGGTTCAAGAAAACACGAAAAGAACTATTAGCCTGTAGTAAAAACTTGCAAATATGGAACAAGAGAACACAGTAAACATGAGCCAATATTTTAAGAGTAAATTATTAAGATTTATTCGATACGACACCCACCTAAATGTACTAAATGAGTAAAAATGTTGTATACAACAAAGTATCGAGTACAAAAGTATCAGTATCGAAAAAAAGTACTCGATATCACAAAGTATCGATACTTTTTTCGTGTCCCTATTTGTATGTCCTGATTTGAGCATTTTTCTCCAAGCAAAGCCGAAAAAAACAGGTAAAAAGTGATTTTCTGTTTAAAAAATTCACAACTTTGTTGTAATAAAACACTGAAATATTAATCTCCGTCAAAACGATAATTTATTAAGTTCAATTATGTTCAACATGGATACTGTTGGATACGCTGTTTATGAATAATTATAATATAAATAATTTAGAAAGATACTGTGCAAAACCCACCGTATTAACTAGAATCGTCCGATCGGAATATACCACAGACATATAAAGCACCTCACTTTGCCTATCTTGGTTTAAAAATTGTAGAATTTATTGAATCAAACGCCAAGATTTGAGCAATGCCATGCCTATAAAGATATCCCATTCAAACGATCGTGATTAATACAGAACGTTTCACAAGACTTAACCACAATACTGATCTTGAACCCACATTTAACAAGTTTTTCATGCCTTTTCCGTGAACAATATTCATATAAGGATTTATAACACATTTAAAATACTTTCTGGTTCTCACTTTTCATAAAATTAAGAAAAAAAATGTCGGTTTGTTTACTGTTTGAAGATTTTTCTTCAGTGAATTTGTTGTCAAAAACATGCCAGTTGTGGTCTATAAACTAAGTAATGATACAAGAGGTTTACTATTAAGTTTTATGTCAATTAAATATATTTCTTTAAAAAATTGTCTCTGAAAAAGGGTACATGAAAATTAGACAATTGAAGGGGAGAAAAGAAGGGTTGATTGCATTCACAGGTATAACATAAATGTGACTACTTACAAAATTATAATATTTTTATTTATTCTTCGGGTTTTTGGATTTATGTAAAAACATATATTATTTCCACTACTTTAATACGCACACAACTATTTACAATTTATCTTGAACACCTCATAGTTTACCAAACTGCGAATAATACTGAATGAATCCGTCCGTCAGCTCTCCGTATTTATACATTTCTTCCAGGAATTCTCTAGAAGGTTTCTCGATCATTCGATGAAATTCGATGAATCTCTATAGCGCCAATCGCCGGCCTCGGGTCGACAGACCAACAATATTCCACAAAATATTGATGAATGCCGACTCCACGATATATCGGATGAATTCCAGTCACAATATGTATGTATATATTTAATGAGAAGGCCATAAATTATAATAAATCCATCAACATTGGCTTTGTGGGTTATAATATTCATAAGCCTTGAATTTTGGTCACTACCAGCACCAAAATACTGGACAATGCCTTCTATACTCTGGGTGACATTTTATTACAAAAAATTTCACAAGTTCACTACAGGATGTTTTTAGAAACCCAGTCTAGCAGGATCAAGTTTAAACACCAAAATATTCTCAACTACCTTTGTTACACCAAAACTCTAACCCTGATCTCAAGTACTGCCACAGAAAGTCGAGTATAAAAATAGACTTAACAGAGAACTAAAATAATAACAAACACAGAATGAGAATAAATGGCAATATACTTGACTGAATTTAAGAATAAAGTTACCTCAGACATTTTATAGGATTTCAAATAAATTTAGGACAGGTGTTAACAGTTTTTCGTTTTGGTTTTTAGGGTTCCGTATATACAATATACGGATACACTTATATCACTCAGGATTTCTGCCTCTGTCACATCACAGCAATTTTCTCCTAAACTACTGGACGGAACAGGTTGAAATTTGGTATGAAGGTATAGTTTGGTGACCCGATCAGGAGTACATATCGCAAACGAAGAAATTTTGATTTAAGGGGTACTTCTGGGGGGAAAACTAAAAAAATCGACCGTTCCCCCCCTGATCTCCGAAACTACTGAACCTAAAGTTTAAAAAAAAATAGGAAATATAGAACGTTGCCCGAACTTTACAGGAAAAATAAGGAAAAACCGTTAATATAAATTTTGTGGGGCAAATTATAGAATTAAATGAAAATTTAAGAATAAAAATTTTTAAAACGCATGATGTAATACATCAAATGAAAGGTCTCATTCTGAGGAAAACAAATATATTTTTTTCATATTTTAAAAAAATTAATTCAAAACATATTAACGAAAATATACCAAAATTTACCCATCCCCCCCTCCTTATCTCCGAAACTATAAAACGTCAAGTTTTGAAAAAAAATAGAGGTATAGAGTTATAAAGTCTGACCTGAGGTTTACTGGAAAAATAAGGAGAAATCTCTATTTTTAATTTTGGGGGGCAAATTACAGAATTAAATGGAAAATATAAAATTAAAATTGTTTTTAACGCATCATGTTATATATCAAATAAAAGGGCTCATTATGACGAAAACAAATATATTTTTTCATATTTTTAAATTTAATTAATTAAAAGATATTAACAAAAATATTAAAAAATTTACCCTTCCCCCCCCTTATCATCGAAACTATAAGTTGTAAAATTTTGAAAAAATATAGGTATAGTGCCTCACCTGAACTTTACTGGAAAAATAAGGAGAAACCCCTAATATTCATTTTGGGAGCAAATTATAGAATTAAGTGGAAAATTAAACTTGTTTCTAACGTATCATGCAATATATCAAATCACAGGGCTCATTATGACTAATAGAAATATATATATTTTTTAATTTTTTTAAAATAATTATTTTAAAATATATTTAAAAAAATACCCATTCCCCCCTTTATTCCCCAAACTATAAGACCTATTTTTTTTATTTACAGGAAAAATGCGAAGAAATCTTTAATATTAATAATGGGGGCCAAATTATAGAAATAAACGGAAAATAAAAAAAGTTTTTTTAACGTGTCATGCAATATATCAAATGAAGGGGCTCATTATGAGGAATACAAATATATATTTTTCATATTTTTAAAATTAAGATATTAACATAACGATATAAAAATTCTCATTTCTCGCTTTATTTCCGAAACCATACTACCTAAAATTTTGAAAATAATTAGGAGTACTGGGGCTCACTTGAAATTTATAAGAAAAATTATTAGAAAACCTCCATGATAATTTTAGGGACAAATTATACAATTAAATGGAAAATAAAAATTCAATCATTTGTTTAAAAGATATTAGCAAAGATATTAAACATCGACTTAATTCCCATTTTAGAAACTATACTATTTAAATTTTGAAAAATATATTTTATTTGTATTTTTAAATAATTTGAATAACAGATTTAATAATTTATAATTTAAAACTTGACCTATTTTGCCCTTTATCTTCCAATCTATAGAGCCTCAAAATTCAGACAGTAGATTATAAAAGGTTTCCCTGAAAGTTTATTAGTAAAATAAAACTGTTAATTTTTGGGGGCCAAATTAGAAAACTAAATACAGCGAATCTTGAACGTGGTACGGAACCCTTAGTATGCGAGTCCAACTCGCACTTGACCAAATTATTTAAAATGTGAATTAGTATTTGAATCCTTCTATGTTTGATGTACTATTAGTAAGTTCTTTAGTTGTAGTATTCTGTCTCATCTAAAGTAACTGATTTACCCTTTGGATACTAATATTTTGATTTTGTTCAACAAAATTAAGTAAGTGAGGAAACAAACCCAATAAATTTTGAAAAGACAACCCAAAGTTTTCTTCCACAGAAGCAATCATAGGTAAACAAATCACTAATTTATTTTATTGATTTTTGAATCTTTTTATTTGGCCAAACCTTTGTTTTGAACTCAAGAACCTGACATCATAAAATAATTTAATGAAACATTTGTTCAGGACTAACAACTTAAATATTTACTGCTTTATCATATAGTCAACACAATTATCAAAACAATTCCACACGACTTCCTTAATTAGTACAATGCTTATACAAACAATTATGACTAATTAATTTTCTAAAAAAAACTTAACTAAGTAGAATTCGTTTGTTTTTTAATGCATCCACGAAGTGTAAACAAAAACCAGCAGATGCCAAGATCGAAATTTATAAAAAAACTGAATGGGATCCGAAAAATATTATAATCGGGCAAGATTCTTATTTTTAGATACACCACGATCTCGATTATAGCTCGGAAGTGATGAAAATCTACTTGTAATAGGAAAGTAGGGATCACATTGGAGAACAAAAATAATTACATAACAAAAATAGAACAATGTTCCAATAAGATGAAATGGCTTGCGTCAGCTTCAAATGTACGTAAAAACGATCAGTAAATACGTGTGTTTGCATACATTTTTTTCACTCGACTAACCAAGCAGTTTTTTTACATTTGAGAGTGGGTTTTCTTACCTGTACTGTGCTTTCCCTAACAACTTGAGAGACAGTCTCCCTCAATTGAGCCGCAGTGCCAGGCTTTCCCAAGCCTCGGGCGAATTTTCTTTCACTCATTTTTTCACTTTACACCGTATCGGTCTATTAGAAACAAATAACAATCCGTAATCCACATTATTTACACCCATTTTACACTACACACATTCCACAATCAACCGATAGCAGAAGGCATTGCTGTAGAGCGGGCAAAACGTCGAGAAAAACATAACACCATATAAAACCTGTTGTCAAATGAAAGTGATAGCCTTCAAAATGATGCCACTGAAATTCCCACACTTCCACTGTACCCTCCTGTTAACATAACAATACATGCACAATTAGGGACATAAATAACGCTTTATTTGTGTTATTAAGCCTGTTAGACCAATTAAAATTTGTTATTTTTTTTTCGTTCAATTTAACCGTCGAAACCCCGTCTGACGAACCGCTTTGGTTGATGAGATCAGCGGCTGTCATTTTGGTGCGAATGCGTGTATTGCGGAAATGTTGCGATAACGTTGAAACGATAAGGGGGTCGTTATCGGTTATAGCAGGACTTTCTTAATCTTTTCAATTCAATAGTGAATCACAGTTACGCATTTAGTACAACAAAATTTTTATTTGCATTTTTTTGTACGGAACAAAATTTTTTATGCATTTTGTGTCTATGATGTCGTACGTTACGTCATTATATATTTTTAGGAGCAAAGTCATTCAATTTATAACCCAAAGAGTTACAACTCATTTATTCGTATTTTTTATATTTAAAGTAATTGATATTTATTAATTACGTGTCACTAGAAAATGACATGGAACATGACATTGACACGTCACTTGACATTTGCAAGTAAGGCTTTGTAATTACTGCTGTCTTGTTTAAATTCCGAAGATACCCGAAGCGGTTATGGCACTGACGTCGAATGGTTACTTTAAAATTGTTGAATATTAATATTTTATAAATTATAGTTATAACATTGTTGAGCTATCAGAGTTTTAAAGTAAAACGTGAAAAAATATGTTTCTGGATACATATTAATAGCAAAATAAAATAAATATTGTTAGTCGTCGTTGCTAAGAAAAATAGTTTAATTTATTTTATTGAAAAATATTATGAGACATGACTACTTAACTACATAGGTAGGTAGTCCTTGATTTTGAACGAGTTAGATTCCTAGACATCGGTTCTATTTACTGTAGTTACAACTTAAAGCTTCTATTTCTCAAGATAGATTTGCAATGCACAAATATCGTAACAAGACTGGCAAGAGATGACAATAGAGAGAGAGTAACCGTATATTTCATTTGGTGAGTGGAAGCAGCTATTTAACTCGATTGGGATCCGCTTCCACCCACCAAATGAAATATACTGTTCCTATATCTATTGTCCTCTCTTTCTAGTCTTCTCACGATATTCCTGCATTGCAGACTACCTCCAGAAGTATATGCTCTAAGACTTACAAGGGTTCCTGATAGAGCCCATATGGTGCACGAATTTAAAATATTTTAAAAGTTTTATTTATAAGAGGCTATTTCACTCGATTCGGAACTGCATCCAATGAGCTCATTGGCTGCACCTACCAATGGAGTGAAATAGACTCTTGTTCTCTCTATTGCCCTCTCTTTATATCTTTGGCACGAAATTTGTGCATTGCAGGTAACCTCCAGAAGGTGTATGCTCTAAGTATATTCATAGTCAATCAATGTTGCCCTCTTTCTTGTTTACATTGTATTCTTAATTGCTTCAACTGCTTCTTCTGGCGTAAAAAAAAAGTTTGACCAACAAATACTTATGTATCACTCAACCTTTTCTTTGTAATTTAAATCCAATCTTTCTATTGTGTTATTTTATACCTTAAATTTAAATTTGACAAATGCTTTTCACTCTAAAAATCAGATTGTCACGCGATTAAACCAGGAACTCTCTAAATGAAAAACACAATTGGAAACCAATATAAAACTAAAATATTCCAAATAGAAATCATGAAATTATTCATTCATAAATGTCCTACACCACTGTGATATAGTTCGTGGATCTTCGGAAATTTTGACATTTGACCTATCACAGGTAGTTGACAGGTGACAGATATCAGCTGATAACACTCTGCAATGACCTTCACGGTGTAATGTGAAAAATTTAAAGACTACAAAGTGCAATGTTGTGATTTTTTTATCGACTACATTATCAAAGATATCATTCTTGATGATACGATGCTTTAAACCGAGCGTCATTCGATTACGCTTTTGTAATAATTTACATAATTCCTCGACCGATTATCTAATTTTAGTTATTGTCGATTTTGTTTTTTAGAGACACTGACACAAACAAACAATGCCGTCCTAAAAATTTCCAAAAAAAAACAAACTCGACTGATTTAACGCCCTACGAATACGTAGGATGGAAGACGAATTAGACGATAAAGTCATATACCAAACTTACGTGTCCCACATGAAAATAATGTCTCGAATAGCATGGAGTGTACCCTTAAAGCTGTCCCACATAACATTCACGTCCCAGATTTGGAGAATGTTGAAAATGTACGTTTTGAAACCCGAGTTTATCATATTTGGAACGCTAGTCATACTCATTTTGGTTTACATGCAAGCAGTTGATGTATGGAGTCGTAATTTGTTAGGGAGACTGCAGTTCACCATCAACAGGCCTGGGGCCAAGACGAGAGCCGAAAAGTTGAGCTTGTTCAGCAGCCCAGATGTGGAAAAATCAAGTTGGCAAATGAAAGTTGGTGCTGTTGCAGCTTACGCTGTCCAAGGCAGGAGACCAAGAATGGAAGACAGGTTTGTCATCAATGACAACATTAACAACACTGGTGTGGCGCTTTTCGCAGTTTTCGATGGCCATGGTGGTGAATTTGCTGCCAATTTCGCCAAAGAAAGGTTGACTCAGAATCTGTTCAATAAAGTGATTGAAATAAAAGACATTATAGCTGGCAAGGCTACACCCACAAACATCATAATGTGTGAAGAGGAAGAAGTGAAAAAGGACCTAGTGAAGCCAGTTACTCCAATCATGTCAGAAAGAAGGAAAAGCTTCAGAAGAACCAGCTCAACAACTGATGAGTGTGTCAAAAGCGTGAAGGAAATCACAGATTATGAACTGTTGTCAAAGTTAGACAGTTTGAAACCAATCTCAAGGGGTTCCAGACCACTTCAGCTGACTCCCAGCTTTCGAAAAGTACCTCTCACCAGTTACTTTGACAAGTTTGGAACTGTGAACTATGGAAAACTTTTGACTGATGAGGTTTTAGCAGCTGATGAAAGACTAGTGGAGGTAGCTAAAAAAAGTAGAGATGTAGCTGGAACAACAGCCTTGATAGCTATTCTAGAAGGTCATCAGCTAGTTGTGGCTAACGTGGGAGATTCCAGAGGTGTGATGTGCAATGGCAAAGGCAGTGTCATTCCATTGTCTTTCGATCACAAGCCAGACCAGGTGAGGGAAAGCAAAAGGATCAAGGAAGCTGGAGGTTTTGTAACCTTTGCTGGAGTATGGAGGGTTGCAGGAATTTTAGCCACCTCCAGAGCACTCGGTGACTACCCGTTGAAGGATAAGAAGCTTGTGATAGCTGATCCTGATATTTTGACATTCGATTTGAGAGATCACAAACCGTTGTTTGTGATTCTGGCTTCTGATGGCTTGTGGGATACTTTTTCGAACGAAGAAGCTGTTAATTTTATTAAGGAGAGATTGAATGAACCAGATTATGGTGCTAAGAGTCTAACTTTACAGGCTTATTACAGGGGCTCATTGGACAACATTACGGTAATTATAATTAATTTTAAGGATAATATGTTTGGATCTTATAGCTCTGGTAAAGACAAAACTGTTTGAATTCTTGGGGTACCTAGACAGGGCTTCATTTTGTATTTGTTTCTGTTTGTTATGCATTATTGTCATATACAATTTTTGTTATAAAAGTTTCTAGATGTATTGATGTGATATAATGTTAAAAATAAAACAAATGCAGGTGGATATTGTTCTGAGAATACAATTGTAAATACAAAACACTTTTTGCTACAAGAATTTTATGGTAAAAAATATTTTTTACGCAACATTTGTAATTTTCCGCCAAATTTCAAAAAATGCCATTTAAAGTTAACTCATGTTTTCAAGCTGTGATTTCAATTGTTTATAAAATACAAAATATACAATTTCGGAATATTTCTTCTTTTAACAATGATGGAATTTCAAATGTAAGTTTGCAATTTTTTCTGTTGTATATTCTCTGTTGGTACAGTGTTGCCAGTTATAAGATGTTTAAACAAATGCCACAAGTGGTCATGACTGCGAAAACTTTGTTTTTGGAACAGATTTTCCTGGAGGTATTTGAAGTACTAGGAAAAATATACTAGGCCGTTTATATATGAGGCAATATATTTTTTATTGTATACAATTCAGGAAAATCTCTAAATCAAAGATTAATCCACACAATCTGACAACACTGTGCCAAATCAAAATACCAAATAATCGTTAATATAACCTTGAGGTTAATAATTGTGCAAATTACCGAATAATTTGAACGAAAAATCTCCGCTATGAAATCTCAAAATAGTCATTAAGGCTTCAAATTATTAATTAATTTTTAACATATTATCACTAAGCCAACAAAATGGGAGATCAATCTCAGAACTGTGTGTTGTACAATATTATCAATTTGAAATCTGTCAACGGTGTTGCCAGGCGTCACAAAATTTCCTAAACTACTGATATTTTCCACAATTCATGTTAAAAATACTCACGTCTTATCTTTGATGTCACAATGTCTCTTATCTGTAAACTGTTTAGAAAATAAGTGTCTTCATTATTCTCAGCTTTACTGTATGTATACATGTGTCTTATTTTATCAATATCAATGGATAATAATTTATAAGTATATAAAAGCTTACATACAGGGTGAATATTGGTGGGAGCAGTCTCATATGTATCTGAACTCAATGTAAATATTTTTTCATTGTTATTTTTTAACCTACCTTTAAGTCTTATATCTATTTTAGACCCAAACATTTCATCATTTTACATCTTTTAACAAAACTATCATAGCTCATACTTGTGTACCTGTTTTGAAAAATTATAAATAACGTTTAAAAAAAATGCCAATACAAAAACTATGTACCACATTTGAATTTGTCAACTGTATAAGACTGTAAGGTTTGTTTTTGTTACATTTGCTGTGAATAAATAAATTTGTGGATTTTTATAATGAATTTTTATTATCACGTTTTTTATAAACAAAACTCAACATGGTTTTACCATAAAAAATATTAACTAACCTCAATAATATACATATACAAAAATTTACTGTTTAAAGAACTTACTAAATAGATATATTTGTATTTGTTATCGTGTATGTACAAGGCAATAAATAAATGCGAATCGATATTAATTTTTCCAAGCACATCAACAGAGAAGGCGGTTCAGCTTATAGACATTGACCCGGCAGAAACATCGATGAAAAAAAAATGGAGGGGATAGGTACCGCGCGAGGAGACAGCACTGAGTTCGTAAATTGCACTGCACTGTTCATTAAAGAATTTCGAATTCGTGATCTGAGTCGTAGCTTCGGAAATCTGAAACAGAAATTCTGTTATTAATATCATAGTGGACAGAAACGGAACTAATGGGTCATCTAACTGTTTTTTAAGAAACCATTAGATTTCTATTTTTAACCGACTTCAAAAAAGAGGTTTTCAATTCGTTTTTTTTTTGTTCGGCAATTACTTGAAACTGGCGCAAGGAATTTGGATCGTTTAAACTGGATTCTGCTAACAAGGATCCTAAAGTGTTCCCATATTTTTTTCAATGATATACTTAGCTTATATAGTAATCTTTGGCCACAGCAAATGTCTCAAAACCTAAATAATAAAGTGAAAGTATATTGGAATTGAATCAAAATAAATGTCAGTTAAACAACTTCAAGATGAAGGTTGTCAATTCTCTATATATACTGTGTGTCTTTATAAGTTGGAATCAAAAGGAAAAAAATTATTAATATTATAAAAGTTTTTGTTGATAAATCTATGACACAACAAAGTTTCTACATAATTTCCAGTCAAGTACCTCATAAACACATCAAAAGCAGAAGAACCATTAGAAGTTTTATGTCAAAAAAACGTTTTTGCTACAAAAATCGTTTGAAACAATACCTGAAAACGAGGTTGCAGCTGCCTCTATCGCGTTTTCTAGCGTAGGCAGCCATTCCTTCGGTTTGTTGAAACTAACTTCAAACATCGGCTCTTTTTCTGGATCTATCAAATCGGTTTTGACTCTTTGGCAGAGATCGTTGAAGTCCGACTCCGTTCGACAGAAGAAACACTGAAAAACACTCCAGTAACAATTTTTCCAACAGATTAAAAACTATAAACGTTCTTACAGCTGCGACAGAAGGATCCATCTTAAGTATATTTATCCTAGATGCATATTTACAATGATAAGTGATGTCGGTTTCGATTTGTTCTTCGGTTTCTTTATTTTCGACGAATCCAGTCTTCTGGGTGTGATGAGGATCTAGATAGATGACTTCTTTGCCGACACAACCGATGAAGTACAAAGCCACGTTGGGTTTGCCACCGATCACGCCTAAACTTTGCTTAAACTGAAATAATTTCTGAAAAAAAAAATCATTTTAATAACACTGGGTCTAGAAGGAGTCCTTGTGGCACACCCCTTTTTACATGAACACAAAAGGTAATTCAAAAGTCGAGAATTTACCTGTACTCCAGTAATGTAGATGGGATTAATATCAGTCAGACCTAAACGTAAAGGCACTATGAGTAACAAAGGTTTCCATTCAGTCCTCATCATATTCGTACCAGTGATTTTTGTTTCTGTTAAGCATAGCTCTCCTACAATAATTTTTAAAAATTAACACATAGCTGTTAGATAATATACAATCCAAAAATTAGTACTATCAACATCTTTTAAAGGATGCAAATTAAGAAAAACCCATGACCATACCCAGCCTGGAGAGGGTTAAGAATTATTAGCAGTATCTGTAGCTGTCAGCTACTGATGACATATGTAAATCCTGGGTCCATAAATTTTAATGGCATAAATGTAAGAAAACTTATATTGGTTATACATTTTGAAAACTTAATATTAGGCTATGAGAACACAAAAGTTCAAGTAATTTAATAGAAGAGTTTAATAATAATTTGGAAATAATTATATTAAAATGAATCAACTTATACCCCCTGTAGCAAAATAATAGTGAAAAATAATCATGAATTTTTAAATTTACAATACAATGAAATAATAATAAGATTAAAGTATTATGAAAATATTTTATCAGTGATGATAAAGATTTGTTTTATGCAAACAATGATTTATGTAATCAATGAACAATGTCACCATAATCTAAAAACCGGAATTGTTCATTCTGATTCATTTTAAGTATTTTTTTCAATTGCAAGTAAATATAATCAACTTACGAACATCATTTATGACAATTGCATTGTCTAGAGCGACATGAATTGCGAGACGACTCCATTCATCATATTTTACCAGTTTTCTGCAAAAAAATATGAATATTATGCAAACCTTACGAATTCAAAAAAGACTACTTTTTTTTTGTTATTATTATAGCTGTTATTAAACATAAGGTTTTCTTAAGAATAGTCATCAGAATTTCATTTTTTAATCATTTTAAATGGAAATGTTGAATTTTTAGATAAACCAGTGAAAGTAATAATACATTTAAAATATATATATATATATAACCTACCTTCTACCTATAACTAAAAAGCTAAAAATAATTATAACAAAATACAACTCTAGCAAATAAATGACAAATTCAATGTTGTTAGGTACCTACCCAGGAAGTAAAAAATGTAAACATTAAAAGGTGCTAATTCTGTACAAATTAATTACCTACCAATCTAGTACAATATTTTGAAGTCAGTGCCAAGCAAATCTAAAATCCTTCTTTGCGTACTTATCTACTAATTCATCAAACTTGATTGTTTCTTGGCACTGACTTCAAAAATATACTAGATTGGTAGGTAATTAATTTGTACAGAATGAGCACCTTATAATGTTTACACTATTTACTTCCTGGGTAGGTACCTAACAACATTGAATGTTTTATTTATTTGCTAGGGTTGTATTTTGTTATAATTATTTTTAGCTTTTTAGTTATGGGTCGAAGACGGTTATATATATATTTTTAAATGTTTTATTTTCAACTTTTTAGTTTTTTTGAACTCAGATAATTTTAATTATTTATTTTTTATTTTGTATGTATAACAATAGACAGAACCAGGTAACATCGAAAGCCTCAACATTATACTATGATACTTTCTAAATTGACAGGTAAATCTTTACGAACAAAATATACTAGTATGTGTTGACTTAATAAGCCCAAAATATATTTATGCCTTATGGACTATGCCATGTAACCTTTTTTAAATTTTTTTGACAACCCTGTATAACTATAGATAATTCCACTCCACCCTATGTACCAACCATCCTGTACATATGACTGCCCAAGGACAAGCATAAATTTGTTAGCTGCCTTCTGTAAACTATAGGATGGAGCAGAATCCATCCCATATTTACGGAGTCAGATCCGTCCTATATTTCAACCATAGTATATAACTCCTTGTGGGCTACCTCATAAATTATTTCATTTTTAACATTTTATATTATCGCCCTGTGTAACATTAATTTCTCTCCACACTTTATGCAACTTCTTATGGGCTATAAAAGAAATAATTTTTTAATCACACTGTATAAATATAATTCAACTCCAGCATATAATTGAACCATCCTGTATATGATTTGCTTATGTCCACATCATATTACAGTTTTTTAATCACCCTATATAATTTTAATTTCACATTTTTTTTCAACATTTTTAAACCACCAGTCCACCCTATATTCCAACCATCCTGTATATACAGCTGCCTACGGACCACTATCATTCTAGTCCGTCCTATATTTCAATCATCATATAAATGCAACTCCTTTTATTAATTTACTTTGTGATTTTGTTTGCTATAACTAAACACCCTGTCTATAAACGCACCAAATAGCAGTTTAAAGTTTGACATGTGTTGTCACTGAATATTCTATTAGGCCGGGAGAATGTGACAACCAAAAGCACCGTCTTCGCAAAATGGAAAAATTTGCATTTAAATAGGTATTTGCCTGGTATACAAACAAAACGAGCTTGGTACTCATTGATTTAAGGAGCTGAAAATACTATGCTTTACTACCTATATGCTTGAGATGTACATAGAAAATTTTCAAATTCACAATTAAAACTTCCAGTGCCTAAAATTACCGCACTATTACGTTGGAATTAAAATATTTATGAGGAAATGTCCGTTATGTCATTTTGATGGAATTTTTGATAAGAATTTTGAAATTTTCGGCGATTTTCTGCAAAACTGCAAGTTGTACGTCGTAGAAAAGTATATGAGATCACCTAAGGATCTTTCTTAATAGATTAAAAGTTAAAAAAACTATACACATCCCTAAGGAGTTATCGAAAAATCGACTAAAATATTAGGGATATTGGTCGATTTCCCTGCACGCATGTGTTCATTCACAAATTTCATCACTTTACCAATAAAATTCTTTTAAAAAATTTGAAGTTTCAATAATCCGGATATATACTCTACTAAACAAGATCATATTCATTCAAAACGGTGCACCACAGGAGAAGAAATCAGGTAAAATACATACAAAAAAAAAGTGAAAAAAATACGCGACTAATTGGAAGTCGGTTAAAAACAAATGAAATAATAATTTCTGAATTACTTATTATTTTATAGTAAATAAAAATATAAAGTAAATTATGTGACACTTTATGAGAAATAAGTTAAAAGGAAGCTTATAACATTTTTAACAAAATTTTTAGATGTAAACTTAAAAGTCATAAAAAATAATCAAGGTGCAGAAATTGAAGGATAAATGTAGTAAATCAATCAGTTATGACTACAAAATCCATTGACAGGTTTATTTAGTATACAGAAATCAAATGAGCACACTTACTTTAACACTTGTGCAATAGTGTTAGGACCAAACCATTGCCCTACAGCTTTGCCCATAGAAGCTCCCATCAAAGCTACCTGATGTATCGAGTAAGGGGCCTGTCTTCTTTCTTGAAATTTATTAAGTATCTTTAGATATGTTGGGTCTCGAGATTTGGGATCCCATTTCCAATGTCTGCCTAAATGTAAACGCAACAAGGCGTTCGCAAGTACCATCTGCCCGCATCTCAGCATACAGCCCCATCCCTTGTCAGATGTCAGTCCTTCGTTACCTCCAATTGGGACAAAATTTTTTCTGTATGTTATCCATATTTTCGAATTGACGTCCTGTCTTATTTCATTGATGTCTAAAAACACGATACGTACAAACCCATTTGAAAACATAACAATGTTAGTTACATACCTGTAACGGGATCATATTTTTTCCCGAGTATCCAGACTGGCTCGGTAGTTTTTGGTATGTCGTCGGGCTCTTGCGTAGCATCTAAACAGACTTCAAACATACATTCCATTATATCTCGAGTTGCCCTACACATGAATCTTATTGTTTGAAAATGTTTGGGTTGACCCTAAGATGATAATCAGATTTATAAATAAACGATCTTCTGTTTGGCCATTTTATTATGACGTGAAACAGCTGTTTGACACGCGATCTCACGGTAGAATTTGCACCATGAAACTACGGCATAGAACACAGATATTTGGTGTTCTTCATTTTACAAATTATTCGGTCGCCATCTACTGGGAAATTATTGAATACAGTTTAAAAAAAGTATTTTTAAACAACTCGCTTTTACTTTTTAACAGTATCACGCAAATCTATGTCATTACATACTCACTGATCTATTCACCAAATGACGCTTTCTAGGGAGACCAGAAAGAGATTTTAAAAAGAAAGCAATAATGTATGCCCTGAAATTCATGCTTCAGGTGCCTACAAAATCGACCAAAAAATTAAAATGCATCCCAATTATAGGGAAAGAGTATAAAAGAATATAATTAATTGAAAAGAGATCTTCAGAATATTTAGCGTCTTTTTACAAAATAAAATGGATCTTAAAAACATTTGTTACTCCAAGTAGTAGAATTTAGTCCAAAATCTAGTAAAGTTATATCTTCTCTAAATTTAGCTGAGGAATGACGTCAGTCAAGCCTCAACTGAATTCTGGTCAGAGTTTTGATACAATCCAGTAGAATGTTTAAACCCCTATTTCCTCCCTTAGGGTGAATTATATTGAAAATCAAGGCCAAACACTAAAAACCCAATCAACTCTGAACACTTTGCCGCTCTCTCAGGGATGTCACACTATAAGAAAACCATGTTATTGAGTAAAATATGACATTCCATCCCTTATTTCTGGGCTTACGAATAGACTGTTGAAATAAACCAAAAAATGGTAAAAAACAACCAACTTAGGAACCTCCTTTTTTGAAATCTGGAAATTGTTTCAAATAGAGATGATGTGGATAGGGTTGCTAATCCTGGCAAACAAAACACCGAAATTGTATGAAAATTATAAGAAAATTCTTACTAAAACACATAACTTGTCAGAATAAACACAAATAATATTTGAGAACGCATCTGAAAAAATATCGAACATGATTAAAAAAAATGTAGAGACTAATAACAGAACAGAGGTGTCTCATGTTCTGATTCAAATTAAAAATGAGTAAAAAATGTGAACCAGTAACTACTTTTTGTTTGCCTAAGAATAATAAACTATAACAACAAAGTCTTGGAAATAGCCCTACAGAATTGCTTTTATAAAAATCTAAGAATTTGCTTAAAGCGTTTTCAAGAAAAGTACATCATAATGTACAAGATGATACCACACCAACAATTTTTGAAGCCTTGCCAAGTTATTTGTCTAAGAATGACTTGTTACTGTTGAAGAAATCAGCCATCTCAATCATTTAATAATGTAAATGACATATTAAAGTTCTTCAAAAGTAGTAACTGTGTAAATAAACAATGGAATTTGCACCAAGCACACGACTATTTTTTTTTGTTTCAACTTTTTATACAGTGTGAGTCGTAAAAAATTCGATAGTGGGCATATATTATTGTTGCCATTATCAAGTAACCCTGTATAAACTACTTTTTTAATTAATACAGTTTTTTCAAACCTATGAAATAGAGTGTGACGGGTCCTAGATTTGTTTAATTTAACGTAAAAATTACAGGACGGGTGGTTAATATAGCATAATGGCAAAAGTAATAGATGCTCACTATAGTCATATTTACGACTCACACTGTATAATATATATACACGTTCAAGAATTATTTACTTTAACATTATACTAATTGGCAATTAGATCTTCTTATGTATTCAACGTTATAATAAAAAACCTGAATTAAAAAAATATGTTACGTATATTGAAAACACCTTGTAATTAAAAATAATTAATAGTAATTGTTTTGTGCAATATGTATGTCAAATAATGTGCAAATCACGTTTTCGGAAATAAAACACATCTATAATGCGAAATCTGACAAGGAAAAGAGACATTTCCGATGTTTAACACTCTATATCTTGAAAACTAGTCATAGAATCAGCCATCTCAATCATTTAATAATGTAAATGACATATTAAAGTTCTTCAAAAGTAGTTACTGTATAAATAAACAATGGATTTTGCACCAAGCACACGACTAATTTTTTTTTGTTCCATGTAATTGCTGTTACCCAGATTCGGAACCTCTATATGCTAGTTTACATCTCGCGTCTTCAAATTTAACGAAATCTATCGAATACATAAAGAAGTTCGAGAGGACATTCACCAACAGACCCTCCGATTGGCAGAAATGATTTATGATAACCATAATAAGAAAAAACACTCCAGCGCCATATTACTCGACGTTTCACAGGCTTTCGACAGGGTTTGGCATCAAGGTCTTATCCTTAAATTACTCCGCTTCCAAATCAGAACAGATATAACCAATAATAAACAACAGATATTACAGGGTTAAACAAAACAAATACTTGACTAACTACAGACCTATGAGAGCAGGAATCCCCCAAGGTGCAGTACTTTCATCCACTTGTACACAGCTGACATTCCCATCCATACCACACACACAGAAACACTCGTCTTTGCCGACGATACAGCCATTATCGCCACTTCAATGTCCCAGGAACAATGCACAGTGTACCTCCAAAGAGCCGTTGATGACCTTAGCAGACGGATGGAAAAATGGAAAATTAACATCAATCCCGGTAAAAGCCAGGCTATCCACTTTTCTACAAAATATTTGAAGCCAAGAGGTCGGCTACGGATATCCAATATGCAGTTAGAATGGCAATAAGCTAAACTGGAAAGCACACACAGATTATTTAAGGAAAAAAGGAGAAACAGCATTTATACAACTATACCCATTGTTATCTCGCAAAAGTAAGCTGACAATAGGTCATAAACTCAGACTCTACAAACAAGTGATTAGACTAACAATATCGTATGTTGCTGCCACATGGTCTCAAGTTTGTAAAACCAATCTTAACAAATTAGAAGCTTTTCAGAGCAAAATTTTAGGGATAATTACAAATTCTCGATGGTTTATACGAAACAAACATATTTTAAAAAATTTAAAAATTAGCACCTTTAGAGAACACATCAAATCATTAAGTAAGAAATCATTCGCCAGGATTGAGTACCACCCAAATGAGATGCTCAAGAGGCAGCTACAGTATGATCCTCAGTGTCAACGAAGAAGAAGGCCAAGACTTATCTTGTTTGACTAACCCCTGCCCTCATTGAAAGGAATCCCGCAAACAAAAGCCAGATAGAAGAAATACCGACTGGGGAAGAAATTCCGCAGATTATATACAAAAATTGTATTTAACTGTAAAGTAATTATCCCTATAATTTAATAAACATGTTCAGACAGAGAGGACATTCAAACCAGAAACAATAAACAGGGTGTAAATAGTTTGACTGCATATATTTTAGGTGCAGATAGTACCCACCAAACGAAACAAAAAACTCTTATAACACTATGGGCTAAAGGCCTTAATAAGCAAGAAAATTTGAAATACATGTTAAGTAAATTATTGTCAATGTGGCAACGTCGCGCTAAAAATGAGATTTGCTTGTAGCGTGAATAATAAAGGAATGAGTCACCACAAAAAAATGAACACCTGTTATTTTTTTGTATTAAATAATTTCATAGTTTCGAGTGCCGGTAGATTTATTTAGGTACATAAAATTTTATGAAATATTATTTTCAAAAATGTACCCTTTTAATATCTATGTATTGAAATGAGTATTTATATTTGGCGATTTATTTTATGCATCAAGTTGAATAAGGGAGGATACAAAGTTGTTTACATTATGATACAAAAATAATGCGATACAAACTATATTAAACAAAATATTTCTTATATGTAGTTCTTTTATGTGTTAAATTCTTCGAGAAATAATTGTTACTAAGAAATTAATATTACTTATCTTAGACAAATAAAAACCTTTGACCTGTAGGATGTCATTATGATAGAGCTCTGGCGAGCAAACGGATTATTTATTGTAAATATTCAAAATTCAAAATTGTTGTTATTACATTTGCTTTCCCCACAAATTAATAGCATGTCAGGTCTTTACCTAATTGTAGGATTGTCACTGTTTGTCACAAAATAATACACTCGAAGTCACAATTCACAACAGATTTGATTTATTTTTCCAATTTATATTTTAAAATGAAAATCAAATAACTTACGCTATGTCGAATGTCACGCAAAAATCACTTTCATTTTCTTAAAAGAATCGGGCAGCAAAAAAGCATTCATGGCAGCGGCCAGCTGTACTACTGAGTATATGCTATGTTGCCACATCTGATCGGAGAAACGTTGGGCAAATTATCACAGACTATTTAGAGTTTAAATAATAATTTTCTTTGTTAATACAGTTATTAAAGGTGTAAACGCTATTGAGTATTTACATATTTAGCTCTTCAATCATTTTGAAGCCGGAAATAATCTATTATTCACTGTAATAAAGGCTACAGAACTTCTAACTTTTTCATTTTTTTTTGGCAAAACTATAGTTGATTTCTGAAAATGTTATAAAGCTCTTTGATTTGTTTTGACCTGAAGTATTGATCCTCAAAATCTTTGCACTCAAACCGGTTACACCCTGTATATTATATATATTGTATTGCGTACAAAAGAATGGCACCTCGATGAGAGTATTTAATTTTTTTTTTGTTATTTAAAAATCACTGATAACATTCTCAAAACTGAAGAATCAGTTTGCATGAAAAAAGAAAATGTCCTACAAATAAAAATTGCTAGGTGGTGAGTACTGTTTCTATTTTAGAGGAGCTTTTAAAATTTTTAGAAGATAAACTGAAAAGTTATGATGATCTTTTGCAATAGATTCTTGTATTAACCAAAATCAGCTAAAATGCGTAAAAAAGATAATTTATTCCTTAGTAAGCTTGAATCTTGCCGCCTTCTATCGCCACCTGACTCTTGAAAAAAGCTTGGCGCCAAGGCCATTTGTTTATTAGTGAGCTTTTCAAAATATAGTAGGAGAAAATCACGTAGTCTGACCTAGAACTTGATTGTTACCGACTTTTAAAATTTGCAGACCTTAATCCCAAGTGTTGTGTTTGTTCAGAAAAAAATCCAAACTATACTTTGGAAAACAATTAAAGATGTTTTCTAAAATAATGCAGAATGTTTTTAAAATTGTTCTGGCTGAGAGCAAAATCATTTATATTGTATCCTATTGTTAAAACCCTAGTTTGATTTATTGAAATAGTATATAATTACCCAAACTAGCTTGTCGTCGATAAGTATTCCTCTTCAGATGTTCAGTAAGTTGATGGAACTTCCTAAACTTCTTTTTAAAAGGTACCATAACTTCGTTCCCAGATCTGCTTCAAAAATCAATGCACTCTTATTTGATAAAGACTCACATTAAAAGCATCATTCCGCAATAATTTTATCTGGTGTTTAGTTGCAATGCCCCCTCAAGCTCTGCCCTGATATCATTCTAATCCCCGGTATCAGTTTATCGACGCTATATTAACAAGATAACAAGAATTTAACACTATACCGCTGAAAATGACGCTTTCATAGAATATTACAATAGAATTCAGCCGTTATACAATCATCACACACGTATCCATGTTAATGTTAAATCGATATTTTTCAAATGACATTCACGATAACAAAAATATAGCGTTTCGACGTTAATTGTTGCTAAAACAATTTTTATTACTATAAACAATTTTTTCGAGCGATAGCGCTAATAAGTTTTGCTGATGTGAGTGACAATTTTGTTATTAATAACTTTTAATGCAGGAAGTGTAGGCTGGGTAGTATTTTTATTTCGTTAGTGGTGTATTTTAAGTATAGTGGGAAAATAGATCGGGCAAGAGATGGGAACTTAAAAACGTTTACGATTTTGAAAGTGGCAGTCAAGATATAAATGTGGATGGTATTAGCTACGGAGCTGGTGTCACTAATTTTTATGTGATATCATCTCTGACAGACGTTGATAATATTAGAAAACTGAGCAAACTAATCATTTACCAGTTTATAGAACAAAATTGAACTTATATTCTGACCTAAAATCCAACAGCAATTCGTGTATACAATCACGTCATTCAGTAAAGAATTTAACAGAAAACTTATAGAAGTAAACTACTTAAATAATAAAAAAACACCAAAAATACGAATTTATTTTGTTTTTTTGCTTATATAATGAAAAGTAATGAAGGAAAGGTAATGCCGTATAAAGGAAAGTTGTAGAGAATAAGAAATCTTTCTTTTAACGTGTATATACATCCCGATAGGATCATTTTTTACCGAGTAAACTCAAAAAAACTGGACAAAAGTGGCGTTTTTTTTAAATATAACTTTCTGGTAATTAATATTGGAATATTAATCATCGTCAAAACTATAGTTTATGACATTAAGTTTACATATATAGGCTCACGATGGATACTATTGAATAAGTACTTTTTGAAGAATTGGAATTTAAATAATTTAGAGAGATATTTTGAACATTCCACCGTATTAACGAGACTAGTCTGACCGAGATATACTAAAGATATTTTGAAAGCTCATAAATTCCACTTTAATTTGTCTATCTTGGATTTTCACTACAATGCCGAAAAATTGGTTTTAAATATTAGTAAATATTGTATTAAATGTACGAATATGTGACACCCAGCCAGCGATGCACTAACAATAGCTATCAAGGCACATAGAGGAATCTAAAATTTTCTTGAAGTCAGATGAAATTTATAGTAAATAGTATTATTAAATATTTTTTCTCAGCAGTTTATTACGTTTTTATTTACATAACTATTATCTCCGCATATTCGTTCATTTTTCACCGACACCAACTTCAAAAATATACTAGATTGGTAGGTAATTAATTTGTACAGAATGACCATCTTCCCTATGATTAAAAACACACAATTTAAATAATAAGGTTAATAATTTGTACTTATTATGAATCGGTTCTAAATTTAGAAACTACTAATTCTTAAAATTAAAAATATAAGACAAATAACACAAAATGGAAAGTAAACAAAAATAAGGAACACGATGTAGTGAGCAGTGAAGCAATTGGAGTCAGCAGTCAGTCATCGCAGGGCATTTGTCCTCCCTTGTATTCCTCCTCCCTTAAAGCATCTGTATTATACTTTGCCCAACCAGTTGCAAATCCAAGGGGGGCTCAACTCCCCCCTCCCAAGCATCTGAGTTTTTTTTGCGTTTATTTTGCTAAAACCTACATATAGGTGAACCAAGCCTCCCATCCCCTCCATTATCACAGCAGTAATCATAATGCCCAGGCAGTTTGATAAATAATGAAGTTTAGATAATATCACTTGGCCCGACGTAGCTTGCCAATATGGTAATATTCACATCGCTTAAATTTTTAGATTTTTTTCAAATCCATTTTAACATTATCATTCATGGGCGAAAATTATATGTTTACATTTTTTACTTCCTGGGTAGGTACCTAACAACATTGAATGTGTTATTTATTTGCTAGAGTTGTATTTTGTTATAATTATTTTTAGCTTTTTAGTTATAGGTGGAAGTCGGTTATATTTTTTTAAAAAATGTTTTTTTTCAATTTTTTAGTTTTTTTGAACTCAGGTAGTTTTTATTCTGTATTTGTTATTTTGTATTTATAACCTTAATATACAGGACCAGGCAACTCCGAAAGCCTCAACATTACACAATGATACATTTTCATTTAAATTGACAGGTAAATGTTTAGTATGCGTTGACTTAATAAGCCGAAAATATATTTCTGCCTTATGGACCACGCCATGTCAACTTTTTTCAACTTTTTTTGACAACTCTGTATAACTATAGATAATGCCACTCCACCCTATCTACCAACCATCCTGTACATACGACTGTCCACGGACAAGCATAAATTTGTTAGCTGCCTTCTGTAAACTATAGGACGGAGTAGAATCCATCCCATATTTACGGAGTCAAATCCGTCCTATAGTTCAACCATAGTATATAACTCCTTGTGGGCTACCCCATAAATTATTTCATTTTTCACATTTTATATTATCGCCCTGTGTAACACTAATTCCTCTCCATACTTTATGCAACTTCTTATGTGCTATAAAATAAATATATTTTTAATCACACTGTATAAATATAATTTAACTACAGCATATATTTCAACCATCCTGTATATGACTTATTTACGTTTATATCATATAACAGTTTTTTAATCACCCTATATAATTTTAATTTCACATATTTTCCAACATTTTTATACCACCAATCCACTCCACCCTATATACCATTAATCCTGTATATACAGCTAACCTATATTTCAATCATCATATAAATGCAACTCCTTCTATCACTATATTTTGTGATTTTGTTTGCTATAACTAAACATCCTGTGTATAAACGCACCAAATAGCAGTTTAGAGTTTGACATGTGTTATGACTGAATTTTCTATTAGGCGACAACCAAAAGCACCGTCTTCGCAAAATAGAAAAAATTTCATTTAAATAGGTATTTGCCGGGTATACAAACAAAACGAACTTGGTACATTTTAAAAATCAGCGTCGAATTCTCTAGTATAATCCAGTGTCAATTTTACAGTTGTCGAGTTATGATAGAGATAAGTTTTTCTCCCGTCCGAATCTTCTAGCTTTTTTTTTATATCCCAGCGATAGTTGTCGTACTGAAATGAAACATATTTCTTCATATGTATTTATATATATGAAGAAATATTTATCCGGGAATACATCCGTTCGTTATATTGATTCATATTTGAATCCTGTAGACGTTTCGCCAAGGTCTCACTTGGCATTCTCAATACGTTGTTGCGGTGAACTGATGATGTACATAGACAATTTTCAAATTCGCAATTAAAACTTCCAGTGCCTAAAATTCCCGCACTATTACTTTGGAATTAAAATATTTATGGGGAAATGTCCGTTATGTCATTTCGATGAAATTTTTTATAAGAATTTTGGAATTTTCGGCAATTTTCTGCAAAACTGCCAGTTGCACGTCGCAAAAAAGTATTAGATTAAACGTTAAAAAACTATAAACATCCATAAAGAATTTTCGAAAAATCGACCAATATGTTAGGGATATTGATCGATTTCCATGCAGGCATGTGGTCATTCACAAATTTTATCACTTTACCAATAGAATTCTTTTACAAAATTTGAAGTTTCACCAATCCGGATATATACTCTATTAAACAACACCATATTCATTCAAAACGGTTCACCACAGGAGAAGAAATCAGCTAACATACATAAAAAAAAACGCGACGAATTGATAACCTCCTCCTTTTTGGAAGTCGGTTAAAAAATGATTAATAATGCCATTGACGGAAATTTTCCCTGGTGGGCTTTAGAATATTTAACATTTTTATAATTATTATGATGTATTAAAAAATGAATTACCACATAGATAGACAGATTTGAATAATTATTAATATCATAAGAGATAACGAAAGTTACTTATTGGATAATGTAGCATTAAAAAAACTGTAATATTGTAAAACTATAAAATAATTACATCGTATCTACCTTTAAACGTATCTAAAGGTTTCGTTACTTCAACGGTTGGCTGTGCCAATTAATGATTCGAGATTTCAATCAGTTGAGGAGAGCGCAACTGATGAGGTTCTCGACTAGAAACAATATATTATCTTGCGTTCAATGGATTGAAAAATGTCGACAAGATAGTTTTTGAATTTGTAAACCAGTCGTGTTTGTAAGGATATATGTTCTATATTCAAGTAGTTAATACAAATTCATGAAAAATACTTATGTTTAACAGACACCACGCTATTATTTAAGGTGTAATTTAATAATATTTTTAAAAATTCAAAAAAAAAACTAATTACAAAAATAGATATTTTAATTATACCTGATATTTCATGTGTTCTACATTTATTACGGATAATTATAATTTTTTATTAATGCTGTTTTGACTGGTAACCTACAATACGATTACGCGTATAAATAGTTGCCGTATTTCAGGAGATGTAATAGGCGTGTCATTCCATTTTAGGATTATATGAATATTTATGCCGGATCCTAAGTTCAATGTCTTATTAATACAAGTATAAAAAATATATTTTTAATACCCTAATATGAATACTACGCAAAAGCTTGAAGTGTATTTGAATCACCAAACTATTGCTTATTTGTATGAGTTTCGAACTACGATTTTAGAAAATTGTTATTTGATTTCTTTACAAATAAAACATTTGTAAATTCATTTTGCAATGTTATAATTATTATAAAAGGAAAAAAAGTCCTAATTACTTTTAATATTCACAGTAGTAAACAATATTCTAGTTCAGATATTTAAACCTTTACCTGTATTTGTCTTTTTGATACTTAGTGTAAGATGTGTTGCGGACAAACACTATTTTTCCCATACAGAATTCTTTATATGGTACTTCTTCTTATTACACTATTTTACATTGTGAATTTATTAGCCAACATTTTTTTTGATCATTATTTTCTACATGAAGAGATGCTTGAATTTAGCAGACAAATCTGACAGTTGGATATACTTTTGACGTTTTTACCCTTTTCTGGAATAAAATTGTGATTATTCCCAAAGAATGGACAAAAAGGTAAAAAATGAAGACATATTGCTATTGTTTTGTGAAAAAAACTCAGATGGGACGAAGCACTTAAGACTTCGGGGCAGGAATTGCAACAAAGGTTTGGGTAAGTCATTTACAAATACTTTGTCTTTGACAAGATTCGGTTTAAAGGTATTCTGATTGACAGAATTTTCCTTTAAAATGCTAAAAGTATATCAACGTTCTATATTTTCAAAGTTGTCTATTGATTGATTTTATTAGGTTTGTGTTTCAGAGTGCCGTCTAGAAGCAAGACACATGAAACACGTGGCTCAATTCATGAGACATCATCTTGAAATAAACACCGTGGATTTCAGTTACAATAATTTCGGTGATAAAGGGCTGAAATATTTGTCAGAATTGTATTTTCATGATGATAACAATATGCAAGTTTTAAATTTGATGCACTGCGATATCACAGCAGCTGGAATGGAATATCTTTCGTCTTCTAAGTTTTTAAAATTGAAAAAATGCAAGCTGAATGGAAACAAAATTGGAGCATTGGTGAGAATCTGAATTTGGCTAAGTATGAAAAATTTGCATTTTATATCACAATTATTTATATATTGGATGTAGTTGTTAAAAAATGTGTGAATTCTATGAAATAGTTTAGTTTAGAATAAATTTAGTTGAATTAATTAAAATATATACAAATTTATCAATATAAGTGGATGAGTTTTTAAAATTGTAAAGTAATAAGTTTATTATGATCATTTATATGCAACCCATATTGCGGAAAATTTAAGTAGAACTGTATAGATGGTTGCAGACAATTTAACAGACAACTTAATTTTATTAGTTAATTTTACGTAGTTTGAAAACGAGAGTATTTCTTGAAATTTTAGAAATTGTAAAATATGGTCTTCTAAACGTTGTTTGTAGCATATTCCTGTTTACTTTTATGTTTTTTTTGGCTAATAACACCATAATCGAAATAAAACGACATATATTGAAGGAAAACCAAAAGTTTCAAAGTCTTTTCTGAGTTCGTTGTCAATGGCTTTATATTTTTTGTTGTAAATTGCAAAATGAAATAAATCAAATTTTCAAAAACATAAAAGTAATTGTAAAATATGATTTAAAGTATTTAAAAAAATCGGTTGTTGTAACCATAATTATTACGGTGAATGGATTTAGTAGGCTATTAGTTGATAGATGGCATCACTCAATAAATTGGTAAATTAAAATGTTTTTTTTTAATAACGATTTCCATTATTTTATAGTTCCTGAGGCACGAACAGATTTTAATCTGTTGAAAATATAAAAATTTGAATTTAGCAGTATTTAGAAAGTCAATTCGTATTGTATTAATTGGATTTAGTTAACTTGGACTTCAAGAAAGATATCAGTTATTTAAGAACAGTTTGTGGAACAATTGTAGGGCTATGAAATTATAAAATGTTATTTCATTATAAAAGTAGAAAATAATTCATTTGACTTTGTTTCCTAGTTGCCTGGCAATCCTTAGTACAATAATCATGTGTAGTACTATTTAATCTCATAGATGGCAGCACAATCTTAAACCGTAACTTTTTTGAGAATCTGGATTTCTTTATTATTTGCATATACATTTTGTTTTTGTTTCTTTAGTATTACCACAAGTTTATTTTTTGTTCTCGTAAGGTTGATTAGAATAATAAAGGGTGATTAAAGTTTAATGTTCTAATAGTCCTAGTAAACTAACTTAGAAGGCCAATAACAGGTTGGGTGAGGTTTGTTACCAATAATTCCAACGGTTTGAAAAATTCTCCGCGAATCAAGTGTATTCACAATAAACTACCGAGAACGCTGATTGGTTGGAATAATCATCAACTTCTCCTCTATTAACAAACATAATATACCCAAAACATTTCCACACTGGATATATTCGTTTACATCAAATTTGGAAAAGTTTATTTGTTTAACTCGTTAGAATTCGGTAGCTTGAATCACCCAGTATACGAAACCCCGCTTTTTTTTTACTGGAATAAGTCAACGTCTGCTAAATTTCTAGATTTATCTGCCAAATCAATACAAATACGAAAAGATACCTAACTTACAATATCAAAACAGCAATTATTCATCAAGTCGATTTTGATACAATCCATCAGGAAAATTAATGACAGCACATCCGCCATCTTTAATTTCAGGGCGCTCGATTCATAGCAAGATTAATCGAGCAATGTCGCAGCCTTCTGTATCTCGACATCGCCGAAACTGATCTGACATTGGAAAGCGTCGAATCCGTTCTTATTGTTATTGAGCATAGCACACTCACTGGATTAAATATTTCGAGGATCATACCGAATTCCTATTACACCAAATACAACCGAGCGATTTTAGCCGATGATCTGTCCGTCGTCCTGAAGGTTGGTATTTTCTTCGACAGTGTTTAAATATTATTTACAGGGTGAACCAATTTCAATGCATGAAAGCACGTAGAATAAGGTTCTGAGCTACCAAACCCCAAACGTGATTTTAATGGTCATTACAGGAGGTTTTATGCCAGATTCTTGTTTGACAGCCATTCTGTCACCAGACTGAGGTCTAGCATTGTCCTGTTAAAATATTCCGTTTGGTATTGTTATAGGTACGAATGTAAAAGCAGTGTTGCCAATTTAATGATTTTGTCGCTAGAATTGAAGACTTTTGCTTAGAGAGAGAGAGAGAGTTGATATTTTTGAGATTCTTTACATTAAAATATAAAGTTTGATGGATTTAGAGAGAGCACACCAAAGTAATTTGAACTGGTTGACAAAAAAAAATGCAAACGTTAATTTTTTCAGTTGAATGAGAGTCTTAAAGAGTTGGTAATCCAGAAAGTCGGGTTTGATGGTCACGACGTAGATCTCCTCTTGAATGGACTCACTGCCAATAAAACTTTGCAGCTGCTTGACATCAGCTGCAACAAACTGAGCGATTTTGGTGCTGAAATAATAGCAGAATGGCTGAAGACCAGACCGAACTTGCGTGGGTTAAATGTCGCTGCTAATTCTATAGGAAGCTACGGAGCTAGGTAAGATGTTTTTTGTGATATTGCTTTTAAAATCAAATTTGACCATATATTTGCAAAATACCATGATTTTCATACTCTTTGGCCTTTACCGTTTTGAATTACAGACTTGCGAACGCATAAGTTGTTTTATATAATTATCAGAATGCCAGAAAAGGTATTTGCCATTGATTCAGGAGTTTAACACTTATTTCATTCTATATGACTATTATATGGATTGAGTAGCATATTTTAAAGCAATTCTTTTACTTTAAGATAACCAATTTTGTCCGAAAGCCTGAGTTTTACCTTAAAACTTTTCGCTTAGTTGAAGTAATGTTCTGATTTGCTTTTGTGCAGCTAAGACAAATTAATCGTAGTCGTTCAATACTATTTAGACGTTTATTGTTTATAACCATCGGGTAAAGTAAATTAATGCAACTGGCGCAGATGGTAGGATCTTCTGCGTCCGACTTAGAATAAAATTATGTTTTCAATTGATTTAGTCTCTTAATTGTGTCTAGAAATCTCAGTTAGCCGACCATTTTAAAGCAAATAACAACATGCTAAGCCTTTTTTCATATTTATAGCCGCGTGTAACCATTGATGTAACGATTGCACATATTTTAGTGATTTTTTAGGCAATTTCGATGCCTGTTTATAGCATTTGCTCCTATACAAACTAATACAATTTGTTAATTTTGTTACAAATAATTATTATTTCTTTTATTTTGCTGTATTAGTTGGATTTATAATTCTATTTTCAGAGCTTTAAGTTACGCATTACCGTTTTCGAAAATTCGATATTTCAATATAAGTCGCAACCGTTTAGATGACTGGGGTCTTAGTGACTTGCTGGATTCAATAAAAAAATCACATCAAATGCGGCTGTTTTTCATCTGGGGAAACACCATCGGACCTGTTTCTTGTAAGGTACTTCTCTCAGATATTGATAAGTAAGAATCTCAATTATGTAACGTTCTATTGTTTAAGAGATTGCAGCGTATGTTCGCTTCCGGGGTTCTCCAGCAAGATTTTGTAGACGTTAAAATTTACGAAGTTGACGGAGAGCTACATGCAGCTGAATACCCATCGAATCATTGGCAGCAAAATTTCTACGGCGTTATGGATTACGGATGTCCCGTTGAGCTGAAGATAGTCAAAAATAAAATTTACCCTGAGAATTCCTTGCCAAGGCAACTGTTTAATTTCGAAAACATAGGCAGGATCCCACCAATCGACAAAGATTTAGGTCTGAAGATGAAAAAGGAGAAAATTTGTCCTTAAATTACATTGAAATTAAAATTTCTTTAGTTATAATTTTAGTGTTATTTCGGGGATATTTAAAAAATATATAAAATTATAGAAAAACTCTACAGAAGCTGTACATTTAGACGACCTTGTTCTTGAACATACCTTGCCAACCTTCTTGTCAATGATTGACTGCATTTTTTAAATATGTTCGGATTTTCACGAAATCTATCAGCAGATTCCATAATTCAGTTTCATAACAGTTAATCAGTATTCATTTATACCGCATACAATTTATTTTTCATAAACCCCTAAAATGAAAAATCAAAGAGAATCAGGTTTGGACTACGAGCTGGCCATGATATAGGTCCCATACGACCAATTCATTTGTTTTCAATTTTTTTTTTTGTAAACATTCTCTTGCCGTTTGACAGTAGCTGTGGCCCTGTCATGCATGAAATATGGAAAGTTTGAAAATTTGAAACCCTCCTCTAAAGATGGCAGGAACTCCTAACAGAAATCCCTGGCTGTCCTAATTAAAGCATATTGATAGCAACGTTCTGTCAAGACATTAATTCTGTAGTAGTAACCAAGAATTACCTGGAAACAATTAAATTTAATGAACATGACATAGTGGCTCAGTGTTAAGGTTCAGGAGACTACAACTATAAATAATAATTTGGTCAAGTGCGAGTTGGACTCGCATACTAAGTGTTCCGTACCACCTTCAAGATTCTAATATTCCAGTTTCAGACAAGCAGGGAATGAAAGCATTTTCTTATATTTGCCCTAATATCTTTTAAAGGAAGCGTTTTAAATTTATAAAAAATATACACTTTCATTTTCCACACATAGACTTTTTATTTTATTTGCTTCAGGATTCGCTTGATTTTTATAAGAATCCATATGTATTTTAATTTTCTAATTTGGCCCCCAAAAATTAACATTAGAGTTTTATTTTACTAATAAACTTTCAGGGAAGCCTTTTATAATATACTGTCTCAATTTTGAGGCTCTGTAGATTGGAAGATATAGGGCAAAATAGGTCAAATTTTAAATTATAATTTATTAAACATATTATTCAAATTATTTAAAAACACAAATAAAATATATATTTCAAAATTTAAATAGTGTAGTTTCTAAAGTGGGAATTAAGTCAATGTTTAATATTTTTGTTAATATCTTTTAAACAAATTATTTAAAAATACGATATATTTGTAATTCACATAATGAGCCTTTTATCTGATATGATGCGTTTGTAAATTGAATTTTTATTTTCCACTCAATTGTATAATTTTTCCCTAAAATTACTATGGGGGTTTTCTAATAATTTTTCTTATAAATTTCAAGTGAGCACCAGTACTTCTAATTATTTTCAAAATTTTAGGTAGTATGGTTTCGGAAATAAAGCGAGAAATGAGAATTTTTTATATTTTTATGTTAATATCTTGTAAACAATTAATTTTAAAAAGACGACAAATATGTATTTCCATTCCTTATAACAAACCCTTTCATTTGATTTATTGCATGATGCGTTAAAAAATATTTTTTCATTTTCCGTTTATTTCTATAATTTGGCCCCCAATATTAATATGAGGGATTTCTTCGTAATTTTCCTGTAAACAAAAAAATTTAGGTCTTATAGTTTGGGGAATAAAGGGGGGAATGGGTAATTTTTTAAATATATTTTTTTAATATATTTTTAAATATATTTTAAAATAATTATTAAAAAAAAGACATGTTAGTATTTGTCATAAGGAGCCCTTTGATTTGATATATTACTTGATCCGTTATAAATAATTATAATTTTTTATTTTCCATTTAATTCTATAATTTGCCCCCCAAAATGAATATTAGGGGTTTCTCCTTATTTTTCCAGTAAAGTTCGGGTGGGGGCTATACCTTTATTTTTTTTCAAAATTTTACAGCTTATGGTTTCGGGGATAAGGGGGGATGGGTAAATTTTTTTATATTTTTGATAATATCTTTTAATTAATTTATTTTAAAAATATGGAAAAAATATATTTGTTTTCGTCATAATGAGCCCTTTCATTTGATATATAACACGAAGGATTAGAAACAATTTTAATTTTATATTTTCCATTTGATTCTGTAATTTGCCCCCCAAAATTAAAAGTAGAGGTTTCTCCTTATTTTTCCAGTAAACTTCAGGTCAGACCCTATACCTCCAATTTTTTCAAAACTTTACGTTTTATAGTTTCGGAGATAAGGCGGGAGAATGTGTAAATTTTGGTATATTTTCGTTAATATCTTTTTAATTAATTTTTATTAAATATGAAAAAAATATAATTGTATTTCTCAGAATGGGACCTTTCATTTTACATGGTGCGTTTTTTTATTTTTAAATTTTCATTTAATTCTATAATTTGCCCCCCAAAATTAATATTAGTGATTTCTCCTTATTTTCCTGTAAAGTTCGGGCAACGTTCTATATTCCCTATTTTTTTCAAAATTTTAGGCTCAGTAGTTTCGGAGATCAGGAGGGGGGAACGGTCGATTTTTTTAGTTTTCCCCCCAGAAGTACCACTAAAATCAAAATTTCTTCTTTTACGATATGTACTTCTGATCGGGCCACCAAACTATACATTGGTACCAAATTTCAACCACTTTCGTCCAGTAGTTTAGGAGAAAATCCCGAGTGATATTATAAGGATATCCGTATATTGTATTTACGGAACCCTAAAAAATATAAAATCTGCATTATCTATGAAATCTGTTATTTAGAATTCAGGTACTTAAGATTTACAGTTTACTCGTGGGTATAAATTAGAGAAAATTGTAATTTGGATTTAGTTTGATTTACTCCTTGATGATGACAACTTAGAGTTGTCGAAACTGCACTGAGTGTTTAAAATAAACGTTTGCTGTTAGGTAGCAAAACTGTGTTTTTTACATTTGTGACGCACCAAAGGTTCCACAGCATTTTCATTAGGATCCTTAAAAATAGAGAAAAACAAGACCTTATTCAGACCGTAATGTTTAAAATGAACCAATAAAAAACCTAATTTTATAATCAAAGCCAGTAAAACATCAAAAACTCGTATTCACTTTCGCATAAAAAATCCAATCCCTTCCAACAGTTACCCGTCATCAGCCGAGAGAAAAACAATATCCGCCTCTACGTAAAAATCCCTCCAATAAAAATAACGCCGACATGTTGCAAAGGAAAAAAAAATTCGCCGCAACTGCTGTAAAATGGTGATGAGTCAATAAAATAACCGGAAATATAAAAGTCGGATGGCAGTATGCAGTCATTAAAAACATCAGTTTTAGAGATATTTAATGTGGTGGCAGATTTTTTTTATGTTTCTGGAAACATTTGATGAGGTATGAGGCTTGTGATTGGGTGTATATCGTGGGTTATATGGGGTGTTTTTATATTCCTTCATGTACTGACAGCATTTTGAACAATAACTTCACTAATATTGATCTTGTTGTTCTTTAATTTCTTTGAAATATTAAATACGAACTAACATATTTTCTATTCTACATCTAATTTACACTAACGCAAGTAATATTGTTGAAACATGTGTTGTTGAATGCTATATATACTAACACCCAGAGGGAGATGTTTGAATTTAATAGTTTTGGAAAAACATAGATCAAAAATACCAAGGAGTTTATTTTTTATTATTATTATTAAGTTTGTAAATAATGTTTGTTCATCGCGGTTATCTATACACTCCCCAACACGTCCTGGCATTGATTCAAATGTCTATTATGTCGCATTATCCATTTCATAAGGCCCAATTCGGATCTAGTCTATAATTTATTGCTAATTAATTGCTATTTAATTAAGCAAAAAGAAAATTTATTGCTCCAACCTTTTCCGAATAACCTTGGATACATTAGCCATACCCATAACTCAAGATCTAATAAAGATATCGGGATGTTTCTTGTGCCAGAATTAATTGCTAATTAATTGTTCTTCAATTACGCAACAAGTAAATTTATTGTTCCAACCCCTTCTGGAAAACCTTGACCAATGTGGCATAAGACTTATGCTATGTTAGCTATACCCATAACTCCGAGATCTAATAAAGATATCGGGATGTTTCTTGTGCCAGAATTAATTGCTAATTAATTGCTCTTCAACTACGCAAAAGTAAATTTATTGCTCCAACCCCTACTGGAAAACCTTGGCTAATGTGGCATAAGACTTATGCTACATTAGCCACACCCATAACTCCGGATCTAATAAAGATATCGGGATGTTTCTTATGCCAGAATTAATTGCTAATTAATTACTGTTCAACTAGGCAAGAAGTAAATTTATTACTCCAATCCCTATCTGAAAACCTTGGCTAATGTGGCATAGATACTACATACCCATAACTCCCTAATAAAGATATCGGGATGGCCAGAATTAATGCTAATTAATTGCTCTTCAATTTCGCAAAAAGTAAATTTATTGCTCCAACCCCTACTGAAAACCTTGACTAATATTAAGACTTATGTTAGTCATACCCATAACTCCTGATCTAATAAAGATATCGGGATGTTTCTTGTGCCAGAATTAATTGCTAATTAATTGCTCTTAAACTACACAAAAAGTAAATTTATCGGAAAACCTTGGCTAATGTGGCATAAGTCTTATGCCACATCATCGAAGGTTTTTCGGAAAAGGTTGGAGCAATAAATTTTCTTTTTACGTAATTAAATATCAATTAATTAGCAATAAATTATAGACTAGGTCCGAATTCCGCCTTTCGAAATGGAATATGTGACATAATAGACATTTGACTCAATAAGGTGGCTGTTTCTTCTTGAGGATTACTATTCTATATTTCATGCCTTAGAACCTCTAGTGGCAACAGATTCACATAAGTTTATTCAAAAAAGAGGAAAAAATTTGATATCAAGTTTTAGGTTCTCCCATCGGATATTGAGTGTTCTGTCTTTTCAGCAAAACTTTCTATAGGATAGTAGCTCCGTAATTTAATCTTCTTGGTCACTAGAATGTGGTATTAAACAGTAATACCTCCGAGCTCCAAAAAGTACATGTTGGAGTACCACAGGGTAGCATTGTAGCCCCCATGTTGTGAACCATAAATAGTTCTAATCTTGCTACTATACTTCAACATTGCAAACATCAATTTTATGTGTAACGTTTTTATTTTATCGGGTTCAGTTCAGTTCTTGGATTTATTTAAAAACACAGTCCAACTCACTCTAATTTATCTCCACTACTTTAACACAATTTATATTCACCGAACTATTTACAATTTATCTCTACTTAAATATAAGACCGTCGAATATTTATGAATCCATCGCCAGCTGTCCGTATTTATATATTTCTCTCGGAATTATTCTGGTAAGTCAACGAACCATCGGGAAACTTCTTTCATGTGTTCTGGAAGCTTCAAGGGAATTCCACGAATTCCTTTTACCGCCAGCTGTTAGCTTCGGGTTCAGAGGCAAAACATTTCGGATTCCCAGAAGCATCGGAAGAATGTCGCTTCTACGAATTGGTCGATAGCCGATTGCACTACACACTAACACTACATTACACCCAAAGATTCCTTACTTATTACTTATTCATATGTACAATAGTAAATTTTCACCAGAAAAACTTCACCCAAAAATTAAAATGGACGGGCCTAAATATTTTTCCAAAAATATGTCCCTGGAGTTTACATGACTCGATTCCAACCTACGTGTCTTCAATACAGATACAAATAAATACTAATTGATTTTTTCCACAAATATGACGATAATTTGAAAATTCTTAACTGGTTTTAATTAAATTTCATTAATTCTTGACATGCTGAGGTTGAAATATCAGACACCATTAACCAAATTTCGAATTGCCTGACGATTTTTCGCCAAAATGTAACTGAAACCCATCTAAACCGATATTCACTAATAGAAAAACCCGCTGACATTTCTAAAATTAGACTGGAATTGATATTCGAAATGGTATGCGAAGGACGGGGACCCCATATAGATAGACACGTATATATTTTCATTCCCATAGTATTTCTTGTCTCTAATTAAATGTAACATCGACTTCCTGCAAGAGTTCATTAGAAGAAAGTTGACGAGAAGCAAGAATTTGTATCCCCCTTCGAATTTCGGTGATACAGGCTGATTCATTTTAACTTGTGAACATCCCTAACAGATATAATTTGAGTCCAATGTTTTACATTTGTTTTACTCAAACAATTGCTTAATGTGCATTTTTCTCACAAAGAATTTTTAACTGTCAACTAATAAAAATCGGAGTATAAATATACTTTTTGTAGACTCACTCTATATATGTACCAATAAAAGTTTCGAAGGCTCTAGAACTAGATAGTTTTCAATTAAATGGTCAGCTCATGTTATGGTGTACCAAGAACAAACTCTTTTTGAACATCGCTAAATGCAAAGTATGTTCTTATACTTTAAAGAGGAATCCTATACTATTCGATTATTCGTTGAACAATCAAACTATTGAGCGGTGCACTATCATAAAGGACCTGGGTGTATATTTTGATCATAAATTCTCATTCGCTGAAAATATTTCCATAACTTGCAAATCGGCACTGCGTTCGCTGGGTTTTATTTTGAGAAATTGCAACAGCTTTCATAACATATCCGCGCTGAAATCTTTATATACATGCTTAGTGCGCTCAAAGTTAGATTATTGCAATCTTATCTGGCATCCTGTTTACAGGATTCATCATAAGCGTTTGGAGGCAGTGCAAAGAAAATTCCTGAAATTTCTTGCTTTTCGAGTCGACGGCTCATATCCTGTCAGAGGGTACCAGCACAATTTACTTCTTGACAGATTTGGGATAAGATCTTTAGTTATGAATTGGAATTTACATAGCCTTTCATTTCTATACAAATTGGTTCACAACAGAATTGACTCTCCTGTTCTTCTGTCAATGATACCGATACATTCGCCAAGGCTTGGTTCAAGAAATAACACCTATTTTTATCTGTTTGCCAATACAAATGTGCTTATAAAGTCACCATTATTTATCATGTGTAGAGCTTTTAACAGTATATCTAGAATCTGTGATATTAACTATGACAATTTTGAATCAATAGCTGAAGCATATATTCAACAAATGTCAGATCAACCATGCTTCAGTTACTAGTAAAAGTCTTTTGTCAACTGTTATTTTGTTTCTTTTTTAAAACTGTGGGTAGAATTTATTTAAGATACCATAGTATATTAGTATGTTTCATTATTTACATTACATTTGTCCTGTAATTGGATTTATTTCTGTTGGGCAATAAACTAAACTAAAAAAAGTTCCTGAACTAAATTAACTTTGTATGCCATTTATTTCTATGGAAGCATTTTAGAACAGAAAATTTACTTATTGACTGTTCTGCGACTATTTGTCCAGTGGATTTGTGAGAATTTTCTTGTAAATCGATCAAAACATTTAATTCTGTATCTTCTGGAAGATATTTGGTTTTGTAAGTGTCTCTTACGTGGCCAAATTCTAGAAACTTTTCATCTATTTTACTAACTACCGTTCGTGTAATAGGCCGCTCCGGGCACTTCATATTAAACAACTCGCAAACTTCAGCTTGTGTTCGAGTTCTGTCGCCATATTCTACCATCGGCAAAATTTCTATTCGCTGTTTTCAGTTAAACGCGCCATACTTTGAAACTTTGCAAATGCACTTGACAACTACCTACTTATTTGAAGTAAAATTATACTACAGTTTCTATGGAAATAAACAAGTGTTAAAAACTCCAGCATTAAAAAACGGATTACCATTCATGCGACTAAAATACCGCCAAAAATCATAAAAACCTGACGTTAATATATAGGTCAAACCAACAAACACCTTATTTTTACCGTTGTTTTCTTAACTTTAGAAAGAAATGTAGTTTTTTTAACAACGGTTAATTTTCGTTAGTACATGAAAAATACTTAGAATTCAATGCAAAATTCAAAAATAAAATAAAATAAAAAACAAATGTTTTCATTTGAAAAAATGAAGTTGATGATCGCATTTTATTTCTGGCCCACCCTGTATAAATGAGTTTATCATCACAAAAACCGCAGTCCAAAAAAAAACAGACGTGTCCGAGCATTTTTTCAAAAAACCAACACCTGAATTTTAAATGAATTTGTTCCTCACTGTATACATGACTCGTTTAAAATAATAAGATTGACATGTTAAGAACAAATTTGGCAACACAATAAAACACAAAACATATCAATTAGCCTATAATTAGAATAGCAGCATATTTTTTTAACAAAGTATCTACTTACAAGTCTAAAATGTACTAAATCAATATTAAAGTGATATATGTAAAAACAGAATTCTTTATTTTACTCAGCCTGTATATATATTCAACAGTTACATTAGGGGAAGGTGTGTGTTAAAGCAAAGAGATGAAAAACTCATGGACTGTTCATATCTTAACATATAGGTACTGTGAAGCGATAGGGGTGGTTCATTCTAATTTTGTTGGTTTGAAAGTACAAGTAAAAAGATACGAAATCCTTTTTGAAAACTTATAGTTGTTTGTAATAAACATGTAATAAAGTTGGAGGAAATTGAGCAAGATACAGCAAGCAAAGTACACTTTAAAATCTTTTTTTTTTATGAAGACCTAAAGTACTAAATTACTGATAATTAGTACATTATTAGTTGCCATAAAAACCGGATATCTTCAGCTAAGGAAAACCACAGCAAACAAGTAATTTTGTCATTGAAACACATAACTTCATTTTTAATTAAAAAACTAAATGAGAAATACCAATAAAGTCTTAAAAAATAACTATATATTGTAACTATATTGTTTTTAGGAAAATATCGTCAATTATGTTAATATCAATTTTGATACACAAAACATTAAATTGGTTCAAACTGGGGCCAATTACAGTGAAGTACAGATCATAGTTTGAATTTTTATTTACAAAACACAAGTTAGAACCTATTACACACCATTCGTTTATTCAAGCTCATTTAGCCTGAAATCTGGAACTTAAGCTTTCAATCACTCTCGAAAAAGCACAGTAGTAATGGGTTAACACTGTTTAAGGGTCCTACAGGATCAAATCTGGGCTTATCGGTGGACAGGAGATAACTCCTTGACAAATATTTAGTCGTACAGAGAATACATCGAATTATTTATAACGTGAGAGGAGGATTCATCTGGTTTTATATTTCAACTTGTGCAACCAGAAGCTGAAACAAAGTAGACAGAAGAAGACCAGTTATCATTTTCATGGATGAAGATCTAATTCTTTGACACGTATAGCAAACCTAACATTACTGCAAAACAATAAAGAAAAATTACCTACCTGGTTGAGATAGCTGGACTATCTGTGGTAAACCTTAGAACACTAAAAAGAAGAACAAATGTCAAACATTTTCAAACCCAGAAAAGTAGTAGGTCCTATTTTAACAGCGGTCTATATCATAAAATATTATTTTGCATATAACTGGAAAATTTTGTAAGTAGAAAAACTTTAGTAATAAAAACTCCCTAGTTCATTCAATAGTACCAATTGTTTTTTTTTTCGGTGTAATCACAATAATGTTCAAGTGTTACTTACCCACAAAATTTTAAATATTTAGAAAAAAGAGACAAAATCATTTTATTTTGAAGTATGCACATAACAACAACAACTTCAAAGAGCCCCTTTCTTTAGAAGCAGTAGCTACGCTGTAGTACCAACAGATCAGCACTAAAGAACAAATATCTATCTCAGCCATGTTTGAATTTAATTATATGTCTTAATAACTAACTATAACATGGGAGAATCCAAATTTTTTGCTTCCCTAAAGTAGTTAGTTATCTTTTTGATTAAGGAGATCTGAAGAGCTGAAACCGAAGTTTGAATTTAGGCTTAATGTAAATTAAACATTTTGTTAACTGTTTATATTTATTCTGTCAAAATGGTTTGAAAAAAACAGAAATTTTGTTTTTGTTTACAATTTCAATATTCTAGAATCAACTGTTGAAACTGTAGTAGCAATCTTTCGTTGTGATGAATAAAGTTAACCTTTCAAGCATCTCCTCCCCTACACTACTGTAAACCCTTTAAAAAATGAAGAGGAAGTTTTATTACAAAGTCCAAAGCAAATTACGCTTCAAATAATAATGATAAAACTAAAAAAATGAAACACAATTATACTGATTGCATTTGTTCTGGGAAACGACGCAGTGTCATCCTTTAACAAACATTAAATAAAACGAAAACGTATCACATTTCACGGCCATTAATTAGAAATGATCTCATTATAATTTCGTTGGAGTTCTTTGTAGAAGAGGAAGAAGACATGGCAGTTGTTGCCAACCCAGGGGAGAAGATGTATCTACTGGGATACCCTGATGGGAATAAAACTCATTAGTCCGGTGAATGCTTGGTTTCCAAGATGATATAATCTGGATTAAAATGTTAAAATTTTTCTTTTAGAAAGGCGGTAAATGAATTATTTTCAAAAATGTAAACACTTATACTTAAACTGAGGTATTTCCTTCTTTTTAAGAAGGTAGTACACACACAAACTATGCGCTAGTCCAGGCATTGGGCACGCCCAGATCTCTTACGACGATTTTCTGGACCAAGCACCAGTTACTATCTTGTCCTGCATTGTTCTCTTATGTAGTTAAAAATTGGGATATTATTGGTTGCTAGTGTTGACTTCTCTTAGTGTTTTGAATCTATAGTCTCCTGGATTATTAACATTTTCCGTGTGTGATTTATGTCTGTAGTCTTTTTGACTAAAAACATGGCTTTCTATGACTTGGGGATTTCCTGAAAGAAAATGTTTAAAAATAATTGGCATTAATTGGTAAATAGCTGTTCTGTTCTTGGTGATCTTTGTCCCTGTGCATCTGGTTTTTGGGTTGCTGTTGATTTTCCAGGCCATTGCTTTCGCATTCTATCTTGAAGTTCAACTACTAGAGATCGCTGAAGATAGGGGTGTTTGTCTATAGATAAGAATCTGGGCGACGATCCTCTTGATTAGGGTCAACTTGACCTGCATTTCACTATTTTTTTCCTTACTGTTAATGTGAAATGGAAAATCCAACGTTCTACCGTGTTTATATTTCTCTAGTAATTCTCAATTGGTGTCAGGTATCTACCCTGTGCTCTGTTGCTTCTTGTCTTGGTTTTTCAGCACAGTTGCTTTTCTCAAATTTTACCCGAAACTTTTTCCATAAGTGAATAATTTGTGGAATCGCGTGTCTATTACTTCCCTCCTTTTCCATTAATCTATTCCAGTTGTAAGTCTATATTTAAAGTGACAAAATTAGGAGTCAACTCTTTAAGTTATTCTGCAATATTTGTGAAAATGTTCCATAAACATTTTCCTTTCAACACTCTTGTTCTGCTCTGGCTAGTATTGCTCTTGTTATAATATACTTGAATTGGTGGTTATTCTCAATATTTGTCCGTTGCTCTGCTGCTTCTTTATGTCTTGATTTTCCCGCACATTTGCTTTTCTCAAATTTTACCCGAAACTTTATCAATATGTTAATAATTTGTGGACCATGTATCTACTGCTTCCTTCCTTTTCCATGAACCTATCCCGATTGTAAGTCTATATTTAAAGGCAAAATTAGTAGATATTTAAGAACCTGATGCCTACTCTAAGTGGTTTGGTTGTAAATCCTTGTTGATGCATTTTTGCTATTTATGTCTAGTGTGGTAGAATGGATTCTGTTGAGTCCAAGATGGTATTGTCTATTTTCAAATGTGGATAATGGTCCTTGGTAAGGTCGTTAATTTTATTATGGTTAAACGAAACATGCTACTTATCAGCAATGAGTAGATGGATCAAATTGAGGGCGGCATGACCTTCTCTTGGGGCGGAGTGAAGGTGGTTCCTAGGAAATGTATTAAATGGCTGGGGCTTACCATGATGATAGACAGTGTAATGACTTTAGGTGTTCCTGCTCTATGGCGCAGCGGTATGGAACAAGGTCATGAGAGCAGGAAGGTAAGCGAGGATGATTCGGGATACCTATAGACAGTTGCTTCTTTGCTGGACTGCGCTTACCGGGTGGTATCGTACGAGGGACTGTGCGTCATGACGGGGCAGTCGCCTATAGGAATCGAGGTCGATGAAAGGAGTAGGACCTTTGAAAGTGTAGAGAGGGATAAGGATCGAGTGAGAGTGAGAAATAAGGGTCCTTAGATATATGGGAGAGGAAATGGAGAGAAGTGAGAGTGCTGAGACGTCGTCCTGAAAGCTGGGTTGGCTGTCCACATAGGCAGTCCAACTATTATCTGACATAGCTGCTGTTGGGGCGTGGGTGCTTTCAGCAGTATCTGTTCAGATTCAAGAAGAAGGAGGATGAATGGTGCGTTACTGTGGATAAGTAGGTACCCCCTAACATACTTTCGAGGGTGAAAGATGGCAGGGGTATAGAGTGAGTGCCGAGAATTAGTTGGGGTACGCTCTAGAGGCGAGGAATGTCGTGGAGCGGTTGATAAAAAGCGAGAGGAAGTGAAGAGTTATCGTGGAGTTCCTGGCCAGGGTGGTAATGGACTAAGATAGAGAGAAAATGCAGGTGATTGAAATTAGACAACTGGTATGTTAGAGACTCTAGTAGTACTTGCTGACGTGATATCTTCGTTCATAGTTCCAGGTACCTTAAAGGGCAACTGGAGGTGTTTTATTGAGTATACAGGCAACTGGGAGCCTCACATACAGCATGTCGCGATTGAACCGAGCGCAAGGCCAATCCGTAATAGAACTTCACCTTGGCAAAAAAGATGGATCAAATTGAAAGTAATAACTAAGGTTTATGGTCTCTTGGGGAATGCACTAAACAAGCAACTTAACTTTGTTGTGACAGTTGCATAACAATACTGAAGTTTTGTCTAGATGGTCGACAAATATCGATCCATATTAACTGGACTAATCGATACGATTATGGCACAACCGTAGACCAGCGAGAGAATAAATAAATTTCGAAAGACCGACAAAGCAGAAATAGTTCATTAGATGTGCTACAGGACGCACTGGAAAAGTTGGATGTTCAACCTGGGGTGGAGCGATTCGAATCTAACAGAAAGGCGTATCGTCATATTTCAAACGAACGACACAGATCCTTGTCTTCATTAGTTTAAAAAAACAGCCATCATCCCAGTCACCGCGACGCCGGTGTTCCTCTTTTAATTAATTATTGTTCTTCGGTTGGGATTTGTCAGTCAGTTGTTCACGATGTTTTAATTATTTCGTTTTCAGTGCTTAAATGATTGTAGAATTGAACCAATCTAGGGGAAAGGTATCTATGGTGATGCCTTTGTGTTTAAAATAGTCGCAAACGGTTTCTGAAAATACTGAATTCCAAAAAGAATTACTCCAATTAAAATTTTAAAACTGTTCAAGGGGTTTCAACATTTCACATATGTTTGGTAAGAATTAATAATGTTGATGGTACAAACTGTTCCTTTGTGACTGTGACAATCAATCATTATGATGAAACGTATTTTTCCATATACTTACAATTATTTAATTTGAAGTTTCGGTGTTAAAAATAAAGACTCTATTGACATCTTGGATTATAGTGATGTATACCGACTTGTAACACCTGTGGTTCCGTATACATAGGCAGAACTTACAGATGCTTCAAAGCATGTCTGAAAGAACACCTCATTTGCAGCAATAACAGTTTTTCACAGTCTGACAAAAATATTTTACAGTATAACCATGTTCTCGACAACACTAATGGTGTCCAAATACTTCATAAGGTAAAAAATGTTTTCTTCTAAATCGCTTTTAAAATCATACAGTAAGAACCGTTCGAAGACCTTAAACCCATAAATTAATTTAAATTTTATACTCATACACTGAACGATGATTCAAAAAAATGTATAATCTTCTTGCTCAGATAGCACAACAGTTGGTAGTATTTTACGATTTTTTTCTTAATTTACTTTTACGTCATTCTCACATTTTTGTGATCGTTCTGTTTCTGTTGATTTGTATTTTGTATGTTTCATTGTTAGATACAAGAGGTCGAAGTTTGTCAATGTCTATAGTTTGAAAAAATTATATAACTATGAAAAAAAAAGACAAAACGGTTCGGTACCATTTTCTCCTCTGTCCTTCAACCGATTTACTTTATTCTTGTTTTGTTTAGTAACTATTGACGACCTTCAGTGCAGAATACTTGATTTCTTTTATAATATTGCTTCATTCATTAAATAAAATAAAATAAAAAATCATAAATTACGTCCACGCTGTCAATGCCAAACAGTGCCGCCAGATTGCTAGGAAAGAAAAACGTAAGATGAATTGAGTCGAAAAACAAACTAAATTGAACAAAAAACTAACAAATTATAATCGGTTCCAAAAGTTGTTCCACATTATCACGCTATTCTAAAAATATATATGATCATTTATTTGGTACTCGCAAGTTTGAATCTTTCATTTCTTTCTAAATATGGTTTGTCTACTAAAATTAGAATTGTGTATTGTGTGGCACCTGATCAATGTGTTTCAAATATTTTATTATATACTTTTTCTATGTGCTTCAAATGTTCTGTCCGTTCTTCCGAAAATATTAAAATATCGTCCACATAATTCAATACAAATCCAAATTTATCCAATATATAATGTAATGCTTTTACTAACGTTACACATGCCGACTGTATGCCAAAAGGTACTACTTTAAACCTGTATACTACCCCATCTATTTGAAAACTAGTATAGTCTCTTGACTCTTCATCGAATGGAATCAGCCAAATCTATGTTTCAAATCAATTGAATACAATTAGTAAGATTTAAGATGAATATTTAGATTTGACATCATGGCAATAATCCTAATGTTCACGCCAATTTTCCTTTTAGCGAATTTGATTATTTTGATATCAGTTTGACATATAACATTATTAGCCGTTAGGTTAATGTACCTTTTGAATTCAATGTGAAAAAAGTATTATTTAATATAAATTATCAGCACGTGCATTGTATATATGTAAATACTTATGTATCTTCATTGCTTCTTGCATTTTCTTGTTATAAATTGAAATTGTGTTTGTAAAATATCTGAAATAATATTATATTTATTAATAATTTTTTATTTGATGTACCATTCCTGTAAAATCATGCCTCTTAGTACAGGGTGAATGACTGTTACCTAAAATGACATTTTAAATATGTGTATTTTATTAAAAATCTATATATAAATACGCAAATCCGAAAGAATTCGCTACCATTTTCCTTCTGTTTGATCTTTCTGTTAGTAAACCATTTTTTTTAATTTTTTTTGATTGCTAATAGACGGCCTTAAGTGTTATTAATAAAAAAAATTGGATCAAACGACCAAAATTTTCTGTTAACAACAGTTATTGCCCCGTCTATTAATAAAAGGTGAATTTAACCTTTCCACCGCTAGAGGGCAAAATTATTTTATATATTTTCTAATAATTCAAATTAAAACTTTTTATAAATTCTTGTTTTTTATTGACGTTTTGAACTCTCGAAGTGTATTTGTATTTTTAATTTATTCAATAATAGTGTGATGGCATGAAAAAATTTAAATGTCTCAGCATTTTACATGTCCATTAACTGGAACCGTAAGACAACAACACTGAAATTATTAGCTTTTGCGAAATAATATTTACCTTAATTATAATGATAGTGAACTACACAAAAAAATGTGCAATAGTAAAAAAAAATGTTGGAAATATGCAAATTCATATAGGTGTAATGTCTTTAAATTTTTAACATTGTAGTTAAAATTTCGAATATATATATTTGTCATGTCATGTCATGTATTATATTGTCATAAATGTTTTGTAGTTTAATGACTCTGATGATGGCGTGACATTTATTCCGAAACTCGTTAGTCAGTACACCAGATTGTTTTTATATCTAAATGTTTCAAGATTTTAAGTGTTTGTACTGATTATTTTTTTAACATAGGCTTAATTTGATACGTATAAAATTAACTTCTATGTGTATCAACTCTGAGCTTGACTAGTCTTGACAAGGGATCTGTCATTTATTATCAAACTAAGAAGCATAAGTTGCAGCTTTGGAATAATCCAATAAAAGCCTAAAAAAAAACGAAACATAGGTAAGTCATTGTTTATTATCTCTTCATAAACAATTTCATTATAAAAATATACACGTATATCATAAACTTATCAACATTGGAAATGGTTCAAGCTGAATTTTAAAACCAAATGGCAGAAACATTATTCGAAAATCATAAAATACCTCTTCGTTACACCAGAGAGATTGAAATCTCATTAATTCTGTGTTTCAGAAGGCATTGCTTTTCGCTTAAGACCCAGTCATCGCATTATACCATTGAAACTAATACAAATAGCAGACACGTCGAAATCCTTTTAACAGAAGTGTCCGTTTAAAAACACACTGAATGTTTTGTAAGGGCTGTTCCAGCCACCCTGGGCGTTCTCACATTAAAGATCGTTTTGAAAGCTCCAAACTCAACTGTAAATATCATCATTTCTGCCCTGAACAAACAGAATCTATTTAACAGATTCTGAGAATTCAAAACGGACCATCGGACACGTTGAAATTCTTTTTTTCTTTTGGTGAAGTATTTATTGTCTTGCAGATAGAAGGCCGTTGGCTGCAAATCGTCCCTTTAGGTAGGTAGGTTCAAAATTTCTTTGGTTCCTTTTAAAAGTTCCTTTGCTGGCGACCATTTTGTGAATTTGAGAAGATTTTTGATTGGAACAGGTGTATTATTGGATATGGCTTGAACAGGTAGATGTATGTTGTTGTAATGCTTTAAAGCTATTGGTTATGTCAGTGTGTGGTTGTAGGAAAATGGCGAAGAAAAGCTCAAATGGTTTTGTTAAGAACAAATTTCGTTTTTCTTTTATAAATATATTTTTTGGAAGTTTAATCAGTGTTTCAATTCGTGGGTAATCAAAAAGAATTTTAAAATGTGGAAGTACTTAAATTTGTGATAAAAAGATACTTTGAGAATGAATATAAGTTGTTTTTCAAATCACGAAAAAGGTTCGGGAAAAAATAAAGTAAATATATTTTTTTAAGATTGAGTTGAAAAACACCAAAAAATACGTTTTGTTTAATTTTTTATTTGCAGTTCCTAAAATCAAAAAAGAAGTTAAGAAGTTACACGATAATCTGAACGCTTGCCTTTTTTAGTTTATTTTGTATTTGTATTTGTATTTGTATTGTATTGTATTTTTAGTAAGAAAGATATGATTTTTTTCTAATTTTTTTTACATAAAAGGATTTTTTTGATCATCACCTTAAAATCATACAATCTTATTTATAAATAGGCAAAGACAAAACGATTAGGTACCATTTTCTCCTCTGCCTCTCAACCGATTTTCTTAATTTTTATTTTGTTTGGTAGCTATTGACGACCTTCAGTGCAGAATGCGAATATTAATTTCATTCATTAAATAAAATATAATAAAAATTCATTATTTACGTCCATAATGTCAACGTCAAACAACTGAATGTGCCGCCGCCGACTCAAAACATTGAGTAATTATATATATAGGGATCAATGCTGTTATATACTTAGAGCATGTATTTCTGGAGGTGACACGCAAGCGTTGTTATTGTTTAGTGGAAAAGTAATCGTTGTATATTATAATTCTACAGGGCGATTCCAGATATGTTAGAAATCATTTTTTTCGTGGGTGGCACATGAGCAGTTGCATATATAGGGTGTTTAAAATATAGAGTAGAGTGCTATTATAACTTATAAAATAATTATATAGGGAAGCTCATTAGCGTTTGAATTTACAGGCTTCTTGGAATAGAAGGTGCAGTAGAATTATAGTTATACAGGGTGGTGCAAAAAATATTATACAGAGATTTATATGCAGGGTGGAGGAAATGGAAATGCAACATTTCGTAACCCATAAGCAGTTGTATATATAGGGAAGATAAAATTTAGGGTGAGAGGAATTATAGATATTGGGATGATGATAAAAAATGTTAGAAAAGGAAATGATTTATAGAGTAGCTCACGAAGAGTTCCATATATATATATGATGATTGAAATATAGGTCGGAGTAGAATTATAGTTACAGAACATAGTTAAAAATTTCATAAACAAAAAGAATGGTTTACTGGGAGGTTCAAAAATATTATGCGTGGTCCATGAGCAATTGCATATACAGGGTGGTGGAAATATATAATGAGATGGAATTATTATAATGAGGATTTTAATAAATGTTAGAGAATTGAATGCAATTATAGCTAGACAGGGAGGTTAGAAAAAATAAATATGTAGGGTAGCCCATTAGCGGTTGAAGTTTTATCACATTAAATTAAGAATTACGAATTTGAACACAAATAAAGTCCTATGAATTATATCTGAAAAAAACTTGAATTTCGTTACTTATTTGTAGAAGCGAGATGTAAGACCGACATCTAGGATTTTCGAGGAAACTATCACACAGAATATGGATCCGTTCCGTGTAATTGCTGTTCTCCTTAAAGTCCTAGGTTAGAATGTCACGATAAAATTTTCAGGTTACTTAACCTGCCAGAGATATTAATACAATTGGTCGAATTTCGACCACTGGGCGACAGCTAGTTATATTAAATTAGGTTGAATAAAATCTTATTAGTGAAGACTCACTTTTTACTATCTGGTTTGATTTGTTATTAAAGATCGTTAAGGATGAGGTTAACACCATTAGTCGTCATCTTTTTTATGTATGTTCAGTAATTACTCAAAAAGAACCTAAACAATTCTGATGATTTAACCTGCATTGCATTTAGAATCATTTGGGAAAAGTACCATATAATTTTCTATAATGGGAGTTTTTTCTTTTTCCAAAAAATCCAAAAAATACGCTTGAGGACTGCAGTTCAATGAATCTTTACTGATTTCTATAAAACGGCTCATTCAGTTAAAAAGTTTAAATTATATTCTACAAGATATATTTTGACTAGGGGTCGTATGTTTTCCTACACCGTAAAACATACCGTTTTTTGAAAAAATCGGAAAAATATGTACCAAAAACGATAAACCTCAGAGCAAATGTTAAAGGATTTTTTTACAAAAATACCTACAATTAAATGTCAAAATATCTCATAAAAGATTATTTGAAGTAAGTTGTTTTTTAAATACAAACTATTTAACTATAACTTTTTGTACTTGTTGGCTTTTTTACTATTCAAGTGCCATTTTTTTGTTTTTTTAATTTTTTAAAAATTACACTTTGTAGTTGTTCATTTATAATTCTCATTTTCAGGTTACTTCACCTGTCAGAGATATTGAATACTCTCTTCGAGGTGTCATTCTTTTGTACGCGGATTACAGGTGAACAGCAATTACTCCAGATTCGGAACCTCTGTGTGCTAGTTTCCCCTAAAATCCTAGATGTCGGTCTTTACATCTCGCGTCTACAAGACTAGAATATTAATTGATAACAGAAATTACATGAATAAATTTTCGCCAAACGATACCAACTATTATTCTATATATATATATAAATTCTATATTGGAGAAACCTCTAGAGTTCTAAATGTTCGAATAAACATAAAAAAACAGTTTGAAAAATCCAAAATTTGTGAACATGCTTGGGACCTTGGTCATGAAACAGTTTCAAAATTCAGTTATATTACCCAAAGAAGAACACAACACCAAAAGAAAACTAAAAGAGTTTGCTTTAATTTTGATAAATGAAAACGATTGCATGGCTACTACCTCCGTAGAATTCAATCGTTCAATGGTTGCTGATGATTAAGGAAGAAATTGCTAATGGTCATGTCCTTGTGAATAACCCAATATCGGGATAGTTCATAAGGTTTTTACTAGGTTTTCCCTTATGATTTTAATGGGATCACTGAATCAACAAAATTCTTCGATCGTGTTTTTGGCGAATGCACATCTTATAACAAAGTCTCACCTAGGAGCGCCACATAAAATTCTGAAGATGTCCCTTTCAAATTCTTCCAATTTGAAGAGAACTTTATGATTATATGATTTTTAGAAATTTCTGTGCTACCCTGTATATTACAAATAAAATTCTCTTAGTTACGACAGAAGTCAAATAATAGATATTGTCAATCATTTTAATTTTACATTTTAGAATTGTGCATTTTTTATTCATAGTTTCTTAACCATTGACTTAGACCCCGAAACGTTTGGAATATACAGCAATTTTCGGTGACTTGTGGTGTTATTTCCCAAAAAGTACTTAAACATAACATACTCTTTTAAGGATTTGTGTATTTTTAAAATGATATATTGGTATTAATAATGAATAGTTGTAATTCTTAATTTTACTTCTTGTAAGATTGGATTATACACTCAATTATTGACATATCTTATCTACTTTTGTAGCAAAAAGGTGAATAAATTGTCTATTGTCTATTGAAAAACATGCCACAAATATTATTCAGAAAACAATTTACCAAACAATATTATATTTAAACATCTCCTGGGAGTTGCGAGTTCTTTGTCATAGTGACAAATATTTAAAAGCTATACGCTTTTAGAAATGCCTTCTCCTTTAATTATAACATGCATTTTTATAGATGTGTTTTCGACTATGGGTTTCTTAAACTAGATAGTTATATTTCGCACGCTTTAGACCGCAATGTTAATATCTTAAAACCAGCGCAGATCTGACAAAAATACTGCAGCAACTTTTGGCAGGTTTGCAATCCTGACTCGATATACTCGTATTTTATCAGAAAAAAAAATCCGCGTAAAACATTATAAATCACGTCCAATGGCCGATTTTTATATACGCCAGCGTCGTTCTTCTTCATTCATCATCGACAACGTTAAGCACACTTGGCCAACACTACTAAGAAAACAATTTTTACATCTCGCATCTTCCTTTGATTTTATTATAATGTTGTGACAAAATTTTATGTCGACCAACAGCAACGACATTGCGAAAAGTACATCGATGACATGCTTTTTATTGTACCGTTGACACAGCAGTGTCACTGCTCTTTCTAATATATGAACAACAAGTGTGCTATGAATCCATCGTGGAATACGGCGACAGGATGTGACGTCATGTGAATCCAGAGCACACCGGGATTGAAGAAGATCAGCTGTCACGAAGCGTTTCGGCAGTATCGAAGTTGTTGCAGGTAAATCAGGAAAGGAAAGTTTGCGTCCTTTTAATGGCCAGCCGGTTCCCGCTTTAGAGATAAGCACGAAACGACCAGATGGTTTTCGTCCGATGGGGCAAAGTTTTTGGATTTCTTAACAGTTGGTACACTTATAAAAGGTGGGCACTGTAGGCAGTCAGGAGCCAGAGATATCTTTGAAACTTTATACCATTGTGTTTTTAGCGGGCTTTTTTCCGATAACCTAGTACGTATGCTTGTTTATAGAATCGAAAGTCGTCGCCTTTCGAAATTTTTTTAAATAAAACCGTAACATTTGGTATTAGTTGAGTTGGAAATAACATGTTCTTAATTAATAGGCACAATAGAAACAAGAGTCAAATAATTACCAACAATTAGAGTAAGCAGACCCTTTATTATTAACCAACTTCAAAAAGTAGCTTTTTAATTCGTCATATATACGATTTTTGGGTGTTCAGCGTTTACTCGAAACCGGCTCAAGGAATTTGGGTCGTTAAAACTGGATTCTGTTAAGAAAGATGCCGAAGGGGTTCCATATTTCATTCAAGGACATAGCTTATACTGTTTTTTAGAAAATTTGCAAAAAATACAGACGTTCTTATACAATAACTTTTAGTAAAAGCGGTAATATTAACAAAGGACATGTTTCTGTTCTTGCTTATTTTTGATATTTGTAATACTTGAACGGCCCTTAAATTACTTTTTTGAAGTTGTTTAAGGTATCTAATGGTATAAAAGCTTCAACATCTCACACAAAAGAATTCTATTATGACCTTATTTTCCAGCAAGGCGGAGATTCGTCTCATAATGCATATAATTTTACAGGGTGTTTTGTAGAAAGTTCGCCAAACATGGAGGGCAGACAGTTGGGCTCATGTGCTATATTATGGAGCCCATATAACATCTAGATTGCTTACTTTTTTTTGTTTTAATAATTTTTTTTTTATTCTCAGATTTTTACATTTAAACTATTCTAATTTTTTTATTTTTCACAGCATTTTCACCAAATAAACATAAATCGAATCTATCATGTTTGTTTGCTGTTCTGAATTCGATATTTGAGAAAAATAATTTGTCGAAAAAATGATATGAGTCCACAAATGGCGAGGTTCCATAAAAAAGTGATTAAGTTACACACTTTATCACATTACAAAAAATAATCATAATAAGCTCGCAGAGCCAGGTTGATGACTCAACACCACTGCGGCTGACACAACAACATGTCCAATTACACCACCAGACCACAGATCAGAAACTGCTGAAATGGGAAGAGAAGCCCCTTCATGGAAGACATATAAATGACGTCAACCAAGATTATGTCGACAGTGCAGCGTCGAACTACTGGTTGATCTCTGGTCATATGTTTCCTGAAACGGAAGGCTTTATACTGGCAATCCAAGGTCAAGTGATTCCAACTAGGAACTACCTAAAGTACATCGTTAAAGACCCTTCTATTAACAACGACAGATGCAGGTACGGTTCCCAAATATCTGAATCTATCCAGCATATTACAGAAGGTTGTTAAGCGTTAACTGAATACAAAGAACGACACGATGCTGTGGCAAAAATACTTCACCAGGAACTAGCACTGAAACTTGAATTATCACAGTCAGTAAGATTACCATACTATAAATACAAACCAGAATCTGTTTTAGAAAATAACAACTACAAGCTGTACTGGGACCGCACGATACTGACCGATCGGATGTTACTCACAATAGACCAGATATAGTTTTGGTAGATAAAGTATCTCGGAAAACAACTTTAATTGACATAGCAATTCCTAATAACAATAATATAAATAACAAGCAGGCTGAGAAAATAACCAAATATAGAGATTTGGAATTTCAAATAAAGACTCAGTGGGACATGAACAAAACACGAACGGTACCAATTGTTATGTCTGGACGAACGTCTTTACGAACAAATGCAAAAAGCCGTCCTGTTAGGAACAGCCCGGACGGTCAGGAAATTCATGGGAAACTGCCGCCACGACTCCAACCACGGGCCTGAAAACCTGGCAAGGGCTCCCACAGAGCTAAACCCTTTTGATATCCAGGATATCTGGGGTTTAGTGAATTTTTCCCTTAAAGCACTCATAGCGTGCCTTAGAGGGAGTGTGATGCCTTACATTGTATGGTCAAGTTGGGAGCACATCGAGAACCTCAAATGGTTACAAAATCTTCTCTACTTCAACCCCTTTCCAATGATAGATTACACGTAGTCGAAAGTAATCAATATCATAATAGAATTAGAGATTGTAACAAGGGTAGAACTACAAAAAATAAAATATACATCGAATTGCAATAATTTGTTATAAATTTTGTTCAAACCGGCTTCTAGCGCTACGGATGCAATCGCGAAACTTTTTTCACACTTTTTTCTGACTCCTACAGTGGTAGTCTCTAGTCGTATCTCATCCCATATTATTACAAAAGCATTTATTCTTGCTCTTAAGTGCTGGTTGGTTTTTAATTGATTGATTTGACCGTCCCCATACAAAAAAATCAAAGGGAGTCAGGTCTGGCGACCTTGGAGGCCAGAATATAGGGCCAGTCCTCTCAATCCCCGCCTTTGTTTGGGAATGAATTGTCCAGGAGCTCTCTCTTTTTTGAACATTCTTCCAATAGGCATTCATCTAATAAGACCGATAAATAATTCATTAAAAATTCATTTATGGGAGAGAAATAGAAATCAAGGAGCAGTTAACGGAAGGAATTAATGTTGCTCTCCAAAAAATGCGGGATAATCGATCTTATGAGATGAAATCGCATTGAAGGCAGACCAATAATATTCAAAAAAGATGACTGTCCAATACATTATACGTGAACTATCAGAGAGTTCCTGGACAATTCATTCTCAAACGCGTGGATTGAGAGAACTGGCCCTGTACTGTAGCCTCCAAGGTCCCCAGACCTGACTCCATGTGATGTTTTTGTATGTGGACGGGTCAAGAACTCGTCTATGAGAGAGAAATAAATACCAACGAGCAGTTAAGAGTAAGAATGAATGTTGCTTTTGAAAGAGGTACTATGGAGGACATAGGAACTGGTATACTAAAATCTATATTAAATCTATAGATTAAACTTAAACTTAAAATTAACATTAATATCTATTAAAACTTCAACTTATGTATTAATCATTTACTCTACTTTATATTTTATCGACTTTTTATTTTATTTTTTATTACATCATTTATTATTATTGATTCATTTTAACTTCGTTTGGTAATTCATTGAATCTCAGAGTAGCCTCATATGTACTGTTCTTCTCACTATTTTTTTAAAGGTTTTTGGTAAGATACTCTTGTTTTTTGCTCACTGAATTAGAAAATGTTTGTTTTAGTGTTGCATAATGATATAGTACGGCAGCGAATGCAAATTGGTGCTTCATGTTTAGTATACCTTAATCAGTTGTCATTTTTTTATTAATTACTTTTGGAATTCTATTCTGTAAATTCTGAAGTTGTCACAGAGTATTATTGTACACTCCACCCCAAGCAGCAATGGGGCGACACTGAAAAAACGCTTATTATAATAAAAGTTATGTTTTAGTATCCATGATATTTGACAGTTTCTTAAAAATAAAGATTAGATACATAGTTTTTTTTATGACATACTCAATGTAAGCACATTTCATGTTATAATCAATAATTATAGCAAGGTATTTAACATTATCTAATCTATTTAGGGGTTTTTCATTTATTTTAATTTCACAGCAGTCAGGCACACTGTCACTGTAGTTACCAAAAGTAATATATACTATTTCCTCAATAATAAGATATAATCTATTTTCTATTAGCCACTATGAGATATGTTTAAGCAATATAATTATTTTAGATATTGCTTCTGGTCACGTCTTGGCTGTAGATATAGTGGCAGTATCATCGGCATAAAACGCGATAGTTCCATGTTCCACACTGACTAGGAGATCATTCCCAAATATCAAAAACAGTAAGGGCCCCAGAAATGTTCCTTGTGAAACACCTATTTTATATAACTTATAATCACTTAAACTGCCATATCAGTTTATCCAAAAGTTTGAACAATTTTTTATTTTTAAATTTTCATTTATTCTATAATTTGCCCCCCAAAATTTATTTTCATGATTTCTCCTTATTTTCCCTGTAAAGTTCGGGCAACGTTCTATATTTCCTTTTTTTATTTAATTTTAAGCTCAGTAGTTTCGAAGATCAGGTGGGGGGAGATTTTTTTAGTTTTCCCCCCCAGAAGTACCCTTTAAATCAAAATGTAATCTTTTACGATATGTATTCCTGATCGGGTCACCAAACTATACATTGATACCAAATTTCAACCTCTTCCGTCCAGTAGTTTAGGAGAAAAGAAGAAAGGGTATCCGTATATTGTATAGACGGAACCCTAAAAAACAAAACCCTAGTCAAAAAAACTTATCTAACTAAAAAATATCTAGCTGCACTTTGATTTTCAATTATTTTGTATGGTAAATGTTCCTAGCGTCGCGTATTATTTAATACGTAAAAAGGTATCGTCTCAGGAATAGAAAGTTTCGTCGAATCCAATGCAATTTCCTCTTGCATAAGATGATTACACAGCTAATCATCCGGAAGCGCCTTCCATGTTAGTCAACATCAAAAAAAATCGAACCATCTTTCAATAATCAATCCGATCATCCAATTAATCACAAATCCACTTACATATATTTCATCCTTAAAGATGAACTCGTGCATCATTTGGAAAAACAGACGAACGTCTATATTCGTTATGGCTTTGTTAATTGAATCCAATCACGATGAGAGATTTAAAAAATGTAGAGAGCTCATAAATCGAGCAGTACGAGAAGGCTACAAGTAATTAAGTAATGTTTTTACTTCATTATAACTTGTATACAAGAGGTACAAATATTTATAAAATGGCGCGTAAAATCTCCGACTATCGCTTAAAACGTAAACAATACTACTTGGGATCGTTCACATTGGGGGAGTTCTGTGAGAAAATCACTGTTCGATGATTATTTGTATTCGACGTTAAAAATATTATGATTCTTGTCAGTGAAATGAGAGTTTGCAGAGTTTTCCACTGACGAATAGCGGAAGATTGACAAATCCAGTTTTTTTTATTGTTTCAATTGTATTAACGTCGTTTTGAATTATACTCACTGACAAAGAATATAGCAATACCTAGAGGGAGATGTTTAAATTTAATAGTAATAGTAGTAATTGCTATATAAACATTTTTCCTGAGATTATCACTTACCAAGTAATTTAATTTCAATTTTTTTAATTTTAATTATGTTAATAAGTGTGTAAATTCTTAAGATACTCAAACATGATTTTATAAAAAAAGACTACACCAAACCAAAAATCTTTATTGGGTCTGTTAATCAATGAGTGGTGCCACCTAGTGTGTACTACTTTTACTTTTTTAAATACCCTTACAAGTTATTTAAAATAGTTACTTTTTGATCCATCAATTTTAAATAACTCTTCAAAAATGCATGGGCCTAAAAATATAAACGTGTAAGTGTCTGTGATTATACATCACTACTTTTATGTTTTTTTGGGCAATAACACCACAATAGAAATAAAACGACGTATATTCATGGAAAATCAAACGTTTCAAAGTCTATTCTGACTTCGTTGTCAATGGCTTTATATTTATTGATGTAGATTTAAAATTGACATTAGAAAATTTGTTGTTTTTAGATAGGTAGCAAAAAAATTCTAAAGATCATGAATTATAGTTAACCAGCTTTCAAATTAGAAGAATTTGAAAGAGTTGTCTTTAGAATTTTTAAGTGGCGTTCCTAGGTACGACTTTGTTATAAGATAGCGCATTCGCCAAAAATGCGATCAAAGAATTCTATTGTTTCAGTGATCCCATTAACGTCATAAGGGAAAACCTAGGAAAAACCGTATGAACTATCCCTATATTGGGTTGTTCAAAAGGAGGTTACCATTAATAATTTCTTCCTTATTTTGCCGGTAACCAGATACGATTAAATTCTACAGAAGTAGAAGCGATACAATCGTTTTCATTCAAAAGAATTAAGCCAGACTCTTTTATTTTTCGTTTTGTGTTATGTTGTTCTTTGTGAAGTATAGTTGAATTGTCAAATTGTATTTTATGGAGTAGGTCCCAAGCATGTTCACAAATTTTTGATTTTTCAAATTGTCGTTTCTTTATGTGATTCTTGTGTTCATTTATTCGTACGTTTAATGGTCTCCATGTTTCTCCTATATAAAATTTATTGCATTCGCAAGGAATTCTGTATATGCAGTTTTTTGAGTTCTGGATTTTGTTTGTTGGTTTTGTTTTCGATATTAAAGATTCTTGTTTGGAATGTTGTTTTAACATTAAATCTGTTGCCCACTCTTTTCAATCTTTCTGACAGACCCTGTATATATGGTATAGTTGTAACTGTAATGTAGTTGTCTTGAGTAGTAGTAGTGTTAAGAGAAGTTCGAGGTTGATTCGGAAGGTTTGTTTTCTGTTCAAGTCTATTTAACTCTTTGTTGGTAAATTTTGTGGGGTAATTGTTTCCAGTGAGAAGATTTTTAATAATTATTTTTTCTTTGTTGAATTTATTATCATCAGAACAGTTGGTATTTGCTCTATCATATAATGACTTAATGACACCTTTCTTTACTGTATTCGGATGATTTGAATTGAAATTTAGGTATCTGTTTGTATGAGTTGGTTTTCTATTAACTGTTTCGAATGAAGATTTTTTTTTGTTATTAATATGTCTAGGAAAGATAGTTTGTCATTTTCTTCAATTTCTAGGGTAAATTTGATAGTTGGCTCTTTGTTATTTATGTCATTTAATAATTTATCTAGTTCTTCAAGATTGTGTTCCCAAATTACGAAAATGTCGTCAACGTAACGCCACCGAATTAAAGGTTTATTTTCTTTTTATAAAATTACTTACTTTTCCATAAATATGTTACTTAATGCTGGTGAGAGACAAGAACCCATGACCATGCCAAAATCCTGTTGGTAAAAGTCATCGTTTAATTGAAAGTATGTAGTTTTGGTACAATATGTTAGTAGTTCCATTATTGTTTCAATTGATAACTGAGTTCGTTGATTTAATGAAAAGTTCCGTTCTAGTAGTTGTTTTACTATAGGAAGTGTTTTGGAAACATGAACATTGTAATAAAGATTTACTATGTCAAAACTTGCTATTGTAAAGGTATTTTTGTATTCTATATGAGACAGTTTTTCCAAGAAATGTGCACTGTTTTTTAGATGAGAAACAGAACTTCCTGTAAGAAGACGAATCATGTTTAAAAGGAATTTTGAAAGTTCACTACACGGAGAATTTATATATCACTCATGAAAAATATTTTGGTACATGTTTTCACTTCAAATCCAAACATTTGTCAAGTAGGATATGATGGTTAAACCTAATAAAAACACTTCATATATTTGACTGCTGCATTCATTTAAAAAAATCTGATTACATTCCAATTATAAACAAAAAATAAAGTTAAAGTACAATGGTAAGATTTATTTATTATTGTAACAATTATTTCATAAAGTTACCTACTATTATTTAGTTTTAATTCATATATTTCAATTACCATTGTCTTACATTTTTTATTAAAAAATCTAGATGTTTCCCTGACAAACAACAAATTTTACAACACCCAAGACCTGGAACATATTTTGGGTTTCCCAGTTATTAAGGAAATGCCATTCAGATAATAAATGGGATTACATTTGCATAGATATAATCCTATTCTGTGCAATTTAGGTGATCTGTGAATAAAGGGATTCCTTTCTTTGTTTGTGTAAACGTTATTGCCGCTGAATAATTATTGGGCATTAAAATTTATTAAACTACCGGGGAATTCCGAAATAGGAACGTGATCTTTCTAAAATTTGGGTTGTAAAGTTTTTATAAACATGTTGAAGTGTGAGTTGGGATAATTATTAAATTGTATTAAGTGTGATAATTATTTCAAAACTTTATAGCTTCCTATAGCATTATTAGTTATTTATTTCCTTAAAAATGTGACTATACAGGGTGAGTTTTTTTTTGATAATCAGTATGGTGATCTCGGAAATTAGAGGAGATAGGGAACCATTGCTCTATCTTGGGAAATTGGAAATATTTGCTGTTTTACTGGCCCAATTTAATGACACCTTCGGATTTTTGTAAAAAGTTATGGCTTATTAGATATTTTGAAAAAACGAAATTCTGTCGATTTAGTCAAATCCCTCTAGCTCCTTTGTTTTTGATTTTATAAAAAAAGTGTAAATATCAAAATTGAAGGGAATTGTAACCCGAATATGATTGTCATGTCCTCGTTTGCGTGACAGCTCTCGTTTTCGAGATATGACACAAACTTATCTTTTTTCTGAATGGAAACCATAGCTATGACCTCGGATATTTTTAGAGCTTTTCAACGATATAACTCGATAAAGTTATTCATAAAAATAACAGAGTTATGGATGATTTTCTCTCTTATTTTCACTTTTAACGTAGGTAGCCATGAAAAAGATTGTTTTCACTTTGACGTTTCCTCATTTGAGAGTAATTCCATTAGTAGTGGTGAACTGACAGTCGATATTGACAAGTTTTCGTGATAAAATGGAATATTCTAACGAAGAAAAACTGAATATGGTGGAATGTTATATCATATGCCATAAAAATTCAGTTCGTGCAGCTGAGGAATACTTTCATAAACATTTTAATCGTCGTCAACCTGCTCTATGTACATTTAAGAGGCTTTACGATAGTTTACGCAGATATGGATCTTTTACTAAACCACCAAAGGAACGTAATCAAATTAACGAAGCAGCACAAATAAATGTTTTGGCAATGGTAAATCAAAATCCTTCTACATCAACTCGTGACATTGTGGCAGAAGCTGGCAAATCTCAACGAACTGTAGTTAAGGTACTGAAAGCACACAAGTTCCACCCGTACAAACTTTCAGTTTCTCAAACTTTGCCTGCTGGTGACGAACATCGACGTATTTTGTTTTGTACATGGATTAGACACATGTGCCTTGACAATCCAGTTTCCATTAAAGGTGTTATGGTCAGATTAAATTAGATTTACTAACTGCGGTATGTTCAATAGAAACAATGAGCATATATGGGCTAAAGAAAACCCTTTCCATCTAGAACAAAGACGACCCCAGATAAAATTTGGTTTTAATGTTTGGCGTGGTATCATAGGGTCTACTATTCTGGGGCCTTTTATCTATGACGAATCACTTACTGGCGAGCGCTACTTGCATTTCTTGCAATACACTTTTCAAAACATGTTGCATAATTTGAATTTGAGAACTCGTTTAGAAATTGAATGGTTTCAGCATGATGGAGCACCTGCTCATAACTCGTTATTAGTAAGACAACACTTAGATAATATCTATCCAGACTCTTGGATAGGAAGAAACGACCCACGCGAATGGCCACCCCGATCTCCCCATTTGGCAGTTATAGACTTCTATTTATGGGGTGCGCTACAAGACAAAGTATACAAAAGAAAGTATGAGACAGTTGGTGACCTAAGGGAGGCGGTATTACAAGCAATTGAAGAAATTGATAGGCCGTCTGTGAGGAAAGCGGTAATGTCAATCTATAAAAGTTGCAATTTTTGTCTAAATAACAATGGTATTTTAATTTTTAAGTTTTTAGTAAGTACCTACTTATTTAGTTTTTTCGTTATATCTGATATACCTAATAAAAAAATCGTTCAATGTTTTTTGGAATACTTATTAATAAATCAATCTATTTCATGGTTACCTACGTTAAAAGTGAAAATAAGAAAGAAAAGCATCCATAACTCCGTTATTTTTATGAATAACTATATCGAGTATTATATCGTTGAAATGCTCTTAAAATGTCAGATTTTTTGAGGTCATATCCAACTAAGCTTTCCATTCAAAAAAAGATAAGATTGTTTCATATCTCGAAAACGAGAGCTGTCACGCAATACATACAATCATATTCGGGATACAATTCCCTTCAATTTTGATATTTACACTTTTTTATAAAATCAAAAACAAAGCAGCTAGAGGGATTTGACAAAATCGACAGAATTTCGTTTTTTCAAAATATCTAGTAAGCTATGACTTATACAAAAATCCGATAGTGTCATTAAATTAGGCCAGTAAAACTGCAAATCTTTCCCAATTTAACCATTGCTCTATCTCCGCTAGTATAAGTAAATTAATCTAAAATGATGTTAATTGAAAAAATTCTTTATAAACAAAAAAGTCTGAGCAACATTTAGGGACTTATTATAAACACACTTTTAAGCAACAACTTAGCTAATCCAAACTTACAAAACCATAATAACAAAATTTTAAAGTTATTTTTTTCAATAATCGCTATGACATTTTTCTAACTTCTTACAAAAACAACAACTCCAGAAACTGTATGCCTTGATAATAGCTCCCAAAAATATTTGAACGTTTAAAAAAATAGGAGATTCGTTAGTCATCCCTAACTACAGAAAAATACTTTTATTTTGTAATAAATTAATGAGCCCACAATCAGGACTGTACCAATACATTTCTAATAAAATTCTACTATGAACAAAATAATTGTCTAACAAAACAACTTAAGCAATAAACATTTGAGTCCAAACATTCATGGTAGAACCTTCTATATTCACACATCTACATATTCTAAAATCTAATTCTGAAGTCAACTATTATAAAATACGAAGACACTTCATCCTATAAAGCCAGACACCCCTTTTGAAGCCAGTAAATATTTATGGCAGGTGTCCCTTGACACGTTACATATTTTTTAATATATCGGCTCGAAAATCGAAAAATGGAGTTCGAGAATAACGCCCAATTTAATGGCTTTTATTTTTTACGGAACAGCCTCTGTGTGATTTCTTCTTCGATGAAAGCACCCCACTCTGAGATTTTTTTTCGAGTACAATTTTTGAAGAGGTACGATAAGATTGATTGATCCCAAGAGGCGACGCGTGATGTTAAAAATGACAGCTGGGGATCTTGTTTCGGAGTTATGACGAGTGACGATGATATATGCACTTTCAAAGGGCTTTAAAATATGAAATTGTGAATATTAATAACTTTTAGTTTTAGTTGCACCTTAAATACGTCTTAAAATTATTTTATAAATATTGGGAAATCTGTTAATCTCAATTAATAAACTATATTATTAATTATCTACCTAGACACTCTATGATTCGAACTCAGTATTACAAAATCAATAAATTTTACTAAAAATTTTTGTTAGCGTGACTACACGAATGCTTGAGTGGGTCCAAGGCTGTATTGAAATGAATATGTCTGAATCCATCTTCGACTGCGCCAATTAAGTTTTGATCAAAGACCTTAAGAAGTGTGGCAAAATATTGAGCCTTAAACTTTTAAATATTAGAAGCAGAAATGAAACCTCTCGAAAAGACTGGCTATGTATAAACTTTGTAGAGAGGAGCATTTGGTCTTTTGATAGATAATTCACTGAGCTTGTCTCAAAATCCACACTTCGACTATATTTGATTCCTCTCAAATGCCTGTAATATTTACAGTTGTAGAAGACGGATTGGCAAGTTACCTCAATCTATAAAAAACATAGAATGAATTAAAAATGGCCGACAACATCCATTTGGAATGGTGACTAAAGACCTACAGTAAACAACTCAAGTACTAGCTTATTTTTTCTGATGTGAATTGCCAGCAGATTTAAAACATAATCAAGACAACAGTTTATAGGAAGGCTACACATATCTGGACATAACCAAAAACATCTACAACTAAAATTAGATGACCGGGAGGCAATTCAAATATGGCTTGGTAATGTTCAAAGAGAAACAAATTTCAAGATAATATAAATTCGACACAGAAAATGCAGAACTCAGCAAGCCAATGAGTTCCGGCCCACATCACCATATAGACCAAGAAGAGACAACCCACCAAGACACTGAACAAAAACCAGACGACTAGAAAGGATTTTCAGCTTGTAGTATGTAGGAAAATCACAACAATACAAGCTAGTGACATGGAGAAAACAATATTTTCAATCTGCAACACACCAAAATTAACCATTGAGGTGGCAAAGACCACTAAAAGTTGGTAAGAATAAAAATGCTTTCTAAACTGACTTTGCACAAAACACTTTGAGGACAGTAGCTAGAGTTCAGATATACCAAGAAAAAATTTGGATCACTTTCGCACAGAACTTGGACCACAAGTTGAAGCCGAACCTTGTAATAGAACTAAGGGAAAGAATCAGCATTTCAATCCATAGCAGAAAACATTAATTCTGCATTGAGCTCTAGAACTATCATAAGCTAAATCTGTATAAGTCTACCCTGATACAGCAAATGCAGGACTAAAAGATCTAGCTTTGCTTCATTGAGGGTGATGAGGAAGAAATTATCCGGAAGTATAGGTCTGGTTAGTATAAGATCAAATACTTATTCCTTTGATTTTTAGGATACAAATGGAGCCCAAAGGCTCGTGGAACCAGGAAAAAATGCAAGAAAACATATACGAAAATAAAGACAGTAGCTATTCCAGCTCCATTTGAGCTTCGCTTGATGATGGTAGCAGATTCACTATTGAATGGGTGTAAACAAACAAATCCAAATGATGGTGGTTAAACGCAAATTCACAATAAAAAAAAATACAGCAATGCGTATTCACAACTCTGAAATCGCGTAAATTTTGAATGGATATTTGTCATCACAATTACGCAAAGATTTCTTAATTATTGTAACAACCTTGTTACAAAACACAAATGGATGTTTGCCAGGATAATAATACATACAATTTGTTCACTAAGAGAACTGTGGTAATTTTGCCAATTAAGCTTTGCCGCATAACACAAAGATTTATGATTGAGTTTATCTACTTTTTGGAACACGACAAGAGATTGAAACTTCAAAATGATTGTAGAATTTTTTTTCGTCGAAGAAAATGATTAATAGATGTTGGAGTGATAAATGAATAAGCCTTTGATGAATTGTATCTGCTGATCCAGCAGTGACTTACTTATCTACAGCTTTGGTCACAAAAATAAATCTAGTAGGTTGCTATAATAATTGCTTAACCATATGATCTGACATCAGGAAATTCAGTTGTTGGTACTAAAGCAGGAGAATGACTACTTTTTAATTGAAAATGAATGGTGAAACTAGTTGATTAAGTTTTAATACAAGTTATCTCATCAGAACGTCGTTTTTACAATTGTTATTAACCCTGTTAACTTAACAAACATTCTGGCTTGGTGTTTTTGCTCTACACTAACATTCTCACTTGCTATCACAAATTTTAATGAAATTACAACGGCTGAGGCTTTCAGTTGACTACTAATGGAGTTTTTGAAAAAAATAAATTCTACCATTGTTTTCATGAAACTCCATTGTGGCTTGGCCCTGACTTCAAAAATATACTAGATAGCTAGGTAATTAGTTTAGTTTTTTAAGGGCATAGAACGTCCTAAATACGTTTAAAATAAATTCAAATTTTCCATTCCTGACAGCTGAATATAATATGTTACTTAAGAAAAAAAGCGCAACTAATGTTGTTAATTTTTAGGAAGCTGGATCTGATTGGGTTAAAAGATAAAACCTAACTGGCGCCATTGTAGTTTCAAACTTCAAACAGAGATTCTTCGGTAGCATCTACGATCATTTATATATGGTTGTCAGTGGAACTCATTCATGAAGAATGAATCGATTTTTAAACTTGATTGCCGCATTTATCAATAGGACGTAAAAATAAAGAGTTTACTGGTAAAGCAAATGAATACTTTTATTGCAGCGTTTGATGAATGAGGACAGAAGACATATCGAGGGAAATAAGAGCTCCTTTGTTTCAAGCCACTTAGCGGTTGGATCGTTTAATAGGACGTTTCAACAGGAGTTGGATTGTTTGGAAATTTCACTCGGTTTTGTGCTAAGAAATGTTTCAAATGAGACTTTCATATTTTAAATGAATGGATTTGTAAGCAACATTCACTTTTTTAAAAAAAGTAATAATATTATGGCCGAACCTTGAAAGATCTCTTTTGATTTGTTTTTGTATATCGTTAGAGACTTTGTGTAGTAATAGTTAAGTTGGTTAACTAGCTCATATACAGGGTGTAATATAACGCAGTGCAGATATTTAGGTATGTAATAGTATTGATCAATATGAAGCAATAATAACAAAGAACCAATTCACATTAGAAATTGAGCAAGATAACACACTACCTTTCTGAGATATCTTAATAACAAAATCATCATTTGATACACAAGTCTACAGAAAGCCGACTGACACTAACATATATCTCAATTTTAAAACTAATCACCCAAAACCGTAAAAAGGCATCGTTAAATCATTATATTATAGAGCAAAAACCAACTGATCTGATATGGATAAATTGATCAAGAAAAATATTTATAAAACAAAGACAATCTGCTAACAATTATTCTAAAAGGTCATCTATAAAGAGTTAGATAAAATTGAACACAAAACAATAACTAACATTTAAAACCAAGCTACTCCAAATAAAACTAATACCCTTGATAACTCTTTCAAATTCTTCCAATTTGCAGGAAGCTTTGTTATTTTACGTGATCTTTAGAATTTTTAGTGCTACCCTGTATATATCAAATTTGCAGTAAATTCGCTTACTTACATCAGTTTGATTGTCAAATATTAATGTCAAATTGTGATTTACTCATTTTTCATTACAAATCCTTTTAATTTTTTAATTTCTTGTTCATTTGTGTTAATACCATTGAAAATGGGGTCTGATTTAGATCTTGAAACGTTTGGGGTTTTTGAAATATACAGACTTTCAAGTTTATGTGGTATTATTCCCAAAGAACTCAGAAAAAACGAACCAAAAAGTTTTGTAAAGCATGTGAAAGAGTTTTTAGTTTTTGAGGAAAAAATTTTGAAATTTTTCAGCCAGAATGTGCAAATAAGTATTGTATACAAATGTCCTAGTTAGTAGAAATTAATTTATACATCATGGTTCAATCTATCTATCTATCTAGCGTACTTAACTAATGTTAAAAAAAATAAAGAAATCCAGAACTATATAATTAAGATTATAGAATCACTACTTAAAATAATCCACTTAAATAAAAAATAAATCCTAGCCAAGATTCTCGACAAAATGCAATTTTGTTAGTGAAACGGTTTGTCAAAAAAGTATTTCTTATTGTGGTATAATCATAGACCCCACTAATCCTTTATAATATTGAATAAACTGTCATTTATCTCAAACGAATACTACGTTTTCATGGCAGTACTATAGTGTATTATAGTGTTTCTTCCTCCCCCCACTCTTTACATGTTCTAATAATAATTTAAAAAAATCAAATCGAATTTGATGTTCAATTAAAAGCCGCACTTCACTTTTTTTACTTTCTGTCAGTAATCTGTAACCTTAAATCTCTAAAAAATGTTCCTTACACAATACCACACACTATCATCCTCAAAGGGCAAAGATCGTTTGGCAAGGCGATAGGACAGCATTTGATCAACAAAAATCACTCTGGTATCAGTGGTCAGGGATGCGAACGTTTCTTATTCTGGATAGAACTCTGGGAGTAGATCTACACTCTGAAACACTTTTATATCTGTTTTTTAGTTATACATGAGGCGTAGGCAAAAGAATCCAAGTTTGATCTAGAACCTGATTTTCGCTATCTTCATTTTCTATATTTTCTTATTTTGTCTCATGATAATGGCTCCAAAGCAGGAGTCAAAACGTCGAGTGTTTAATAAATTTACACGCGGTTTATATGTTAGTAATAAAAAACAATAGTTTATTTATTTTTATTGTAATAGTTCTGTTTCCACTAATTCGTGAAAACGTTTCCAAAAAATTCATCGTTAAAAGAGAGGCTTTGACAAAAATCCACCATCCCTCTATTAAAATCCCGCAAAAGTCCCCATACAAATAAAAAAACAGCGAACTTCAAAGAACAAATATCTCGGGGATTCTTCACACTTCAACTTTCTAAAGATCCAAATCCCCGTAAAGACGATAATCAACTAATCATCGCTGGTATCAAAGCAAATATTGTTTTTAGCAGCTTGTCGCCGTCCATTTTCTATATTTAAATTTCTTTTGATGGCGCTATTCGTCTTGCTTCAATTAAACCTCCTTGTCATTTACTAAACGAGAAAAAAAAGTATATCAGACGCAGTCAACACTTGATTGAGAGTAATCTGTTCATATTTCAACGAGGAATCACTAACGACGATATTTGCATTTTGACATTTTGTTTGCGACGCTGGATTTTTTTGGAAATCGGTATTTTAGCTAGAGTGTAAAATAGCCAATTGGAATAAGGTCATCAGTTTAGATTTTGGACACATTTATAAATAAGGCCGAGTGTTATCAATTTCAGCTACCAAAAAAATTCATATCTAGATTGAGTTCCTTTCGGGTGACAATTAGAACTCTCTCCCATTTTTTTAACGGGAAATAAAGGCTATATTCAAAAATTGTCCTATTTCACATTCAATACAAAAATTAACTTAATAAAAAATAAATGATCTGAAATTCGCTACAATTCACAGTTAAAACTTACTACCCGTCTACGTCTTGATAATAAGCAAGTAAGGGAATTTTCTATATAGAACATTTCCATATTGTTGTGTAGAAAGAATGATTCCATGGCTTACTCAATCACCATATCTTAGTACACTAGACCAGAAAATATCTAAATGGCCTAATCAGACAAAATAACAATCACGAAATGTTATAAGCATCAATTAGGTAATTGTGCATTGATCAATGTAAAACACTTTGAACTTATTATTTATCCAAGAAGGTTTATTATTTAAATGAAAAATGTTGTGTGCGGGGGTAAGCTTAATAGAGTTGTTAATTTCTTTGTTTAATATGTATCGTTCAATGTCAGTCCACATACGACTAAAAATTTTCAGCTCATAATTTGTCTAAAAACCATTTAAACATCCCATGTATAATTCTGATCTCGTGCCTTGTGACTGTTACTTTTCCTTGCGTTTAAAAAGCATCCTGATGGTGATCGCACCACAAAATGGTAGATTTCTATAATAGACTTTTGGTGTTTTTAATTTTAAGACGATACTAAACTAAATAAAACATTTTTTTAAACAATATAACCGACTTCTACCTATAACTAAAAAGCTAAAAATAATTATAACAATATAACAACTCTAGCAAATAAATAACACATTCAATGTTGTTAGGTACCTACCCAGGAAGTAAAAATGTAAACATTAAAATGTGCTCATTCTGTACAAATTAATTACCTACCAATCTAGTATATTTTGAAACCGGTGCCAAGCAAATCTAAAATCCTTCATTGCGTACTTATCTACTAATTCATCAAACTTGATTGTTGCTTGGCACCGACTTCAAAAATATACTAGATTAGTAGGTAATTAATTTGTACAGAATGACCACCTTTTAATGTTTACATTTTTTACTTCCTGGGTAAGTACCTAACAACATTGAATGTGTTATTTATTTGCTAGAGTTGTATTTTGTTATAATTATTTTTAGTTTTTTAGTTATAGGTAGAACTCAGTTATATATTTTTTTAAAAATGTTTTATTTTCAACTTTTTAGTTTTTTGAACTCAGGTAGTTTTCATTCTTTATTTTTTATTTTGTATGTATAACCCTAATAGACAGAACCAGGTAACATCGAAAGCCTCAACATTACACAATGATACTTTCTCATTTAAATTGACAAGTAAATCTTTACGAACAAAATGTACTAGTACGCGTTGACTTAATAAGCCCAAAATATATTTATGCCTTATAGACTACGCCATGTAACCTTTTTTCACCTTTTTTGACAACCCTGTATAACTATAGATAATTCCACTCCAACATATGTACCAACCATCCTGTACATACGACTGCTCACGGACAAGCATAAATTTGTTAGCTGCCTTCTGTAAACTATAGGACGGAGTAGAATCCATCTCATATTTACGGAGTCAAATCCGTCCTATATTTCAACCATAGTATATAACTCCTTGTGGGCTAGCCCATAAATTATTTCATTTTTAACATTTTATATTATCGCCCTGTGTAACATTAATCCCTCTCCACACTTTGCAACTTCTTATGGGCTATAAAAGAAATAATTTTTTAATCACACCTTATAAATATAATTCAATTCCAGCATATATTTCAACCATCCTGTATATGATTTGCTTATGTCCAAATCTTATAACAGTTTTTTAATCACCCTATATAATTTTATACCACCAAACGTCCACTCCACCCTATATGCCAACCATCCTGTATACACGGCTACCTATGGACCACTCCGTGTTATATATTTCAATCATCATATAAATGCAACTCCTATCACTTTACTTTGTGATTTTGTTTGCTATAACTAAACACCCTGTGTATAAACGCACCAAATAGCAGTTTTTAGAGTTTGACATGTGTTGTCACTGAATTTTCTATTAGGCCGGGAGAATGTGACAACCAAAAGCACCGTCTTCGCAAAATGGAAAAATTCGCATTTAAATAGGTATTTGCGTGGTATACAAACAAAACGAGCTTGGTACTCATTGATTTAAGGAGCCGAAAATACTATGCTTTACTACCTATATGCTTGAGATGTAAATAGAAAATTTTCAAATTCGGAATTAAAACTTCCAGTGTCTAAAATTACCGCACTATTACGTTGGAATTAAAATGTTTATGAGGAAATGTCCGTTATGTCATTTCGATGAAATTTTTGATAAGAATTATGGAATTTTTGGCGATTTTCTGCAAAACTGCAAGTTGGACGTCGCAAAAAAGTATATGAGATCACGTAAGGATCTTCCTTAATAGATTAAACGTTAAAAAACTATGCACATCCAAAAGAAGTTATCGAAAAATTGACTAAAATATTAGGGAGATTGGTCGATTTCCATGCACGCATGTGTTCATTCACAAATTTTATCACTTTACCAATAGCATTCTTTTCCAAAATTTGAAGTTTCACCAATCCGGATATACAATAAACAAGACCATATTCATTCAAAACGGTGCACCACAGGAGAAGAAATCAAGTAAAAGTAAATATCACAAAAATCAACAAATGCCAGAAAATAGTGATTGATTGCACACAGTTTTTAAACCATTTTTATTTTAAGTCAGTTGAAGTCGGTTCTTTTGTAAATATAAATTACTTAAATTTTTGGAGAACTATAATTTTAAGTTTTGGAAAATTAAACTAATATTTTTTATTTTGATGTTACTTCTATATGTTTAAAAACTTATTTAATAAAATTATAAATGAAATAATACAAACAATTACTAAACTTTTGTTGTGGTGTATAATCACTCACTATAAAAACAAAGCGTATTTAATTTACTTCTATTGCGATATCATCTCATTCCGGATAGCATTCCTTGTAAAATTTATCGCAACGTTTGTATTTCATTAAAAACAATATCCGTACGTGAGTGCCTTTCCCACGTTTAAAAGGGCACGAGAGAAAATGATCGCAAGTCAGATCGAAAAATGTGTCCGCCAACTGTTGTGCCCTTTGACAATGAAATTTCGAGGATTCTTGGCACGATCTCGTAATAAAAATTGAAACGGCTCGGGACTTTACCAGCAATCGACAATCTGCAACCAAGATTCGGAACCTGAGGAGCACGATAAATGCTCAATGAAGTTACTGCGCTCCAGATGTATGAATTGCTTTTTGGTTTTCCAAAAAATTTTACAACATATTTCGGGTGTAGGGTAAGGACGGATGTCCAGATGTCGGGGTGGGTTTTTACATCTGGTAAGCATGAATTTTAATTGTTTTTGTTCAACGTGAAAAGGTGTGAAAAAAAGGGGATTTGAATGAAAATTTAAACAATGATAAACAAACGAGAATATTTCGAATTTGTTCTGACCCACGTTTCATTTTTTTTTTTGTAATACTAGAACGACAATCTAGTATTACAACAATGAAACTGAAAACTTCTAAATAAACTTGAACCCCCTGAATTGTGACAATTTAACAGTCTTTATTTTTTATTAATCTTTATGATTTATCGTTATTTCCATATATTTTCATAATCTTTCTTTCTTTGGGTCATTCTTACTAATGGATATAAAATTCAAGGAAATTTAAATAATTGTCACTAATTTTGTTACTATTCAAGTACTAATCCCAGTGGGTAATTTAGTTTTAATTTAAATACAACTGCAAAGGAACATATGAAGTTAAAGTTAATTATTAAGTAAAATATAAAATTTGTTGAATTATATTAATTCAATTTATCTTCTAAGTGTTATTTGTGGCATTTACTTGATTATTTTTATGTTTTCTTGGGTAATAAGACTACAATCGAAATAAAAAGCTCTATATTGAAAGAAAAACCAAACGTTGCAAAGTGGATTTCTAACTTGTAAAATATTGTTTATAGATATACAGGTAACACAAAAAAATTCTAAAGATCATGTATTATGGTTTCTCTTTCAAGTTGGAAGAATTTGAAAGAGTTGTACTTAGAATTTATAAGTGGCGTTCCTAGATACGATTTTGTTATAAGATAGCACATTCGCTAAAAACACAGTCAAATAATTCTGCTGTTTCAGTAATCCTATTAACCTCATAAGGGAAAAGCTAGGAAAAACCTTATGAACTATCCCGATTCTGGGTTGTTCAAAAGGAGAAGGCCATTAATAATTTCTTCCTTAATTATCGGTAACCAGATACTATTCTACATAAGTAGAAGCGATACAATCGTCTTCATTCAAAAGAATTAAGGCGGACTCTTTTATTTTTAACCGACTTCCAAAAAGGAGGAGGTTATCAATTCGTCGCGTATTCTTTTTTCGCTTTTTTTGTATGTATGTTACCTGATTTCTTCTCCTGTGGTGCACCGTTTTGAATGAATATGGTCTTGTTTAATAGAGTATATATCCGGATTGGTAAAACTTCAAATTTTGGAAAAGAATTCTTTTGGTAAAGTGATAAAATTTGTGAATGAACACATGCGTGCATGGAAATCGACCAATATCCCTAATATTTTAGTCGATTTTTCGATAACTCCTTATGGATGTGTATAGTTTTTTAACGTTTAATATATTAACGAAGATCCCTAGGTGATCTTATATATTTTTCTGCGACGTGCAACTTGCAGTTTTGCAGAAAATCGCCGAAAATTCCAAAATTCTTATCAAAAATTTCATCGAAATGACATAACGGACATTTCCTCATAAATATTTTAATTCCAACGTAATAATGAGGGTATTGTAGACACTGGAAATTTAATTGCGAATTTGAAAATTTTCTACGTAGATCTCAAGCATTAAGGTAGTAAAGCATAGTATTTTCGGCTCCTTAATTCAATAAGTACCAAGCTCGTTTTTTTTGTATACCCGGTAAATACCTATTTAAATAAAAATTTTCTATTTTGCTTTTGGTTGTCACATTCTCCCGGCCTAATAGAAAATTCAGTGACAACACATGTCAAACTTGAAACTGCTATTGGTGCGTTTATAGACAGATTGTTTAAAAGTAAAGTGATAGAAGGAGTTGCATTTATATAAAGATTGAAATATAGGACGGACTAGAATGATAGTGGTCCGTAGGCTGTATGTACCGGATGGTTGGAATGTAGGGTGGACTGGACGTTTGGTGGTATAAAAATGTTGGAAAAAATGTGAAATTAAAATTATATAGGGCGATTTTGAAAACTGTTATATGATGTGGACATAAGCAAATCATATACAGGATGGTTGAAATATATGCTGGAGTTGAATTATATTTATACAGTGTGATTAAAAAATTTATTTCTTTTATAGCCCATAAGAAGTTGCATAAAGTGTGGAGAGGAATTAATGTTACACAGGGTGATAATATAAAATGTTAAAAATGAAATAATTTATGGGTTAGCCCATAAGGAGTTATATACTATGGTGGAATTATAGGACGGATTTGACTGCGTAAATATGGGATGGATTCTACTCCGTCCTATAGTTTACAGAAGGTAGCTAACAAATTTATGCTTGTCCGTGAGAAGTCGTATGTACAGGATGGTTGGTACATAGGTTGGAGTGGAATTGTCTATAGTTATACAGGGTTGTCAAAAAAAGTTGAAAAAAGGTTACATGGCGTAGTCCATAAGGCATAAATAAATTTTGGGCTTATTAAGTCAACGCATACTAGTACATTTTGTTTGTAACGATTTACCTGTCAATTTAAATAAGAAAGTATCATTGTGTAATGTTGAGGCTTTCGATGTTACCTGGTTCTGTCTATTACGGTTATACATACAAAATAAAAAATAAAGAATGAAAACTCCCTGAGTTCAAAAAACTAAAACGTTGAAACAAAAACATTTAAAAAAATATATAACCGACTTCCACCTATAACTAAAAAGCTAAAAATACTTATAACATAATACAACTGTAGCAAATAAATAACACATTCATTGTTGTTAGGTACCTACCCAGGAACTATTTAAACATTAAGAGGTGCTCCTTCTGTACAAATTAATTGCCTACCAGTCTAGTATATTTTTGAAGTTGGTGCCAAGCAAAATCAAGTTTGATGAATTAGTAGATAAGTAGGCAATGAAGGATTTTAGATTCGCTTGGCACCGGCTTCAAAATATACTAGATTGGTAGGTAATTAATTTGTACAGAATGAGCACCTTTTAATGTTTACATTTTTTACTTCCTGGACAGGTACCTAACAACATTGAATGGGTTATTTATTTGCTAGAGTTGTATTTTTTTATAATTATTTTTAGCTTTTTAGTTATAGGTAGAAGTTGGTTATATATATATTTGTAATGTTTTATTCGTTTTGTGTTATGTTGTTCTTTGTGAAGTATAGTATTCGCAATAAATTTTATATTGGAGAAACATCGATACCACTAAACGTACGAATAAATGAACACATGAATTACATGAAGAAACGACAATTTGAAAATACAGCTATACTGGAAGAAATTGAGAAAATAAACTAAACAAAAAATATAAAAAATAATAAATGAAGCAAATAAGCAAACTCAAAATCAAATTAAAACTCTGAACATTTTGTCAGAAAAAATTACTTAATTCACAATCTCCTTATCTACTAAACTGGGGAATTCCCTTTCGAAGTACTACCGAGATCCCATACCTGAGTGGGACTGGAATTCCCCGGCAATTTGTGCACTAATACAATCTAAAAATCATAAACAGGGTACAAAATTAATAGTAATCCTCAGATAATAAACTGTAATAACAACATTACTAGGTATAGTGGCACCATCCTGTCTGGTATTACCAGTATTTTTGGATATCTGTGTTTTGCCTACTGCAAATCGGTTTAAGAGGGCTTGCTATCTTTATCAGTGCCCCCTGCGGGTGAGAGGTTGCTCATAATCTTATAACAGACAATTATTTCATAACCGATAAATTTTAATCCAATTGAAAGACTTAAATATACGTGTTTTGAGTTATTAAGTCCTGTCAAAGGAAAAAATAAATAATTTTCTTACAAAGTTAAAATTTTACCCAGTTTTAAAATTGGGAATTTATTTTTTAAATATCTGGAAAATAAATATGGATACAAAAATAGAGTTGAGTTTGAAAACTTGGGGCTTTGAACAAAACATATAAATAAATAATGCATTTATTAACTATTTTCTTATTCCAAAACTTTGGTACAAAAAAGAATTTAATAATAAAATAATTTGGTCAAGTGCGAGTTGGACTCGCATACTAAGGGATCCGTACCACCTTCAATATTCTAATGTTCCAGTTTCAGACAAGCAGGGAATGAGTGCATTTTCTTATATTTACCCTAATATCTTTTAAAGGAAGCGTTTTAAATGTGTGAAAAATATACACTTTGATTTTCCACACATAGACTTTTTATTTTATCTGCTTCAGGATTCGCTTGATTTTTATAAGAATCCATATGTATTTAATTTTCTAATTTGGCCCCCAAAAATTAACATTAGAGTTTTATTTTACTAATAAACTTTCAGGGAAGCTTTTTATAATCTACTGTCTCAATTTTGAGGCTCTATAGATTGGAAGATATAGGGCAAAATAGGTCAAGTTTTAAATATATTATTAAATTTTTTAAAAATACAAATAAAATGTATATTTCAAAATTTAAATAGTGTAGTTTCTAACGTGGGAATTAAGTCGATGTTTAATATTTTTGTTAATATCTTTTAAACAAATGATTTAAAAAGACGATATATTTGTAATTCACATAATGAGCCTTTTATCTGATATGATGCGTTTGAAAATTGAATTTTTATTTTACACTTAATTGTATAATTTGTCCCTAAAATTACTATGGGGGTTTTCTAATAATTTTTCTTATAAATTTCAAGTGAGCACCAGTACCCCTACTTATTTTCAAAATTTTATGTAGTATGGTTTCGGAAATAAATAAATTTGATGTATAGCATGATGCGTTAATTTTTTTTTATTTTCCGTTTATTTCTATAATTTGCCCCCCATAATTAATATCAGGGATTTCTTCGTATTTTTCCTGCAAACAAAAAAATGTAGGTCTTATAGTTTGGGGAATAAAGTGGGGAATGGGTAATTTTTTAAATACTTTTTTTAATATATTTTAAAAAATTTATTATATATATATATATATATATATATATATATTAGTATTCGTCATAATGAGCCCTTTGATTTGATATATTACTTGATCCGTTAGAAACAATTATAATTTTTTATTTTCTATTTAATTCTATAATAATTAATTCTCCTTATTTTTCCAATACAGTTCAGGTAAAGTGCTATACTTGTATTTTTTCCAAATTTTACAGCTTATGGTTTCGGTGATAAGGGGGGGAATGGGTAATTTTTTTAAATATTTTTGTTAATATCTTTTAATTAATTTATTTTAAAAATATGGAAAAAATATATTTGTTTTCGTCATAATGAGCGCTTTCATTTGATAAATAACATGATGAGTTAGAAACAATTTTAATTTTATTTTTTTCCATTTAATTCTGTAATTAGCCCCCCAAAATTAAAAGTAGAGGTTTCTCCTTATTTTTCCAGTAAACCTCAGGTCAGACCCTATACCTCTCATTTTTTTTCAAATCTTTACGTTTTATAGTTTCGGAGTTAAGGGGGGGGGAATAGGTCAATTGTGGTATATTTTCGTTAATATCTTTTTGATTATTATTTTTTTAAATATGAAAAAAATATATTTGTGTTCCTCAAAATGGGACCTTTCATTTGATATATTACATGATGCGTTTGATTTTTTTTTATTTTTTAATTTTCATTTAATTCTATAATTTGCTTACTTTTATGTTTTTGTGGGCAATAACACCAATACCAAGTCAGAATAGACTTAGAAACGTTTGGTATTCCTGCAATATATGTCGTTTTATGTCTATTGTGGTGTTATAGCCAAAAAAAAAACATAAAAGTAATCAAGAATATGCCACAAACAATGTTTAGAAGACAAACTATAATTGCCCCCCAAAATTAATAATAATGGCTTCTCCTTATTTTTCCCGTAAAGTTCGCGCAATGTATTACATGATGCATTCGAAAAAAAAGTATTTTTAAATTTTTATTTTCTTATTTTTCCTGTAAAGTTCGGGCAATATTTCCTATTTTTTCAAAATTTTAGGCTCAGTAGTTTCGGAGGTCAGGGGGAAGTTGAACGGTCGACTTTTTTAGTTTTTCTCCCCAGAAGTAACCCTAAAAGCAAAATTTCATTTGTATGTACTTCTGATCGGGTCACCAAACTATACCTAGATACCAAATTTCAACCTCTTCCGTCCAGTAGTTTAGGAGAAAATTGCTGTGATGTGACAGAGGCAAAAATCCGGAGTGGTATTATAAGGGTACCCGTATATTGTATATACGGAACACTAAAAATGGACTAGACAGAGTTTGGCGCAGTCTAGCTTTAAGATACTTTACTGAAAAAAACAACAGCCTAGAAATCAACTAAAAGTTATTTCTATAAGGTTAGAATGAAACGCATAACAGCAAAAACATTGTATATGTCATTGAAAAAAATATGGCACCACTTGGGGATCCCCTTAGCAGAATTAAACGATCCAGATTCATAGATGCTTTTTAGTATGGCCAATAAAACACGCCATACTGTCTTTTAAGTTCATATCAAATTATGACTAGTTAGAGTTAACAAAATATTACTTGAATTTTCTTTTACCAATTTGTTGAAAATCTTACGTTTGCTGTATAAATTCAACTAGTACTTCGTCTTTACCAATTACTAATTACCACATCCCACCAAAATATTTCATGTAAAATATATAAGTTGACAGACTTTCAAGCTTAAAGCAATTTTATGTTAGAAAGCAATCAGATCTCCTAAAATGCAGACCCCTAATTTTAATAGGCTTATCATTACTTGTAAAAGTCCTAACTCAGTGAACCCTACAGGTAAGTCAAAAAGTATGACTTGACTGTTAGATTGACAGATACAATATTAAAGACCAGTAACTTCATTTATTCCTACAAGGGAGTGTTTGTGCAACAGCCTCGAAAAAGCTAGGTTGTGCGAGTTAAAAAGCGATATTGAAGGGGTAAGAAAGGTAAAAAAAATTGTCTTGGCTGAGGAACATAAGGAACTGGACCTCCTTTAGGGGGCGGTATGCGGCACTGGAAGAAGAAGATCATTGAACTTGGCTGATATTCCTGTTTTCTTCACAGCCCTCATAATATGCATACAAAAATTTCACATCAATAATAATAAATACGCGTTTTCATGACCTTATGGTTAAAAAAATTCTGAAGTTATAAGTTGTGTGCCATTTATGTCTAACATTTCAGTAGTGACGAAACTGGTGCGGTATTCCCCGAGGATAGCATCGTCTTCCTATGACGTGCTCCCATTTTCAAAAAGTGTTTCACTCTAATGAATAATGATATCGGTTTTCATTATCGTTAATGTCATGAAGAGTTCCTGCCTGGGAAATGATGACTGATGTTAACTACGGGCACACAAATGGAAGAACTGTGTCGACTGAACACTTTTACTGCATTAAGTGCATAAGAGCTATTCACGTTAACAAAGCCGTTAATTTTTTTTTTATTTGTTTAAAATCCATAAGAATGAATTTTGTTTTTGCTTTGTTGGTTTGACCCATATCTATACATTCGCTCAAAAATTTATAGCCGACTATTAAATGAATAAAAGTTCTGTTTACCCATAGAAGGGATTACAGATAATTGATATTGACTACAACGTATCTTACTTTTAATACATATATATATATATATATATATATATATATATATATATATATATATATATATATATATATATAGATTTTGAGCTAATTAAGAATTATAATAGTGACAGTTATTTTAATTCTCACAAAATTTATGTCCATAACCTAGAATGACGCTCTGTTTTTTCAGTGATTTTTTCAAACCATAGTTGGCATATGTTTTTTGAAGTATCCGGTGTATCCAGTAACTTGAAACAATTTAATACTTAAATATTTGATATTTTATTTTATATAAGTTAAAAAAGTCCGCTGATGACAAATCCTTTTTAGGGTTCCGTAGGTATACACAATATACGGATATCCTTATAATATCACTCCGGATTTCTGCCTCTGTCACATCACAGCAATTTTCTCCTAAACTACTGAACGGAAGAGGTTGAAATTTGGTATCAATATATAGTTTGGTGACCCGATCAGGAGTACATATCGTAAAAGAAGAAATTTTGATTTTAGGGGTACTTCTGGGGGGAAAAACTAAAAAAAATCGACCGTCCCCCCCTGATCTCCGAAACTAATGAGCCTAAAATTTTGAAAAAAATAGGAAATATTGCCCGAACTTTACAGGAAAAATAAGAAAATAAAAATTTAAAAATATTTTTTTTATGAATGCATCATGTAATACATCAGATGAAAGTCCCATCCTGAGGAACACAAATATATTTTTTTATATTTAAATGTTTAAATTAGTTAAAAATATTTGAACGAAAATATATCAAAATCTACCCATTCCCCCCCTTTCTCCGTAACTATAAAACGTAAAGTTTTGAAAAAAAATTAGAGTTATAGGGTCTGACCTGAAGTTTACTGGAAAAATAAGGAGAAACCTTTACTTTTAATTTTGGGGGGCAAATTACAGAATTAAATGGAAAATTGTTTCTAACGCATCATGTTATATATCAAATGAAAGGGCTCATTATGACGAACACAAATATTTTTTTTTTTCATATTTTTAAAATAAATTAATTAAAAGATATTAACAAAAATATCAAAAAATACTCATCTCCCCTTATCTCTGAAACCATATGCTATAAAATTTTCAGAAAAAATATATTTAAAAAATTACCCATTCCCCCCTTTATTCGCCAAACTATAATCCCTAAATTTTTTTGTTAACAGAAAAATCACGAAGAAATCCCTAATATTAATATTGGGGTACAAATTATAGAATTATACGAAAAATAAAAAAAAAATAACGCATCATGCAATACATCAAATGAAAGGGCTCATTATGAGGAATACAAATATATATTTTTCATATTTTTAAAATTAATTGTTTACAAGTTATTAACATAAAAATATAAAAAATTCCCATTTCTGGCTTTATTTCCAAAACCATACTATTTAAAATTTTGAAAATATTTAGGGGTACTGGGGCTCACTTGAAATTTATAAGAAAAATTATTAGATAAGATACAATTAAATGGAAAATAAAAATTCAATTTGCAAACGCAATATGTAATATAACAGATAAAATGATCATTATGTAAATTACAAATATATCACATTTTTAAATCATTTGTTTAAAGATATTAATAAAAATATTAAACACCAACTTAATTCCCACTTTAGAAACTGCACTATTTAAATTTTGAAAAATATATATTTTTTTGTATTTGAATAACAAATTTAATAATTTATAATTTGACCTATTTTGCCCTTTATCTTCCAATCTACAGAGCTTTAAAATTCAGACAGTAGATTATAAAAATGAAAAAATGAATAAATCTAATTTTCATTTTGCAATCTACATCAATAAATATAAAGCCATTGACAACGAAGTCAGAATAGACTTTAAACGTTTGGTATTCCTGCAATATACGTCGTTTTATTTCTATTGTGGTGTTATTGCCCAAAAAAACATAAAAGTAATACATATGTATTCTTATAAAAATCAAGCGAATCCTGAAGAAGATAAAATAAAAAGTCTATGTGTGGAAAATGAAAGTGTAAAAGGGTATATTTTTTATAAATTTAAAACGCTTCTTTTAAAAGATATTAGGGTAAATATAAGAAAATACACCATTCCCTGCTTGTCTGAAACTGAAATATTTAAAGGTAGTACGGAACCCTTAGAATGCGACTCCAACTCGCACTTGACCAATTTATTTTCTAATTCCATTACCTTTCAAAGTAAGTTTTATTTAAAACTCATAACACTGTTTAAGGAATACGTTGTAAATATATTTGCAATAAAAAAAATTCGAAAAATAATCCAGGTTCCATCTAACCCTGCAGCAGAAAACATCAATGAAAAAGCGAGACAGAATACTAGAGAGAAACAAACGCTCATACCACTCATCGCTGCCTGGGATGACACTGTACAAATCGTCGATAGAGACGAACCCGGGCGCTCCGTAAGATAAACAAAGACGGAAAAGGATAATCTCCCGAAGTAGGGAGGCACCTAATTTGCGATTGGTCGGGAACAGACTTAAGTTATCTCGACTTTTTCGTAGATTACTATCTAAAGCACAGTGCATTTTGTTGTATACTGTGTAGTCGTCTGGAATACGGCAGGGACGTTCTAGTGTGAAGTGACGATTTTCAGTTTTGTGTTTGTGTTTACGAGGACGAACAAAATTATGTTTGAAAACCGTAGTGAATCTGCCTCGCCGATTTACAGGCAATTATCGCCCGTGTCTCAAGCTGAATACGAAGACTACCAGTCAAAGCTCTTGGACTTAGCCAATACCTCGGATAAGTATCTACCGACGACGCTACCTCAAGAGAACAACCACAGCGGCTTCAATATCTACAATTACAATGACCAAAAAGAAGGTAATATCTACCAAACCGACAGTTTGAGGTACTACGACAACTATCACGACGACCGAAGGCTACAAAGCCCCCATTATCACGATAACCGACCTCCACAAGCCTTGGATTACCAGAGGACTTACATAAAAACAGAACCAATCGATGACCCTTGTTTGGAAACAAGACCTGTAGGTAGAAAAAGAAAAAGTCTTGAATCTGACGACGAAAACTCCTTCTCCAAATCTAAATCACGAAGGAAATCACCGCAAAGCTACGAGGATCTTCAAACGCAAAGAATCATGGCCAATGTGCGGGAAAGACAGCGAACTCAGAGCTTAAACGAAGCTTTCGCCAGTCTCAGAAAGAGTATTCCGACCTTGCCGTCGGATAAGTTGTCAAAAATTCAAACTTTAAAACTAGCAGCAAGGTATATCGATTTCCTCTATCACGTATTGTCGACTTCTTCACAGGAAAATCCTGGTGATAGCGACGTTTTGGGAAACGTGTGTTCCTATACGGCTCATGAGAAGCTTTCTAGAGCTTTCAGCATGTGGAGGATGGAGGGCGATTGGAATACGCAGTAGCGTATAGAGGTGATAATGAAAACGTTATTTGTTTTTTCTTTTTGTAAATTTTTTTGCTGGTTGCTGCAATACTAGACGTCATATGGCTAGAATGTACAAAGATTACTTAAGGTCTAATTTGTGATTTACATATTAAGTAAATGAATGATGTGTTTATCATTTAATAAGTTTCTGAAACCAAAACTTATTTTTTTTTGTTTAAATGTAAATGTAGGAAACTTAGTTTATATTGATTTTACTCAGTCAAAATTTGTGGGTCTTTTTTTAAATGTGTACATACATATTTACGGTTTTTAAAAGCTCTACATACATTTGTAACAGTTTCAAACAGTTGAAGTCATATTCTTAAGACATATGAGTAAAGATTTTAATAATTTATGGTTTTAAAAAGCTCTACCTACATAGGTTTTAATTGATTTTAATAGAATAGGGTGAACACAGATTTTGAAAGTATTTGGTAAATACATATTTATGGTTTTTAAAGTTTATTTCAAAACATTTTTTTAATTAATAATATTACTTTTTTTTCTAAGTTGAAAAGACATTGGCTATGAAGTAAGTTGCTTAAATTTAACTCGCAATAATATTTTTTTAAAGTTTGACTTAAGCTTTATGATTCTATAAATTATTTTCAACCTTTAAATATTTTATATGGAATAGAGGTATTTATCAATTCAATCATTGAATGCTATAGGAGTTTAGAGTTATTAGTAAAAATTTTACCAATTATGTAAATGAAAATTTAAAAAATCACATTTTAGAAAGAAGTTAAGAAACCTTAAATAACAGTTAAAATTTCATTTACGATGATTTTAATGTAGATTAATAACTACATTTCCTGATAAATAAGTTAAATTTCATATGTGCCCATTATTTTATTAAAACACAAGGTACATGAAATAAACATAGAAAACATTTTAAGTAATAATAAAAAATATACTAAAGCTCTTCTTTTCTGGAATATTTTTGAAATATTTAATAATTCCACATACATCTCAACTACTCTTAAAGCTTTTCAAAATATTTGACCATCATAATTGCCTCAGTTTTTTGTTAAGTAAAAGTTGTCAATATATGTTTTTTGATGACATTTAAAAATATCACTTTTGTTGAATATGTAGTGGTTTTGAAACAACGGTTAATCAATTTAATCATATATTAATTCTTATTTTTATTATTTATTACTCATAATCAGAAGTTTGAGCTAAAGCTTTTTTTCTTAGTAAACTTTTTCATGATTTTTAAAACTGAAGTTAAAATATGTAAATTAAATTTTATTGTAAATGTTTTCTTTTAAGTTTTGTATACGACAAAAGGGGCATTGAATCCCGTATTTAGTTATATTGATTGTTTTTTTATTTTGTTTGGATTTAGTGGATTTGTTTCCTTTAAACCGCCCAAACGGTATACCCATTTTATAAAATTTATAAATTTACACGAGTTATGGATCTTTTTTAAAAATGTTTTTGCTACCTATAATGAAAGATAGGCAATTTCTGAATTCGGTCTACGAAAACCGTTATAACCCTTCTAGTGGGTCGCCATTTTGGCGGAAATGTCGCTGTATGCCCTATTTTATAGTCATTTTCCGGTTTATTTGATTAAACTGCTTTGAATAATTGAGTATAAATACTGAAAAGGCAAGTACTAGATTATATCACGTTTATGACAAAAAATATTTCAGCGAGGATCCATACAAAATACAAAAATTCGATTTTGTCGATCACTTCTTCATTTTGAATAAAAAATATTTTTTATGAATATCCTTCCCATATTTATTATTTGTCCATAAATTTAAATACTGCTAAGCTGTTTTAAACAGCCGCCATTAAATTCATTTATGAAATACAACATCTATCAAAATGGTTAAAATGTGTTTACAATTTTCAATTCTTTCAGATTCAAAATTTTGTTCTTTTCGTTTGAGTCTGTATCAGTAATCAAACAATAACATTATTGGTTATATATTTTAAAGTACTGAACAGGCATTTTGATAAAGTAAGAAATACAAGATCAGAACCTAATGAAATAGATGTTTAAAAGATAATTAAATAAAAACATAATTAAAGTTGTAGATAAAAAATACACATTAGTCCATATTCGAACCTTAACATATAAATATGAAAATATTATACGTAAAATATTAAATAAAATGTCACAGGATAGGCAGAACACTCATTTATTATTCAAAATCATGAAAAATTCCTCCCCTTGAACGATATTGAGATAAAAATTAGATTAATTATAATATCTAAAATTCCCTTGTCAGTCAGTATGGTTTCAATGACACTAATTTTATAGATAACTTGTACAAATAAATGTAAGTGCTGAATTTTCAGCACAGTTGTTTTGTCATCGATGTCGCCATTTTACTCTTCAGTAGAGTTGGGTTATCATCAGATGTTTTCTCTTCAGAAGAAACTTTCTTTTGTCGATTGTTAATTTTATTCTTATTTTTTCCAGCATATTATTTTTTTTATAATATCTGCCCCTTCCTTCCTTCTCTTTCTGGTTCTTCTATTATTTGTTTATGCCCCGTTTAGTTGAAGGTGGTCCAGTGATTGCAACAAACTCCAAATCTACTGGTAAAAGAACTGGCGATTTAGATTTTGGCGGTTTATTGACTGCTACCGAAATTTTAAATTATTAGTCAAAATGTTGTGAAAATACATGTACATTTATAAAAATTAAAACATATAAAACATAAAATTAAAATATTAGTTATGCAAACAGCTAAAAATAATAAAGCTCTCAATTTAAAATTTATAAACAAATAAAAATTGAAGATTAAGATGCAGTTAAAATTTCATTTACGGCTATCTTTGTATAGATAAATACACACTAACTGAAAATAAAAAAAATTAAAGTATATTTTACATAATAGAAGAGGACGAAAGAATAACCTTAGAAATAGTTACTAGAATGAAGATAGATATAGATAGACTATATAATTATGAACTTACTTCGTCCATGTTATGCTATTTGTTTAAATTTTTTTGAAAATTTGTTCAAGATACAAATACTGCGTAAATATCTATTGCAGAATTGTTTTAAAGAAATTAAAAAGGTTTCAACAAATTTAAAACAAACAGCTTAACATAGATGAAGTAAGTTCATAATTATATAGTCTATCTATAGGTATTTCAAAGTAAATTGAAATCTATAATTCTTCATTCTAATTACTATTTTATAAGGTTATTCTTATTCCCTGATGCAAGTCAAATTTAATTTATTTTATTAAAACTCGGGGTGTCTGAGATAAATATTAAGAAATAGGTAATGATAATAAATATACTACAACTGTTCTTATCTAAAACATTTTAATAATTTTTACTACTACTTCACACATTTTATATAAAATATAAGATTCATCAATGACATTTAAAAATACCACTTTTGTTGAATATGTAATAGTTTTGATTATACGAATTTCATTTCTTGCAAAGCTCTTCAGAATTTTATTTTTCTTTAATCACAGATATTTCTATGTACTATGAGTTTATAATGTTTAAGTTTTTGATGATTTCAAATACATATATCAAATCTGTCGACCAAAAATCCGGTTAATCGATTTAATTACATATTAATTCGTATTTTTATTATTTATTACTCATAACATGAATTTGACTAGCTCAAGATTTTTTCTTAGTAGAATTTTTCATGATTTAAAAATCAAGTTAAAATACTTAAACTAAATTTGATTATAAATGTTTCCTTTTAATTTTTTTATACAACTTAAGCGGCATTGAATCTGCAGTTTAGTTGTGTTTTAGTGGATTTGTTTCCTCCCATCTTATACAACAATAGATGCGCTATTTTGTAGTCATTTTCCAGTTTATTTTATTAAACTGTTATGAACAATTGAGTATATTTAGTTGAAATGGAAGTACTTAGAGTATATCACGTTTATAACAAAAATATTTCACAGGAAACAAACATAAAACGAAATACAAAAATTCGATTTTGTCGATACTTTCTTCATTTTGAATGAAAAAACTGCTATTTTTGTCTATAAATTTACATACTGCTAAGCTGTTTTTAACAGTTGGCATTAAACTGATTTTTGAAATGCCAAATCTATCACAATGTTAAGAAGGTGTTTGCAATTTTCAATTGTTTTCGTTTATAGATCACAAAATTTTGTTTTTTTCTGTAATATCATTAAATAAATAAATATTTGTTACATATTTCAAAGTGTTGAAGAAACATTTTGATATAGAAACAAATATCATTTATGTCCCTTTCATCTTTCTCTTTCTGCTTATCTGTATCCATGATACCGGGTCTAATTAAAATTGAAGGTAGTCCAGTGACTGGAGCAGACTGCAAATTTGCTGGAAGAAGGAATAGGGATGCACATTTTGGTGGTTTACGTAAATTTTCGATCTCCATTGTGGATATAATTGAGAGTATTTAACTATTCTTCAAGACCATATTCCCAAAGCACAATGACTTAATTTGCTAGTTCGGATTCAATTGTAACCTCATTGGTAGTAGGGTTTGGGACATTGAAACGTTTGTCATTTTGATAAAGATACACTTTTGGTTTTAGTGTGATACCCAAAAATTCTGTAAATTCTTGGTCAATGCCCCTACCATCTTTTCCAATATTATTGTGGGGGATTTTTTACAGCAATTTCACAAAACCTCTATTTTTATTTATTAACATGGTATTTACTTTAATGCTTACTACAATATGTAAAGATCTGACATAACTTGGTAAGGGGTAAGGTGTTTCTCATGTATTGTAATAGATTGTATTGTTTTTAAATATGATAAACTTACTTCACTGTTTCAATATAGTAGTTGTTAATTTATATGTAGTTTTAGATTGCATCTATCTTTTCACTCTGAAGATGGAGTTGCAATTTGAGACATAAATTACAGCTTTAAAAAAGTTTGTGACTTTTGGGACCTATTCCTGCCACTTCATTTTTTAAATAGATATTTTGTTGTTCATATTTTTATTAACCATAATTAAACGAAATGATAAATTTCAAATAATCACTACTACGAAACTTTAATGAACGATACTCAGTATGTTCCGTTTCTCAGATTACATTGGCTTTGTAGGGGGGAAGAATTTATTACCCTATCCTCCCGACGCCAGTCATCTATCTATTTGTGTTTTTTTAATTGTCATTTCGAGAAACGTCATTAAAAACCGTAAATATGATATGATGAGAACTAAAAGTCGTACAGCTGTTGTGACATTTTTTTCGTTCGATGTTTTAGCTTGAGATGATCTCTTTATGGCGTCAAGTCAACTGATGGTCTCAGTTTTTTTTGTATTTTTAAGGTATGGGGGGATTTTTTGTTCATCACTTTGTGTTTGTTCTTGAATACTGTTATGAAGAAACGTTTTAAAATTTCTTTGCAAATTTGCGTCACAAAGTATACGTTAGATTGAATGTTGTTTTATTTGTAAATGTTGGTTTCATATTCCATAGTTATTAGTAATGATAATTTAAGAGATGCCAATACTATTACAAGGTTACCGTTTAAGTAGATGTAGATATATGAACTTTTTTTACGCAAACCGAAATATTTGATTTAAGCATAAGATGTATTTATTTTTGTTGAAATAAAATATTTTTTATAAAACATGTGTTACAATTTCTTTGTACGAAAAATGACCCTTTCCCAAAATTTATCACACTTTAAAAAAATATTTTAACAAAATCTACATGTAATGAATCAAATGGTAAGTCAGGTAAGCATTTCGTACATTATTAGATAGGTACTTCTATTTTTAATTTAATTTTGAATATTTTTAAAGTTTCATAGGGAGTTTTTATTTTTTGTAGATTTGTATTTTTTATTGTAGGTTCTAAAGGATATATCGTCTCGATTCTCATTTGTACACAGTTGTTTAATAAATAAATTAATTATAAAATGTAAAGAATTTATTTTTTCATAATTGTGAACAGCATCAAAAATGATTTTGTTAAAGAAGTTCAAAAATATAACCATTCATTATCATACAGTACATATTCCATATAAGTTTTTATTAGGAGCAACTATTTTTAAGAACATTTTTTGGCAATTATTAATTTGTCTTTAGCTGAATAGGAAATATATTTTAGTAATTTTATACACTTTAGATTTTTTAATAGTTTCCCCAGAAATATTTTACAATTTATCATAGTTGCAAGAAGATACAATATCGCTTATTAATATTTAGCAATAATATTTAGTACATGAATATTATTTTATGTATTTTTTTACCAAATTTAAAAAAGCAATATTGTATTACCTAAGTGTTGCACCACAAACTGTCAATAACACACTTTTATTAAGGATTAGCTTAACTTGTTTTCAATTTATCAAAAACTTACAGCAAATATTGTTATGCTCATTCTACGCATTTAAAATACAGTTGTAGTATATAGTGTGTTTTTTTAGAATAAGAAGTTTTTCAGTGATATTTGAATAGTTTTAAATAAAGTGGTCAGTGGCGTATCCAGGATAAACACCAAAAATGTATACAACTCAGAGGATTGGGGAGGGTGGGGCTTGAGCCCCTTAGCCACGTCATTGGATGCACCAGTGAGAAAGGTTACACTTATACCAAAAGTTATTGTTTTAACGGTACTGTAAAATTATTGTTAATGATCACAAAAAAATGTTCCTGAAATTGTGAGGCCTTAATAACACTATTAAGTGGTGCATCCTCGCAATTTAGCGCATCTTTTGCAAAAACTTCGGACTTAATCAATTTTTAAAAAAAATTGAATATCATATCCTTGCAGGAAATTAAATTCCCCACAAAAAAGCTCTCTTAGTAAATTTTCCTAGGGCGAGCTCTTTCTCTGTAATCAAGCCTCAAACGTTGTTTTACTTTCTCAATTTTTTACTTTGTATTCGGGGTTCTCAAAACGACCTAAATATCAATATTTTTATAAGATCAATAATGATTCCTTAAGCAAATATAATGCTCTACAAAAAAGGTCTTTTAACATACTGCTACTTGGTGCGTTTATACATAGAGTGTTTAGTTATAGCAAACAAGATCACAAAGTAAAGTGATAGTCCATTGACAACGAAGTCAGAATAGACTTTGAAACGTTTTGGTATTCCTGCAATATACGTTGTTTTATTTCTATTGTGGTGTTATTGCCCAAAAGTAAAGTGATAGTTGCATTTATATGATGATTGAAATATATGGTGGAGTTGAATTTTATTTATACACTGTGATAAAAAAATATTTATTTTATAGCCCATAAGAAGTTGCATAAAGTGTGAAGAGGAATTAATGTTACACAGGGCGATACTATAAAATGTTAAAAATGAAATAATTTATGGGGTAGCTCACAAGGAGTTATATACTATGGTTGAAATATACAACGGATTTGACTCCGTAAATATGGGATGGATTCTACTCCGTCCTATAGTTTACAGAAGGCAACTAAGAAATGTATGCTTGTCCGTGGGCAGTCGTATATACAGGATGGTTGATGCATAGGGTGGAGGAGAATTATCTATAGTTATACAGGGTTGTCAAAAAAAGATGAAAAAAGGTTATATGACGTGGTTCATAAGGCATAAATATATTTTGGGCTTATTAAGTCAACGCGTACTAGTACATTTTTTTCGTAAACATTTACCTGTCAATTTAAATGAAAATGTATCATTTTGTAATGTTGAGGCTTTCGATGTTACCTGTTCCTGTCTATTAAGGTTATACAAACAAAATAAAAAATAAAGAATGAAAACTACCTGAGTTCAAAAAAACTAAAAAGTTGAAAATAAAACATTTAAAAAATATATAACCGACTTCCACCTATAACTAAAAAGCTAAAAATAATTATAACAAATTACAACTCTTACAAATAAATAACACATTCAATGTTGTTAGGTACCTACTCAGGAAGTACAAAAAATGTAAACATTAAAAGGTGCTCATTCTGTACAAATTAATTACCTACCAATCTAGTATATTTTTGAAGTCGGTGACAAGCAACAATCAAGTTTGATGAAGTAGTAGATAAGTACGCAATGAAGGATTTTAGATTTGCCGGCGAGACATCAAGACCTCTCCAAATTAGAATAAAAGAGCACCAATACAACGTCTCAAGAAGCCATATAGACAGATCAAGTTTGGCAAATCACGTACTCACGGATAATGGTACACACAAAATGGACTGGAATAAGACAAAAATATTACTTAAAGAAGAACATACCAAAAAAAGAAAAATCAAAGAAAGTGTCTGCATGTTGTTGAATAATGGAGAAATCGGGACACCCTCTGTAGAGATACCGATTGCATGGCAACAACTTCTGACGAATGAACATCAAAAAGGAAACTTCAAAGTCAATTAATCAGTCAATTGACATTACCAAAAAAGTCAAGCGAATATAGTGCAAAACATTCAAGCAAACATTGTTCGACAACGATTCCTGATAAGAAATCGAAATCGAAACGTCACAAAAAAACAGATAAGTACAACACAAAATACACAACATATTATACTGGAATACTAGTTGACAAATCTGTAGACCTACTTTCTCATAGTTAATCCTGCGGGAGAGTTTTTTCTATAAGAGGGCAACTAGTGTTCCGGGCAGTTTCCACAAACTGCCCTTAGATACTACACCTTGATATTCAAGTACTTAACTTATCTGTATTTTTCAGAAACCATTGCGAGGAGAGAAAATCCCAGATGAACATTCAAAATAGCTTGAAATGAGTTTGAACGCACTTCCTCTAATTCCATATCGGTATAATTTATCTAATAATATTAAATGGTTAATAGTATCAAAAGCTTTGGTTAGGTCAAGGAATGTAATAGCAATAGGTTCACTTTTATCAAGTTTTTTCATAAATTGTATTAGTAATAAAATTTAGAGCATCTTTTGTACCAGTATTTTTCATGAAGCCATATTGCATTTTTTATAAGATTTTATTCTTTTTAATGAAATCGAGTAGTATTAGATTTAATATTTTATTTTTTTCAATGTCATGCAGTATTAATTGCTTAGAGATCAGTAAACCTAAAAACTGTTGTGCCAGTTTGGTTTATTTGCTTGAATCCATTAATGACGGCGGAAATAGCTATGAATCCAACAAACTAAAACGAAGACGAAAATTTATAAACATTTTTACCTTTTCCTCAATCCCTTGACGCGTATCCAAACTGTTAAAAGTTCAGAAACCGCAAGCCTTCGAACACCGTGTACCGTCAAACTGTACGCAGAACAAATACCAACATGTCGGATTCTGGTGTTGGATGTTTGTTTTCATTGTTAAAAGCAGTGTCGCGTTATACATTTAGAGACATTAAGGTCTATTTGTTTACGCAGAGCAGTTTTCCAGTGAGACCGACATTTATTATACAGGTCGGTTTTTAGTTTGTGAAAGAAAAAAAACGCTGTTTATTTATGTTCTCGTTGTAACACCCAACCAACGTGACTTGGTAAACGTCTTTGGTCGTTCTAGAAAAATACACAAACATTTTTATATTGGGTGACATTTTTCAATATGCAATTGTTTTTACTTTGTACAAATAAATCCAGCCACCGGATATCGGTGCTCGGTTTTTGGGTCACTTCAACGAAATATTTTCAATAATAAATTGATGTCGCGTTAGACTCATTTAGCTGAGAATAGTCAGTCAATAAACAAGATGGGATGTAACGGTTGGATATAATGTAAAACTTGATTGCTGATCTGATTGCTGATAAGTTCACTTTTTAAATACGAGGGTGAATCAAATATGAACCGGACTTTTGTTTTAAAAATTTTGTTGGTACGATCAATACAAATTTTAATACATATTATTTTTCTACATAGTCTCCTCTCTTATGTATACATTTTTCCCGAATCGGAAGTTTTTTAATACCTTTTTCAAAGAATGAAACTGGTCGTGTCGATAACCAATTGCGCACAAACATTTCTACACCTTCGTTGTCCTCAAAATGGTGGCCTCCCAGTTCTTCTTTAAGTGGCCCAAACATGTGGTAGTCACATGGCGAGAAATCAGGACTGTAAGGCGGGTGTTCAAGGGTTTCCCAATGCATTTTGTTCAATTTTCCCTGAGTCAATGCAGCTGTATGTGGCCGAGCGTTGTCATGCAACAGAATCACACTTCGGATAGACATATCCCGCCTCTTTTGCCGATAGGCAAGTTTCACTTGTTGGAGTAGTTCGCAGTAATACTCAACATTAATTGTACGGCGTTCGTGCAGAAAATCGATCAGCTGTACGCCTTCAATCAGCTCAAGAATTGCGTAGATATTCGCCTCATTAATGCTTGTCGTGGGACGGCGTGCATGAGGCTCATTTTCCACTGTCTCTCGGCCATCAAAACTTTTTGTGCCAGTCGTACACTTGGGTCCTTGAAAGTGTTTCATTGCCGAACTGTGCAGATAGTCTACGCAAAATTTCAGACGGTCTAACGCCCCCCCCCCCCAAGCCAAAAATTTGATAACAACACGTTGCGCAACAGACGTATGCACCTCTTGCTCTGCCATGATGCTACTAACAGTGCATCGACTACGCCTCGCCAAACCGACGAATTCCCCTCTTCTTAACATCCCTACCTAACATATATCGAGACGTCACGCCACTCGAATTACCTACAGGGCGAGAAACAGAAAAGTCCGGTTCACATTTGATTCACCCTCGTATATTGGGAAAGAAAAAATCGACACTTTTTATATGAATATTTATTTAAATGCAAACCGTTTCATTTTACATCTTATCTCAAGACAAGTATATTAGAATGTGTACTTTTTTAACAGTCATTTACTATGGCCGCTTTCCAGATCGCTTAGCGCTGTCAGCATGATTGGGACAGTTATTAAATAATAATAATATACGTCTTTATTGTAACATATAAGCAGTGTTGCCACAGTTAGATTTGTAAATTCCCCGCGATATGTTGAAAAATTCCTCTTTTTATAGCAAAATTCCCCTCAAAGTTCATGATGTCGGAAAAACAGAAAAAAAATGTTTTACTACTGAAAACTTTATTCCAAAAACTAAAACAAATACATCACTTTTTGTATAGGTTCGTTTTGAGCATATTTATTGTTGGTTCAAATTTTACACAATCTTTTATTTGGTCTTTAGTTTGCATTAGGGCAACTATCGTGCTTGTTTTTAGTTTATTTCTATGATCATTTTTAATATTTTTTAAAGAACTAAATACACGTTCCACGGATGCATTAGAGAAAGGTAGCAGGACGCTGCCAACAAATCCAGCCATAGACATTTTTTTAGTTTGTTTTTATCAACTTAGGGGACAGGCAAAAGAATCATAGCCCATCCAGCCTTATTAGATGTACCAAGTATAAATTATATATTTATTGCATTTGGAGTATAAAATTCCCCTTTTATTCTTATAACCCTTTTTTGCCCCTCACATAAGTGAAATTCCCCCCAAAAAGGGGAATTCCCCCCAGATCGGCAACACTGCATATAAGAGCTACAAAAGGCGAAGTTAAAGCATAAGCTTTCTATCTTAACCCATGTAAAAGTTTGAGTAACCATTAGACTAGCTGATTCTGCTTTTTCTCAGAAACGGTCAGTCGTGAACTCTCTGGTGCATCGAGCTATATCCATTTCCGAACCCAAAAGTTTGAGAAGGGAATTAGCTTAGTTGAGGGTAGCCTACTAAACAACGGCTACAGCAAACGAGATTCGCAATTCCATTTCTCGTCACCAACATTCCCTTCCTAAGAAAGAATTGTTACCTAATAAATCAGTAGCATATTTGCCATATATCAGCAAGGTCACGGATAGGATTGGGAAGCTTTTCCATAAGCACGAGGTGAAAACAGTCTACAAACCACTATCCAAAATCTCACAGATGTTATCCTCTCCAAAGGATAAACAAAATCCTCTTTCATCTAAAGGTGTTTATTCCATTCCATGCTCGTGTGGGGCAGTATACATCGGTGAAACAGGTCGATCTATAAACACTCGTCTGGGTGAGCACAAACGTTGTTTGAAAACGGGCCTGCTTTCAAACTCTGCTGTAGCTGAACATCATCAGGAAACGGACCACCAAATCCTCGTCGACAGCTCCTCTGTCGTGGCCTTCTCTGTCGTCTCCAAATTTTCGTATTATTTCACCAGAAAATTCCGTGAGGCCGTTGAAATCGCCAAAAATCCCAAGCATTTCAACCGAGACTAAGGTTTTGAACTTTCGTCCATCTGGCAATCTTGCATTAACATTTCCACAAAATAAATCACTTACATTATCCACTAATAAAATCCAGGAACGTATACGAAATTTCATCACAATCATAAAATAATCCCATTAAGTTCCTCCTACCCTTCTTTTACCTGAAAATTTCGAGAGGCCAATTATTATTTCTTCATACCTATTACTCATTTAGAATTTGTTCATCATTGTGACAAGTTGAATAAAAAGTGAAGTTTTGAAGTGTTCGTGAGAAAAAGATAAAATGAATGGAGTAGCCGCAAGGTAAGTAACATTTGTTTTGTTTTTTGTCTCATCCTTGAAAAAGCCCCTTATAAGTGTGGGCGAAACGTCGGAAAACTTTGTTTAAATCCCGGTTTAGGTATATAAATAAACTAATTCGAAAAAATGACCCTGTCCAAATCCGAAAAAAGCATAATCAGCCATGGCTCTGGCCGCGAAAACCTCCGTTCTCAATCATTAGACAAAATAATAACAACACATAACATAGTGATATTTGTGGGCGAATAGAGCACCTGAACTGTTTTGGATGGAGATGCTTTAAGCATTCCGGAACCTATTTATAGAATAGAGAAACTTGGTAAAGTAAAAGATCTCTCATAGAGGGTAGTTTGGTGGACAGGTGGCGTTATTGTATAATTATGTCGTAAGTCTAATGCATGAGCATCACGTCTGAATCGATTTTTTTGATAGAGATAGCTAGGGTTTTTACTACATATTATTTTATTAAATAATAATAGAGAATGAAATATTCTCCTTTCTTTCATACTTTTCCACCCCATTTCTTTTAGCTTCTCACTCACACCTCTTTCGTACTTTCGTATTCGTCCAGTTAGACGCACACCACAATTTTGAATTAATTGAATACGCCTTATATCAGTATCTAGAAGTAGCACTTCCCAGTAAGTGATTCGTCATAGATAAAAGGCCCCAGAATAGTAGACCCTATGATACCACACCAAACATTAAAACCAAATTTTACCTGGGGTCGTCTTTGTTCTACATAGAAAGGGTTTTCTTTAGCCCAGATATGCTCATTGTGTCTATTGAACATAGCGCAGTTAGTAAATGGAGTTTCATCTGACCATAACACCTTTAATGGAAACTGTGGATTGTCAAGGCAGATGTCTTTAAACCATGTACAAAACAAAATACGACGATGTTCGTCACCAGCATGCAAAGTTTGAGAAACTGAAAGTTTGTACGGGTGGAACTTCTGGGCTTTCAGTACTTTAACTACAGTTTGTTGAGATGTGCCAGTTTCTGCCGCAATCTCACGAGTTGATGTAGATGGATTTTGATTTACCATTGCCAAAACAGTTATTTCTGCTGCTTCGTTACTTTGGTGGTTTAGTAAAAGATCCATTTCTGCGTAAATTATCGTAAAGCCTCTTAAATGTACCTAGAGCCGGTTGACGACAATTAAAATATCTATGAAAGTATTCCTCAGCTTTTTTTTTTATGGCATATGATATAACATTCCACCATATTAAGTTTTTCTTCGTTAGAATATTCCATTTTATCACAAAACTTGTCAATATCGACTGTCAGTTCAGCATTACTAATGGAATTACTCTCAAATGAGGAAACGTCAAAGTGAAAATAAGAGAGAAAAGCACCCATAACTCCTTTATTTTTATGAATAACTATATCGAGTATTATATCATTGAGAAGCTCTAAAAATTTCAGTTTTTTTGAGGTCAAAGCCAACTATGGTTTCCATTCAAAGAAAGATAAGTTTGTGTCATATCTCGATAACGAGAGCTGTCACGCAACCGAGGACATGACAGTCATATTCGGGATACAATTCTCTTCAATTTTGATATTTACACTTTTTTATAAAATCAAAAACAAAGGAGCTAGAGGGATTTGACTAGGTCGACAGAATATCGTTTTTTCAAAATATCTAGTAAGCCATGACTTTTTACAAAAATCCGAAAAAAATTGGGCCAGTTAAACTGCAAATCTTCCCCAATTTAACCATTGCTCTACCTCCGCTAGTTTCGGAGATCCTGATCATCAAAAAAACTCATCCTGTATAACTAAAGGTCAAAGAAGTGTCGGTCGGAAAGACGTGTCGGAACTAAGTAAAATTTTTGCATTTCACTACCGTACTGACCTATTTTCTTACGTTTAAGTGCACCTAATGTGCCACCATACTTCGATGCAGAGTCATCATTGTCATCTATTTCAAGTTGAATCTTAAGTAAAAAGTAATCTTGCGAATAAATAAACTGAAAAAACCCTTCAAATAAACAATGCCAACAAAAATCAATTTCCAATCCATCCTGAAATAAAAAATTAGACACGTTAGACTACTGAGAGACATCTAGATCAGCTGTGAGCGTATAGAAGGCGGGTGACGGATGGAAGGAAACAAGTGGAGTAGATAACATCAATGCGATTTGTTCGCGTATAAGTCGAACGTATTGTGATTTATGTTGTTCCAAACAAAATGTTTATAATGATAAAAATAAAAATTTGTTGCAAACCCATGGACTCCGTACCAATACTTTATCCCAACACCGTGTTTGTTTTAATAGTAAACGATTATGGGTGTTAATTTCTCCAATTATCATTCTAAGATTTCCTTCTGTATCCAGCGATTTGTTGAACGTTTGACTCAGCAAATCTTTTAAAACTAACGCCTCGATTATTATTTCCTCCGGAAAACAATTCAGCAGCGCAAGTTGAGCTTGTTGCATGTCTCTTCATCGAAACGGGCCACTTTCCACGAATATAGAAACACATAAACACAACATAATTGGGCTGTTAGTATGTCAGACGCGGACGTTTACGGTTTTGCTTTGACAATCGCTCTCAAAATACACACTCATTGGCTCGTCGCTTCGATAGCGGCGTTACGCGAGCTTTATGCGCTAGTCTTTCCTCAAAAACCCCATTAATTAGGGGGCACCAAAGGCGCCGTCTTATTCATGTGATGTATTTATTGAGGAGATTTAGAATGTGGATGTAAGTAAGGAGACCCGGGTGTCTTCGCGCGGGTGGGATGTCGTGTACTTCAACAAGAGTTGTGTGTTATTAGGCTCTGCAGTGCATTGTGAGTCTTTTCTGGCAATGGGAGCAATGAGGAGTGATTAATTGGAACATCGTGGGATTTTGAACCTCACAGCGAGAGAGAGAGAGAGAGGCGCTTTGTGTTTTGTTTTCGATGTTTTGTTGTCTTGAGGAATTGTTTGGGAATCGGCTATGAATTTGGAAGTTGGGAATTCTGAGTGAACGAATTTTGTTTTGTACCTAGATATTAGAAAGCACTGAATTCCGCATTTGCTGTTGGCACTTGTTGACTTAAATAATTCTCAAAAAATAGTTTTATTAGAATTGGTTTAAGTTTTGTCTTTAAAGCTGACAATCAGCGTTAATGTGTTCAAAAGAATTCAAACATATACATGGAGTGGGGCCTTTGCCTTGAGAGAAAAGAGAATTCCATTAATTCGAAAAAAAAAACATATAAAGGTTGTAGGGTTTCAAGTGGGCAACACTTGTAACAAACCTTTAGTGCGGTTTTTTATTGCCAAAAAAGTATTCAAATGTAACTTTTTTTTAACGAACGGTATGTGATAGCTGATGATAGGCTATTTTTTGTTTTGATTGGTCTAATTGGTATAGTAACTACAGATGGTTTGGGTCTGTTGCCTTTACTTATCCATGAAGAGGATTGAAACCCCGAGTATTAACTCTTCCATCCATATTGGCGGGTATTTTTCATTCAATTCAAGTTCAACAATAACACTATTTAATCTTTTAACAATATCAAAAGTGTTTTTAACTAGTAATACATTGTTTCTTTGATTCTTACAACGTTTGAAACGTTAGTTGTAGAAAAAATTTCACTAATATTTACTCGTTACAGCGTCCTGCTGTCGTTGTTTCGATTACAATCACCAACCGACAGAGTGCGCCTCAAAGCAGTCATCTTTATGTAGTCGAGGTTTGAAATAGAAAACAGTATAGATTTGCACTAACTTCCGAATAAGTAATTTATTTGTCTTCTAAACGTTGTTTGCGGCATATTCTTGATTAATTTTATGTTTTTTTTTGGGCAATAACACCACAATCGAAATAAAACGACGTATATTGAAGGAAAACCAAACGTTTCAAAGTCTTTATATTATAAATATAAAGCCATTGACAACGAAGTCAGAATAGACTTTGAAACGTCTGGTTTTCCTTCAACATACGTCGTTTTATATCGATTGTGGTGTTATTGCCAGAAAAAAACATAAAAGTAATTAAGTAAATTATTATAAAAAAAATATTACACGTTTTTTAAGATTACTTAAAAACAACAAACATTTGGTTAAGTTTTCACTTTTTATTTGTTCTCAATTTGACATATGTTTCGCCAAGTCTGGCTTCTTGGGAAATAACACCACAGTTTATAGAAAATTGCTGTATATTCCAAACGTTTCGGGGTCTAGATCAGACCCCGTTGTCAATGGTTAAGAAACTACTGATAAAAAAGGCACAATTCTAAGATGTAAATTAAAATATTAGACAATGTCTATTATTTGATTTTTGACGTAACTAAGAGAATTTTATTTGTAATATACAGGGTAGCACAGAAATTTCTAAAGATCATAAAATCATAAAGTTCCTTTCAAATTGGAAGAATTTGAAAGGGAGATCTTCAGAATTTTATGTCGCGCTCCTAGGTGCGACTTTGTTATAAGATAGTGAATTCGCCAAAAATGCGACCAAAGAACTTTGTTGATTCAGTCATCCCATTAAAATCATAAGGGAAAACCTAGGAAAAGTCTTATAAACTATCCCGATATTGGGTTGTTCACAAGGACATGACCATTAGCAATTTCTTCCTTAATCATCGGCAACCAGGAACGACTGAATTCTACGGAGGTAGTAGCGATACAATCGTTTTCATTTAACAAAATTAAAGCAGACTCTTTTAGTTTTCTTTTGGGGTTGTGTTCTTCTTTGGTCGCATTTTTGACGAATGCACTATCTTATAACAAAGTCGCACCTAGGAGCGCCACATAAAATTCGGAAGATCTCTCTTTCAAATTCTTCCAATTTGAAAGGAACTTTATGATTATATGATCTTTAGAAATTTCTGTGCTACCCTGTATATTACAAATAAAATTCTCTTAGTTACGTCAAAAATCAAATAATACACATTGTCAAATATTTTAATTTACATCTTAGAATTGTGCCTTTTTAATCCGTAGTTTCTTAACGATTGACAACGAGGTCTGATCTAGACCCCGAAACGTTTGGAATATACAGCAATTTTCTTTAAACTGTGGTGTTATTCCCAAGAAGCACTTAGACATTGCTAAATATATATTTCTAACAAAGAAACTACAGATAGGGTAATAAAATAGTTAAAACTTTCCTCTTAATTTCGGGGAATTTCCGAGGAAGTGGGCTAGGTAAATTATACATTTATGAAACCTTGCTGACAATAGATATGGATAATATACTATATTATTTAGTATTTGATGTTGAGATTAAGCAAGGAAGATGAATTGGTATCAGTCTGATAATTTCAGAGATTCGGAGAATTTGTTTTTTGTTGATATCGAGGGATTCAGGAATATATAATTTTTTACTTTAGTTTTCTAAATGTAAAATTTTGAATGTATTTCCAAGTTCATTATCAAACTTGGTTTTGTTAAGTGGTATTGTCACGAGTCTGTATAACATACAGTTATATGCAGCAAGTTGATGTTGTATGGGGTGGTGTGAACTATTGTTGGTAAGGTCAGAGTGTGATGGTTTATGATAAATGGAGAAAGTGTGTTTGTTGTTTTGTCTTTTAATTGTTAGGTCTAGGAAATTTCGTGTGTTATCTGTTGTTCGAGGGTGAAATTTATGTAGGGGTGTAGTTGGTTTAAGTAGTTGTGTAGTATCTGTTATTGTCGATGTGTAAAACACGCAATGACATCATCGACGAATCGGTACCAATACAGAATTTTGTTACTGAGATCGGGTTTCTAAATTGTCCATAAATATTTCACATAGAAGGGGAATTAAAGTGTTGGCCATAGTTAGGCCTTGAGTACTGTTGTAAATGTTGTTGTTGACTTGGACGTAATTTTTGTCGACACAGAGATGTAGAAGAGAAACTATTTCATTTTTAATTATGGGGTTGATATTATTCTTGTCTATTATGTTTATGATTAGACTGATGCATTCATCAGGTGAAATGCTGAGAAATAGGTTGACCATGTCGAATGAGCGGGATCTTTGAAACTAGATCAATGGAATTCTTGATACTGTATGTTGAGGTAAATTTAATGTATTGTTTTAAAACACCAAGAAGAGACTGGGGCTGAGAAATAAGACACTATGGACTTGATGGGGTGGTTATTTTTGTGTAGTTTAATTAAGGAATATAAGCGGGGGGCTTTTGGGGTCATTATTGTAAGTGAACGTTTTTAAAAATCATTGAAAAGGACAGCGAAAATTTAACCATTTGTTTGTTGTTTTTAAGTAATCTTAATAATGAATTTTCATCAAGTGAAAACTGAAACAATTATCAACATGTTTTTTAGTTAGTTTAAATATTATGTAGTTTTCTTCAGGTCGGTTTTTGTTTTTTCAAAAAGTAATTATTTACTTACATTATTAATTCTTTCCATATAATTTATGTTGAATTATTAGTTTCTTGTTTTAATTGGATTTTGAAAAAATTATCCTCGTTAAGTTATTTCGAATAGTAAATAATTTTCGTCACAGGATCAGTGTGTTATACAAACAATTCAACGAGACAAATAACCCCCTTTGAGACGGTGCAGTGATGAAAAACTGCATAGCATTTCACACGCCCAAAAACTGAAGACATCAAAGAACTTTTTTTTTCGGTTTCTGGAATATTTTTGCCCGATCGAGAGCGAGTGTGAGGAAACGATGGCGAGGCATTTGATACTTTTTAACAGGTGCCAACTTTAACTGTCCAAACGTCTCGGAGAATAACAAGCCTAACGAATGAAACCGTTGCTCGACTGGGATTTTTCACGCTGGAAAAATTAGTTTAAAATAACTTCGATTTTTATGTTCGAGCCGGTAATTCTTCGCCGGCAATTTATTTCTCTCATTTAGAGATTGTATATATTCGGGTTTATTGGGTTGTAAATTATACAAGGTTGTCGCAATAAGTGCTGAAAATGTGCACCTTAAGTTTCAATAATAATGGGGCGGTTTATGGACATGGAAACGTTGGTGACAAAAGACATAAGGCAGACTCAGATATGATTCTGAATAGTGGATTCATTCAGCAGAATTTCAATGAAATATTAGAATTGATTAAATTTGCCGTGCGTTCATAGAAAATGTTCCATTATCTTAATGATTCTTATATTACTAGGGTTTAATCAACTAGTCAGTAGAAGACGCTATATGCAAAGACCGCCATCTACGATTTTCGGGGAAACTACCACATAGAGGTTCTGAATCTGGAGCCGTTCCAAGTAATTGCTATTACCCGTAATTCCTAGGTTAGAATGTCACGATGAAATTTTCAGGTTAACTTCACCTGTCAGAGATATTGAATACTCTCTTCGAGGTGTCATTCTTTTGAACACAAAGAAAAATTCCAAATAACTACCGTACGTATATTATTTTACTATCATATTCATTGTTTTTGTTTCAATCCACACAGTACTGGACTACGCATTGAAAATGCTCTAGTGAGACCAGGACAAAACGTCTGCAAGATTTAGAAAGGAATTGGAATAATTAACGACTGTATAGAGTGAAGAAGGGTATTATTAAATCACTATGTGATAGACCAATGACTAAATGTTCCAATGACAATAAATTGAATGAATAAACAACAATTATACGAGGGTGAATCAAATATGAAGCGGACTTTTGTTTTAAAATTTTTATTTGTACGATCAATACAAATTTTAATACATATTATTTTTCTACATAGTCTCCTCTCTTATGTATACATTTTTCCCACAGAATCGGAAGTTTTTTAATACCTTCCTCAAAGAATGAAACTGGTCGTGTCGATAACCAATTGCACACAAACGTTTCTACACCTTCGTTGTCCTCAAACTGGTGGCCTCCCAGTTCTTCTTTAAGTGGCCCAAACATGTGGTAGTCACATGGCGACAAATCAGGACTATAAGGCGGGTGTTCAAGGGTTTCCCAATGCATTTTGTTCAATTTTCCTTGAGTCAATGCAGCTGTATGTGGCCGAGCGTTGTCATGCAACAGAATCACACTTCGGATAGACATATCCCGCCTCTTTTGCCGATAGTCAAGTTTCACTTGTTGGAGTAGTTCGCAGTAATACTCAGCATTAATTGTACGGCGTTCGTGCAGAAAATCGATCAGCAGTACGCCTTTCGAATCCCAAAAAACTGTTGCAAGAATTTTCCCTGCAGAAAGACGGGTCTTGGCTTTCCGCGGTGCTGCCTCTCCAGGTTTTCGCCACTCCATGCTTGCACGTTTGGACTCCGGGGTATAATGATGCACCCATGTCTCATCACAGGTGACAATATGTCTCATCCCCCTCTGCTCGATATCTTGCTAACAGCCTTTCACATACGGCAAGACGGTTTGCTTTCTGATCTTCCCTTAGAAGGCGAGGAACCCATCTTGCACACACTATTCGGTACCCAACTCATCTGAAATGGTTGATTTAGCACTCCCGTATGATATTCCAACGTGTTCAGTAATTGCCAATACTGTAAGATGGCGGTTACCTTCAATCAGCTCACGAATTGTGTAGATATTCGCCTCATTGATGCTTGTCGTGGGACGGCGTGCATGAGGCTCATTTTCCACTGTCTCTCGGCCATTTGAAAACTTTTTGTGCCAGTCGTACACTTGGGTCCTTGAAAGTATTTCATTGCCGAACTGTGCAGATAGTCGACGCAAAATTTCAGACGGTCTAACGCCCCCCCCCCCAAGCCAAAAATTTGATAACAACACGTTGCGCAACAGACGTATGCACCTCTTGCTCTGACATGATGCTACTAACAGCGCATCGACTACGCCTCGCCAAACCGACGAACTCCCCTCTTCTTAACGTTCCTACCTAACATATATCGAGACGTCACGCCACTCGAATTACCTACAGGACGAGAAACAGAAAAGTCCGGTTCATATTTGATTCACCCTCGTAGAACCTGGATACAATTCTGCTTCACAATTCATCAACACAGAGTTAAACAGAATGTAATATTGGGAATTCAAGACAACTACATTGCAGTAACAACTATACCATATATACTGGATATGTCAGAAAGACTGAAGAAAGTAAGCAAAAGATTTAATGTCAAAACAACATTCAAAACAAGAACCACAATTAAATATATCGAAAAGAATACCAACAAAACTTAATGAGTTGCTTTAAAACAATTCATTGCGAATGTAATAAATTTATATTGGAGAAACAACTAGATCTCTAAATGGTCGAATATATGAACACAAAAATTACTTAAAGAAACGACAATTCGACAAATATAAAATTTGTGAACATGTTTGGGATCTAGGCCATAAAATACAATTTGACAATTCAACAATAGTATACAAAGAAGAACACGACAGAAAACGAAATTATAAATAGTCTATCTTAATGACACATTTAAAATAATGGCTTTTGTTTAAAGACAAATCACAAACTTAGCCGCACATCTCTAGTGTGACCAAAAATGAGCTACACTCTCTGCAATGAGACTCACAAACGTTGTCTTCAAAAGACAATGCTCCGTTTCACCAAACGTTACGTGGTAGACTGAACACGTATGAAGGGACAACCGTTTGAAGTTGCAGTCGATTCAAAACACTAGTATCGACATAATGAAGCATGTGTGTCTATCTGCGTGCTCGTTAAACATATCCAGCAGACACATTTTGCGAAGAAGAATGTTATAAATCGAGCCGCTGATTTTAATGTTCCCTACCAGCTTTTACAACTAATAGCATTTTTTTAACAATAAAATAAAACTCTATTACCAGGATATGTGCATGTAAATCTTTTACACAAAATTGTCTTTTATCTATGCTGGATCTCTTTTTCTATTGCTCGGCCCTTCTCGCTACATCGCTGCTTTTTACGTTTCTCCCGCTGACTTTCGTCCCTGAAATTTAACTGGATTAGATTTTAATACCATCGGAGAATATTTACAAAAATAGCTGTAACTCACATATGTTTTCGCAAGAGGTACCACAAAGTAGGGTGCTGGGGTCCAAGCTATAGATGTCATACCATTACATTACTGAAGCATTGTCCTTTATTAAAGCCTAATTAAATGATGTATATGACGATAAGAACGCTATCTGTGGTCTTAAAGTGACCTAAGAAACGGAATAAGAGTTTGCAATGGAGTTTGGAAATACTAAGTCCCAGTAAGTATATAAAGTAACTAGGGATCATCCGAGATGAACAACAATATTTCATCACAATTAAATCTATGATAGTAAAAGTTGCGAGACTGGGGAAGTGAGGATTGCATGTGCAGACAGCTTCAACAGAATCTATAAATGAAATCACTGAGTACTTGCCTATCGAGTTAGAAATAAATGGCGATTGTTTTACAAAACAAGTAAAGGAACGGTAAAGCAGAAAAGATGAAATATTTTTGAAAGTGAGAGAACAATTGAGAAAAGGTCCTAATTCCATTCACGTATAGAATATCTGCAGCTGGAGTTACTTTTCTTTTTACAACCTCTGTCCTTCCACTTTCAACACTGCAATCTTCGTGTTTACTTCTTGTTTGCCGTGACATCTTTTGGCGATTCCATACCCTGTTGGTTTATTATATTCAAAAATGATAAAACATTATTTTACGTCCATCCTACTTGTGATTTAATCGTTTGTTATTGGATCTATGTTGCTGACCCCAATACTTCTCCTCTTCTCCAAAATGTCATGCCAGTTGCTGTGATCTTTCCTTTATTCCTTTTGTTTAGTTTATGATCCACATTTCTGTTCAGTGCGCCATTATACAATACTATGTTTAGTTCATCTTGTAGATTGAATGAAATAACCCAGATTGGCTTGGAAATTCCATTTTTTATGGGATATCCTGTTCAATTTGTAATCACTGCATCATCACGCTGTATGACATGTTTGGACTTACTCCGCACTGTAATCTGGGTCCAGTTTAACACACAAACTGTTATCGGCCATTAGCACATATGAACTGTTCAATGTCACACGATGCGCAGTTCTCCATCATTGTAAAATCCCAAATGGTTAAACTGTTACATAGCCCAATGGATGTATAGCCAAACCCTTTAAATTTGGCCCAACAAAAAATATAGGTGTCCAATAATTACGGCCCACCCCAAAAATGTACAACAACCCTAGCCAAAACTAAGGCCCTTCCAACAAAATAAGGCCTACCGTAGAATACGAGGGCAGCATTTATATTTCGGGATTGGACAACCCTAGTGTTGCAATCTGACAACTGACAGCTCTATCGTAAAGTTTGACATTTTTGAGGTTATACGTACTCAAAACGTTTTGACATACGAGCGCTATGTGTTGTTTACAGTAACTTAAAGGATGCATCTCGGCCAAAAAATGGAATTAAATCGTGAACACTTTCGTGCGATTATTTTTTACCACTTTCGACGTAGATTAAGTCAGCAATAGTGCATGGATGAACTTAATTTAATTTTTGACGATGAAACTCCATCAAGGATCACTGTCTATCGATGTTATGGTGAATTCAATCGAGGTCGTAGTTCATTACAGACGAATTTCGTGAAGGTCGTCAAAAACAGTTGTTGTTCCGGAAACCATTGATGCTGTGCGCGAACTGTATTTGCAAGATCGTCATGTGACCTATCGTGAGATTGAGTCAACCTTACACATTAGTGGGATCAGCATACATTCAATATTGCATAAACATTTGAATGTAAAAAAAATTGTTCGAATTGGATCCCACACAATTTGTCAATCGCTCAAAAAAGGCTCGTGTCGATTGGTCGAAAGAAAAGCTAAAAAAATACGATCGCGGTACTTCAAAACACGTTTTTGACATAGAGACTGGTGATGAATCGTGGATTTACGCGTATGAGCCCGAAAGTATACAGCAGTCGACTGTATGGGTGTTTCAAGATGAGCCGAGTCCAACAAAAGTTGTTCGCACACGAAGCACTTCCAGGCAAATGATCGCCTGTTTTTCGGAAAAACTGGACATGACGCAACCGTACCACTAGAACAACGCAGAACAGTCAATTCTGAGTGGTACACAACCATTTGTTTGCCAGTTGTCTTTAAGAAATGAGGAAAACCAACCGCCGAAGACGGATCACTCTTCACCACGATAATGCGAGCTCTCACACATCGGCTCAAACAACTGCATTTTTGACCACTCAAAACATCGATTTGATGAGTCATCCGCCATATAGTCCTGACTTGTCACCAAATGACTTCTTTTTATTCCCGTACGTAAAAAACAAACTGAGAGGTCAAGGTTTTTCGACACCTGAAGAAGCGGTTGCTGCGTTCAGAAAACATGTTTTGGAGATACCTCAATCAGAGTGGAAAAAGTGCTTCGACAATTGGTTCAAACGCATGCACAAGTGTATGGATCTTCATGGGGAATATTTTGAAAAACAATAAAGCGATTTTCGATGATTAATATTTGTTTTTGCTCTCTAATCCCGAAATATAAAAGGCAGCCCTCGTATATCTTCCAAAAATATAAGCTCTAACGTAAAACATCCCTTGCCCTTGTATTACTGTGCTACATGACGATATCACATCAAAATGCTTACTCACTCACCTTTTAACAAAGGGTTATAATTCTAACCTGAAAAATCTCTGCCCATTGGTTTACAATCGAACCTAAACGATGCCAGGAAATAAAATGCCAACACAACTATACTTTACGACTAATATTTCTCCGGTAGGCTTCCAAAAATTCAGAGAAAATTAGCTCACATGGTCGATAAATTCGTAGGTAAGCGGCCAGCATCTATTCTCATCGACAGTCGAATTCGGAAGCAAGAACCCAAAAGTGATATTTCGTTCAGCACCAGATCGAATTTTAGCCACTCCAGAGGACGACAGAACGAATTCTTTCATGAAATAAATTTTGTGGACAGTATATACGCCCCAAAAGGTGTCTCTTCCTTTATTCATGAAACTCCTTGTTAAATTTTTAATTGCTGCAGCATCACCCTGCATAAAATGCTTTTGATTACCTTGCAACAGTTTACTTTGTGACCAGTTTAACACACAATGTTTTATCGGCCATTAGTACATATGAACTGTTAAATCTCACACGATGCAAAGTCCTCCATCATTGTAAGTACAGCAGCATACCGTTCGTTGCGTTTGACAAAGTATCCCGAAGAAAAATACGCCGTAAAACGCGCCTCATAAACTAATTTCTGCCGCATGTCATTTCCACCGATAAATTTCAACTGTCAGGAGGAGAAAGAGGGTAGCCAGCCAACTCTGTCTCCATAAAGCGAAAATGACTGACAGACAGAATGACGGGTGTACATCATTCTTGTACACATTTCCACCAGATCGTTGTCTTTCACTACTAAATCAAAGTTTTAAATGCATCGGGCATCCTGTCTGTTGGTCTGTTAACGTCTATCAACTTACGCCCGTTGCTGGGTTTTTATTCGATTTTCATTTTTTCGAATGCGAATTCCAATTTTCATTCGTATGAATTTTTTTCACTGTCATCGCTTTTGATACGAATCATTGTTTTGTTGCTGAAACGCTATGATGAATTTGAATGAAGTGTTTACAGGATAGCTGCAGTTGAATTTAAACCAAGTGTTTTTATTTTATGTATACTTTTAGAATGACTGTGCGTATACGATAGTAGTCAAAAAAATCAAAGAGCTATGAACACTTTTTAAATGCGGTCCAGAAAAGAGTGGATTCTATGGTTTAAAGAAGAGATAATGGATATAAGATACAACACTCAACGAAAAAGATATAAAAGGTGGAGATGAAAGAAATTAAACACATGAAACAGAGTAGTACCTGGTTTTGTTGACTTAAAGGCAGACTATTGAAATGTGCTAAATGCGTAAACGGTCCATCTAACCATAAGACTATATCAGTGTTTAAAAATGGAAACAAAAATGAGTGTATTAACATAAATAGAGAAGATTAAGGAACACTCTGCATACAAAATATAGTCAATGACAAAGAAATCAACACCCAGAAAGAGATATTTAAATTTAATATTCTTTTGGTAAAACATACATGATATAGCAAGGAGAAAATGATTAAAATTTGAATCACAACCGCAGGGTGACTGGTAGGTGTAAAATATGTCCCCCTGTATATCTAAATTAACGTGTTTTTTGTCTTTTTAACATGCTTTTATTAGGTTGACGTGTATGTATGTATGTATCTATGTAACGGAAACTTTCAAGGTAATTATCACCAACTAAAGAAGTCTGATTAACTTGAAAATTGGTACACGTGTCAAGGGCCGATGACAATACAATTCTTTAAATTAAATTTTTCCGTTTGTTGTCTTTTTGTCACTATTCTTGCCTAAATGCTAAATGGGCCTATTAACGCTGCGTTTGCCATCTAGTTGACAGTAGTAGAACTTGAATTTAGTGGCTTTTTTGAAGATATTAAAAGCTATTTTAGGTGAGTAGTTTTGAAATGACCACCCTGTATATTTTGGATCACATCAAACAGGTTGCTCAAGAAAATTCACCAAACTTTATCATATTACTTTGCCATTAAGTTTAAATACAAAAATATTTTTCGTAGTTCGATAGGAGACTTACTGAGAGCAAGGTAATAATAATTGTTTACTGACTAAATGATTTCAAAATTTTTGAAATTTGTTATACTTCAGCTAAATGGCTTATACAGAATGTTGTAATATAATAAATAAATTTTTTATTATGTTCTGTTAATTGGAAACAGTTTCTGTTCTATTTATTAAACAGGAAAGCAATAAAAAATTTCAGTTGTTGTTAATAAATCTCCATTCGCATCCTGATCTGCCACATTTATAGCTCATCCAATAACTTTTTATTTTCAACACTTTTCTATTATTGCGTCCCGATTATTGTGTTTTTTATTTTTGCATTTCCGCTTCCTCAACTGGAACTCCGGCTTATCTTTCACTTTTGTTTTCTCGTCACCTTTTACTTTATCCGTTAACCGCCCACGGGAATGCCGATTCGTTTTTATTTATATCTTCCCGTCGACGTTAAAAACCCTAACGACAACGAAAAGTCACAAAGTCAGAATATTCTACACGGTTATTTCTTGTTGTTTTCGTTGTTTTTTTGTCGATACATGAAGTTGATTATTGAATCGTTGTCACTGTCATTTATTATCGTCTGCATGATACTTTGATTTATCGTATACCGGGCGATCAAAGTATTAAATTCCCCTTAATTCATCTAGCATCATCTAAAATTAATAAAATATCATGGCGCTTTTTTAAACGGTTTTATTTAGATTGCCCTGTTTAGTATTTATTTATTTGGGTCAAATCTAGTAATTAAAATTTGACCCACTTCCTGTTGACAGACTGATCTGATATTTGGTGCACACACTGAAATGGATTACAAGCTACTTATTTGGAAGAAGTCAAAAAAACAAGATACAACAACAACGAATCTACACTGAAAGAAACAATACATGGTGTCCCACAGGGTACTGTAATGGGACCAAATTTGTTTGTAATATACATTAATGACCTTAATTAGTACATTGAAAAAACGCCATATTCAACTTTTTGCGGACGACACATTAATCTATTTTGCTGCGGATACTGTAAATACAATAGTGAACACCTTAAATTTAGAAATGAATGACGTATCAAAATGGTTAAAGGAAAATAATCTCAGCCTCAATATCGATAAAAGAAAGTTCATGATAGTGAGAAATAGGTATAGCCCTGTAAATGTGACACAGCATCAATGAGTATGGGTAGAAGGAGTGAGAATAGAACAAGTGAGTGAATGGGAATATTTAGGTGTCATTATAGATGATTGTTTAACATTCGCGAATCATGCATTATATATCACAAGTAAAATAGCCAAGAAAGTGAATGCTCTAGGAAAGATGAGATCAACGTTAAGTGATTGGTCCAAATCTTAGTGTATAAGACCATAATAACGCCTCATTTTAATTTTTGTCCAACGATTTTATTTCTATTAAAAAATTTTGAAATTGATCATGCAAAAAACAGAACCAGGCCTTACGTATAATATTGAACACTAATAGATATGCTCATGTAAGGCCAATGTTGGAATCTGTAACTTATATTATCGCCCTGTATAACATTAATTCCTCTCCACACTTTATGCAACTTCTTATGGGCTATAAAATAAATAATTTTTTAATCACACTGTATAAATATAATTCAATCCAGCATATATTCCAACCATCCTGTATATACAGCTGCCTACGGACCATTATCATTCCAGCCCGTCCTATATTTCAATCTTCATAGAAATGCAACTCATTCTATCACTTTACTTTGTGATTGATCAGGGTTAGTTGTAAGAACAGCTAGCAGGGTAACCTGCGGCTGAAACTCGCCCAATTCTTGTATTATAATTATTTTTGTTATCTATTATCTTATTAATAAAAGTCCTTTATTATTATGTTCCATGTCCGACTTGACCATACAATGTATGGCATCACACTCCCTCTAAGGGGAAAATTCACTAAACCCCAGATATACTACATATCAAAAGGGTTTAGCTCTGTGGGAGCCCTTGCCAGGTTATCAGGCCCGTGGTTGGCGTCGTGGCTGCAGTTTCCCATAAATTTTCTGACCGTCCGGGCTGTTCCTAACAGGACGGCTTTTTGCATTTGTTTGTAAAGGTGTTCGTCCAGACCGAGGTATTTTAAATTGTTTAAGAGATGTTTTGGGACTAGTCCTGTCGTTGACATAACAATTGGTACAGTTCGTGTGTTGTTCATGTTCCACTGAGTCTTTATTTGAAATTCCAAATCTCTATATTTGGTTATTTTCTCAGCCTGCTTGATATTTATATTATTGTTGTTAGGAATTGCTATGTCAATTAAAGTTGTTTTCCGAGAGACTTTATCTACCAAAACTATATCTGGTCTATTGTGAGCAACAGACCGATCGGTCAGTATCGTGCGGTCCCAGTACAGCTTATAGTTGTTATTTTCTAAAACAGATTCTGGTTTATATTTATAGTATGGTAATCTTACCGACCGATTATTATTATTATTATTATTATTTTGTTTGCTATAACTAAGCACCCTGTCTATAAGCGCACCAAATAGCAGTTTAAAGTTTGACATGTGTTGTCACTGAATTTTCTATTAGGCCGGGAGAATGTGATAACCAAAAGCACTGTCTTCGTAAAATGGAAAACAATATACAAACAAAACGAGCTTGGTACTCATTGATTTAAGGAGCCGAAAATACTATGCTTTACTACCTATATGCTTGAGATGTACATAAAAAATTTTCAAATTCGCAATTAAAACTTCAAGTGCCTAAAATTACTGCATGGTTGGAATTAAAATATTTATGTCATTTCGATGAAACTTTTGATAAGAATTTTGGAATTTTCAGCAATTTTCTGCAAAACTGTAAGTTGCACGTCGCAGAAAAGTATATGAGATCACCTATGGATCTTCTTTAATAGATTAAACGTTATTAAACTATACACATCCATAAGGAGTTATCGAAAAATCGACTAAAATATTAAGGATATTGGTCGATTTCCAAGCACGCATGTGTTCATTCACAAATTTTATCACTTTACCAATAGAATTCTTTTCCAAAATTTGAAGTTTCACCAATCCGGATCTATTAAACAAAACCATATTCATTCAAAACGGACACCACAGGTGAAGAAATCAGGTAACATACATACAAAAAAAGCGAAAAAAAAAATACACGACGAATTGATAACCTCCTCCTTTTTGGAAGTCGGTTAAAAAGGCAATAGAACAAGAACACTTTGAGCCAAAACCAAACGACTACCTTACATCAACGGAACAATGGATGGAATTGGTCGAATTCTTCGAAGGCATGACGTGGCGACGGCATACAAATGCACTAAACTATAGGAACAAGTGTATGAAATCCCAAACCAAAAGTTAAACTAGAAAACTAAGGGGTATGTAATATAACTGAGAACGTGAGACAAAGAATACGTCGGACAGACGAATAAGAGAATTTCAGCGCGTTTAGATGAACATAAATTAGCTGTGAAAAATTAACAAACGACGTCGGCCCTGTTCCAACATCAACAATAATCGCTCCACAAAATCAATTCCGATTATTATAAACAGATCGAAAAAACTGGACAACTAGACGATGCCCTGCACCTCTCCAGTACAGAAAGAGAGTTAGTCAACAACGAAGTAAAACAGAATAAGCTACACAAAATACAAACGCGTCAACAAGCGACTCACCCGACACGACATCGAAGAGGGCGGAATCAACATCGACCAATCAGATGCGATACGACCTCCAACAGTTAGATTACCCCTTATTTAACCGTAACAATGAATGAAAATGTCAACTGAGACCATGGCGAAACGTCTGCGAGTTTCAAACTCCATGTATTCCCGGATAACTATTTTTTTATATTGTTCCATCCCCGAAAGCCTACGACTAGACATACATACGAGAATATAAATGGCGCTTGGGCTTAACATGTTTGTTTTCGAATGCTCTTCTTGGCTAGTGTGGCTTTTTTAAAAATTTCAAAATGGCGGCTGCATATAGCGGTAGAAGGTAAGAGAATAAAGAAGGTTTTGAAGTAAAAAGCTCCCCAAAAAAATACCACTCTCAATATATGTTGTGTTCTACTTTTGCTTCTTTATTGAACTCTTGATCATTAATTTCTAAATAATGTAAAATTTCTGCAAACCAAAGTATGACGTTCGGGATTTAGCTTCATCAAACAATTTTCTTCGGAAAGCTGCAGCTGTTGTCGTTTAATTCGTGTATGCACCCGCTCATTACACAATAAAATATTGAAACCTCATCGAGGCATATTTGCGAACGTAGCTTTGCCTCCAGCTTTTACATTACATTAAATTTCGTTTAATAGCCTGTGCAAATCCCGAATAATTATCAGTTAGCTGTGGAAATTATTTGCTTTTACACCAAAGCTTGTGCATAATTAATAGAGCTTGCTATCTGATCTGGTATAAAACCAAACGATGACGCAATGACAATACCGTTTGAATCGCGCGATGGCGAGAATTGAATATCCAGAGAATTTTTTCTCCACTAACGAGTGGATTTACCATCTGGCTGGTATTTGGTTGTACAATCCAGCGAAGGTTTCAATTATCAGGAGAGCATGGGAAATTGTTTGGACACTACTCGTATACGTTATTTCAGTTTACTTTCTCGTGTTGGAGTTTTTGATTTTCCGTGAAACCATTCACGATGTCAAAAAGTTCTTCAGTCAGTTTGGGTTGTTGTTGACTCACGTTTTGGGGATCGTAAGAGTGGGATTGCTGTTGAGTCAACACAATAGATTGCTGAAGTTACAAAGTTGTTTACAAGATGAAAATTTTTATTATGAACCCGTCGGGGATTTTGAACCTGGGAAAATGATGAGAGAAGCCAAAATTTTGAGTTCTAGGTTTTCTATTATGGTATGTATGACTATTTGTAGATGAGAATACCGTCTTATTTAGTTATAACATACCGTGTTAGTAGAAAGTAGTCAATAATTTCAAAAAAAGGACTTTTTGAATTTGCTTGAAATCTATTACTAGGTCACATCCATTTTGCTCGTTAGTTTATTTGGTAAGGCAAAAATTACAGGCAGGCTTACGTCCATTGACATGAGCAACAGAAGAACCCATGCCTCAACAGCAACTTAGCAAGTGTAATACTAGAGTAGAGATCTGATTAGTTTATTTCCGATGTTCCAGTTATATACGATGTATTCACTAGTTGGTGTTTTGTCATTTATATCCACCGAGATCGACATTGAGTTTAAGATCAAACAAGAAATTTTAGCAAATAACCAAACGTGCTACGACTACATGCCCTACTATTTTGTAATACCTTTTGATCCTAATACAAAGTCCAACTGCAGATGGGCGAACACTTTGATGAGTTACAACTTGTCTTCATATGCTTGGTTCATATCATGTAAAGTTTTATGTCAGCCTAATTTGTCTCGTTTGTTCAGTTGATTGGTTTTAGGTCATGATGGTGTTTTAGCAGCACTATTGAATTGTTTGAAGACCCAGCTGATGATCTTGTGTGGGGCAATTCGGACTGTAAGGCCAAGGGTTTTGAAAAAATTAAACTTACCTGTTCATTTTGAGTGCCACCAGGACGATGAGTTTCCCAAATTGGAAGAAGCCTTGTATGGGGAGTTAATCCATATGAACAAACATCTGGCTGTATTATTGAAGTAAGAGAATTTGAACCGTGAATTGAATATTAATATATTTTTTTCAGTGTTGCTGAGGAACTTGAAGATATATTCACCTACATGACGTTGGGTCAAACACTAGCATCTCTTATAACTTTTGCTTCTTGTTTGTTTGTTGCTACCAGTGTAAGTTTGCTCCAAGTTCAAGTTTGTGGGTTTTTTATGACTGAAGATGTATTTTTTTAGGTTCCAGTAACGTCGCCGACTTTTTTCTCACAAACTGAGTACTTTTGTTGTGTTTTTATACAATTCAGCGTGTTCTGTTGGTTTGGGAGTGGAGTTACAATAGCTGTAGGTTAGCCTTGGATCGCGTTAAAAAATTACTAAGCCATTCAACTAAACATTTCAATATCCACACTGTAGACATTGACTCCTATGTTTTAATTTTGGTTAGCATAGTCCGTGTATTAACACTTTAGTACGGGCGACAGCTTTAGTTTATTAAGCCTAATGTGAGGATTCATTTAATTTTGTTGTTTGTTCTTGAGTTTAACTTTGGAATCCTACTATGTTGTTGAGCAAAGTTGAGTTCAAGATGATGCATAATAATAAACGCATCTGCTCGTTAGTATAACTCAAGTTTGAATATTGCAGACGTTTTGCCAGGAACTCACTTAGCATTGTCAGTTCATTGCCACTGTAAGTCTGTAATTAAGATTGGAAGTGTAAAGAATACTATAAAATAATAATATTAATTATCTTGTTTTATTACCAAATTGGCTCAGTCAATAGGATTATGTAAGATTAATCTAGAATGTTTCACTTCTGATCTTCATTTTGGTTAGCATACTCCGTGTTTTATACCTTAGTATTTTCTTGTTTGTTTTTGAGTCCAACTTAGGAGTCGTACTATGTTCTTGAACAAAGTTTTTTTTAAATATTAATTACCTAATTAACTTTACACTATGTTGCTAAAGTGAGAATATGGTTTATTAACATTGTTTTAGTTTAGACGATATCTTCAGTTTTTCATCTTGTTCAGCGTTCTAAGCAGGCTACTTTTAGAATTAGCACATATTTTACTAGACTCGGATAATTCCAAAGTTAACAAACTTAATTGTAAATTCTACATGAAATATTCATCATAGTCAGATTTAACTCTATTATATTTTTGTGTTTAATATCAAGAAATGGTTAATTAATTCTTTTTACGGAAAAAAGTACTACCCATTTTTAAATTCAAAACATGTTTCTAGATGAATTTACAAATTTTCCAATTCACCTTTATACAGGGTGTTCCTAAATTGGAGGTACAAACGAAAAGGGGAGATTCCTTGAATAGTTTTAGGAAGAAAAAGTCCCATAAACATGGGTCCGCAAACGTTTCGTTTTCAAGTTACAGAGTGTTAAATTTTGAATTTTTTTCAAGTTTTTTTCTCATAGTATCTGCACTTCACAACATATTCAAATGAAATTTGGCATAGATATTACAATTAAGAGTTTACACCTTGTGACATGTCAATTTCGATTGCAAATCTACAGGGTGATATTTTTTCGGCAACACTGTCCACTGTTGTCCTTCAGAATTTTTTTTTGGTGAGCCACTGCTACTTTCAAAAATCGTAAAGAAAAGCTTTGTTGTTATAGCAAACTTTATGTTCTCTTGTAGTTTTGTCGTATCTACTACCGATTTCGAGAAAAAAACTTTAACACTCTGTATCTTGAAAACGAAACGTTTGCGGACCCATGTTTATGGGACTTTTTCTTCCTAAAACTATTCAAGGAATCTCCTCTTTTCGTTTCTACTCCAATTTAGGAACACCTTGTATATGACATTTAATGTTAATAAAATTTCTGAGTCGCTATTAAGATGACTGTTTTCGTTTGAACAAAAATCAGTGATTTAAATAGCAGGGGTAAGGAATATTGTAAAATAACAATATTATATATTTTATTTTATTACAAAATCCGCTCAGTCGGTAGGAATATGAAAAATGTATTGCTGTTGTTGATTATTTTGCATGTCATTGTTACTATTTGTTAGATTAATAGTAATTATAAGTTCTATATTGAGCCTAAAACATGTTTTACTATTCAAAAGTTAAAAGTAACAGTTTTTACGTTAATAAATCAAATTGTTGTTTACTATTGTTTCAGAGTGACGAATTAAATCTATCTTTGTATAATTCTAATTGGTACAGTGCCAGCAAGCGTTTCAAAAGTGCAGTAATTACAACGATGTGTCGAATGCAAAAACCAATATATCTTACTATTGGGAAGTTTTCACCTTTGACGCTAAGCGCTATGGTGGCGGTGAGTTTGACAAAGACGTGCTTGAAATTCAATTCCTTCAGTCTATTTTAGTATTGCTAATGTGTGAGACAATAATGAAGATACACTTGTTTTAGGTTTGCAAAGGATCACTATCGTACTATGCAGTATTTAAAAGCGTTGAAAATTAAAATTGACACTAGAAAATTTATTAGAAGACTTTACAATAAATATAGATAAATTAAGAGTTATTATTCTTATTTTATAAACATACCTTAAAAGTTCGATTGTATATTTGTGGATTTTTTTTTCAAATTTATGATTGACTCGAATTAGAAGTCTTTGTCACATAAAACCGCCACGATATCAGCGACACCTAACAGATAAAGCGGGTACTTCCGCTTGCAAGGCAACACACCGATATTTCTTCCAAGCAAGTGAAGAAAATAAATCGCCGGGCTATTATTTTAGTTAATTAACTCGACATTTTCGGTTCTTCCATTCTATTTAAGTGTAATTTAAACGTCTTTTAAATGTTGTTTTCCTTTAAATATTTTTCTCAACGAGATTAAAATGAATTGCTTTTGATTTAGTATGGACCATCAAAAGAAAAATCGCCTCATCAAAATAAAAATACGTTCGACGGTGTCCATAAATTATCGTCTATTTTCGAATGCGTGCACTTCGTTTTTAGTTTTAAGATGAGTAATAAAATTCCCGTGAATTTTTATGGCAATTATAAAAACTATATTTGGACAGCTGATTTGAAGGAGTTTTACAAAGACGTAGTCGCTTTGTCTTTTATGAATAACCGTTTTGGAGTTTTTGAAAGCTCTTTTTTATTTCATTATTGAGTAGCTGAAAAATTAAACAAAGAATGCACTTCTTTTTTTCTTCTTCTTCATTTTATGACTATCAAATTCATTTGAGAAGCTAGACACTTGTTAATTGTAGTTTACTTGAACTTTCGTCGTGTTCTTAGGGGAAAGATTTGCAGTTTTACTGGCCCAATTTAATGACACTTTCGAATTTTTGTAAAAAGTCATGGCTTACTAGATATTTTGAAAAAACGAACTTCTGTCGATTTAGTCAAATCCCTCTAGCTCCTTTGTTTTTGATTTTATAAAAAATGTGTAAATATCAAAATTGAAGGGAATTGTATCCCGAATATAATTGTCATGTCCTCGTTTGAATTACAGCTCTCGTTTTCGAGATATGACACAAACTTATCTTTTTTTGAATGGAAACCATAGTTGGCTATGACCTCAAAAATCGGACATTTTTAGAGCTTTTCAACGATATAGTACTCGTATAATGGCTAAAAAAGTAATGAAGTGTCAAAATTCAAATCAAATTCGCAACAACGACGATCGCCATGAATATCAGGGTTGCCAGACTTAACTATTTAACTTGAATCTTATGATTTGTGCATAATTTCAGGATTTTTGTAATCTTTGTCAAATTATCTGAAATTTATCCCGTAAAAATAAAAAAGAATCTAAAACTAAAGTATAAGGTTAAAATTAATAAAATAAAGTAATAAAACGTAATTCTGATTTTAGTTTACTAATCATATTTACCACGCAATGAAGGTTGCAAATGGCGATTATTATGTAATCTAAATATTCGTCAGCTCTATTTCAATCTCAACAGAAAGTGCGTGTATTATATAGTATCATAAGAGAAAAAAATTGTGTATCATCCAATATTTTATGAGAAATTAATTAATGATAATTTAAAATGTGCTCACTTTGACAATTTTCATACATTGGGTTTTGCAACGTTGCTAGCTTCATAAGTTTGAAGAACAATGGAGACATATTGCATTGTAAAAGAATCAGTTTAAAACCTTCAATACTTGAATAGAAAACAAACAGCTCAAACAAATGTTGTAAAAAGATATTGAAGAAAAACTAATTCAATTGAAGAGTTTATTACATAATTAATTGACATTTTCAAATCGACTCTTAAACTACTGAACAATAACTGGCATCACTGTAATGAATATAATGTTGTGACGTTCGAATAACTTTGTTCTGTTGTTACTTATCTTCTTCTGTGATTTATATGTAGGTATCCTGTCAAATATTTGAATTTAACAATAATTCTCTAATAATGAAGCATTGAGGGTTATTTGCTGGTTCTATAAAGTTATAGTACCTGGGTGACCGAGCTTCACTCGTAAATTCAAGGTGTTATCATAAACGTACATATGCATATCCAAATAATCTATATTTCAACCACCCTATATGTGAAACTTCTTATGAAAAACCCATTCAATTTTTTTAACATTTTTTTCATCACGCTACAATTCCACTCAATTCCATATTCCAACAACCCTGTATATGCGACAGCTTTTGGCCATTCTACAAACACTTTTGTTCCCAAATTCTTTTATTCATATTGTAAAATTTTTAAACACGTTGTATAACTATAATTCCGCTTCTCCCTATATATGCAACTTTTTACAGGCTACCTAATATAACATATTTTAAATTACATTGTATAACTATAATTTCACACCACCAATGTTTTAACTACCCTGTATATGCATTTGTTTATGGCCACCTATTGTAATTTTTTTTGAACCACCATGTATAATTATAATTCCAGTACATCCTATATTGCAACCACCTTATAAATGTAAATGCTAATAAATAATAAATAATTTCCAACTGCTTATGGGGTAGCCTACATAATAATTGTTTCTCGCTTTTTTAGCCATACTATAATTCCATTTGACGCTATATTTTAACCACCCTGCATAGCAACTCTTATGGACCATCTAACATATTTTATTAGACCCTGTATAATTGTAATTTTACACCACCAATTCATAGTATATGCATCAAATTAACCTTGGAAACTTGAAATGTCTAGCTATAAAAATATAATGCTAGGAAAATATGACGGGGGCATAAAATAGTTACATGTTCGGAACAAACAAATACAATTTTTATTGAAAGCATGTTTAAAAAAAGTGTCACTCTCAAATAGGTCACCAAATCACCCTGTATTAAAATAATTTTATAACAGGAGGTATTCTTAAGTAGGTTACCGAATTACCCTGTACAGAACGCCTTGAAATTACAAAGCAGCCTCCTTGATTGACAAACTGTCAATACATTTTTTAATAATTTAATTTCTATGTAAAACGATTTTTCCCAAAGATGAGACCTTCGCCAATCGATTTCTATCCATCGAAACTTCCAAATGGGAAAGTTTCATCGAAATCGTTTCATCGAAATATATGTTTAAAAGAATAATATGAAATTTAAAGAATTCTGTCAAGATTTCCGCATATTATTTACATTATTACATTTCAAAAATCGATTCTTGTGAAAAATTAAGTAAAAATACAACGAAATGAGAGATGCATTTAAGTGCACCGGTGTACTAAAAAGGGTTTTCAATAGTTATTAATCAAAACAAAAATAAAGAAAAACGATTGAGGTATAGAGGAGAATTTGGTATTGAATTGTTTTGTCTTTTCGTATTTATATATAGATTCCTTTTCTTAATTTTGGCTCTGACTCAATCTTAATGATTACAACTTGAGTGTTTAAAATAAAAGTTTGGTGATAGGGTGCAAAACTGCGTTTTTACATATGCGAAACATCAAAGGTTCCACAGCATTTCAATTAACATAAAAGTTCGCATTTTAATAACAAAATGGTGTTATGAAACCGTTGAACCTAAACCAAAATAAACGTATTTAACTAGTTTACATAGCGCTGCAAAAACTAAACGCAGTTGACAACTATCCGCGATAACTAACGACACTAATAAATATTCACGAGTGTTCATGATTACCCACTTATCAACCAATTTGAATACTTCCTAGTGTGTTCCTTTATTATTTTTCATATTACCTACTCCGATACGGTACGAAGCAACAAAAAAAAAACAATTCGTTTTCAAAGCATCAAATTCACTCAAAGGCCTCGCGGTGTCGAACCTGACGCAAAAAATGCGATGACCCGCGGACCCAGTGCTACTTCGACGAATTTTGGATCTTCGGTCGCGTTTCTGTTCCTTTCTTTCACAATTTCTTCGTACACGAACCAAGTGAACGAAGACGCTTTCTCTTTTCGCCAGCAAAAATGAAGAAAGATCATCCTGTCCAGTTGGCCGTGAACGTGGTTTGAATTCGTGATTTTTCTTACTCGGCGTGGTCGCGACACGCGATTTAAGATCAAGGAGGCTGCGGAAGAATTACTGATAAAGTAATCGGCGTTTTAATTGTGGGTTTTTGATTTTGTGCTCGATCGAGATTTTGTTTAGTTCTGGTGAACAATGTGACATAAATGCTTGAGGTTTTTTTTATTGTGTGAGTTTGTGTGGTAAAATTTGGACTTATGTTGAGGTGAGTACAGCTTTTGTAACTTTGATCAGGTATATTAAAAAGCTTGCATTACCGTGAAAGGTCCGATGCATTTATTTTGTTAAAATTTTACTTACTTTCTCACAACTATCGATTTTTGAAACGTAATAATGTAAATAAGATGCGAAAATCTTGATACAATTGTCTAAATTTTATTTTATTATTTTGAATTTTTTTTTCCATATCACAAATATACACTTTATAGAACCAGCAAATAATCTTTAACGGTGTTTTTTTCATTTTTGATTCTTCATTACCAATTATTGTAGTTGCCAGTATTTTACAGCTTTAATATGTGAATCGCTATAGGTTATTAATTGTTAAATTCAAATATTTGACAGCATAAATATAAATCACTGAACAAGATAAATAACAACAAAAGAAGATTATTGTAATGTCAACAGGGAAGCTTTTTTTTATTCAGCAGTAGGTATGAAAATATAAATGATTTAGTTGTTTTCTGAATGATACTTGTGGCATATTTTTCAATGTCTAAGTGCTTCTTGGGAAATAACACCACAGTTTAAAGAAAATTTCTGTATATTCCAAACGTTTCGGGGTCTAGATCAGACCCGGTTGTCAATGGTTAGGAAACTACGGATTAAAAAGGCACAATTCTATATTTAACAATGTGTATTATTTGATTTTTGACGTAACTAAGAGAATTTTATTTGCAATATACAGGGTAGCACAGAAATTTGTAAAGATCATATAATCATAAAGTTCCTTTCAAATTGGAAGAATTTGAAAGGGAGATCTTCAGAATTTTATGTGGCGCTCCTAGGTGCGACTTTGTTATAAAAGTGCATTCGCCAGAAATGCGACCAAAGAACTTTGTTGATTCAGTGATCCCATTAAAATCATAAGGGAAAACCTAGGAAAAACCTTATGAACTATCCCGATATTGGGTTGTTCACAAGGACATGACCATTAGCAATTTCTTCCTTAATCATCGGCAACCAGGAACGACTTTATTCTACGGAGGTAGTAGCGATACAATCGTTTTCATTTAACAAAATTAAAGCAGACTCTTTTAGTTTTCTTTTGGTGTTGTGTTCTTCTTTGTGTAATATTACTGAATTTTGAAACTGTATTTTATGACCAAGGTTCCAAGCATGTTCACAAATTTTGGATTTTTCAAATTGTCGTTTTTTTTATGTAATTTTTGTGTTCGTTTATTCGAACATTCAGAGGTTTAGAGGTTTCTCCAATATATAATTTATTACATTCACACGGGATTTTATAACTGCAATTTTTTGTATTTTGAGCTGTGTTATTTGGTTTGGTTTTTGATATAATTGATTTTAGTGTATTTCTTGTTTTAAAGGATGTTTGGATATTATATCTGTTTCATACTCTTTTTAGTCTTTCTGATAGACCCTGTATGTATGGTATAGTTATTATATTAATGTGATTATCTTGGTGAAGTTTGATGTTGGGTGTTAGGGATTGTTTGGTATTCCATTTTGTTTAGCTTGTTATTAATAAATTTATTTGGGTAATGATTGGCAGAAAGTACATTTTTTATAAACGTTTTTTCTTCATTGAATTTATTGCTATTAGAACAGTTGGTTTTTGCTCTGTCATATAGAGATTTAATGATTCCTCTTTTTACTGAACTTGGATGATTAGAGTTAAAGTTGAGATACCTGTTAGTATGAGTTGGTTTTCTGTAAACTTCTGTTCAAATGTCGATTGTGTTTTGGTTATTAAAATGTCTAAGAATGGTAATTTGTTATTCTGTTCAAGGTCTAGTGTAAACTGAGTAGTTGGTTCTGTGTTGTTTATGTCGTTAAGTAATGCATGTAAATCCAAAAGATTATGTTCCCAAATAACGAATATGTCATCAACATAACGCCAGCAAACCAAAGGTTTAATCTGTTTTGAGAAAATTGTACAAAGACAACATATTTTCAACTTAATGATGACTTCTACCAACAAGATTTTGGCCTGGCAATGGGTACCTGTTTGTCTCCCGCTTTAAGCAACATTTTTATGGAAAAATTTGAAGAACAAACAATTTTCTCAAAACCGGAAATAAATAAGTTAACTAATTTTAAGCGACTTTTGTTTCATAAAGTTTTTTCTGAAGTCATTTCTTTTCAAGTTAATCACAAGATCAAAGCGAAAATTTTGTAGAAAAAAACTCGTAAACAACACTAAACGATTGACAACGAGTCCAGACTCGGAGTTGAAACGTCTCCAAACACAGATAAGTATTACACAATATACAATACATTACTTATATACAGGAATACTGGTTGATCATTTTGTATACATCTCTTTCTTTCAGAATAACTGTGAGGAAGAATCTCTGTACGGACAGCCAGTAATCCGGACAATTTTACGAAATTGCCTTACTACACTTTGTTCTACATATACCTACAATTTTTAAATACTTATCTGTTGCAGGAAAAATTTTAGAGGAGAGAAAACCCAATGAACAGACAGAATAATACAAGTGAAAGTATCGATCTTTCAACATGTTTTCATGGGTTTTTAGAAAATAGCCTTAAGAATACACACTTTAAGAAAAAAATCATTGAGATAAAAAATGTAGCTTATAAAACAATAGAAACAATGTTGGGATTATGGATTCAGTAGAACCAAGGTGTATGGTGAAATAACTGATAAACAATACATTTTTCGGGAAAAGTTCATAAATACTTTTTTAAAGTGCTTAAAAAATTCTTTAATTTAGACAAAAGTCTCTTGCATGAAAATTAAGCTAGTTTTAACATAAATAAGGTTGTTTTCTTTTGACAAAAAGTTAAAAATTAACAGTATATTCAGGCAAATCAGGCAATTTTTGACCTAGCCCTCTTTGTTTCAAAAAATTTAAATAGCTTTCACCTGAAGCCTTTCAGACATATGAGACTTCCAATCGTAGATTCTAAAAATGTTAAAAAACAGGGTATTCCAAACTGATCCTCTTAGTTTGTCTGACGGTTTGTCCCCATCTAGCGGCACCTATGTATAAATCTATACAGGCTAACACAAGTCGGTATAACTGAGGCACATAACAAATATAAATATAAAACATACTTACATATTTAAAGAACTATATAAGCCTCTACGAAGACGAACTTAAATAAATCCACTGACAACTCCCTGTAGAAATTTGAAATAAAACTTAACGTGATTAAATATTTCTTATTACTATTGCTGATAGCATTTTAATGAGATTGTTTTATTAAATATGAGTGTTGGTATTTTTCATTAATATTCTACTGCAGTTGCCTTACGCAGCCGGTAAAAACGATTAATCAGGTACGAATTTATTTAACTAATGTTCTAATTAATTTACTAGAAGAAGTTTCAACAGTTCCTGATTGCAACGGTCATTAGGAAACATTGTATGATGCATAAAAACTTTCCCGGTACTACTATATTGAATTAATAATGTTTAGTTGAACAACTTGCATTGGTTTTTGCTTACAGAAGAAGTTAATCCTCTTAAGAGTAGATACAAGGATTCATAAAAAATATAGTATCCGACTTTTGCGTTATTACTGTACTAGAACAGTGATCCTCAAACCTTTTTGACGACTTATTAAAATATTACTATTTTCTTGTATCCCCTTTGAATAATTAGCACTCCCCAAAAATCGGAAACGAGAAGGGGGGAGGGTTCGTGGATACTTGTTCGAAAGTGATTTTCATTCTTTGTTCAGCATTTTTAAGTTTTTGCAAATTGGTGCAATAATAACTGGAAAAATTTGTTCTGAAAATGTAAACTTTTGATACTTTACGCAAAATAAAGCAAATAATGGCACATAATTTTTAGGAATTATTTTTTCAATTTATTTTATATAATTTGGTTAAGTGCAAGTTGGACTCGCATACTAAGGGTTTCGGTCCACCTTTGAGATTTCATAGAATGTAAGGTAAATGAAAGTATATATATATTTTTATTATTTCAGTTTCAGACAAGTAGGGAATGAGTTGATTTTCTTGAATTTATCTTTTCAATTAAGCATTTTAAATTTATAAAAATATACACTTTTATTTTTCACAAACAGCCTTTTCAAAATTTCAGCTACATGATTCGCTTGATTTTTATAAAAATATTTATTTAATTTTCCAATTTGGCCTCCTAAATTAAGATTAGGATTTTACCAATAAAATCTCAGCGAAGCCCTATATATTCCTTTGTCTGAATTTTAGAGTCAGTAATTTGGAAGAAGAATGGCTCAAATTTTAAATAATAAGTTATTAAATCTTTTAAACAAATTATGTTAAAAATATATATTTGTATAATTGTGATGATTCCATTCATTTGATATAAAATTTTACTTTCCATTTAAGTTTGTAAATTACTGATGAAATTTCTGTTTCTTAATGGGTTGATTTTTGTATATTTTTTTATTATCTTTTTAACAAATTATTCTAAAAATATGAAAAAATACACTTGTATTCCTCATTCTTCGACTTGATATACTAGATGATGGGTTTAAAAATACATTTTTTATTTTTAATTTAATTCTGTAATCTTAATACCAATGTTTTCTCCTTATTTATTCTGTACAGTTCAAGAGAGGCGCTATACCTCTATTTTTTTTTAATTTTACAGCTTATGGTTTCGGAGATGGGTATTTTTTTCTATTTTTATTAATATCTTTTAAATAATTTATTTTAAAAATATGAAAAAATATATTTGTTTTCGCCATAATGAGCCCTTTCATTTGATATATAACATGATGCCTAAGAAACAATTTTAATTTTATATTTTCCATTTAATTCTGTAATTTGCCCCACAAAATTAAAAGTAGAGGTTTCTCCTTATTTTTCCAGTAAACTTCAGGTCGGACTCTATAACTCTAATTTTTTTCAAAACTTTACGATTTATGGTTTCAGAAATAAGGGGGGGGATGGGTAAATTTTAAAATAATATTTTCGTTAATACCTTTTTGACTAATTTTTTTAAATATGAAAAAAATATATTTGTGTTCCTCAGAATGGGACCTTTCATTTGATGCATTACATGATGAGTTTGAAAAATTTTTATTTTTAAATTTTCACTTAATTCTGTGATTTCCTATTTTTTTTTTCAAAATCAAACTATACATTGATACCTAATTTCATTCTCTTCAGTCTAGTAGTTTAGGAGAAAATTGCTGTGATGTGACAGAGGCAGAAATCCGGTGTGATATTATAAGGGTATCCGTATATTGTATATACGGAACCCTAAAAATAGCAAATAATGTTATAATTTTGTCAGGTCACTCTATTAATAGTTTCAACTGTATAACTAACATAGTTTTAACCACAAATTTGTAGAAGTAAATTGTTAAAACAACAAAAACCTCCAAAAAGATTGTTTTTTATATTTTTTGCTTATATAGGAAATTTGTAGAGAATTACAAATAAAAAAGAGAGTTTACATTTCGTGATTTCATCGAGAAGGATCGGAAAAAGTTTTGTCAAACATTCAAAAGTCAATATCTTCCTCAAAACTTTATTCAGTATATGGATATGCATTTTCTTTAGCAAAACTATTTCTGTAAGATATTTTAAACCAAAAATAAAACTGTAACACCTTATTGCCCAATTTTTGCATTATTTTGATTTAAAAGATATTCTATCATCTTCTATATAAATCAAATCGCAGAAGTGAAACGTAATTCCAGCTGAGATATGAACCCAAGCCATCTGTCAGTCGGCGAATTCTTATTGTTGCCATCTACGGTGAAGTACGAATTTTACAAATAGGGAAAATAAAAGTTGCAACGAATAAAGTATACAGTTGGTTCGTTTTCGATTTTACACTTTCCTAGCTGCAATGTGCTTGGTCATTGTTTATTATTATTTTCGTACGTTTGTGCTGTTTGTTTTTGTCAGTGCTGAGAGATTAATATTGAAAATGCTATTGTTTAATATTTACCATAAAAAATATCTAAAAATAATTTGTAATTTTGGATATTTTATGGCATAATAAGTGTATAGAAACTAAGTGCATAGTGAGGTTGTTGGTTGATCTTGTACAGTTTGCGGCATACATAATGTATGGATAAGTTTGGGTTTTTTCTTCAAATATTCGTTGAAGACTGGTGAAGGTTCTTATGAGGAAAATATTGTGTGGAAAAACTTATAAACCCCATTTTTCTTTCCCCAATGCATCATTAAAAAACAAACTGACTAGTTGAGGACCTAAACTACACCGAAAGAGCCAAAGAGTCAGATGCACCTAGTAATAGTTAACAAATGATTTATTTAAGTCTTACCAAATAAATAATTATTAATTTATATGATAAAAATTGGTGTTTTGTTGCTTAGAATATAATTGGAGAAAGGCTGGACGGATTTGGCATTTTGAAATGATTTTTACTGTTAAAAGTAAATTGACTGTCAAAAGGCTTGCACCCCCTAGGTATAAGATACGAGGGTTGCCTTTTATGTTTAGGGATTGGACAACCCTAGTGTTGCAATCTGACAACTGACAGCTCTATCGTAAAGTTTGAGTTTGACATTTTTGAGGTTATACGTATTCAGAACGTTTTGACATACAAGCGCTATGTGTTGTTTACAGTAACTTAAAGGATTCATCTCGGCCAAAAAAATGGAATTAAATCGTGAACATTTTCGTGCGATTATTTTTTACAACTTTCGACGTGGATTAAGTCAGCAAGAGTGCATGGATGAACTTAATTTAATTTTTGGCGATGAAACTCCATCAAGGACCACTGTTTATCGATGGTATGGTGAATTCAATCGAGGTCGTAGTTCACTCCAAGACGAATTTCGTGAAGGTGTCCAAAAACAGTTGTTGTTCCGGAAACCATTGATGCTGTGTGCGAACTGATATTGCAAGATCGTCATGTGATCTATCGTGAGATTGAGTCAACCTTACACATTAATGGGACCAGCATACATTCAATATTGCATAAACATTTGGATGTCAAAAAAATTTGTTCGCGTTGGATCCCACACAATTTGTCAATCGTTCAAAAAAGGCTCGTGTCGATTGGTCGAAAGAAAAGCTCAAAAAATACGATCGCGGTGCTTCAAAACACGTTTATGACATAGTGACAGGTGATGAATCGTGGATTTACGCGTATGAGCCGGAAAGTAAACAGCAGTCGACTGTATGGGTGTTTCAAAATGAGGTGAATCCAACAAAAGTTGTTCGCGCACGAAGCACTTCCAAGCAAATGATCGCCTGTTTTTTCGGAAAAACTGGACATGTCGCAACCGTACCACTAGAACAACGCAGAGCAGTCAATTCTGAGTGGTACACAACCATTTGTTTGCCAGTTGTCTTCCAAGAAATGAGGAAAAACAATCGCCGAAGACGGATCACTCTTCACCACGACAATGCGAGCTCTCACATATCGCCACAAACAACTGCATTTTTGACCACTCAAAACATCGATTTGATGAGTCATCCGCCGTATATTCCTGACTTGTCACCAAATGACTTCTTTTTATTCCCGTACGTAAAAAACAAACTGAGAAGTCAACGTTTTTCTACACCTGAAGAAGAGGTTGCTACGTTTAGAATGCATCTTTTGGAGATACCTCAATTAGAGTGGAAAAAGTGCTTCGACAATTGGTTCAAACGCATGCAAAAGTGTATAGATCTTCATGGGGAATATTTTGAAAAACAATAAAGCGATTTTCGATGATTAATATTTGTTTTTGTTCTCTACTCTCGAAATATAAAAGGCAGCCCTAGTATATGTTTTAAAGAATTTTAAATGCCACTGTTCAATCTTAATTCATTTTATTAAAATAATTCTCAAAATCTGGCTACCAGTGCTTCTCTATTCTTGTGTTTTCAGCCATTCCAAGGAGTATATTTGGCTACTATTTTAAATTTGTTTAGTACTCCAAACAAGGGTAAGAAAAATTGGGAAAACAGTCGGGAAAATTCGTAATTTTTGTACCAATCACAACTTGTGTATTTATTTTTCCTTTTTGTTTGTCATGGACCTGGAAAAATATTACAATGTACATATAATATTAGTAGGAGCAGTACTTTGACGAGCTTGAAACGCGAAATCTGGCCTAAAAAATATCAAAGAGACTTTCCTCCAACGAATAGAAGAAAAAAGAGCTAGATATGGTTGTCTGCTATTCTTCCCTATTGTTTCAACATTTCCTTCTGTTTAGTTTTTCTATGCTATTTCACTTCTTCCGCGTATGCAATAATTAAATACTTCTGCTACACTTCTGTAATCTGCAATGGACAGGGTTCCATTAACTTAATTGGTATGCCATCTGGATCAAGGGCAGTTACATCTATCCGGCTAGCTTCTCCGGGTTACCCAGGAGGGGGGTTTGGCTAGGGGGGATGTGTAAGATGAATGGGGTGGGGGCCTCTCGTTTGGTCTCGCTAATCTTGTAGCCGTACGTCGTACAATGTTTTTAACTGGTTTAAAGAGAAATTTGGTCGATCATGCTTCAAAGAGCTTTATTTTTCATCTTCGGTGGCAGAGACGTCCCAAGTATCATTGCCAGGTGTCTGTCCATATCTAGGTGGAGGGTGGAGGACGCTTTCCTCAGGACTTCCATATCCGGATCGTTGTTTATGACGGAGGCAGAAAGTGTACTAGGGGTTGGGGTGGGGGTGGCGTTTCAGGGGATAAAGGGAGCAGGGGGTGAGTGGGAGGCTGGTTATTAGCGATAGGAGAGTTGTATAAACCCTGGCAAGGCTCAGGGTGATATTATGGGTGGATTGTAGTTAAATATTTCAGGGCAATGCCCGCTTCATTTTGATTTGGTCGGGTGAAAAAATGGAGGAAGATATAGGAAGGATGCTCTGATATTTAATCGTAAGGTTGTCATATTGTGGAGAGGAAGGGGGTAGTTGGGGGGTAGGTGATGGAGCGTGGGTGGGGTAGTAAATCCTGATACAACTTCCTCCTTCGATTTAATTTAATAGACTCGAGGGTTCCTAGGAGGAAGATTTCTAGAAGGTGCTTGTTCGTTTCTCTACCCTTGTATATTAGTTCGGCCATATCAAGCATTTCTCGGCAGGATCATCTTGATGAATTGGCGAGTTGGGCCTCCATTTCCTCATTATATTCCACCATATAGTAGACAGGTGTATTTGTTGTCGACTTAGGAGGTCTGGAACAAATGCAGTAGCGTCTTCGATGGTTTTGTAGGTTTTTCCTGCTACTAAAAGATTTGCCACAGGGACATTTGTGTTAGCTTAAACTTTGTTGAAGAGACCCATGTGGATCTGCTGCCATAGCCGCCCAGATCTCCCGATCTTTCGCCCATAGAACATGTTTGGGATACGACGGGTAGAAGGTTCAGAAATTTACCTGCAGCCCCCATGGACTTTGGAGGTTCTAAGACATGAAATAAAAGTAGCTTGGGACAGTATTCCTCATGAAGAAGTGGATCTTATTAAATCAATGCCAAGATGTGTTGGGGAGTGAATAAATAACAGCGATGAACAAATACATTATTGACAAACTTTAGTTAAAAAAATTAAACCCCCAGTTATTTTTTATTCAAATTTTAAGCATTTACTATAGCTATTTACCAAATCAATATTAAATTCAAACATCTCCTTTTGTGTGTTGCGATATTTTGACAGTGCTTCGCTTTCTTCATCATGCTGTTCTTCTTTTCGGCTTTACCAGCTTTCTTTGCAGATTTATTGGTTGTCTTGGTTGGTATGTCAAATTTCTAATGATATTTGCGATAGAAGACGCGATATTTGTATAAGTAAGAAGACTGATTGGACACAAGATAGTTATTTCAGCCAGAAAAACATTATGTAAATGTTACCCAGTTTGTTTTAGTCACGAACTTACCTCGCTTGACTAAATAATGAATTTTTACCAACTTTATATTTTGCTATAAACCACTTTTACTAATTTGTATTAGGCAAACATATTATATCCTGCCAATTTCATAGGCACTTAATTACGAAGAAATAAAACGAAACTGCTCTTAAAACAAATTGGGATATTTTCTGCATTTAAATTTCCTAATTATTATTAATACCTTTGTCTGGTAGTAAACGGAGATGTAAAAATACAATTAACTAAAACAATCTGTTTACTTTCTTTGTTTGTTCGCACTCCACTTCACAGTCGGACCGGTACAAACGGGTGGAATTTGCATACCGTTTGATTATAGTCTGGGATATTTTCACTTCGTTCTTTATTTTTATTTGCATATTTTAATGCGAAATTATGCTGTAAGAAAAAAATAAATTACTAGTAACTGAGATTAAATTGAATTCTTTCTAGATTTACGATGCGGTTTTATGAAGAGTTCATAGTTTTGTTTTTGCAGAATGTTGCAGGAAGTTGATGTTACATTTGTGCCATTTTTGAAGAGTAATTGGAATTTTTTTGTTTTAATAGTTAATAAGGTGATTAACATGGAACTTGACCTATGTTAGGGTAACTGATATAATTTCAACTGCAAATGTATTTGTTTGATTTTTTCGTTTATTGTACGCACTGAGAAAGTCATGGCAACACCCAGAAGATGTTTAATTTTTTTATATCCCGATTTGACCATACAATGTATGGCAGCATACTCCCTTTAAGACACTCATAGCGTACCTTTAGGGGAAAATTCACTAAACCTCAGATATACTACATATCAAAAGGGTTTAGCTCTGTGGGAGCCCTTGCTAGGTTATCAGGCCCGTGGTTGGCGTCGTGGCTGCAGTTTCCCATGAATTTTCGGATCGTCCGGGCTGTTCCTAACAGGACGGCTTTTTGCATCAGTTGGTAAAGATGATCGTCCAGACCGAGGCATTTCAAATTGTTTAATAGATGTTTTCGAACTACTTCAGTTGTTGACATAACAATTGGTACCGTTCGAGTGTTGTTCATGTCCCATTGTTACTGTATTTGAAATTCTAAATCCCTATATTTGGCTATTTTTTCAGCCTGCTTAATATTTAAATTATTGTTGTTAGGGATTGCTGTGTCAATTAAGGTTGTTTTTCCAGAGACTTTATCTACCAAAACTATATCTGGTCTATTGTGAGCAATAGTCCGATCGGTCAATATCGTCCGGTCCCAGTACAGTTTGTAGTTGTTATTTTCTAAAATAGATTCTGGTTTGTATATATAGTAGGGTGTTCTTACCGACTGGGATAGCTCAAGTTTCAGCGCTAGTTCCTGGTGCAGTATTTTTGCCACAGCATCGAGTCGTTCTTTGTATTCAGTTGCAGCGAACGCTTGGCAACCTCCTGTGATATGCTGGATAGATTCAGATGTTTGGCAACCATATCTGCATCTGTCGTTGTTGATAGAAGGGTCTTTGACGATGTACTTTAGATAATTCTTAGTTGGAATTACTTGATCTTGGATTGCCAATATAAAGCCTTCCGTTTCAGGAAACATATGACCAGAGATCAACTAGTAGTTCGACGCTGAACTGTCGACATAATCTTGGTTGACGTCATTTATATGTCTTCCATGAAGCTGCTTCTCTTTCCATTTGAGCAACTTCTGATCAGTTGTCTGGTGGTATATTTGAACTTGTTGTTCTGTCAGTCTTAGAGGTGTTGAGTCATCAATGACTCTTCTGGAAATGATTACGCACATTAGAAATTTGTTGAACACGTAACTTGCCTATATCTGCCAATCCTTTTCCTCCTTCACACCGGGGCAATGTTGTACGTTGGATACAGCTCTTTGGATGGGGATTTTGAGCTTTTGTACTCGAACTTTCCGTTGTAATTGTTCAATGTCGGTCTTGCACCAGTTAACTATACCGAAAGAGTAACTAAGCACTGAACACGCGTAGGTGTTAATAGCCTGAAACAAATTTGTAATTTGGTCTTCAGCAGTCGTCTTACCCTTCTATAAAACTCTGTTCTTTGTTTTATTAATAAGTTTGTTAATAATGTGTTTGTCCTCCTCAACACGTCTTTCCACTGATTCAATAAGATGGCCTTTTTCTTCTTGGGGAATCTTCCTGGCAATCAAACTACGACCAAACACCGTCAAAACTGAAAGAAGTGCAACCGCTAGTCTATTTTTTCCTACCACAACAACAAAAAGGATACACCAAGTCGTCATAAATCGTCTACGAAGAGCATTTGCTAAACAAAGAACCAAAACCAGAATGCATGAGCTGCTATGCTCCACTTCACCATGGAATGTAAAGCATATGAAGCTTATATAATGACAAGTAATTTAACCATGAGTCTAACTATTGCACTTTGGAAAGATAGGGATAAGACAAATAAGCACCTTAAGGTCAGCAATGTATATAATAAAATCTAAATTGTATACATTTAAAGTGACGTAATAAATAATTACTGTGTGTATATTAGTCCGCTACTCTAAGTAGTTGATGTCGGATTATACAGTGAGGACGCATGAGTTGGAACAAATTCATTTAAAATTCAGTTTTGTGATGATAAATTCATTTATAAAGGGTGGGCCAGAAATGAATTGCGACCATCAACTTCATTTTTTCAAATGGAAACATTTGTTTTTTATTTTATTTTTGAATTCTGCGTTGAATTTTAAGTATTTTTTTATGTACAATGTCCTATACCGAAAATTAACAGCTATTAAAAAATACATTTATTTCAAAATTCAAGAAAAAAAAATCAACATATCAAATTAAATGTTCAAATTGTATAAATGAGTTTTTCATCACAAAAACTGCAGTCCAAAAAAAACGATGTGTCCGAGCGTTTTTCCAAAAAAACAAAACCTAAATTTTAAATGAATTTGTTCGAACCCACGCGTCCTCACTGTATTTACGAAATAATAAAAGTTAAGATAAACTATCGGTAATTGAACTCATCTTGGACGAAGTCACGGGCAACGGTTATTAAAACCAACGCTCATGTTAAGGTATCGGCCCATTTCCGACCCTAATTCGTACAAATGTTTTCTGGTTTGCATGCTGTTGATTCTATTAATCAGGAACTACATTTATCCACCCAGAAGAAGTTGCGACTAAAAACTACTTACTTCTACCATCTTGTGGCGTGAATGCGTTATTCAATTTCAAAAGACGCCGTTCTCAATTCTTTAAATAATCGACTCTCCTCAACATCACTAACCTACATACGAGGCGTCCTCTTAATTCCATCGACAATGACCCAGAGATTCATCCTACTCACTCTCCTTACGTGATTTGTCTAATCTGACTATCCAACCGATACTCCGAGGTAATCATTCAATGATACCATCGCCATTAACGAAATTATTTGCAGAGATGCTAAGCCGAAGTGGCGACTAAAAAATTGCTGCGTTTTAAACATACTCGCACACACAGCCGGCTCGTTCTCCTGACCTATCGCCTGGGGGGCGTTAGGTTGAGAGATTCCTTTCCTGTATCACAACTCGTTTGGTTATGTTGAAATTATTCGATTAATCTTGGGTTTACGAGAAGAAATCTGAATGGTATACAGTGAAATGGGTTTTTAAACAATGATGATTCCAAACGAGAGAGAAAAAAACGGTTAGATTGACTTTGTTTATGTTCCATTAGACCACATTCTAAAATTAACGACGAAGATTTAATATTCTGTTAGAAATAAAGTAATAGGAGGTTTTGTAGTTGTTTGGAATTTTGTGGTTTGTATTTGCTTTTTTGGGACTAGTAACAAAATTTGAAGAGCAAGTAGTTCATGAGCACTAAATCTTTTCAAACGTCGATGTTTGATAATTCGAACTAGTCGATCTTTTTTTTCCATTTTTACTTCTTAGCACAAAAACACCGATGATGCTGTAAAAGGATAGCATCTAACATACAGAGTTACCAACTAGCATAGTTGCCAAAAAATGAGATGAGTGCCACACTTCATATTAGTTGTGTGGGGTACTTCGTAGAAACTACGCAAGGTTGTAGTGCATCAGACTATTTGTTTTCTGAAAGATATTTGAGGCATATTTTTCAATAATAAGTTTTTTTTATTGCAATTTTTATACATGTAATAATAAACGAGTATTCAAAAAAAAATTGAATTTACATTACAATACAATGCCTCTAAAGCAAATGTTCAAAGTGTCTTCCATTGATTTATGATGATGATATAACATGTCCCCAGAAAAAACATCCAAAGGGTTCAGATCTGGTGATCGGGCAGGCCATTCTATAGCGCCAGGGTATTCCAAATCGCGATATTGACGAACTGGTGCGGCGTAGTGAGGAGGAGCTCCATCTTGTTGGAAATGCAATTGCTCTTCATGTAGTAGAGGATCATTTTCTAATTTTTCTATTATCAATTCAATCTGTCGTAATAGGGATCTCCCTGGAGTTATGCATCTGGACGATGAGATAGCTGACTCTGGTCGGGATATTGCCAATTTATTCGCAAAAAAATTTACTGGTGTATATAATAATCTTGATTTACCATCGACGTTGGTTAAATTTGATTTTTTAGATTGTTTTAGCAAATTGGTGTTCTTGGAATCTGACATTATAAAAGCCATAACTGACCTTGATGGTAACTCTTCCCCAGGTCCTGATGGTATACACCCTCGATTGGTAAAAGGCTGTATAAATGTTTTTGCTCCTTATTTAACTAAAGTATTTAACTGGTCTATTTCTATAGGAACTTTTCCAAATTCTGAAGTCTGAAGTCACATCAGGAGTTGCTCAAGGCTCCCATCTTGATCCCCTTCTATTCATACTTTTTATAAATGATTTAAATCAAGAGATCAAAAATTCTCAAATTTCTTTATTTGCTGACGATGCGAAACTATATAAAAGCATTAAGACAATTCAAGGCAGAATTTCCCTACAAAGTGATCTGGACTCGCTTCTAAATTGGTGTTCTTTTAACGTTTTTACATATAACCCAGTAAAATGCTTTGTCATTACTTTTGGTAAAGACTCCCCTAATATGTTTACGTATAATTTAAATGAAGCTAACCTTGGGAAGGTAGACGTAATTAAGAATCTCGGGGTATATATCGACTCCAATTTAAAACTTCAATTCCACTTGGGTTATGTCGAATCAAAAGCCACTAAACAAGTCAACTTCATCAAGAGCTTTTCAAGTAAATTCACTAGGTTTGAAACTTTCAGAATTTTGTACTACGCGTTTGAATATCCTATTCTATCTTATTGTTCAGTCATTTGGAGACCCCATTGGGATTACCAAATTAAATCACTTGAAAGATCTCGTAGATCCTTTCTTCGTTATTTTTCTTTCAAATGTGGTCAGCCTATGCACTTTACAAATCATAACTACTGTAAAATTGCACAAACACCTAAAGTTCCTGATCTGTACTCATCATTGACAAGAAGTGATATTGTTTTTGGTTTTAAAATCATTAACAACAAAACAGTTTGTATTGACTTGTTAAGTAGGTTAAATTTTCACGTTCCTAAGCGACATCTTCAAAACACTTCTTATTTTTGAGTCTAAATATCACTGGTTATCGCCGATGGAAAGAATATCGGAACTTATGAATATTAACTGTTAGTGGCTTGATTTATATAATAATTGTAATGTTGCTAATGTTAGTATTAACTCAAAAGTTATATTTAATTATTCTTAATCATTTAAGTACTGTTTTCTTTTATTTTGTTAATTTATTTTTGTACCAATTCTTTGTATTCTTAAACTTTGTTGTATAATTGTAGGTAATGTAAATGGGGTATTACCCCGTAAATTATTAATAAATAAATGCATTAATTTCATTTTCCAATATATTGTGATAAATTTCACCATTTAAAATACCAGGAATAAACAGGGGCCCAATTAAATGATTTCCCAAAATCCCTGCCCAAACGTTTAGTTTTACCGGATGTTGACTATGAGCTTCTCGAGTATTTGTATGGCTCCAAAATTTACAGTTATCTCGGTTAACCTCCCCATGAAGTGAAATAGTGCACTCATCCGAAAAGCAAACATTGTATAAGAAATTCGGGTTTTCGATCATATGCTGGGTCATAATTTCGCAAAACTCTTGCCTGCGAGCCCAATCATCCTCATTCAATTCTTGAAGTAATTTAATTTTGTACGGTTGGAATTTGTATTTATGCAAAATTCTAAAATCGTTAGTTTTGCTAATACCGGAAGATGCAGAGATTTGCTGGACAGAATTCCTTTCACCTATGTTAAATCCTCATTTAAATAATCCTTGTCAAAAGTAAGTACCTATTAATTACACCACTGGTTAAAAATAAATATGACTTCTTCATCAAACATCCAGGTAGTTTAGTTCTTTACAAAGTAAAGTAAAATGTATCGAAAAGGGTTGCAGAGTGTTTGAAAACCCTCAAAATTGTGGAAATTACGATTGTTGTTAATATCAAATGCTTATTAATCTATCTTTTCACAAATCCAACTTCTTCGCCACAGCCAGTTCACTAACCGTCTTCAAAAACGAAGACCAAGACTCCTGGTTAACTCACGCAAATAAAGACAACCACTCGGCATTTCGATTACACCATACGAGCCGCTGGGCATCGTCGACCTACAAATATACGACTCGCTGGCTCTTCTCATTTTTTTATGTCGGTTTGTCTCTGATGACCTCCATTTCTTCCGACCAGCTGATCACCAACAAGACCATCTACTGTGTCATTCTCATTAGGGTTATTATCATCCTCAGAGTGGACATTATCAAGGTTTTTTTTCTTATATAACGTCCGTTATGCATTTCAATGGTGGCCGGTGTAATTAAGGATTGTATCGCGTGTTTGTAATAATTGGACGAAGCTTGCGAAAAATCAACATTTTTGGAGTGATTATTTTTAATTAAGTTCTTGTTTATAATGAAGTTGTATTTCTTCCATGTAGTTGTTTGGTTCTTGCAAAAGATACAACAAAGTATTTATGTCTAGTAGACTGTAAGCAAATATTTGTAATACTTACGGATACTTGTTTTCTGAATGATAGTTGTGGCATATTTTTCAATGTCTAAGTGCTTCTTGGGAAATAACACCACAGTTTAAAGAAAATTGCTGTATATTCCAAACGTTTCGGGGTCTAGATCAGACCCCGTTGTCAATGGTTAAGAAACTACGGATTAATAAGGCACAATTCTAAGATGTAAATTAAAATATTTGACGTCAAAAATGAAATAATACACATATACGAATTGATAACATCCTCCCTTTTGGAAGTCGGTTAACAATTACCGATATAAGAAATGGGGAGTTATCTTTTCAAGCAACAAAAAGATGCGGAAGATTACGTATGTACAGAGAGTTTCAAAAGTAAGGTAAAATATTTAAGGGGGAGATTTTTTGAAAAAAAACTTCAAATGGGCGAATGTCCTAAAAGTCTTAAATTTTTGGCTACTGGGTGGTAAAATTTTCAAAAATGATCTTCTTTTCATAATACTTATGAAACAAGCTGTTTTATTAAAATTTTGTTCACAGCGACTATGCCTTCATAAATATTCTACCCTACTTTTGAAACACCCTGTATACAATATTACACAGTTGAAAGTTTGTATATTTGGCTGAATGGCTTTGAGCGAAATTTGGCACTCACATAGTTTATATCTTTGTTTAACATGTAATAATACTCATTATCCCGTCATGTGACATGGCTTGGGAGTATACAGGATTCGAGCATACAGGATGAAGCAGTATAAATAATATAGGGTGCAATATTATATTGCAATATTTGCGTGGAAATATATTCAATGTTTTCCTTCGGATATCGGTATAAATTCATTAAATGCTAGAAGCTGTTTTCAAATGTTTGGTAACATTGGTTGTGGGAAAAATTTGAAGATCGTGAGAAAAATTGTGGATAATAGTTAAGCCTTTGATATTCGTCAGCAATGCGAACGCCAACCTTTTATCTGCAGGGTATTCGTATATAGGGTGTAGGTTTGTACCATAAGCGCACTTCATAAAGTTATAATTTGAATATAAAAAGTGAAATAAAATACTGATTAACACTAATGTCACCAAAAAATTGACTTCTTTCTGAAATCGGCCGGGGTCTTGCTATTTTAAAACTGTAGTTGGTAGAGTTTTGCTAAACTGCTAAACTCGGGAACCGCCTTCAGAGTGTAGGTACATGTAAATAGTATGAGATTGCATTGATATACTCAGCATGACGCTAGATGTCGTTGATGTCTAGAGGTTCATTTAGCGGACTATCGTCGTATAAGGTGCTCACTAGCATCTCTGAATTTCAGTTCATAGCTATGTCATTCAGGGAAGTGTATCTACTGCGAATTCTCAGTTCGAAACTAGAATTTAGATATGAAAACGTAACAGACAGACGCACTTGTATTTCCATTCCACTATAGAGTTTGTAAGTTACTGCATAAAGATTTTTTTCCAGTTTCAGTGTTCGGGATAGAGACCGAGAACTATGGTCAATCGGTGCTGGACGATTTTTGAGCCATTCTGAGGAATTCGAACGCAGCTTGCATTCCTTGTCTATACAACGACTGGATGCACTGATTTACATCGAAGGTGAGTGCATATACATTCCGAGTGTTAAGATTTACCTTTTTTACAAGTAGCTAGAATCACCTTCATTTTGTACATCTTGAACTAGGACTTTCAGAAAAATATATTTTTTATGATAGGTCGTAATGTATATCGAGTTTTGACAGAGGCATTTAAAATTGAATTCAGAACGAAAATTAGCTGTTAAATTTTCATTTGGCAGCTTTATTTCCAGTTTTTTCTTCTAAATTATGGCGATCCTCGGACCAGTTGTTTACTTGGAAAGAGGAATCAGTTCACCGCACTCAATTTCCTATATTACCAAAAATATTTTGATACGATTTGTCAACTGAGTGAAAAAATCGGCCTATAGGAATTTTTAAAATAATTGTCAATTGAAATGAAGGTCAATGTGTATCCAGAAAAAAAAACAACCTTTTTTAATGTTTAAAAAACCCAATGCTTAGCTGGTATTGATTTTTGTTTCAATAATCTATGGAATACCATCATGGCGCAGTCAGTTGGTAGGATTAAATTTCTATTAACTAATTTATAAAGTTTGAAGGGAATTTGGTATTACATGGCCGATAATCTTTATCAAAATCATTCAACTAACGGCATGTTTTCGATTCAGTAATATTCTCGATTTTTGGAATTCAAAGCTGCTTTGTGAACTCGATATTCGTTACGATTCGATATGAATTTTATAATAGCTTTTTAAATCATCCTGGCATGAAATTCTCTTTTATATTACCGAATGATGTGCCATCGACGAGCGAGAACTTTGACATTTCATTATTTTTTAATTGTGTCACGTGTAAAGATGCAATATGAAGTAGAAGGGAAGGAGAAATTTATATCTCTTGTGGAATTCTTAGATTTGAAAGAAGTCTGTTTGTTCTCACAAGAAATATCGGCTTTGTGATGAACAAGTTTTAGGAATATTTGTTGAGCTGACATCATTTGAATTAAGGAAGTTTTTACATCTTTTTACAACAGGCAATCTATCTCGGAACTAGTAGAATGTATTAGAAATCTTGGAACTAATTCTCTTTAGTATACAGGGTGTAAATAATGCAGTGCATATAATTTGGTAGGTGATAGGACCTATCATTATAAATAAATAAGTCTTATATAACATGTTATGGTTTATGAGAATGAAATTGTTTGAAGTTGTCAACCCAAGTAAGCAGTGTAAGTGTGTAAGCAGTATAAGTATGTAACCATTTATTTGCAAAAGAATACCAAATTTATCTAGTGAACAGAAGAATAAAAATATCCTCCACCATTCCTATTTAATGAATCGACATTTAAGCCAAATTTATTGATAATTTCCAACAGGTTTTATGAAACAGGAAGCATGACAACGTTGGTTAAAGTGCTTTTTTTAGGCAAGGGTTCTGAAATTAAACATTGGGGTAGATTCTGTATTCCAAAAAGGCATGTGACAATTGTTTTGAATATAATAATGTGATATGATGTGGTTTGGTTTAACGAAGAAACAATTGTCTGTTGGTGTTTTTCAATTGTGAATTGATATTATGTTTATATGATAGAATTATTAACAAATCAGGAGTACCAGGAAGTTCTTTAATAGCGTTTTTGTCTACTGATAAAGACAGGAGCCGAAAAATCCACTGTAACCCAAATTTAGACTCGGTTCTTACCCAGAACCTAGCCCAATTCATATACAGGGTGTTTCTTAAATAGGCTTCCAAACTTCTGCTGTGTATAGAATAGCACATGTTATTTAATGTAAAAAGGGTGCGTTTTAGGGCAGATGTTAATAGACACTTTCTGGCTTATTTTAATGAGTTAAATACAGAGCAGAAGTTTGGAATCCTATTTTAGAAACACCCTGTATATTCAGAAAATAAAAAATACTGTCGTTATCAAAGGAAATTCCAAGTAAATACCTTTAGGCATTTCAAATATAATCCCCAAAATTTTTATTTAGTTTGACATTTGTATTTTTGATTTACAACGATATGCCGACTGCTTACAAATGACATCGAATTAATATTTTCCCTAAAAACAGTAGCTTCGGCAGATACAAACGATAAGCGAGGATACATCAAAAGCCAATCCAACGGACATCATCGATCATCTTCTCTTCTAAAAATATACCGATGTGGATAATTAAATAACAAAGAAAATGAAAGGAGTCACGAATGATAGGCCACGATGGACGTCCAGTTCGGTATAAAAGGGGGGCGTCCAACGCGTCGTGACGTTCCCTCCCTTTATTAAGGGGAGAATATTTTTCGCTCTTTAACAATCACAAAACCATGCAATTTGATAAACTCTCTAGAAGGTATATTCTTCTGAATTAACCCATCTAATAACATTGAATGTTTCCCCACAATAAATTACTGCAAATTAATTAAAATAGGCAGGAAATTTGACAGAAATGCGATTCTATCTACGTGTGATCTTGATTTGGTAATTATTAAACTAATTAAAACCACTAAGTGCGATTGTATATGCCTGATTTTTGTAAAACAAATAGTCTACAATACATACAAATCTGATCCAATAATGAGCAAAACTAATACGAGGATTATGATAAAAGTTACAGGTACAGCAAAATTGGATTATAAATCCGATCAGATAAAAAGAAATGATAATAATTCCAAGAAGCTATGGAGAATAACAAATGCTAAAAAGACAAAAAAAAACACAAAAAACAGAAAGAATACCGGTTAGAGGGGTAAAAGAATTAACAAATATCTAATTAACATATTTGATAAACACTGAATATATATAAATATATATATATATATATATATATATATATATATATATTTGTTTTTAAGTTTTGGCGGGCACTAAATGTGTTCGGTGGTTTCCGGGAATTCAACCGCGTAGTTGATAACTGATCCCTGCCGAGATCGATGGTTAAATGACGACGTTTCGGCAGAGTTACATCTGCCCTCTTCAGGTCGGTTCGCATAACTCTCGTAGCCTTCTGCTTTCGCTTGTAGTTACTCGAATAGTAAGATTTTCAGGAGCGCGCGCGCTGTTATATAGTCGCGGCTCAGCGCCTATCGGTTGGCTGCGTGTGATTGGCCCTTGGCGCTCAGTGGCCACGCCTACCGCTTGCCGATTGGTTATTTCCGGTTGAGTTGTTATAGGAAGGGTCCGGGCCTGTACGGTGTTTAATAGAATTTTCCAACAATTCCATAAGTTCTGGATTTCATTGCTCGCGTTTAGACTGTGAGGCCTCTTCGCTATTTAAATTGCCTTACGAGTCTTGATTTCGGGTGTTCTATATTTGCCAGTAGTCTGGTGTTCTCAAAGTTTATATATATATTAAATTCATGCGAAAGTAATCAAATGTCTTTTCTGCTTTATTATAAACCATTAAGACATCCAGTGTGGAACAGCCAAATGGAATTTTTTCAAGAAAACCCACATAATTCTGGTCGAAGAGCAGCCCCACTGTTCAACGTTAGCCCCACATAAATTTTTCAAGTATTAAAGGAAAGTAAAATGCATCCCTATAAAATGATGCAGACTCAGGAGCTCATCGAAGACGATTTCGATGGGAGAACATATTTCTGGTAAGATTAGATAACAATTTGATCCAATTAGATGTATTTTAACCTTCATAGTCTAATCAACTATGGGGTGTAAGCTGGGGTGGAGCTTATGATAATAACCTTACCCTGCTAGGAATGTTACAAAACTGATTATTAAAAGTATAAACAAGAATAAATACGTTTCACACAAAAACTCAATGAACTTGGAACATTTTTTCTCTTTGCATATACCATTCTAGTTCCTTACCACTGCAGTTTTCTGCCTGTGTATTTATAATATTGGGAAAGACAAAATATTGTCAAAATCTATTAAACTGATATTAACGTATTACTTTAAATTGAAAATGTGTGTATATTACTAGCGCATTCACCATATTTTTAAATGGCATCTTCATTAGAAAATGGAATTACGAAAACATTCACGTCTTATAGTTTTGGAGATAAGGATAAATTTTTATATATATATATTTGTTAATATCTTTTAAACTAATTATTTTCAAAGCATAAAAAAATATATATTTATGTTCCTCAAAATGAGCCTCCTCATTTGATGTATTACTTGATGCGAACGTAGATTTTCGCGGCCAGAGTCATATCTGATTCTGCTTTTTGATTTGGACAGCGTCATTTCTTCAAATTAACTTATTTATGTATCTGAAAAAATATATACACTCTTCACTTTATTAAACTTGTCATACTGACGGACAAATTGTAAATGGGTAACACTTTGGTCTAGCGAACGAAGAAATAATAATTGGTCCGCCGAAATTTCAGGTAAATACCGGGTAGGAGGCACTTAATGGGATTATTTTGGATTGTTTTATGGTTGTGTTGATATTTTTGTATACGTTCCTTGAATTTTATTGGTAGGTAATGTAAGTGATTTATTTTGTTGATGAGATTTCTGTTGAAATATGGATGCTGGGTTACCAGACGGACAAAAGTTTAAAACCTTTGTCTGGGTTGAAATTCTTAGTATTTTTGGCGATTTTGAGGGCCTCACGGATATTTCTGGTAAAATAATATGGAGATTTGGCCAAGATAGAGGAGCTGTCGAAGAGGATTTGGTGGACCGTTTCGTGATGATGTTCAGCTACAGCAGAGTTTGAAAGCAGGCCCGTTTTCCAACAAAGTTTATGCTCACATAGACGAGTGTTTATAGATCGACCTGTTTCATCAATGTATACCGCCCCACACGAGCATGGAATGGTATAAACACCCTTAGATGAAAGAGAATTTTGTTTATCCTTTGGAAAGGGTAACATTTGTGGGATCCATGACCTTGCTGATATACAGGGTGACTTTTTTTGATGATCAGTATGGGAATCTCGGAAACTAGCGAAGATAGAGCAATGGTTAAATTGGGAGAGATTTGCAGTTTTACTGGCCCAATTTAATTACACTTTCGGATTTTTGTAAAAAGTCATGTCAATTAGTTATAGTCAAATCCCTCTAGGTCCTTTGTTTTTGATTTTATAAAAAATGGTAAATATCAAAATTGAAAGGGACAGCTCTCGTTTTCGAGATATAACTCAAACTTATCTTTTTTGAAAGGAAACCATACTTGGCTATGACCTCAAAAAATCGAACATTTTTAGAGCTTTTCAACGATATAACACTCGATATATTTATTCATAAAAATAACGGAGTTATGGATGCTTTTCTCTCTTATTTTCACTTTTAACGTTGTTAGTCATGAAATAGATTGATTTATTAATAACTATTCCAAAAAACATTGAACGATTTTTTTATTAGGTATATCAGATATAACGAAAAAAATAAATAAGTAGGTACTTACTAAAAACTTAAGAAATTAAAGTACATAATAATGGTTACAATTTATGTTCGAAAAGTCCACCATTGTTATTTAGACAAAAACTGCATCTTTTTAAGATTGACATTACCGCTTTCCTCTCAGACCGCCTATCAATTTCTTCAATTGCTTGTAATACCGCCTCCCTTAGGTCACCAACTGTCTCATACTTTCTTTTGTATACTTTGTTTTTTAGCGCATTCCATAAACAGAAGTCTACATATAACTGCCAAATCTAGACACCGGGGTGGCCGTTCGCGTGGGCCATTTCTTCCTATCCAAGAGTTTGGATAGATATTATCTAAGTGTTGTCTTACTAATAACAACTTATGAGCAGGTGCTCCATCATATTGAAACCACTCAATTTCTAAACGAGTTCTCAAATTCAAATTATGCAACATGTCTTGAAAAGTGTTTTGCAAGAAATACCACAACAAACATTAAAACCAAATTTTATCTGGGGTCGTCTTTGTTCTACATGGAAAGGGTTTTCTTTTGCCCAGATATGCTCATTGTGCCTATTGAACATACCGCAGTTAGTAAATCTAGTTTCATCTGGCCATAACACCTTTAATGGAAACTGTGGATTGTCAAGGCACATGACTCTAAACCATGTACAAAATAAAATGCGTCGATATTCGTCAAAAGCATGCAAAGTTTGAGAAACTGAAGGTTTGTACGGGTGGAACTTGTACGCTTTCAATACCTTAACTACAGTTCGTTGAGGTGTGCCAGCTTCTGCCGCAATCTCACGAGTTGATGTAGGTGGGTTTTGATTTACCATTGCCAACACATTTCTTTGTGTTGCTTCGTTAATTTGATTACGTTCCTTTGGTGGTTTAGTAAATGATCCATATCTGCGTAAACTATCGTAAAGCCTCTTAAATGTACATAGAGCAGGTTGACGACGATTAAAATATCTATGAAAATATTCCTCAGCTGTACAAACTGAATTTTTATGGCATATGATATAACATTCCACCATATTCAGTTTTTCTTCGTTAGAATATTCCATTTTATCACGAAAACTTGTTAATATCGACTGTCAGTTCAGCACTACTATTGGAATTACTCTCAAATGAGGAAACGTCAAAGTGAAAACAATCTTTTTCATGGCTACCTACGTTAAAAGTGAAAATAAGAGAGAAAAGCATTCATAACTCCGTTGGTTTTATGAGTCAGTTTTAGCTGCCACGCAAACGAGGACATGACAATCATATTCGGGATATAATTCCCTTCAATTTATATTGTTTTTATAAAATCAAAAACAAAGTAGGTAAAGGGATTTGACTAAATCTACAGAATTTCGTTTTTTCAAAATATCTAGTAAGCCATGATTTTTTACAAAAATCCGAAAGTGTCATTAAATTGGGCCAGTAAAAGTGCAAATCTTTCCCAATTTAACCATTGCTCTATCTCCGCTAGTTTCCGACTTCCCCATACTGATCATCAAAAAAAAAACTTACTCTGTATAGCAAATATGCTACTGATTTACTAGATAACAAGGAAGAGAAATTTCGGGAGTGGGGCATTATTATTTTTTCGTTGGCTAGGCCAAAGTATTAGTCATTTACAATTTGTGCGTCAATGTGACAAGTTTAATAAAGTGAAGTTTCAAAGTGTGTTTGTGAGAAAAAGGTTAAACGAACGGAGTCGCCGCAAGGTAAGTAACATTTGTTTTGTTTTTTGTCTCATCCTTGAAAAAGCCCCTTATAAGTGTGGGCGAAACGTCCGAAAACTTATATGTTTTATCAGATATATAAATATATTAATTCAAAAAAATGACGCTGTCCAAATTGGAAAAAAACAAAATCAGTTATTACTTGATGCGTTTGAAAAATTTTTAGTTAATAAAAAATAAAATTCCTTTACGACCAAAGAGGATTAATACAACGAACATTCAGAACTTTAGAGCCTGCATCAGTAAGAAATGCTACTCATAGAGAACTGCTTAGAAGATAAGAAAAGAGCTTAGAAGTTCAGGGGCGCAACTTTGAATATTTACTAAAATAAGTTGTTTAAAATGTCCCTATACGGTTATAAGGTTTAGATACCTTCAAAACCCGACAAGAAATTGGGTGTTTCCATTTGATAATGTTGAGTTTTAAGCATATTGTGAATGTCATTTTCACTATTTTTTTAAGAACACCCTGTAGAAAACGGTGTTATTTTTTCAGCACTGTTTGCTGTGTTGAGTCTGCCAAAAAACCCTTTTTAAAACAGATGGTTGTTTAGCGACATAAATTTTGATATAAAAATGCAAATCTAGAATTTAACGTAGCATCCAAATAACCAGTAACGGACAGGTTGTTCAATTTGATATAAGAAGGCCGTTGTCTACTTCCGGTATAACCTGAAATTGCTCGGTTCTCAAAATATCTTATCTTATCGGCTTACCTTCGTTGCCAAATTTTCAGAATTTTAATAACGATATTTTACAGATAACTGTCCACCTTCGTGGAACACCCTGTATACGGGACCCCGAAAAATACGCATTAGTTTAATTTTCTCATCCTAAAAGATGAAAAGAAAAACCCATTAAAATCGTCTAATATCTTTCAGGTGCTTTGCCAGCGAATTAAAATCTCACTATCGGCTCGTAATTTTCGTTGCTTTGTTCGCACTCGCTTAACATTATTCAAAGAAGCTTTCTCAAGGCAAATATAATAGAAAATGGGGGGTATTTCACCGAAAATGAGTTTTCTGAGAGAAAGGAAACGGTAAAGTGGCACATGGAACATTCGAAGCTCGATGAAAACAAATTGCTTTTGTGATATAAATTCCACCGACAGGGGGATGGTTATTATGTCCAAGATGGCGGAAGAAATGAGTTAAAGGAAAACGCTGATAATTTCGTTTATTATGCGATCGTCAATGGTTTGATGATGAAGAGAAAATGCCGACCTGAATGTTAACACGATTTTAGAGCTTTTTCAGTGCAAAGCTTGGTTAAAAAGTATCTATTATAAGTATTATGAGCAAAAGCTCTAATGGTTGTGTTACTTTCAGTTTTGAAGCGAAATCTTTTTAACAGATGGATTGCAACTCGCAGAAGGAGACGTTTAAATTTAATATTGTTTTAGTAGAACATAGATGCTACAGGAAACAGTATTTTTTTATTATAATTTATTTATTTATTTATTTACTGTTCAAACAGGCTTACACCCAACTACAGAACAGAAAAAAAGCAAATTAATAGTAACAATCTAACCTAAATTTACAACAAATATCAACGATATTGAATAATTACGAACCTGTACACAAGCTAAGATTAAAGATTGTATCTTAGAACTGAGAAAACACACAGTTCAGACATTTATATAATAAGATGAATATACTATTTCAGTTATCTAAAAAGCAGGTCTTTATGGCTGAAACAGTGCAATTAAAGATGTCAAGCTGGTAATTTACCTCATTACACTTCGAACACATTTTATAAAGTGGAAAACGTTTTAGAATATTAGCACGGCAAGTGGGAAGGTAAAAGGTGCGATTTGTCCTAGATGTGAATCTAGGCACAAAATATTTAGTTTTTGCCGAAAAATTGAGTCGTTAAGTTTATTGTTGATGAGTTTAAACAGAAATATTACTGAATGACTGTCTCTCCGGTGGCTCTGTCTATCTACTTTATGTCGGGAAAGAAGTTCAGTGTTTGTAATATCAATTGGCGGATAAACATGATCTATTCTGTATGACAGGAGTTTTAAAAACCGTCTCGGAATTAATTCTATTTTTTGTATGTGAATTAAATAAAGTTAAATAAAATGGACTCCAAATTATATCAGTATACTCAATTTTAGACCTGGCAAAAGCAAAATATAATATTTTTAATGTCTCTGGTTGCAGTAAATCTCGGGAGTTACTGGCACCCGTTAAGAAAAATGACGTTTTTGCAAAGTCGCAAAGTTTAATCTCTTCATACATGGGAACTGAAACCTCTATGTTTACGAAATGTTCATTAAAAGCATTACATATATGATGATTGTTTTGGGTCATTCCTTGGTGAAAATTCATATTTTAATTATATTAAAACACTAACCACTGTGGTAATTTTCACAAATTTATTATTTTCTTGACAATTGTTTCGCTCTGATGACAGGCTTCGTCAGAATTAAATATTAAACTAAATACTAAACATCTGAATATATTATATAGTGTTGTAAGATAATAATGCGTATATAGGTAGAAAGCACAATATGTTTACTGTATAATATTAGTGAAGGTAAATATTATTAATATAATTTGGGATTTTGTATTATATAAGTATATTAAGATTAAGTAAAGGAGACGTATTTGTATCAGTTTGGTCATTTAAAAAATGTGGTGAATTTTTATTTTTATTGATCTCAATTGATTCTAACAGAGTTAATTTTTTACTTTTTTGTTCTAGATATAAAATTTCGAAAATAGAATATGATTTTCATTTAATAAATGGTCGGCAAATGTAATTACATATACCTCCCATATTCATAAATTTGTTGTCAGAATTATCATACATTTCCTTAGGCAGTAGTTTTTTGGACTTACCTTTCATTTCATTTATAATTCTCCAGAATTCTTAACTAATGTTTTGTGCGCAGAGAATTCTGTCATTATTGAAAGTTGCTTTTGCCTCGTTAACTTTTTGCTTATAAATTAGTTTTAGTTTCCTTTATCGTTCTTTTACAATATTGTTGTCTGAACTGGTGTATATACTATGCAATTCACAAAGAGTAGCATGTAAAGATTTAAGTTCACTATTATACCAGTTATTTTTTAATTTCTTAGGCATAATTTTTTTGCAACTGAAAATTGTATTAAAATGTCCCAAAAAAGTAAAATAGAAACTATCAAATTGTGTTTCCAAGTCAGGAGGCCTGTACACATCTACCCATGTTTCGTTTTTTAGCAATAAATTACAACAAGCAATATTATCATCGTTAAAATCTCGGACACAAATGATGAGGTTTCTGTTGTTTGTTTATATATATATCAAATTCATAAATTTGCCATGAGTGATCCGACAATATAGTTTTTGTAATACTGACATTTTTATATTCAATATTCGTAAAAATAGGCTCCAACAACTTTGAGCTTGTGCAGGTGATGCGTATTGGTTCTCTAACGATATTATATAAACCAAATTCCTCAAAAATGTTTTTGAGAAGTCTTGACATATTGCAAATTTTAATAAATTACTCATTACACTAGCATCTATGATTTCCCAAAACAATATTAAATTTAAAAATCTCCTTTTGGGTGTTGCTATTTCTTTTTAAGTATATATCATTCCAAAAGTTTCTTTTATAGTAATTGCATTCGCATTGAATGCAGTTTGAAAGACTGTATTCAAAATATGCATACGTCCAATTCAAATGTCACTGGATTTCTCAAAACATCTTTTGTCACCAACAACGATTTAATTCTAGCGAAATATCTTGTATCTGTAAAACTTCAGTGTTCCATGTTTATTATTAAAAGTTTTACACGAGGCAACCTTTTGTCTTTTAAAATCGCAAACTTCTACCCAAGCTGTTAGATTAATGACAACTGTGATTGTTACGTATTGAAGCTATCCCTTGGGGTTAAGTAATAAAATCTCTTTTTCGTTCACCAGGACATAGGGAAGTGAATAACCGAAGGTCGGGGAAAGTTAAAAGCTTTCCAAGAAAAATTGTACGACGTGGTATAGTTGGTTTCTTTCGCAGAATTTCAATAACGAAATGGACGAGAATTCCAAGCATATTTGAATGTACAACAAGAGTTAGTCTATTAGAGGAGATTCTATTTTGGGTAGTGGGTATAGAAACTTCAGGAATATAGAGTATGAATTCCTTGAAAATGTTTGTACAACGTTGTCATAAAAACGTAATTGTGGTTATTATTGTAGTATTTTCCCCGAAATCCGTAACAACCAAGTTTTAGGAACGTTTGATTCATAAAACTTGTTGTACCGGCATTGCTGGGTTCTGAACAAATGAATATTTAGGAAATTGTCGAGAAACAAAAATATCACAAATAAACCTTTTTGGAACATCAGCTAGGCAGATACAGGCAGCAAAAAAAATTTCAACACATGTAAAGAAATTGCTCATTAAAATTGGTACACCTGATGACATTTTTGAATTCAGGTAGTGTTTTCATTTTGAGACTTAATGTTAATTTAGGCTTTTTGACATTTTATATTGTTCTATGAAAATATCATCATTTGGCTCATAAAATGTGCGAAATATACAATATTCAATTATTTAATTTTTACTCCCTTCAAGGTGTCATTCCTTTGTACGCAAGACAATATATATTATATATTGTTTCTGGTCAGGGAACCTTCATCAGTTGCGCTTCCCACAATTGAATGTCCTCTCGAACACTTCTTTATGTACTTGATACAATTCGTTAAATTTGTAGACGCTAGGTGTAAGACCGACATCTAGGATTTTCGAATTAGCACACAGAGATTCCGAATCTGGAGCCGTTTGTGTAAATACTGTTCTCCCTTAACTCTTAGGACAGAATGTCACCACAAAATTTTCAGGTTACTTCACCTGTCAGAGAATTAAATACTCTCTTCGAGGTGTCATTCCTTTGTACGCCAGACAATATATATCATATATTATATATAATATATATTGTTTCAAATTTAACGAAATGTATCAAATACATAAAGAAGTGTTCGAGAGGACATTCAATTGTGAGAAGCGCAACTGATGAAGATTCCCTGACCAGAAACAATATATATTATATTATAGAACACAAATCCTAAATACTTTTTTTTTTCTAAGAATGTATTCTACATGTTTATCCCACTTCATTCTGTAATCAAAGATGATTCCCAAATATTTACATGATTCCACCCCATTCAGGTTTTTCCCGTTGACTGAAATGTTTAGGTTTACCGGAACACTTATGTCGCAATTTCCGAATGTCATGTAAACAGTTTTGTCCAAATTTAAAGATAGTTTATTTAAATCTAGCCAGTTACTTATAGCTTCAAGATAGTTATTCATTTTGATCTCTACTTCAGCCCAACTTTCTCCCATAGATATAACCGCTGTGTCATCCGCAAATGATATTATTACGTCATCAGGCATAGTAGTTAGTAAGTCATTAACGTACAGAATGTATAACAATGGCCCCAATACTGTTCCTTGTGGGACACCTGTTCGAACTTCACAATATTCACTTACAACCTCATTTACTTTAACACGCTGTTTTCTGTCTTGCAAATAAGAAGTCATGAGCTTATAAGCTTTGCCTCTTATTCCATAACAGTATAATTTTTCTAATAATATCTTGTGATTGTCAGTATCAAATGCTTTCGCTAAGTCAACAAATGTAACTGCAATTGGGGTACTTTTATCAAGCTGTTCATAAATTACATTTGTTAGAAAATTTAAGGCATCCTTTGTACCTATTTTCTTCATGAAGCCATACTGTTGTTTTTATATTATTTTATGCTTGTTCACAAATTCTAAAATTCTATTGTAAATATTTTTTTTCCAAGATTTTAGCTACATTAGATATCAATGAGATGGGTCTATAATTTGACATGATATGCTTTTTTTGGTTTTGTGAATTGGCTTTATATCAGCTCGCTTAAGTGCATCAGGCCAAATGGATCTTTCTATACACAAATTAATTATATGTGCGAGAGGTTCTGCAATAAAATTGGCTAATGCGAATACACTTTTGGTGTTAATTTCATCGACACCACTACTTTTAATTTTCATATTTTTAATAATGTCTAATATTTCTAATTCATTTTTGGTGTTAGAAATATAGTATTCGGGTTGCGGGTAGGGATGAAACGATACGAGTAAATACAAGTACAATACTCGATACTTTTCTCCGATACCAAGTACTTTTAGTATCGATACTTTGCAATTAAGTAACGAGTAGGTATCAGTCAAAAGCAGTGAGTAACTATACTCACTGCTCAAAATACTTTACTCACTGGTCAAAAGTACTCATATACCCATGCGAATGTCACTATTTCATTTAAACATTGATAAAAAATTGCATTCTTAAATTCTTAGGGCATACACCTTCTGGAGGTAGCCTGCAGTAAAGAAATGTCATGCCAATGAGCTTATTGGATGCAGTTCCCAATCGAGTGAAATAGCCTCTTACCCTTTACATCTGTTTCTAGCGTTACCACGATTGTTTTCGTTCGGTCGGTGTTAACACTGTTTACCTAAACAGTACTGACATTACTCGGTGTTTGTTTTACTTAGATCATTTACCATCTAGATATAGCCTGTCAAGCATAAAATCGTGGCAATGCTAAAAAGAGAGGGCAATAGAGACAGTAAGAGGTTATTTCACTTAGTGGGTGGAAGCATCCAATGAACAACATGCTGAAAGTATTTCATTGGAAGTAGCTCCCAACCGAGTGAAATAGTCTCTTGCCCTCTCTATTGCCCCCTCTCTCCTTATTCTTACCACGACATTTGTGCACTGCAGGCTATCTCTAAAAAGTAAATGCTCTAAGTTTGTTTTATGTTTAAAGCATTTTAATTTTTTGACTGATTGAAAATGGGGCCTCCGAATTCTAATGTGTGACTGTGACTATATTTTACTAAAAACGATGACAAAATCGCTAGCTGCAAAAAATGCTTTAAAACCCTGCGGTTTTGTGGCAATACTTCTAATTTGCATAAGCATTTAAAAAGTCACTCTGATTCGATACGACTAAGTATCGATACTTTTCAATTGTTACAGAGTATCGATACTCGACGACCGATACGGTATCGAGTAAAAGTATCGATACCTTGGTGGTATCGTTTCATCCCTAGCTGCGGGGTGGGAGTTTTAGTTCAAGATTATTGGGCCGAATAATTTTATTGCTGATTTCATTAAAATATGTATTCAGGCAATTAGATATTTCAGTAGGATCCTGCACTTTAATTTTATTGCCATCGTGAAGGTATTTAATTTTATCACTTTTCTTCGCATTTCGGCCAAGTGTGGCATTTATGAATGCCCAAAGATGTTTGGAATTGTTTAACTTTGGTAAACTTAGTAAAAAATTAACTTTATTTGTGGAAATTGCTTTTCTTTGTTTTTATTAATGGTTCTTATTAAGAATACAGCGAGTTTTTTCTTAGTTCTTCAGATGCCAATTCTCTGCAAGAATAAGCATCAATTATTGAATTATTTTATTATTTAACAGGGAAATGGAGACTTTCCTTCAAAAAGAAAAAAAAAACTGCATTTATTATTTATTTGAAAAACTTTTTCCCGAATTCTCTTGAGGGTCAATGGACTTGCCTTGTTTTTTTTGTCGGTGGCTTTCACAAATAGCTTGTCGTTTCCAATATTGGACTTCGCAATAAATTCAAATTATCGTTTTGGGACCAGAGCTTCTTTTATGTACTGTGTTTACATTAGGAAATTGACACTAAAGAATTCTTTTGTCCTCATGAGAGAGACTAAGAACCTCGTTGAGGAAATATATCGGCAAGGTTTATGATTCTAAATTAAGATTAATAGCTTTAAGGGATTTTTGTGAATAAAAAGTACTTCTAAAAAAATTGATTGTTAGAGGACGTTCACTGGATAAGACCACTTAAGAACAAAATAATTTTATATTGAATGGTTTTCCCCAATTATCATTTATTTAATTATCTAGTCATTTTATCATCAGTAGCTGTCGCCCAGTGGTCGAAATTCGACCAATTTTATTAAGGTTAAGTAAACTGAAAATTTTATCGTGACATTCTATCCTAGGACTTTAGGGAGAACAGCAATTACACGGAACGGATCCAGATTCGGAACCTCTGTGTGATAGTTTCCTCGAAAATCCTAGATGTCTGTCTTACATCTCGCTTCTACAAATAAGTAACGAAATTCAAGTTTTTTTTCAGATATAATTCATAGGACTTTATTTTGTGTTCAAATTCGTAATTCTTAATTCAATATGACAACAATTCAACCGCTAATGGGCTACCCTACATATTTATTTTTTCTAACCTGCCTCTATAGCTATAATTGCACTCAATTCTCTAACATTTATTAAAATCCTCATTATAATAATTCTATCTCATTACATATTTCCACCACCCTGTATATGCAACTGCTTATGGACCACGCATAATATTTTTTAACATTTTTGAACCCCCCGGTAAACCATTCTGCATATGCCACTGCTTATGAGCTACGGTATTTACTCTTTTTGTTTATGAAATTTTAACAATCTTCTGTAACTATTATTCTACTCAGACCTATATTTCAATCATCATATATATGGAACTTCGTGGGCTACTCTATAAATCATTTCCTTTTTTAACATTTTTTTATCATCATCCTGTATATCTATAATTCCTCTCACCCGATATTTCATCTTCCCTATATATAAAACTGCTTATGGGTTACGAAATGTTGCATTTCCATTTCCGCCACCCTGTATATGCATCTCTATATAATATTTTTTGCACCACCCTGTGAAACTGTAATTCTACTGCACCTACTATTCCAAGAACCCTGTAAATTCAATTTAATTAATTATTTTATTAGTTATAATTGCACTCTACTCTATATTTTAAACACCCTATATATGTAACTGCTTATGTGCCGCCCACGAAAAAATGATTTCTAACATATCTGGAATCGCCCTGTATAATCATAATATACAACGATTACTTTACCACTAAACAATAACAACGCTTGCATGCCACTTCCAGAAGTAAATGCTCTAAGTATATAACAGCATTGGTCCGTCTATATACAAATTACTCAATGTTTTGAGTCTGGCGGCCGCGGCACATTCAGTTGTTTGGCGCTGACATTATGGACGTAAATAATGAATTTTTATTCTATTTTATTTAATTACTGAACCAATATTATAAATTAATATTAGCATTCTGCACTGAAGGTCGTCAGTAGCTACTAAACAAAACAACAATGAAGAAAATCGGTTGAGAAACAGAAGAGAAAATGGTACCTAATCGTTTTGTCTTTGCCTATTTATATATAGATTAAAGATTAAGTCCAGGGTATGTTATGGCCAGCCGAGTCGATCTAAATATGAGAACCTACTTGGAGTAAAACAGTGGTTAGCCTAGAAAATATCTATTAAGTTATTTCCTGTGGATCATTACCTACTTTTATAATATTATCAGCAAAAGATTTATGATATCATTGATATCAAGATCATAATCAAGTATTGTAAAAAAACAACAAACATTTATAATATTTTATTGTTTTTTTTTGTACCCATTCTTGCCTTTAATTTTAAAACATTTAGGTTAAAATAGGGTATTCATAACGTAAAATATTTATTTGTTCTTATATTTTCATACTCTTAAGTATTTTAGATATCTGTGATTTGTCATACTTTCTATTTCTTAAAGTTTATATATTGAATTGTATTCATTTGTTTTTTATAAATTAAAATTAATTTCCAGTTGGTAGTTTCATTTCAGTAGTTCAGTCAGCTAGGGGTATTTTTTGGAAGAAGTAAATGTAGGCAAGGTAGATCCCTTTTTTGTTATAAATCATACTATAGGTTTCTATCCTGTAAAGGGAGCTTCTAGGAATGCCGTAGAGGGTGCTAGTCGTAATTTTTGAACACAATTTATAACATTGAGTTTCCTATCTATTCTTTCTGTATGATCTGTGCTGTGGATCACAAAGACTAGAATAGTGCCATCTATTAGTTTCTCAATAAAGAATTTTTGACTAGCTTGACTACAGCCTTAGTTTTCGTATCTTGAAATAGCAGTGAGCGAAAAAACTGTTAACCGAAAACCATTTGATTGACACGATTTTTTGAGGTCACAGCCAACTATGGTTTCCATTCAAATAAAGATAAGTGTGTGTCGAAAACGAGAGCTGTCACGTAAACGAGGACATGACAATCATATTCGGGATACAATTTTCTTCAATTTTGATATTTACACTTTTTTTATAAAATCAAAAACAAAGGAGCTAGAGGGATTTGACTAAATCGACAGAATTTCGTTTTTTTCAAAATATCTGGTAAGCCATGAGTTTTTACAAAAACCCGAAAGTGTCATAAATTGGGCCAGTAAAACTGAAAATCTTTCCCTATTTAACCATTGTTCTATCTCCGCTATTTCCGAGATCCCCATACTGATCATTAAAAAAAAACTCACTCTGTATATATAAATGTCATACCCAAAATTTCAAATATCTAACATGATTACCACCTCGTTTGAATAACCATGTAAATTAGTGCATCAGGTTCACAAGTTTTAAAAAGTGACATTTTGAAGTGTGGAATTGAGGATATTAGAGGTAGTCACCGCAAAGCATCTATATTTTATCCTTTCCTAAATGTACTACTGAAGATGTTTGGCAGAGCTGAAGATGTCTGTCAGAATTTCAGATAAAACGTTGGAAGGAAATGCCAACAAACTGTGGTAAAACAACCCGGAAACCAATTAAACCATTGACATTGGCCTTGTAAGCTTACACAATAGGAAATTTGGATAAAAAAATGTTTTAAAAAATATACAAATACAGTAAAAGACCCGAAAACCTACAGCCTCAATTAACAAGACCTTTTTGTGTTACAGAACATTTTTTTTCTGTCATTAACAAATCATCCGTTTGATTTTCGATTGTTCAAAAACACCGCGTATCAATAGTCTCAATGATTACATTAGTTAGAAGGACGACTTCCGTTTGGGGTCGAGTGGTCGTACAGCATTAATCCGGTGAGGCGTATCCCGCTCGTCATTTGTCCTGTGACCGACAGGGGATCCTGCTGACTAAAATTTAATCAATCATACTGGATGGGCCGTTAAAAAAGAAGGAGGTTCGATGAAAAAGGGATTTTTCATAAAAAACTAATAGTTTTTATTGGCGAAGCCTCCGGTGATATCTTTTTTATGGGAAATATGAAAAATGGAATGGCACGTTACACAGGCCGCCGCAGAATGTTGGGACGGCGACTAATGTGCTTCAAAAAATTCATTACGTTGTAGATGATTAATCATATTTTAATTAAGAGATTCAGAATGATCTAATTGCTCTGTGATGAATATATATATATATATATGTATTAGATGATTTCCGGGAATTCATCCGCGTAGTTGATGACTGATCCCTGCCGGGATCGATGGTAAAGTGACGACGTTTCGGCAGAGTCACATCTGCCCTCTTCAGGTCGGTTCGCATAATTCTCGTAGCCTTCTGCTTTCGCTTCTAGTTACTCGAATACTGATATTTTCAGGAGCGCGCGCGCTGTTATATAGTTGCGGCTCGGCGCCTATCGGTTGGCACAGTGAACGGCTGCTTGTGATTGGCCCTTGGCGCTCAGTGGCCACGCCTCCCGCTTGCTGATTGGCTATTTCCGGTTGAAGTTGTTATAGGCCGGGTCCGGGCCGGTGTTTAATAGAATTTTCCAACAATTCGATAAGTCCTGGATTTCACTGCGTGCGTTTAGACTGTGAGGCCTCTTCGCTATTTCAATTGCCTCTCTTACGAGTCTTGATTCTGGGTGTTCTATATTTGCCAGTACTCTGGTGTCCTCAAAGTCTATTCGGTGTGACGTAGTGGTGGCGTGTTCCGCAATGGATGTTGTTTTTTCCTGCTTTCTTAGGGCGTTCTGGTGTTCATCACGTCTAGCTTGAATTCTTCTATTAGTTTGCCCCACATAGGTCTTATGACAGTCTGCACATGAAATCTCGTACACTCCCTGTTGTTCTAAAGGAACCCCTCGTCTTCGGAGTCCTCAACACCGTGCTTATTTTTCTGTCTGTATTGAAAATAGTATAGATATTGTGTCTCCGTAGAATTCATGCAATACTGTCCTTGGTCCCCTTGACATACGGTAAATAAGCCTTGGTTATTGGTGTCTCATGCTCCTCGTCTGTTTGTCTCGGTTTTAGGGCTCTTTGTATATTGTCTCTATATCCGTTTTGTCTCAGAGCTGTTTTTAAACTGTTCATTTCTTGTTTGATGTTATCCTGGTCAGCTAGTCTTTGTGATCTGGTTTCTAAAGTCTTGACGACGGCTTGTAGTTGGGCTGGGTGGTGATGAGAATTAGCATGAAGGTATCTGTTGGTGTAAGTTGCTTTCCTATATACTGTATGGCCAAGGGTTCCATCTTCCCTCCTATTTATCAGAACATCAAGGAATAGCACTTGATTGTTGGCTTCAACCTCCGTGGTAAATTTTATTTTGTGATGGATGTCATTAAGGTGGTCTAAAAATGTGTTGAGATGTTCCCTCCCATGAGGCCAAATCACAAATGAATCATTCACATATTGCAACCATAAACTGGGTTTAAAAGTTACTGTTCTTAGTGCCAACTCCTCAAATTTCTCCATAAAAAAGTTCACTATTACTGGTGAGAGTGGTGAGAGATTACTGTTTTCCAAGTATTGGAGAGGTTCAAAGCCTCATCTCTTCGGTTCAGTTGTCCGGCTTTTTCAATTTCAATTGCCTTTCGTACAATCCTTGTTTTATAATTTGTTATGTTAGCTATTTGTTTGTGTAGCTGTTAAAATCTATTTTGTTGCCCGTCTGTACTTTGTGCTGAAATAGAGCAATCGCTGAAGAGTCAAACATCGTACAGACTTGGTAAACCATTTTTATTTGGAACATAATCAGTTGAAATACCTCCCTGACATAATAAAAAGTAGACGCTGCTGTTTTTCCAGCCCATTTTTTTGAGTTAATTCCTTTTTTCTACTTTTGACTGTACAATCGTTTCTAAGTTATAATAGTGGATATAAGTTTTATCTTCAGTATTTAATCAATGCCTACACTCAAATTTCTTGAGCCCTGCCATTTGAAAAAATCCGGTTGTAGAGTCCAAGGTTATATTTCATCCCGTATTTTAACCCATAGGGGTGGAAGTTTTATTCAAATCCAAATAGTTCAGCACTCAAAGGATATTCTATTTACCACAACAGAAATCTTTAACACATGTTAACAATCAGAGAAGATTCCACGTGACATACACAGTTGTAGAGACCATTACGACTTTTTACCCCCCCATTTCCACCCTTCGATATGGAACTTGTTTGTACAAATATAATTGGGATCACCATTTTTGAAAGTCTGCGAAAATTTGCAGTTGACTAACCCTCAAAAATTTCCATATTAACACTCAACGAATAGTTAATCCTACTGACTGCTCCAATTTGTTGTCAACTTCATAATCTGTCAGCGTTTATCTCCGATGTATATCGGGATGAATATTTTCCACTTGTGCAATAATAATAACAATCCATCAGAGAGAAAACACACGAAGTTGATGCTAGAGCGAAATTTTATCCGTGTTTCAGTCAAGTGGAATAATATCCATCGTGAATTTTAGAAATCTGCAACTTTATTCAAGCGATGAACATGTCGGAACACACAGACGCGGATCCTCTAAATTACATACATTTTTGAAATATCGCCATAATTTCCCGGAGTTATACACAAGCTTTGATGGATGAGCACTCGAGAGCGTTTTTTTTGTGAATGGGGTTTTCAGGATTTTGTTCGTGAATAGAGCGAATCAGAACTTCATAAAAGTTTAAACATTTGTTATGGCGCCAGATTTTGTTCCGTGAAATTAATGTGTTATTCAATTTGTTGGAACGGTATTATGTGGATAACGAAGCTGAAAAGAATAAGTAAGAAGGATGAGAAAATTTGTTATAAACATGATAGAGAGGAACAGATTTGTCTTTGCTTTCAAGCAAACTAGCGATTTTGAAAAACTTTATCAGTGAATGATAAGATAAAAAGGATAGGCTGGACAGAAATACTTGATTTTGGTCAAACATAGATGCTATACCAAGGAGTTTCATTTAAAAAAAAAATTAAATTTGTTAATATAAGATTATACAAAATCGATTTTATTAGACCCGCGACTTCGCCAAAATATAGCATGAGCCATACTATTATAGTAGGTACATACATTTTTAATTTTTTTCTGCTGTATCTTTGAGAGAGCAAGTTTATTTTACGCGACTGAAATCCTGTTTTTAAATTGATTCAATTTTGAAGATGTTCTACAAAAAGTTTTCTTTTGGATTTCTCGAATTTTGAAAACGGGTGAAATATGTGAAAACTTAAATCCAGCTCTTTTTTTAACAAAACGTACTTCACTCCATTTAACTCTAGGCTCTAACAGATACCTTTTAAAAAAGCTATCCGAAACGATATAGAGTCGTAGCACACTTGTAGGCTTATTTCAATTTTGAACTGAAAACTTTCAAAATACTTAGCACTAAAAACAACTGTTTAAGTCTTTTTAGACAACAATATCAATTTACTCTTTATTGGTCAAACTGTGGCATAAAAGTTGTTCAAACTTGCGGTACGCAATTTCAAAAAACATTGAAACAGCACAGACATTTTCAATAATTATTTTTTAAATTTTGAGTTTGGCAAGTTTATTCCACATACTTTAAATGACATCGTGGAAAAAGTAGAATGATAACAAATCTGGCGATCTTACTGGCTACTCTGTAGATCCTCTTCGTCGTATCCATTTATGTGAAAATTCTTTGTCTAACCTTTGCCAAGTAGAAAATCATAATAAGGGGGAGCTCCATATTGTTGAAAATGTACGTCGATCTTATCAAGCACGGAGTTTCCAGGCGGATCTAGTTGATTTTTTACAACTATGTTTAAATGTCCGGCATGACCATGCAATGTATTAGCACACTCCCTCTAGGGGAAAATTCACTAATCCCCAGATACACTAGATATTAAAAGGATTGACCTATGTGAAAGCCCTTGTCAGGTTATCAGGCCCACAGTTGGCGTCGTGGCTGCAGTTTCCCATGAATTTTCAGACCATCTGGGCTGTTCCTAACAGGACGGCTCAGTTTCTCCTAATAAAATGCTATATTTAAAACCATATTCCAGATATCTCAGCCGAATAAACTTGAACCAAAACTCCCACCCCGCAACCCGAATACTATATTTCTAACACCAACAAATGAATTAGAAATATTAGACATTATTAAAAATATGAAAATTAAAAGTAGTGGTGCCGATGAAATTAACACCAGAACTGTATTCGCATTAGCCAATTTTATTGCAGAACCTCTCGCACATATAATTAATTTGTGTATAGAAAGATCCATTTGGCCTGATGCACTTAAGCGAGCTGATATAAAGTCAATTCACAAAACCAAAGAAAAGCATATCCTGTCAAATTATAGACCCATCTAATTGATATATAATGTAGCTAAAATCTTGGAAAAAATTATTTACAATAGAATTTTAGAATTTGTGAGCAAGCATAAAATTATATCAAAAAACAGTATGGCTTCATGAAGAAAATAGGTACAAAGGATGCGTTAAATTTTCTAACAAATGTAATTTATGAAAAGCTTGATAAAAGTACCCCAATTGCAGCTACATTTCTAGACTTAGCGAAAGCATTTGATGCTGTCAATCACGAGATATTATTAGAAAAATTATACTGTTATGGAATAAGAGGTAAAGCTTATAAGCTCATGACATCTTATTTGCAAGACAGAAAACAACGTGTTAAAGTAAATAAGGTTGTAAGTGAATATTGTGAAGTTCGAACAGGTGTTCCACAAGGAGCAGTACTGGGGCCATTTTTATTCATTCTGTACGTTAATGACTTACTAACTACTATGCCTGATGACGTAATAATATCATTTGCGGATGACACAGCGGTTAAATCTATAGGAGAAAGTTGGGCTGATGTAGAGATCAAAATTAATAACTATCGTTAAGCTATAAGTAACTGGCTAGCTTTAAACAAACTATCTTTAAATTTGGACAAAACTGTTTACATGACATTATTCCAACGCTACAAAACGTATGCAAAGCCACCAGAAAAAATATTAAAAATCGTAAACAAGAATAAAACAAACTTACATAACAATCCTTTAAATTTGGAGGAGCTTTTCTCACTTAAATCTTTAAAATATCACTACATTACTCTGAAAGAAAAATTCCTGAACTCACACAGTATTACGATGATGCATTCTTCTCCCACATAGATCTAAAACAGTCAGTAAGAAAGGCAGTTTTATAAGAGCAATAAATGTATACAACAGTCTTCCAAATGAACTAAAAGCGTTAAGTAATGTAAGTGGAATAAAAAATAAGTTAAAAAAGTGGATAATTAATAAAGATAATAACAGAATCAGATAGGCAATTGACAAAAAAGTCACCATTGTTATTGAAACTTCCAGAAAAATTATGTTTTATTTATTTATTTTTTCTATTATGTTCTTTTTTATTTTATGTATTCTTAGATATTTTACTTTATGTTAAGTATATATTTTCCATAGGATAGATTTATATATTATTAGTTTTAGTTATTATGCCAAGACCACGAATAGGTAACTCCGATTACCTCTGTGGAGATTATGTAATAATGTCCTGATATTATTGTGTATATCTATTGGTTAAATAAATAAATAAATAAATATCTGGATAAGCTGACATCATGTAGGTATGTCCTGGAATTTATTTCTTTATTAAATGCAATATTGCTGCTGGAACTGTAATCTCTTTGGATTCTTTGTATAAAATTATCAAATTTCATATAAATGTATGGATCTCGATATGTTCTTGTTCGTGAATGACCAACTGGCTTTCCAGATCTTAACTTTATGCATTTTCCCAAATGACGATAAATCAGCTATTTCAAACTTCACTTTAAACTCATTGAGAATAATGAAGTTGTTTTTAGATGACTGAACTTTACCAAAACACTATTCTGATAAAAATCGAAGTGATTTGCATAAGTTATTCTCTTAATAAAGTTTTTATTCAAAGAGTTTGATTGTTAATATTCTAATAAAAGCCGAAGTTTCCTTTCAAACAGAATTTGAAAAGAGGTCCTGCAATCCCTTTGTTCTCGCTCTCTCTATCAAACAATTGAACTTCTGGCGAAGTTCTAAAGTGACTCAATAGTTATCTAACTTTAGCCGGAAGTTCTATATGAAGCACAGCATCTACTTTGAAATTGATCGTATGGTGGAGTCAATCAATCATAAATTATTTAGTTGGCTTTGAGTTTAAAGTGAACTGTCGGTGAATAAAATCAAAAGTGGTTGATCCTTGTGGTGTTCAAATGTGAATATGTTTTAATATAAGGTTGATCAAAAATTGTATTTCCCTGGTTATAGAATTAGTGCGTTTTTTAATGCCTGCTAGAAATAAGCAATTAAGAAATATCCAAAATTCGTATACGTAACAAAATTTAAAAATACCATCGATATTATTATGACACAAAATGTTTTAACATAACTTTCTTTCTGTCTATTGACAGCGTAAATGTGAAAATGTTAAGAAAAACTGAATTCTCAAAAGTATTAACAAATTAAACAAACAATAAGGGTATCGAATGTCAAGAATGTAATATCCAGTTCACTCCAGTCGTTATATACATTTGGAAATATTAATGAACGGAAAAAACGGCTTGGAAATGAAAATGAAGCGAGAACGCTAAATTTTTGATATGACCTGCCTGACAAGCTTAACTTGAAATTGTCGACCAAGATTTCCTATGTGGGCTTATCTTGAAAAAATGGGTAAATTTGATTTTTTCCTATGTGGGTTTTCCACCATCTCGAAAAAATGGGTTTTCCGACGAGATACGAACATTTTGATGAAGTACTTTTTTATAGTTTTGTTTTTCAAGAAAATGAACTGTGGCCTATTTTTTTTTCGCTTCGATGTTCCAGAAAATGATGCTGATATGTTCGAAGCATCATCATCATCTGTATCATCCTCGTGGTCAAACAAAATGTCGACTCTGACGACGTTATTGCATGTTTGCCCACTACATTGCAACAAATAATAGAGTAACTAAGTAACTAATTCCTACTTTCGCCACCCACAAAAAGCCTAACAATTTCCTTTACATTTGTACCAAATGAAAATTAGAGATCGTAATTTTAGTCCAAAAATTAAAACAAAAAAACGAGGTTGTAGGTTTGGATACGCTCTACAAACTTTATCTTTGCGATTTTTTCGATATTTATCACCAGAAAAAAATATCTCGATACGATGCATGATAAGCGTAAATGTATCAGACAAAAATTGTAGAGCATGAAAAAGCTACAAAAAAGTGGTCTATCAAAATATTGTTAAAAAAATAATTTTACCCATTTTTGAAATGTAAGAAAACTCATAAAAAATCTTGGTCGACAATTTCAAGTTAAGTTTTTGCAAGCACCCCCCTTGTCATATCAAAAATTTAGGTTTCTCGGTTCATTTGCGTTTTTACGAGTAAGTTTGTTTTTTCCGACGAAAAATATTTCATATAAATGTTGTACACTGGCCAGTATTGTAATATTAAACATATTGCATTAAACTTGTCACAAGGAATTTAACTAATCAATTGATTGTATAAAAACGGTGTTTATCAAAATTGGTCGTTCTGTGTCTAGACATATACTTTCGTTAAATACAAATTCCTCTAATCTGGTGAAGTCGCCAGTTATACTAATGTGGTTACATTGTATAATATTTGGTGAATGCGCGGGTCAATTAACATACTGTTTCACTTAATATTTCAATGTTGGTGTCATAAAATGCAACTTGGCAAAAACAAGCATATACAGGGCGTGCCAACGAAAACGCGCCACCTAGAATATTTCCCAAAACACTCTACACCAGTTTATGGAGCATAATTTAACTAATTTATTTTAGATTTTCTTGGGAATAATACCACATCAGAGTTCAAACTTGTGTATATTTTAAAACGAAACGTTTCAAAATCCGACAGGATTATAGAGATATCGTATTTATGATTTTAAAATTTGGCAGATAAGCAATTGACAGATAGTACACATTAATTGAGAGGATTTTTAACCGACTTCCAAGAAGGAGGAGGTTATCAATTCGTCGCGTATTTTTTCGCTTTTTTTTGTATGTATATTACCTGATTTCTTCTCCTGTGGTGCACCGTTTTGAATGAATATGGTCTTGTTTAATAGAGTATATATCGGGATTCGTGAAACTTCAAATTTTGGAAAACAATTCAATTGATAAAGTGATAAAATTTGTGAATGAACACATGCGTGCATGGAAATCGACCAATATCCCTAATATTTTAGTCGATTTTTCGATAACTCCTTATGGACGTGTAAGGTTTTTTAACTTTTAATCTATTAAGGAAGATCCTTAGGTGATCTCATATACTTTTCTGCGACGTGCAACTTGCAGTTTTGCAGAAAATTCTTATCAAAAATTTCATCGAAATGACATAACGGACATTTCCTCATAAATATTTTAATTCCAACGTAATAGTGCGGTAATTTTAGGCACTGGAAGTTTTAATTGCGGATTTGAAAATTTTTTAAGTACATCTCAAGCATATAGGTAGTAAAGCATAGTATTTTCGGCTCCTTAAATGAATGAGTACCGAGGTCGTTTTGTTTGTATACCAGGCAAATACCTATTTAAATGCAAATTTTTCCATTTTACGAAGACGGTGCATTTGGTTGTCACATTCTCCCGGCCTAATAGAAAATTCAGTGACAACACATGTCAAACTTTAAACTGCTATTTGGTGGGTTTATAGACAGGGTGTTTAATTATAGCAGACAAAATCACAAAGTAAAGTGGTAGAAGGAGTTGCATTTATATGAAGATTGAAATATAGGACGGACTAGAATGATAGTGGTCCGTAGGCAGCCGTATATACAGGATGGTTGGAATATAGGGTGGACTGGACGTTTGGTGGTATCAAAATGTTGGAAAAAATGTGAAATTAAAATTATATAGGGTGTTATATGATGTGGACATAAGCAAATCATATACAGGATGGTTGAAATATATGCAGGAGTTGAATTATATTTATACAGTGTGATTAAAAAATTATTTCATTTATAGCCCATAAGAAGTCGCATAAAGTGTGGAGAGGAATTAATGTTACACAGGGCGATAATATAAAATGTTAAAAATGAAATAATTTATGGGGTAGCTCACAAGGAGTTATATACTATGGTTGAAATATAGGACGGATTTGACCCCGTACATATGGGATGGATTCTACTTCGTCCTATACTTTACAGAAGGCAGCTAACAAATTTATGCTTGTCCGTGGGCAGTCGTATGTACAGGATGATTGGCACATAGGTTGGAGTGGAATTATCTATAGTTATACAGGGTTGTCAAAAAAGTTGAAGAAAAGTTACATGGCGTAGTCCATAAGGCATAAATACATTTTGGGCTTATTAAGTCAACGCGTACTAGTACATTTTGTTCGTAAAGATTTACCTGTCAATATAAATGAGAAAGTATCATTGTGTAATGTTGAGGCTTTCAATGTTACCTGGTTCTGTCTATTAACGTTATACATAAAAAATAAAGAATGAAAACTACCTGAGTTCAAAAAAACTAAAAAGTTGAAAATAAAACATTCAAAAAAATATATATAACCGACTTCTACCTATAACTAAAAAGCTAAAAATAATTATATCAAAATACAATTCTAGCAAATAAATAACACATTCAATGTTGTTAGGTACCTACCCAGGAAGTAAACATTAAGAGGTGCTCATTCTGTACAAATTAATTACCTACCAATCTAGTATATTTTTGAAGTCGGTGCCAAGCAACAATCAAGTTTGATGAATTAGTAGATAAGTACGCAATGAAGGATTTTAGATTTGCTTGGCACCGGCTTCAAAAATATACTAGATTGGTAGGTAATTAATTTGTTCAGAATGAGCACATTTTAATGTTTACATTTTTTACTTCCTGGGTAGGGACCTAACAACATTGAATGTGTTATTTATTTGCTAGAGTTGTATTTTGGTTAATTATTTTTAGCTTTTTAGGTATAGGTAAAAATGTTTTTTGAAAGTTCACATTTTATGTAGGAAAATGTTGTGGGCGGGGGCCTGAATTTGAATGAAATTATGCCAGCCTCTGATTTGGTTGAAATTTTGCAATGTTTTTGATGCTAAAGAAGTAAGAATTTGTGTATTTATTTTTTAAAACTAGTCGTTAAAGCTAGTAATAAATAAAAGTTCATCAAAAGCTCAACTCTTGTTACATCACCATGATTGAAAAAGTAACAGAAATATTTAAAGCGTAACAAAAAGTATTCGATTAATAAAATCGTTCGAAATAGTTGAACCAATATTGGGAATTGACCTGAAAGCTTTTTAACGAGATACAAACACATTTCCCACTCACGTTTAGAATAAATACAATCGATGAAAACGTTTACATGACATATTTAACAACATAACGCTAATTTTATTTAAATTTCATCAACCGAAAGCTTTCGATAGGCAAAACATTCAGCGTCGATATTCGACGTAGAAAACGGCAGGTTAAACACAACTTTATTAGTCAAATTATTCGTTAGTGTTCCTTCATCAAGTGCCTATTGAAAACGTCGGCACTAGTTTGATAACGTTATAATCTGGTTGTCTGTCCCGTGTATTGTTCTCTGCGTCCTGTGCCTTCGAGACAAGCCCGTTAATTTAGTAATCATAATGGAGCAATTAATTGCCGAGGCGCTATCTGTGCATTCTCTCCGGCTTGAAATTTGATGACTATAGTGCCCTTACTTGAATGTGATGCATCAGGTTATCACTCAGCGAAGTTGGAGTTACAAAGGAAGTGAGTTTGAAGATCGCCTGTGATAGGGCAACTGGTATGACTTCTAATCAAACAAATTTGGTAATTTGAAACGTACCGTTTTACTTATTAATTACTTCATAATCGTCTAATTTTAGATAAACAATGCGAACTAGTGCAAATTTTATATTTTAACTAGCTTTTACCCGCGGCTTCGCTCGCGTTGTAGCCCTTAAATAAATATCAAAGACCATTACATTCCAATAGAACTGAACCAATATGAATCAGTATTTAAAAATGACTACATATAATGAAGTATCAAAAACTGAAAACATGCTTTATTGGAATAATTAACTACAACAAAAGTTAAAATGTATTTTACTACAACAAAAATAGGTAATTTTGAATTCTAACAATTTAAAAAGAATGAACGATAAAAACTTAAGGAAGGAAATCCCCTTAACTTATTTTGAGAGCTTTCGAAATTATTTTATTTCATCGTCAGTCAAAAATTAACATAAGAGTTTTATTTTACTAATAAACTTTCAGGGAAGCCTTTTATAATCTACTGTCGGAATTTTGAAGCTCTGTAGAGTGGAAGATAAAGGGCAAAATAGCTCAAGTTTTAAATTATAAATTATTAAATCTGGTATTGAAATAATTTAAAAATTCAAATAAAATATATTTTTCAAAATTTAAATAGTGTAGTTTCTAAAATGGGAATTAATGGATTGATTCAGCCGATACTTGTTGGAAATTCATTTCACTGAACTAAAATCACCTTGAATTGCACTTTCCACTCTATTTGGTTTTTTAAAAAACCTTTTCTGACGCGTTTCGATATTAACTATCTTTGTCAAAGAGTTCTTTTAGTTCATGGGAATTAAGTCGATGTTTAATATCTTTGCTAATATCTTTTAAATTATTTAAAAATATGATATATATATATATATATATATATATATATATATATATATATTATATGATGCTTTTGAAAATTGAATTTTTATTTTCCATTTAATCGTATAATTTGTCCCTAAAATTACTATGATGGAGGTTTTTTAATAATTATTCTTATAAATTTCAAGTGAGCCCCAGTACCCCTAATTATTTTCAAAATTTTAGGTAATGTGGTTTCGGAAATAAAGTGCGAAAATAGAATTTTTTATATCTTATGTTTGATATATTGCATGACACGTTAAAAAAGGATTTTTTATTTTCCGTTTATTTCTATAATTTGGCCCCCAATATTGATATTAAAGATTTCTTGGTATTTTTCCTGTAAATAAAAAAATTAGGTCTTATAGTTTGGCGAATAAAGGGGAGAATGGGTAATTTTTATTTAAAAAAAAATTAAAAAAAATATATTTGTATTAGTCATAATAAGCCCTGTGATTTGATTTATTACATGATACGTTATAATTTGCCCCCCAAAATGAATATTAGGGGTTTCTCCTTATTTTTCCAGTAAAGTTCAGCTGAGGCGCTATACCTCTATTTTTTTTTAAAATTTTACAGCGTATGGTTTCGGAGATAAGGGGGGGGGAATGGGTAAAATTTCTTATATTTTTGTTAATATCTGTTAATTAATTTAATTTAAAAATATGAAAAAAATACATTTGTTTTCGTCATAATGAGCCCTTTCATTTGATATATAACATGATGCGTTAGAAACAATTTTAATTTTATATTTTCCATTTAATTCAGTAATTTGCCCCCTAAAATTAAAAGTAGAGGTTTCCCCTTATTTTTCCAGTAAACTTCAGGTCAGGCTCTATACCTCTATTTTTTTTCAAAACTTTACGTTTTATAGTTTCGGGGATAAGGGGGGGGGGAATGGGTAAATTTTGGTATATTTTCGTTAATATCTTTTTAACTATTTTTTTTTAAATATGAAAAAAATATATTTGTGTTCCTCAGAATGGGACCTTTCATTTGATGTATTACATGATGCGTTTGATTTTTTTTTTATTTTTAAATTTTCATTTAATTCTATAATTTGCTCCCCAAAATTAATAGTAATGGTTTCTCCTTATTTTTCCTGTAAAGTTGGGGCAACATTCTATATTTCCTATTTTTTTCAAAATTTTAGGTTCAGTAGTTTCGGAGATCACGGGGGGGAACGGTCGATTTTTCTAGTTTTTCCCCCCAGAAGTATCCCTAAAAAAAAATTTCTTTTTTTGGGATATGTACTTCTGATTGGGTCACCAAACTATACCTTCATACCAAATTTCAACCTCTTCCGTCCAGTAGTTTAGGAGAAAATTGCTGTGATGTGACAGAGGCAGAAATTCTGAGTAATATTATAAGGGTATCCGTATATTGTATATACGGAACCCTAAAAACTAATCACTTACGTTAGTCGAGCTTTTATAAGCAGAAAAACATCTAGAAAACTTTAGAATATTTTTAATTTTTTTTTTTTTGGCAATTTAACTAACAAAATTGTCGCGTTGGCATATTTGATTTATTTTAAAGTACGGGTAAACTATTTTTATTCTTTGTAACTTACTGATGAATTGAAACATTATTAAGGGAACAAAAATTCATAAGGTAGCAAAAATTTTGACTTTTTATTTAATTAATCTGAGAAATCTGTCTTATATTCAGATTGATTATGAGTGGTTGAAAACTTATTCTTCATTTCCAGTAAGTTACAATAAATTATATTTTGTAAATCTGTATTTTTATTGATGGTATTTGACTGACCGTTAATGAAGACCATCTCCAAGAAGCTACATTTAAAACTGTTACGTTCAATGGCCAGAACTTGTGGATTTTCAAAGGAAGGAGAATGGTTATGTTCTAAACAGTTGGTGGCTAAAGCACAGCTTTTATTTTTTAGTTTTATATCACTCTTGTGTAAGGTCATTATTCGGTGTTTAAAATTTCTTGACGACTGACTAATATAGGAATCATATATAAAATCGACTGTAGCAACTGCCCTGCTTCCTATATTGGTCAGACGTCAAGAAATTTGAAACACCGAACGACCTTACACAAGAGTAATATAAAACTGAAAAAGGAAAGTTGTGCTTTAGCCACCCACTGTTTAGAACATAACCATTCCCTTTCCTTTGAAAATTTGCAAGTTCTGGCCATTAAACGTAACAGTTTTAAACGTAGCTTCTTGGAGATGGTCTTCATTAACGGTCAGTTAAATACCATCAATAAAAAGACAGATTTACAACATTTCAATATAATTTATTGTAACTTACTGGAAATGGAGAAAGTTTTCAACCACTCATAATCAATCTGAATATAAAACAGATTTCTCAGATTGATTAAATTAAAAGTCCCTGTATATTACAAATAAAATTGTCTTAGTTACGTCAGAAATCAAATAATACATATTGTCAAATATTTTAATTTACATCTTAGAATTGTGCCTTTTTAATCCGTAGTTTCTTCACCATTGACAACGGGGTCTGATCTAGACCCTGAAACGTTTGGAATATACAGCAATTTTCTTTAAACTGTGGTGTTATTTCCCAAGAAGTACTTAGACATAAAAAATATGCCACAAATAGCATTCAGAAAACAACAGATATTCTAGTTTAATACCTCAGATAAATCCAACTTTCTTCGATATTATTGGATTAATCACTTACGTTTTCTAATTCAGATAGATACTACTTAAGTTCATTTACAGGGTGAGTCGACTCTTAAGAGATTAGTGACTCATTATTCATCTGTTGGAGTTTATCGGATACGACCCCTCCCCCTTAAGAAACCATCTATAAATAAACTCTAGCATAGGCTACCCTAAGATTTCCATTTAATTAACTCGCCTAACGAAATGTTTTCCCCATTTAAAACGTTCCCGCGTTCCGGCAACGTGGCTACGATTATAATGCGACATGTATGTAAGTGGAAAATTCTGGTCGCACAATGAACGTAATTTTATCCTTATCATCGCCGGAAATGGATCGCAAAGTGGGTTTCTAGACGAATAGAAAATAGAGTCCGTTTGAGGTTGGCGAAACCGGTGGATTATTATTATTTAGATTAGATCGACGTAGAGGTATTTTTAGAAGCGCCCTCGGGGTAACTGGTTAGTGGTGGAATTTATACGAGCACGTTGTCAACGGCAGTTTCTCAAGAAACAGGGAGTGCATTTGTGAAATTGGAAAACTTCAACTTGGAAATGCAATTATGTGAAATCGTATGGGTGTAATGGAACAATTTGAAAAAATGAATACAATTTCCAATACCGATTAAAATGAAGACTGAGCCAATTGTAAAACGTTCACAGTTAAAACTAAACCTTTTTATTGTTACGTAATGGTAGAGTTTTTTATGTTCAGTGTTAAACTTTTTGTAAGACAAATTAAAAGTGTTAAATAGCGTTTATAATTTCTAAGTGCTTCTTGGGAAATAACACCACAGTTTAAAGAAAATTGCTGTATATTCCAAACGTTTCGGGGTCTAGATCAGACCCCGTTGTCAAAGGTTAAGAAACTACGGATTAAAAAGGCACAATTCTAAGATGTAAATTAAAATATTTGACAATGTGTATTATTTGATTGATTTTTGACGAAACTAAGAGAATTTTATTTGTAATATACAGGGTAGCACTGAAATTTCTAAAGATCATATAATCATAAAGTTCCTTTCAAATTGGAAGAATTTGAAAGGGAGATCTTCAGAATTTTATGTGGCGCTCCTAGGTGCGACTTTCTTATAAGATAGTGCATTCGCCTAAAATGCGACCAAAGAACTTTGTTGATTCAGTGATCCCATTAAAATCACGAGGGAAAACCTAGGAAAAACCTTATGAACTATCCCGATATTGGGTTGTTCACAAGGACATGACCATTAGCAATTTCTTCTTTAATCATCGGCAACCAGGAACGACTGAATTCTAGTAGCGATACAATCGTTTTAATTTAACAAAATTAAAGCAGACTCTTTTAGTTTTCTTTTGGTGTTGTGTTCTTCTTTGTGTAATATAACTGAATTTTGAAACTGTATTTTATGAGCAAGGTGCCAAGCATGCTCACAAATTTTGGATTTTTCAAATTGTCGTTTTTTTTATGTAATTTTTGTGTTCGTTTATTCGAACATTCAGAGGTCTAGAGGTTTCTCCAATATAGAATTTATTACATTCACACCGGACTTTATAAATGCAATTTTTTGTATTTCGAGTTGTGTTATTTGGTTTGGCTTTTAATATAATTGATTTTAGTGTATTTCTTGTCTTAAATGATGTTTGAGATTCCATTTTCGGCAGATTTTTCTGGAACATTTTGTCGGAATATTCGTATAGGTACTTCTACACTGTCCTCGCCAAACTTAACATTGTCTGGCCGCGATCCAACTGGTTGCACTGTATCATGCTTTTCTTGTAAAACATGAACAGATCTGCACAACTCGGCAAAATCGAGGCTTGCGTTTCAGTAGCCTCAGTAGGTTTTCTTTGTTTCTGATCCAATAGTTTCATCCCCAAATTCATTCAGAACATCTATAAATGCAAACCAATCAACACCGAAGGTGCTGAACAGCTTTTGCTCGACACCCACATGCTGAAGACTGTTTTATTGGAATATACAGCAATTTTCTTTAATGGGATCACTGAATCAACAAAGTTCTTTGGTTGCATTTTTGGCGAATGTACTATCTTATAACAAAGTCGCACCTAGGAGTGCCACATAAAATTCTGAAAATCTTTATGATTATATGATCTTTGAGAATATTGTTGTTTATACGAAATATGTTCGATAGGATTTAAATCGGGATTTCTGGATGGCCAATTCACAACCTGAATATCCTGTTAAATATAACATTTTTGCAATGTCATTGCTAGATGCTGATGAATAAATTCTCTACCCACTCAGGGAAATTGCTCTATGTCTATTATAGAAGACCCTTGTTTATTTTGAGTTCCTTTTCACGATTTAATAAGACACGTATCGCTTCAAACTCGCCGAAACATGAACATTTTGCAGGATGGGGCACCACCACTTTCTATTCAATAGGTAAAGGACTTATTTCCTGACCTCGTCGATCTGCCGACCTAACACCTTTGGTTTTTTCTTGTGGGGACACCGCAAAAACTTGTGTTCCACTCCAGTCGACACTAGAGAGGAATTTCTGCACAGAATTATGGAGGGTGTAGCAGTTCTTAATTCGTCATTCCCACAAGAGAGTATTCAGACTTTACGGAGCCTTTGTTAAATCCTTTTATGAAATTCTTGAATAATTTCCTTAAGGTCTTCACTGAGATACAGTGGCATTTTTTAAAAATTTTCATTGGTTCGGATTAACTTAAAATGAAAGTTCCAGTTGTTTGAAAGACTTGTGTATCATCGTTGTTGAGAAATAAATAAAATAAATCTTATTTATTAAAAACAAAACATCAAATCGTTTGTTATTCTTTTTATCGCCAAACTACATGAGTAGTTTTTAATCCAAGATTCAAGTGGTTCCGATGTATTTTTTCAACTGTTGGTTAAATAGGATGTTAAAATTGTTTGGATTAAGTTGATATGTTTCAAAGACACTACGTTAAGAGGTCTTTACTAGCATCCATCATCTGCAATTTTTATTAAATTATGTTTTGTACCGATATCCACCGTCGTATTGTAGGGACCCATATCTCCTATGGGAGGAAAAAATTATGGAAAGTTATCTTATTTTTTCATGTTGTCCAGGACATCCCATATATAATAAGTATCTAGAAAAAAAGCACTTTGGTTTTCACGAGCATAGATAAAGTTTCTGGGTAACTTGTACTTAAAAAATTCCTGTAACCCCACTTCTGATTCCTGTCCCACTTCTGATTTAACTTTTCCAACTTTCTAATTTCCTTTTCCAATTAAAGAAAAAGCCGGCAATTAAGAACTCCTCACTTCCAAAGCGTTCCTTCATTGGCACATCGCCACAAAAGATGAAAGGGCAATGGAGTTGGCAACGCTAGTTTCCCCGTTGGCTTTTCACGACTTTTCAAACTGACGCAAATGAAACATTATTCCGAAGATCAAGCCGGCGAAGACGCGTGCGAAGCTCGCATTTCCCGTACCTCTTCCAGACTGGTAGAAAAAGAGTGTGCGAGTAGTTGGGAAAAGTTTCCATGCCTCGGAGGTGAATTTCGATCGTTTTATTGTGTGAAGTGTTGTTACGAACACGAGGGATTTTTTTTGAAGCGTGAGTTTTTTTTGAACAAGACTCTTGGGGAGTTGGGTCGAAAAACGGCAGTGTTTCTTTTGAGCTTCAGTTCGTCAGAATTTTTTGCCGGGAAATGATATCTAGAGATTGTTATCGCTGGAGCGAAGTTAGGGAAATTGAAGTTCGTGGTTTATTGAGCTGGGGTGAATTCTAAATTTGCGAACATCTCTGATGGTGTAGGAATTTCTTTAGGCATGAATTTGAAGTAACCACACTTAGGTAAATACTAAATATATTTATTACTTTGTTAAAAGAGTTGTCACTATACGAACAAGAAAATTTTAAGAATCGATTCTTCAAAAGCAGTGAGGTTCTCTTGTGGTAATAACCATACGTTTTACAGAGCTGACATGAACATAAAATTTTCTTGTTCGCTTTACAGTAGCAAAGTTGCAACCAATACCACTCACGTTGTATCAATTTTTACATTATTTCACTGAAGGCTACATAGAAACAATATTATTTAAATTAAAGGTATTATGGTAACTATAGAAACTCTTAATATAAATTACATACAACTTAGATGATACCGAAAATCAATGGCAAAGAAAACCAAGAAGTCAGAAACTAAATTCTACCATTCGTCAACATATAAGATGGTAAGCTAGGAAGGATTGAAGTCATTAGTGGGAATTCAAAGTTTATCCTGAAGAAATATTTAAAGTCATCGGAACCGTGTTTCAAACTAAAGGAATAAGTGCATATGTTGTTTTTTTTTTCAAATTGGCAACGTTGTCCTCAAGAGAAGCATCAACAATGACGTCCACAAATGGTAGAAGGAAATCTCTAAATGGGAAGAAAACAAAAGCAAATCAAGCAGTTTCTAGTGAAGAAATCATTGGCTGCGAAAACAGGAAAATAATCGACCTTAAATTTGGTAATTGAGGAAACATACGAAAACTGCAACAGTAGCTCAAAATGTGAGCACTTGCAAGAACGTTAAAATATGTCGAAAATACTAATTTTTCCTGAAACTCCTGGATGTCGGAATACATTTCGCGATAAAATATCAAAAACGTCAAAAATGTCAAAAATGTCAAAAATTTAAAAAATGTCAAAAATGTCAAAAATGTCAAAAAAGTCAAAAATGTCAAAAATGTCAAAAATGTCAAAAACGTCAAAAATGTAAAATTTTCAAAAATGACAAAAATGTCAAAAATATTAAAAATGTCAAAATGTCGGAAACGTCGGAAATGCCAAAAACGTCACAAATGACGAAAATGTCAAAATTGTCAAAAATGTCAAAAATGTCAAAAATGTCAAAATGTCAAATATGTCACAAATGACGAAAATGTCAAAAAAGACAACACCGTCAAGAAGTCAAAAGATAAAAGACTAAACTGTCGAAAATGGATTTAAAAAAGTTTAAAGAAGAACTGTGTTTCGTTAAATTTGAAGACGCGAGATGTAAGACCGACATCTAGGATTTTCAAGAGAATCAGTACACAGAGGTTCCGAATCTGGAGCCGATCCGTGCAATTGCTGTTCTCCCTTAACTCCTAGGACAGAATGTCACGATGAAATTTTCAGGTTACTTCACCTGTCAGGGATATTGAATGACACCTCGAAGAGAGTATTCAAGAACTGTGTTCTTGACCCTGTCGTAAAAAAGTGGTGAAAATGTAATTATCACTTTCAGTTTTTCTAATATTGTAGGATTTATGGAAAATTCTACACTATAAAACAACACAATGACGAATATAACGGCTTTGATATCAATATTAACAGAACTGATGTTCAAATGTCAAAAATATCAAAATGTCAAAAATTTTCAAAATGTCAATAATGTAAAAATGTTCACAAGGACATCACCATTAGAATTTTTTTGCTTGATCACAGGCAACCAGGAACGACTGAATTCTACGGAGGTACTAACGATACAATCGCTTAATCATTTAACAAAATTACAGCAGACTCTTTTAGTTTTGGCTTCGTTTTGTTTTCTTCCTTGTGTAATATAACTGAATTTTGAAATTTTACTTCATGACCAAGGTCCAAAGTATATTAACAAATTTTGGATTTTTCAAACTGTTGTGTTTTAATGTTTGTATTCCTTTATTCGAATATTTAGAAGTCTAGAGGTTTCCCCAATATTGAATTTATTGCACTCACAAAAACTTTTTAAATGCATTTTTTGTATTTTGAGTTGTATTTTTGTTTTTTTAATATATAACTGCTTTTAGTGTATTTTTTGTTTTAAATGACGTTTTAATATTACATCTGTTACCCACTCTTTTTAGTCTTTCTGCAAGACTTGAATGTATGGTATAGTTATTGTAGTAATGTGATTATCTTTGGAAATCAGTGTTGTTTGGTGAAGTTTGGTGTTGTTGTTATTTAATTTTGTTTAATCCTTTATCAATAATATTTTCTGGGTAATTGTTAGCAGAAAATACATTTTTTATAATCGTTTTTTCTTAATTAAAGTTATTGTTGTTAGAATAGTTGTTTTTGCTCTGTAAAAGAGAGATTTGATGACACCTCTTTTTACTGAATTTGGATGATTAGAGTAAAAGTTGGGATACCTGTTAGTGTCAATCGGTTTTCTGTAAACTTCTTTTTCAAATGTCGATTGTGTTTTTATTATTAAAATATCTAAGAAAGATAATTTGTTATTCTTTTTAAGTTTTAATGTAAACTGAATAGTTTGTTCTTTGTTGTTTATGTCGTTAAGTAATTCATGGTTGAAAATATACAGTAATTTCGTCTATTGTGGTGTTATTACCCAAAAAATGCTTAAACAATGCAAACAGTGTCAGAAATCCATAACAGTGTCGAAAATGTCAAAAATTTTCCTTTCTTGACGAAAATGTACAGGTATAAACAATCCATGTTGCTTTATTGAATTAAAGAGAAAGGGTAAGGAACTTCGTTCTTAAGCACTTGGTCAGAAAGAGCTACGAAGCGTATTTATCACTTTGAGTTTTTCTAATGTATGTTGTAGCACTTCTAGAAAATTTCAACACACAGACGAATATAACAACGTTACCAGTACTGATGATGTAGAAGGTTTTCAACTTCTGTAAAAATGTCCAATATGTTTAAAATGTCAATGATGTAAATGACGTCAATGATGTCAATGATGTCAAAAATGTCAAAAATGTTATAAGTGTCGAAAATATTAAAAATATCAAAATTGTTGAAAATGTCAAAAATGTCAACAAATTGCTTTATCGAATTAAAGAAAAACCGCAAAAAATTCGTTCCTGATGTCATGGTAAGAAAGAGCTGCAAAGCGAATTTCTTACTTTTATGACGAATGAACAAAATGACGAATATAGCAGCTTTGTTAACAAAGCTATTAGAAGTGATGACGTGTAACGTTTTCAACTTCTGTCCGATTTTAGGGTACGTTTCATTGAAATATAAGTGAGTCGTATAAATGAACTGTTTAACAATTTCCAGATGCTTAATTAAACTCGGTTGGCCTTCGTTTCGTCTACGTTGGAAAATTTCCCCCCATAAATATCAGTTTCATTAGCCGTCGTATCTCTTCTCCACCTCAGACCCAATTTATATGACCGGCTACTATCGAATAATATCCAAACTCGTAATTCACAAAGAGTGTTTATATTCGAAAGCGTGCTCCTCTCTCCCGAGCGAGATTGATTCCGTTTTCTTTTGACACAAAGAGTGTTAATGAACTTTCCCTCGAAATGAATGGCTTTTTGAAAACCTTATTAAAACGCGGTGCGCAATTATGAGGGGAGAAGGTCGAGTTGAAGCTACGGCGGTGTCAACGTTCTATGGGAAGGTTGCAATTTAAGGTTTTAAAGGACATTTAGACAAGAAATGTCGTCGCGTCTGGGATATAATGAATGAAAATGAATTACTCGAAATGTAGCGTCGGTGAAAACAACAAAATTATTCCACTGCACTTTCACTGGCGGTTTTGTATTGCAATGTTTTCATTTTCACAGTCGAGTTCAGTTCTTGGATTCATTTAAAAACACAGTCCTCACTCTAATTTCCACTACTTTAACGCAATTTATATTCACAGAACTACTTACAATTTATCTTAACTATATGGCAGTCGAATACTGAATGAATGCTTCCCAGCTCTCCGTATTTATATATTTCTTCTCGGAATTCTCCAGAACGTCAAAGAGCCGCCTGGACTAGACTAGATTCTTCGAGAAATACAACAAAGCAAGCCTCCGACCTGGATGCGCCAGACTAACAATATTTGGGCTTCCCAAAAATATCGGAGGAATGTCGCTTCTACGAATTATTGGATGAAGGCTGATTGCACCAGCTATCGGATGCATTCTCGTAACATTGCATACGGAGTGTCAAAGCCTTTAGTAGACAAGCTACATTTGCAATTTCAGAAGTCTATTAACACAATACACTATTGAAAAAATATAAGTAATAGCTAATAATGTACACAACATTCAAATAACTACAAACGAAAGCAAAATAATACGAGAATTATGCGAACCAATCTGGTGAGGCAGATGTGATTCTGACGAAATGTCGTCATTTTCACCATAGAGGCCTGCAGGGATCTGTTATGAACTACGCTAATGAATTCCTGAACACGACCTGATACATATATAGATTTGTTTCTTGGTTTATACTCTGAAAAGAACAGTTAACCTGACGTTTCGTGTAACTCTCATTTGGCATTTTCAATGGTTAAAATCTGATAATAAAAGGATAAGATTTAAAAAATGTCTGTGTTATAATTTTCTTCGAGATCGTAAATTGTATACTCGTTATTCGGATGCAGTGTCCTTAGTGGTTTTTATTGTTTTAACTATTAATGCTCTTTGGTTATGACCACCCCGACACGTTGTTTATGGCCCCAGTGATTGTTTTTGATAACCGTTCTCATGCATATTTATGAAGCGATTTGATTTATTAGTAGGAGTTTTATGGTGGTATTTTTCTAGAAGTGCCTTCCAGACGAGAACAAACATGCAGCTATCCTACCTTATATTAGATGTACTACCGATAGAATAAAACGAGTATTGTGTAAGAACAACATTAAGCCAATTTTCAAACCCTGCCCGAGCATAGGCAAAATCCTCGGTATCCCGAAAGATATAATTGCGTTAGACAACCACGGTGTCAATAGTATATCTTGTGGAGACAGTCAAAAGTCATACATGGAAATTACTAACCGACGCATTTTCTCAAGAGTAGAGGAGCATAAAGTAAGCATCAGAAATAAGCAGACTACATCCTTATTCCAACACGAACTCCATACAGGGCATAAAATAGACTTTAACACGTGCAAAGAAATCGCCAACGTAGAAATTCACAGAAATGATAAAATATTCTTTTTTATTATTTTACTCCAATTTTTGGCACCGTACAATTGTTTTAATTTCCTGTAATTCTATGACCTCTCTATTTTCGACTGTTAAAAAACTGTCAAAGACCTAATATTGCGTCTGTTGGACACTCGTGAATATTTACTAGCATTCTGGCAACTTTTAATATACTTTTTTAAAACTATTTTGTAGCAAAAAAGTAAAATTTAATCTTATAAGTTCGTACCAACACCAGAAATAAGCGGTAAATGGTAATTTGTCTTTAGTGTAATAATTGCTTTTAACTTTCAGACGAAGAAAATGAGGAAGAAGTAGTGAACACCACAGAAAATCAGGTAAGACACTTTTTTTTCTTTTTTTTTACAAGTTTTTATAGTTTTTCGTAACGAATTTATTTGATTTTCTGACAGAAAAACTGTAGATTGAAGCAAAACTTAAAATTATAACCCCGAATTTTGCCTTTTTACATTTATGTTAAAAAACTGCGAAATTTCACATTTTCTTAAAAACTCCCCTTTGCAATTTAATTAATTATACTGCTACAGTATCCTACTACTCTACATTATTTCAGTCTAGGTTCATAATAGCATCCGTAAACGGAAACCTGGAATTTTGAATATAAATTGTAATTAAAATTTAGAATATTCACGTTATAATATGAACGCCATCAAGATGCCATGGCAAGAGAAAGTTACTTTAATGTTCTCCCACTAAACCACGAGAGCAATAAGACCCTGATTCGTTAAAATGTATAACAAAAGTTCAAAGTATTACAAAAATTGTAACCTACTTAGACGAAGAAGACAAATAATAAGTTTAACTTAACCTCAAACATTTGTAACGAACAAAAACAAGTTTCTAAAACATATAACTCTATATGAGAAGGAAAATTACTTCCAGAGTAAGACGAATTGTTACTGATTATATTTGATAATAGCTGACCGGCCCGGCTTTGCACGAAGTAAAAAAATGTGTTCTATTGCAAATATTGTGCAACCCGATTGTAGTGGCACCTACCGGGTTAAATTGTAAATCAAACCCACTCAGACCCACAAAAAGTTTATGAGGAATATTCGTTATATTTCAACTAATTTACTCAAAACCTTGACAAATTATATACTTAAACCTTCCTCATGAATCACTCTATCGATTCGTGAAAACCGTAAGAAAATCCGTTCAGTAGTTTTTGAGTTTACCGGGAACAAACAGATAGAGGAGGAGGAGGACCTTGTATTATCCAAAGACAATGCACCTTCGGTTTCAGCTTTGCGCAGCTGCAGAAGATAAAATCAAATCGGCCACTAATTTTACTCGAGCGATATTACTAAACATATTAAATAAACTGATTTCAGTTTTTTAAATGCTACAAAATCAATATCGCTTCTTTTGTGTCGCAAAGTTCTTCAAAATTCAATCGAAACATTTGGCCTCTAATTAAATAAACCGAGGCTCTGAACTGTCGTAAGTGCCGCCGCAAACGAGATGAAAAAAGTATCAGTAATGGAAACTTTTTGAAGTTTTAAAAGCCAGATACTTGGAGGGAAAAACTAAGTTATCTTTTCTTCGTCGAGTTGCCCTCTAGGGGAAACGAGATAAAATCTGATGACAGAAAGGAGCTTATAAAGCTCTTTTTCTTTTGATGGAACTCGAGGTATTATTTCGCAGAAAAGGGAAATCTTTCTTAGTGTTCGGAGTACAGACTGAATTCAGGAATTTAACAAATCGCTTAAACAAAGAGGTACAATTTGTAAAAAACATGCATGTTGGTATTTGTTACTTTTTAAATAGGCTGCTCTTCTGTTCAAAAAATAGCGTTGTTTTTTATATTAGCAATAATGAGGAAAAGTAACTTTATTTCAGAAACCATACTACCTAAAATTTTGAAAATAATTAGGGGTGTTGAGGCTCACTTGAAATTTATAAGAAAACTTATTACCATAGTAATTTTAGGGGCAAATTATACAATTAAATGGAAAATAAAAAATCAATTTTCAAACGCATCATGTAATATGTCAAATAAAAGGCTCATTATGTGATTTACAAATATATCATATTTTTAAATAATTTGTTTAAAAGATATTAGCAAAAATATTAAACATCGACTTAGTTCTCATTTTAGAAACTACACCATTTAAATTTTGAAAAATATATTTTATTTGTATTTTCAAATAATTTGAATAACAGATTTAATAATTTATAATTTAAAACTTGACATATTTTGTCCTTTATCTTCCAATCTATAGAGCCTCAAAATTCAGACAGTAGATTATAAAAGGCTTCCCTGAAAGTTTATTAGTAAAATAAAACTCCAATGATAATTTTTGGAGGCCAAATTAGAAAATTAAATACATATGTATTCTTATAAAAATCAAGCGAATCTTGAAGGTGGTACGGAACCCTTACTGTATGCGAGTCCAACTCGCACGTGACCAAATTATTTTATGAATGTCGTAATGTGGACTCCATATTACACTTCCAAAATTAAGTCTACTGTAAATATAAGCAAATAGACAGCTTTGATCGATTTTTCATTCCTAAAATCTTTATCTCTTGTAATATTTTGTGAAATTTGTCAATTTTTCAGTACCGTTAATCAAATTTTCTCCGACATTGTTTTACTCTTTCATTCTCATAATTGCCTCATTACTTCAATTTCCCCCATTTTTACGATTTAGCGGAATTTCCAGTTTGCCGAACACCATACCGCATTCTTTAATGACTCTCTTTTACAATGCGGCCTTTCTTGTCCAAACAAAATCGAATCACTTAGAGACATAACTTCAACCCTATTGTTTCAACATTGTTGCATTACAGTTTTGAGCAATCAGGTCAGAGACAGATCATTAGGAGAAGCACGTTCCTTAATTGTTTATCTAACGACTCTAATTTGCCTGTCGGGTCATCTCCAATAATTCGACTCCAAAGACGTCACAATGGTGGCTGTGTATACAAAGAAGCTCGTTTCAGATAGTTTAATCGAGGGGTGGTCCAAGTGGAATTAATGATAACGTAGTGAGTTTCACGATTGCCTTTGTATTGATTCTTCTTGAAATTTTGTATTAGTTTTATTATATTTGGAGGAGCTTGAAAGGAGTTAGTGACAGGAGCGCTAAATTATTTAAGCTTTCAAGATGTAATGAACAAATATTGCAAACAGAATTCCAAATAAACTTGAAACTAGGTTCCAGCAGATTAGAATAATCTCAACCTAAGAAAAAGGGTTCTCTCAAATCTAAAAAGTTAGGCTAATGTTTCTTTTTGTTCAGATACCATCCTCTTGCTATCATCTACACTATTTTTATTAATGTAGCATCTCTGAGTAGATCAATGAAACTTCCTATGGCAAAAACTAAGTTAACCAAAGGCAGAATGTCCAAGTCTAGAGTTCCAATTCAACTTTAGAAGTTCTGAAAGCTAGACTGGAAAAACAGAAATTACTAATAAGTCCTAGGAAATGTAGGATAACGTTATAAATATATCCAAGAGTAAACTTGGAACTCGGTTCTAGCAGATTAGAGAAACCTCAAACTAAGACAAAGTGTTCTCTCAAATCTGAAAAGTTTGGCTAAATGTTAAATCTAGAGTTCCAATTCAACTTTAGAAGTTCTGAAAGCTAGACTGGAAAAACAGGAATGACTAATTTTTCCTAGGAAATGTAGGATAATAATTAGAGTCCAGATAACGGTATAAATATATCCCAGAATAAACTTGGAACTCGGTTCTAGCAGATTAGAGCAACCTCAAACTAAGACAAAGTGTTTTCTCAAATCTGAAAAGTTAGGCTAAATGGTTCTTTTTGTTCAGATACCATCCTCTTGCTATCATCTACAATTTATTGATGTGGCATCTCTGAGTAAATCAATGAAACTTCCTACGTTCCTGAGCGACTATGGCAACAAATAAGTTAACCGAAGGCAGAATGCCTAAATCTAGAGTTCCAATTCAACTTTAGAAGTTCTGAAAGCTAGACTGGAAAAACAGGAATGACTAATTTGTCCTAGGAAATGTAGGATAATAATTAGAGTCCAGATAAAGTTAGAAATATATCCCAGAATAAACTTGGAACTCGGTTCTAGCAGATTAGAACAACCTCAAGCTAAGACAAAGTGTTCTCTCACATCTGAAAAGTTAGGCTAAATGTTTCTCTTTGTTCAGATACCATTCTCTTGCTATCATCTACAGTATTTTTATTAATGTAGAATCTCTGAGTAGATCAATGAAACTTCGTACGTTCCTGAGCGACTATGGCAAAAAATAAGTTAACCGAAGGCAGAATGCCCAAATCTAGAGTTCCAATTCAACTTTAGAAGTTCTGAAAGGTAGACTGGAAAAACAGGAATGACTAATAAGTCCTAGGAAATGTAGGATAAAAATTAGAGTCCAGATAACGTTATAAATATATCCCAGAATAAACTTGGAACTCGGTCTAGCAGATTAGAACAACCTCAAGCTAAGACAAAGTGTTCTCTCAAATCTGAAAAGTAAGGCTAAATATTTCTTTTTGTTCAGATACCATCGTCTTGCTATCATCTACAGTATTTTTATTAATGTAGCATCTCTGAGTAGATCAATGAAACTTCCTACGTTTCTGAGCGACTATGGCAAAAACTAAGTTAACCAAAGACAGAATGTCCAAGTTTAGAGTTCCAATTCAACTTTAGAAATTCTCAAAGCTAGACGGGAAAAACAGGAATTACTAATAAGTCCTAGGAAATGTAGGATAATAATTAGAGTCCAGATAACGTTATAAATATATCCCAGAATAAACTTGGAACTCGGTTCTTGCAGATTAGAACAATCTCAAGTTAATATAAGGTGATCTCTCAAATCTCGAAAGTTAGACTGAATGATTTCTTCTTCTTTAGATTCCATCCTTTTGTTATAAACTAGGCTAACTTCCTACGTTTCTTAGCAAAAAATAAGTTACTACATACAGAATATCCAAGTCTAGAGTTACAATCCAACTCTAGAAGTTTTACCATTACTGAAGTGATTTTGAAAACTACACTGTAAAAACAGAACTAACAAATAATTCCAAAGAAATGTGAGTTAAGTCTGCGAAATTGGCAGTCCATTAAGGAATATGAAAGCTTAGTGAAAGGACGACAAAAATCCTAGATGTGTTAGCATGACTAAGAAAATTGTCCAATCTAAACCAGGCAGGAAAAACCTGGTTAAACAACAAACTAAAATGGGCAGCTCCTTGGGAATATGAGAGCATAATAGAGGGACAACAAGAGTCATATAGAGGTGTTAACAAGGCTAAGGAAACCCAATCTAAACTGGGAAGATGACATCAGGAAACAACTATAAATAATCTGGTTCCAAAGATTAAACAACAGAGAAGATGGACATAAATAATTAAGAGACATCATACAATTTTACTAAAAAGAACTACTTCTTCTATAATGTCAGGGGAATATGCTCCAATGTGATTTAGTCTGCAAAATTCGAATTTTGGAGTAAAAAGTCCTGCAATCGATTGCTCTACAGACACCTACCTAATTTAAACACAAAGATTTTCCAACCTTAATAAGGATTAATAGAAAAATATTTAAAAATATATTGGTGCTCTATTATACTACAAACCCCCTGACTTTAAACTCTGAAAACTCCTAAGTTAACAAGCTAAATTACTCAGTCTCAGCAATCGATGGTACATTTTTGGCACCCCATGGTACTGCCCTATAATACTAATCAGCGGTTTCGATACAATGTTGTTGCTATGACGCTATGTTAAATTAATCTGAGCCATACTTTGATGAATGATGTATTTATCATGATCTAAATACTACAGCTTTAGTTTATTGTGATTCTTAACACCCGATTCTTATTTTGAAAGCGTTACTAGTTTCGAAAATTCTCAAAATTTCCCTACATGTTGCTATATATATGCTATGTAACAGCCTTTTTTTTCAACTACCTAGCATGTAAACTATATAATAATACTCATAAATCTTGATGATTTGTAATCCTGATTTTGAAATGCTATCTACGAACCTTATTAGTAATCGTGGAACTTTATAATTATCCTAACGACTACGCCAATTTATGGTTTGTTGCAAAAATGTAAATGAATGAGGACGTTAAGTAAGATCATTTATATGAAATTAATATTGCTAACACAAAAATATCTATATTTTGTTCAAATATTTAATGGCCTAGTCTTGACAAGCTGAATCAATAGATTAATTTTGTTTTACTACCGTCAGATATTTCTGATTTCTGATACCCAGCGTTCTATAAACATCAACAAACATTTAACAGAATCTAACGTGGTTAATATTGATTGTTATCAGCAGAACATTAGCCGAATTAGGAGAAAAACAAGAGAAACAGAGTAATTTATAGGTTTATTACATTCGGAGTTGTAAACTTCGACGGGAATCTATTATTAACGCTATGCGAAACGATCCCAAAAATAACCCTGTGCTGGTCTGATGAAGGTATTGCAGGTGTGGATTAAAGAATTTGTGGGTTCGAAATTAGGATCATTAGAAAGGCATTCATATGTAGAATATGCCGTAAAATATTTTAAATTATTTGCACTTTTGAAGTTCCTGACTTCTGAATATTAAAAACAATTTTTTTTAATTAACTGTATTTTTATTGACGGTTAAAGTCATCTGCAAATCTCGCAGCTTCTGACATAAATGATCATTCCATTTTGATTTTTTCGCTTGTCTTTCTAATATTCATCTTTGCCCTGATAATTTGATTTCGTAACAAAGACTTTCGATTAATTAATGACAGTCGATTGGACTTTTGCTCTTTAACCAGTTTTCTGGTAAAATTTTCGATAAACACTATTGAACTGCTGAGTCGCCATTTTGTTAAAACTGTCCCTACCAAGGTTCTATATTTTTTCTTTGTTTTTCTAAGTCTGCAGCATAGATCTTCCTCACTTGAACACCTCCAAAAGTTAAGGTCTACAAGTGTTCATGTCTAATACTGTAAAAATGATTCAGTGAAGAACAGCCTTGTAGAAGATCTTAACTTTGTTTAGGTAGTTTTCCCTACTTATACTTATCTATTGTTCTCATGTAGTTTTTGTACAGCTTTGGTAAGGTTGCCTTCTATTCCATTATCTTCCATGTAGTGCCAAAGGTTTGATCTCGGAGTACAGTCTATGCTTCTCAGAGACCAACAAATGCTAAAAGTAGAACTTGATTTTTTTTAATAAACTCATAGAAGGTGTTTTTTAGAAAGGTCGCCAAACTTGGATTGCAGATAGGCGGGCTCATATAACATCTAGATCTCGGACGGCAACTGCTCCTAGGTTTCTATTTCTCTGTAACAAACGAGCTGTTTGGGCCGTCCACTTACAAGAAAATCAAAGGGAGTCAGGTCTGGTAACTTTGGAGGCCAGAGTATAGAGCCAGCTCTCTCAATACAAGCGTTTGGACTGAATTGACCAGGAGCTCTCTGACAGTTCCCCTATAACGTGCTGGACAGTCAACTGTTTTGAATATTATTGGTCTGACTTCCAATGGGATTTCCTCTAATAAGATCTATAAACCTAACCTAACCTAACCTGATAAAGTGTTTAACTTAATCACTTTTTTATGGAACCTCGCCATTTGTGGATTCATATAATTTTTTCAACCAATTGTTGATGAGCAAACAAACATGATAGATTAGATTTAAGTTTATTTGGTTAAGATGCAGTGAAAAATAAAAAAGTTACAAAAGTTTATATCAAAAAATTTGGGAATTAAGAAAAAATATATTAAATAAAAAAAAGTAGGCTATCTAGATGTTATATGGGCTACGTAATATAGCACATGAGCGCACCAATCTGCCCACCAAGTTTGGGGAACCTTCTTCAAAACACCCTGTATAGTCTATCTAGAATCTTCCAACTTTGAACTCTGTTTGACCTTTGCCCTTACAACACATCAGAACAATATCACCAAGAGAAACAGATTAGTTGGGGAAAAAATTATGGGGACAGTCTAATAGAATATCGAGAATACTCACAGGAGCTATTAAAGGGTTATACAAAACAGTACACTGGTTCTGAATACTGGTGATGATGTAACCACTAGGGTTCTATATACCGACCAATATCAAAATACAAACGAGCTTACAAAAAATTCCAATGAGTATTTCAAATTAGTTACGTTCGTCTAAGACTAATTGTTGCTATGTACGGTCCAACTCTAGAGACAGTGCTCCAAGTTCAGCCTTGAACAGGGAGTTAGCTTCCTTGCCATTCCTGTTATTAAATTTTCTTCTTTAATCAAGATCTCATTCATATGACTGTCAACCCTTTGTTTATATACTGGAAATGGCGTATTGAAGTTTCCTATTCCCCACTTCGAGAGGCCTTAAAGGGTTTATCCATATATGTATAGCCACAAACACAAGGTACACTGTATACTCAATTGTTGGTATTTTGGGTTACGTAAAACCTGTTTGTATATGTGAGAGAAAATCCTTAACTGTGTTAAATTTATTTGATAAGTGATTATTTTTCTTGTATAAATAATTCAAAATACTCGTATAATTATAGAACAGTCGTTATTTATGCACCGTTTTTTTTATATATCGTAAAATCCAGACCTGTCCCTACAGTCCTTGCACAACACGATGATGATGATGATAGCTGAGCCCTTCAAATCGATTATACCTTCTAGCATGCGACGAACATTTACCCGCGGTGGTAGACTTAACCCTATAGTACACGTTTTCTTCGAATTTATACACCGCGATAGTCTACACCGCATAACAATGAAAATACTATCGCGGCACGGCCGCCTCTGATTCATAGTCTTCGGGACACGTCGCACAAAGCCTTCTTGACAAGAACAAAGGTTCTGCGAACGCCAAAGACAAAGGTGGTATCGTCACGAGATTGAGAGTTAGACCTTTACGTAAGTAAGTTGCGGTGATTAATTTTCGACGTTCGCGACAGTGGAGTTTAGGTGTAGCGTAAGCGGAGAAGGCTCTGAATCAGAAGTGGGATTATTGTTGGGAAAAGTATATATTTGCGTGAGTTCATAAAATGCTGGTTTCTGCTTCGAAAATGTAAATCAGAAGTGTTCAAACTTGGATCAGAAGTGGGATAACTTATGTGAACTTTTCTGACGACTGTATTCATAAAGGTGATTATAACAAATTTAATATATATTTGTGCAAATATCGCATTTTACATATTACTATTTTATTACTATGTGATGTTTATAAGATCATGTTTGTCTTGAAAATAAATTTACTGCCTTGCACACTGTACAGTTTTAGATGTAGAAAAGTTTTTTTTATTAAAATAATAAGTGAAACTGAAACTCAATAATGTGCGTTATTTGGTACGTGCAAAATGCCTGTATTTGAGTTGTATGACTATATAAGAAGCAGAATTATTGTTTTATGGCAAGAAGGTTTATCTCGTACAGACTGAACATTACCTGAAGCACAGTGAGCAGAACCATAAGTTGGTACGAAGAAAGTGCTGAAGTGCAAAGGTGACCTCAAGTGACCGACGCCATTTTACCACACCACGTGAAGATCAGTATGCTGCCGAATCAGCTCGTCTGAGTAGGTCAGTCACTGTTCCCGTCCTAAGATGACCAGACGTATGGATGCAATTGTCTTAAAATTGGAGCTTCACTAAAGTTGGGTTGATGTTCTTTTTAATTAATACAAATTTTTGACCCACTTTCGAGAATACAGTGATCTCTGACGCAAATGGCAAAAAACAGGTAAATATACCGTGACCCTTACCAACATAAACTGAGACAACGTGGTAATGTACTCCCCATCTTTCTTAAAGTCCTTCGAGTCGAATTGTTTCCTCAGAAAGGCCTTGAGCTATTCTTCTGTTGTCTCAAGACCTAAGTGCTTCCTATGATCAGCTATTCTGTTTGTCTTATCTTGTCTTGAGTAGCTGTCTTCAACCGTTGGGGATTCGAAGGCTATTCCCTACCCGACAATATGTTGTTCTTTTGAGACTTTCGAGCTAGTTCCTCAATTCTTAGGTCATACAGTCTTTTTTCAGTTCTTCTCAAGCTCTCCCTCTTCGCTTCTTCTTAAGGCCTAAGTTTTCTAGTTTCTCAACTTCCTAAGTAGTTGAATATAGCTGCATATGATTACGATCTAAATGTTGAAAACAATAGCTTCGTTTGGATTACATGTGTCAGATCAAATTTTAAACAGTTGCGTTGTTTCACGCAAAAGTTATTTCTGACTTATTCAGAAATTTAGTAATAATACGTTTTTTTTCTCTCCAGATTTTGAACAGACACTATTATTTAAAACTACCTTTTACCCGCGGTTACGTTCGTATTAAAGGCCTTAAATAAATATCAAACTCATACATTCCAGTAGATCAATCTTTATTGAAATAATTTACTACAACAAAAATATAATTTTGAATTTAAAAAGAGCAACCGATAAAAACTTAAGCAAGGATTTTTCGCTCAATAGTTTTAGTAATCTATATATAAATAGGCAAAGACAAACCGATTAGGTACCATTTTCTCCTCTGTCTCTCAACCGATTTTCTTCATTTTTGTTTTGTTTGGTAGCTACTGACAACCTTCAGTGCAGAATGCTAATATTAATTTATAATATTGGTTGATTCATTAAATAAAATATAATAAAAATTCATTATTTACGTCCATAATGTCAACGCCAAACAACTGACTGACAACTGCCAGACTCAAAACATTGAGCAATTACATATAGAGGGACCAATGCTGTTATATACTTAGAGTATGTACTTCTGGTAGTGGCATGCAAGCGTTGTTATTGTTTAGTGGTAAAGTAATCGCTGAATTTATAATTATACAGGGCGATTCCAGATATGTTAGAAACCATTTTTTTTGTGGGTTGCACATAAGCAGTTGCATATATAGGGTGATTAAAATATAGAGTAGAGTGCAATTATAACTAATAAAATAATTATATAGGGAAGCCCATTAGCGGTTGAATTTACAGGGTTCTTGGAATAGACGGTGCAGTAGAATTACATGGTGGTGCAAAAAACATGATACAGAGATGCATATACAGGGTGGCGGAAATGGAAATGCAACATTTCGTAAATAAAAGACTAATGATTTTTCGCCATTTTTGCGCTCTCATGGACTAAGACTACCAACTTGCAACTATTAAATACTTCATATGATTTGATTTTTAAACAGTTGAAGCTATAGCCAATAAGATATTAATTTGACCATCGATAATACAGCACCCAGGGTTTGAACTTTATTGGCGTTGTAGTTGCTAGATTTCCAAATTTGTTTGACAAACAATCACGTCTGCCAATATATATTTTTTTACCCTCCTTAAAAAATATTTTTTTAATAAAAAGTACCCCATATCCTTTCTAATATCTCTAAGAATATGTGTTCAAAGTTTCATGCTAATCAGTTGAGTACTTTTGGGGTGAAAACGGAACAAACAAATTTACTTTCACATTTGCAATATTAGTAGGGAAGTAGGGATTGTATGATTTCAGTATATAATAAAATCCCCGCTATAGAACTTATCTCGACCCCACTGAGAGTACATGTACGTTTTTTTATCAGTAAATTGCGAATATCAACATTTTTTCAAACTTCATTGATATTTACGGTTTTTATGGATACCCAGAAAATCGATAAAACAATATCGAAAGTAGTGTAGATAAATGTGGCATGGTTTGCGGTACAGACCAATCATATTTTTACGGAATAGTGGGTATCTGTAATACATTGGGGGGATATATTTTATATTGAAATTGCGGTTAGGGTTGAATCGCAGCTTTTTTTGTGAATCCACCGAATGGACAGTTTGAATCGTAACCGATGATTTAGTAGGTTGTATAATTTTTCCTTTAGTGAATCAGTGGGATACACAGGAGTTAAGTTGTTGTCCTACGCTGTCATTTTTAATGGCCAGTATAAAGTTTTCAATTATTAACATTGTTCGTAAATATTGTTCTGATAGTTCATTATTAATTTATTAGAAGGCTATTTATCCCCTAAATTAGGGGTGGAAAAGTGGTAAAACAATGGGAACGAAAAAATAGTCGTAAAGTACTGTTTAGAGTTTTTGTGACTGCTGAATACGATTTCGATTTCATAATATGGGAGATTGTCCTTATTCCTTTTATGCATATACACCAATTTTTTTCGACGACATGTTCCCTTTTTATCCTCGAAGTCTTCCTTGGACTTCCATCGTCTTGAAGTGGTTGATCTCACAACGTTTCAATAGCTATGATCTGCTATCGTCATCAGGTGAATGATAGGAAATTCAGATTATCCCTAGAATTTATATTATACCCCCCTAACCGGTCATGCGTCGCCGGTTATGGTCATTGGGTCTTATCTGGTCCAATCAGCCTTGTCGTACCTGGAGGTTGGTTGCCGGTGATGCATAGAGGCAGAGGCATCAACATTAACGAATCCGAAAGAAGAATTATAAAGACACTTCAGGACGACAAATCTATCATCATTCTACCAGCTGACAAAGGAAATGCCACCATCCTGATGGACAGAACGGAATACAACAAGAAAATAGACGAAGTACTATCGAAGGGAAAATACAAGCCACTGCCTACTGATCCAACATCCAAAATAGAACGGAAAACTTACAACACTCTCAGTGATCATGCTGAATACATACATACTTGGGCAGCCCAAAAAGATGTGGTGGTTTGCTGTGATGTGGCGTCAATTTTCTCCTAGTCTCGGGAGTATTGTAAGTTTTCCATTCTATTTTGGATGTTTGTTCAGTAGGCAGTGGCTTGTATTTTCCCTTCGATGAGTTACATTGGCTGCCAACTTCAGACTAACATTCCCTTTTTATGTTTGCACTTACTGCCTTATTTTTTTTAATTAGAGGCTGATTTAATGTTAAGCAAAAACTACATGTTTTTGTATACAAACAGTGTAGATAAATATTACTGTATGTTGTCTAACGTTGCCATCATTTAATTCTACAAAATTTCACATCAAATATTTATTGGAGAATTAAATCTATATAATTTATACTATATTGCCACCTTTATCAAAATTACACAAAAACATATTTAATTCTTGCACTATGGTACGTTTTCCTTGTTGATAAGTACCCAAGGCAACTAGGATTAGGTACCATTTTCTCCTCCGTCTCTCAACCAATTTTCTTCATTTTTGTTTTGTTGAGTAGCTACTGACGACTAGCAGTGCAGAATGCTAATAATAGTTTATAATATTGGTTCATTCATTAAATAAAATATAATAAAAATTCATTATTTACGTCCATAATGTTAACGCCAAACATTTGAATGTGCCGCCGCCACCAGACTCAAAACATTGAGTAATTATATATACAGGGACCAATGCTGTTATATACTTAGAGCATGTACTTCTGGAAGTGGGATGCAAGCGTTGTTATTGTTTAGTGGTAAAGTAATCGTTGTATATTACAATTATACAGGGCGATTCCAGTTATGTTATAAATCATTTGATACATAAGCAGTTGCATATACAGGGTGTTTAAAATATAGGGTAGAGTGCAATTATAACTAATAAAATAATTATATGAGGAAGCCCATTAGAGGTTGAATTTGCAGGGTTCTTGGAATAGAAGGTGCAGTAGAATTACAGTTATACAGGGTCGTGCAAAAAATATTATACAGAGATGCATATACAGGGGGCGGCAACATTTCGTAACCCATAAGCAGTTGTACATATAGGTAAGATGAAATATAGGATGAGAGGAATTACAGATATACAGGATGATGATAAAAAAATGTTAGAAAATGAAATGATTTATAGAGTAGCCCACGAAGAGTTCCATATATATATGATGATTGAAATATAGATCGGAGTAGAATTATAGTTACAGAAGATAGTTAAAAATTTCATAAACAAAAAGAGTAAATACAGTGGCTCATAGGCAGTGGCATATACAGAATGGTTTACCGGGTGGTTCAAAAATGTTAAAAAATATTATGCGTGGTATATGAGCAGTTGCATGTACAGGATGGTGGAAATATATAATGAGATGGAATTATTATAATGAGAATTTTAATAAATGTTAGAGAATTGAGTGCAATTATAGCTATACAGGCAGGTTAGAAAAAATAAATATGTAGGGTAGCCCATTAGTGGTAGAATTGTTGTCATATTAAATTAAGAATTACGAATTTGAACACAAATAAAGTCCTATGAATTATATTTGAAAAAAAATTTCGTTACTTATTTGTAGAAGCGAGATGTAAGACCGACATCTAGGATTTTCGAGGAAACTATCACACAGAGGTTCCGAATCTGGATCCGTTCCGTGTAATAATGTTAACACAATTGGTCGAATTTCGACCACTGGGCGACAGCTAGTATAAATTATTAGTTTATCATTTTCTGAATCACCCTGTACAACTATAATTCAACTCTACACGATCATGCAACCGCCCTGTATAAGTATTAAGTCTCTTCACCCTACTGACTGTTTCTATTGTTTTATTGTTTATATCACCCTGTATACCTAGAATTTTTCCCTCATATGTCAAGTATAACTACTTATGTTCCACACTATATGAGATTTATTTTAACCACTCTGTATAACGATAATTTCACTCCACCATATATATCAATCATCCTGTATGTGCAACTGCTTCTAACATTTTTTGAACCCTACCCTATAATTCGAATATCTTTACTGCATAAGCTTATTTAACTATTTTTTAAAGTTTTTTTATTCATTCTGTATAACTATAGTTTTACTTCACTCTTATTTCAGCCACTTTGTATACGACAGTTTTTTGCACATATTTTTTCGATTTTCAGAAAAACGGTGTTTCACGTTATATAAAATCATACGAAACCAAGCTGAAACATCTCTTTGTAGAATACAGTTTAAAATAGTTAAATTGATTGATCCGTTTTAGAGAAAACAATCTACATTGTTCTGAAGGACAACAGTGGACAGTGTTCCCGAAAAAATATCACCCTGTAGATTTGCAATCGAAATTGGCATGTCACAAGGTGTAAACTCTTAATTGTAATATCTATGCCAAATTTCATTTGAACATCTTGTGAAGTGCAGATACTATGAGAAAAAACTTGAAAAAAATTGAAATTTTAACATTCTGTATCTTGAAAACGAAACGTTTGCGGACCCATGTATATGGGACTTTTTCTTCCTAGAACTCTTCAAGGAATCTCCCCTTTTCGTTTGTAGCTCCAATTTAGGAATAACCTGTATTACATGATGCCTTTGAAATTTTCTATATTTTTTTCGTTTAATCCTATAATTTACCCCCCAAATTTAATATTTGAAATTTCTCTTGACATTTCCCGTAAAGTTCAAGGCAGGCCCAATATTTCTTTTTTTAAATTAGGCTAAAATTTTTTGAGATATTGTGTCGATTTTTGTGAAGAGATACCCTGCGACAGGGCGGATCCAGAATTGTCATTTAGGGGTGGGGGCTGATTTCGTTTGCGGGGCTTGATGTCAATGAAGGTTGAAGGTCTTCAGCTTGTGTACCCGTACTTGGGTCACCAAACTATGCACTGATACCAACTTTCAACCTTTTCCGTCAAGTTGTTTTCCTTATATTGAATATAAGGAACTTCAAAAAAATAACTGCATCGATGTCTATATTAGGTCTCTATTTTTAAACGAAAAAGATTTGAAAAACAATTTTGTAAACAAATAGTTTTTAACATTTAATTAAAAATTTTTTTCGCGCCTCGCGAGTTGCCCCGGTTACCCCGCCTCTGCTAAACTCGAATTCATTATTAATACGAATTTTCACTATCATTTCGCGTCGTCAAGTGTGTTGTCGTAGTGCGGCATCACGGTATTAAGCTGGCTATGACAGAACGTACACATACATACGTTCTCGTACCTCGCTAGGAAAATCGGACGGGGTTCACCTATCCTGCCTACTAGAAACATAATTATCGCAACAGTCGTTTACTTTCTCACCTCAGCATGGCTTTTTGAACTGGCTTAGTCCACTTGTCTACGCGGAGCGAACCAAAATATACCTGCGACGAAGACGATTGGTGCTTGCGGCCGGCTTTTTTTACTCCCTTCAAGAGTGTCACATGGCCGACGAAGATGAACATCAAACGATGAACTGATCGGGATCATCTAACGCGGAATTTTTCTCGAAGACGGGGTGAAATGCATCAGTCAAACGTAACAACTTTTCTGCACTACCCTTGACAGTGCGTGTGTGTGCAATTTTAACGCAGTGTGCTGTGAAAATATTTTTGCGTAGTTCGCGTCGTACACAAAACTTTTGAAGGTTTTTTTTTTATTGTGTTTTGGTGTTTGTGTTTTTGGGAAAAAAGTTTATATTGTGATTCAGAAAAGTGTTGGTACAGTGTGTTTGAGTTGAAATTTGAAGATAACCAGTTATGTTAGTGATTTCTAGGGAGTTTTTTGGACGACACGCAAATTCGTAAGCATTATGATGTTTTAATTTTTTTTACGTTGTTATTGGCTGAAAATCATTGTCACTGGGTTGCGATTTCTATTATCTCATTTATTAAAAATAATAGTTATCAAATTAGTTAATTTTATCTAAATACACGGTTATCAGCGCACCATGTGATTACAACGTGACAAACAATGTCAACATAATGTAACAAATCGAAAACAAATACAAAGTTTGAATTAGAAAATTTAATTGTCATAGATATTTTTAAAAATTGTCTAGTTTACATTCGATGAATGTGTTTTAAATCGTGTTACGTATCAGCTGTGAAATTAGCCAATTTTGTTATTATAGCATAAAAAATCGCAATTTATGGATATTGGTTTGTGCAACAAGTGTAATTATAAAATTGCTAGTTCGGATTTTTATTACGAATTCCTCGTAAATATGCGTTAAAAGTATTTCGTATGCACTTCAATTCAATTTCATTTAGGTACATAAAATATCAGACTAGGTAATTTAAATCTAAAGTATATAGAAAAGTACAGGAAATATCCCCTGTGGGGGGTAAAAAAACAAGGATTTAACTAAGAACTATTATTTAAGGTTTAACTAAAAAAAGTTTAAGAATCTTCGGTCCCTTGGAGGCAATTTGGGATTGTATACAGTGTGTTTCTAATAGCAACTATAAAAGGGTCCTTTTATATAATTTAGAACTCTGTCCTTTCCAACTTATAGTCAAAGTTAGGCGGCACACTGCATTTATTTAGTATATCTCCTATGGATGAAGTTCTAATTAAAAGCTCTTTTGGGGAGCTAAATTAGAAAATGAATAAATGAAATCATTTATAAGATGGAGGAAATTATTTAAGAATGGACTTGTGCAAATAACGTTGATATTTAAAGTTATTTATAATATGATTTATTAAAAATCTTGATGTTTAAAAGAACGTAGTTCGACAAATGGTTGTAAAAATCATGAACCTAAAATAATGGCGAGTTGGACTTGTACTCTAAGGGTTCTGGTAATTCTTTCTAGTTTGCCCTCAAACTGCGATTAGTTTTTGCTTTCTTTGACAAAATTATTGAGTACATATTTTTCTTATACTCAAAAGAATGACCCAATTTTCCAAATTTTTTCAAAGATTTGGGATCAGTAGTTTCGGTTGAATTTTGTATATTTTTCCTAATATATTTTTAAAAAATTATTGGAAAAGGATAAAACATGTTTATATTCTATAACATATGATATATTGCAAATTTAAAATTCTTTATTTTTCATTTAATTTTATAAGTTATTCTCCAAAATTAGTGTTTAAATTTTTGCCTTATTTTTCTGTCAACCGCGACTGAGGCTCTAATTTCCCTTTTTTTTAATGTTAGGCTTATTAGTTTTGGAGATACAGGGGGGGGGGGTAGGCCGACTTTTGTATATTTTCGATATCTTTTAAATCATTTAACTAAAAAATATCATTTGATATGTAGGTGTTACAAAATGTGTTGAAAAACCTTAAACCTTTCATTTTTCATTTAATTTTATAATAAGTACGTCCCTGTAAACCTTTACAGAGAGCCAATATTAAAAATTTATCTCAAAATTTTAGGTTCAGTAATTTTTGAGATAAAGGGGGTGGGTTGATTTTGGTATATTATCGTTATATTTTTTAAACAAATTATTTTAAAAATATGAAAAAAATATTTTTATTCCGCACAACGAACCCATTTATTTGACACATGTATTATATAAGACGTTTAATTTTTTTTTTAATTTTTTCATTTTTCATTTAAGTAAAATTGTAATTTGCCCCAAAAATTAATATAAGTACTAATATTATTTTTTTCCTTTATTGAGTAAGGCCTTATATTTCTATATTTTTCAAAATTTGAGGCCATATTGTTTCGAATATAAAGGGGGGTTTGATCGATTTTTGAACAATTTTATTTATTATTTTGAAAAATAAATAAATATATTCGTATTCTTGATGGTATGTTTGAAAATAGTTACTTTTTTATTTTTCATTATTAAAATTTTCCCCTCAAAATTAATATTAGAGCTATACTTCTTGTAAACTTTGGCTAATTCCCTATATTCCTTATTTTATTCAAAATTTTAGGACCCTTAGGTTGGGAGATATAGAGGGCAATGGAAGATTTTCGTTTTTTCAAAATATCTAGTAAGCCATGACTTTTACAAAAATCCGAAAGTGTCATTAAATTGGGCCAGTAAAACTGCAAATCTTTCTCAATTTAACCATTGCTCTATCTCCGCTAGTTTCCGAGATCCCCATACTGATCATAAATAAAACCCACCCTATATATACAGGGTGTCCCATGGTTCTGGTCTCGGACGATTGCGCAGTTATGATAGAAGATAGAATTTTCAAAATTTAGGGGTATAACTTCTCGATTGGGATCTATCCAGCTAAAATATTTTCAAGCATGTACCACTTCCGGTTATAGCGGAAGTTGATACCAACTTGCTTATTTCAAATGGAACACCTTGTAAATTATTGTATTTCTGAATTCTACGAGTAATTTTAATACTAATTCATGTATAATACCCTATACATAAATTCAGCCCTTTTCGAGTTATTCCAAAATGTTTTTTGAAATTCACATTTTAAGGCCTTCAGATAATTGCAAATTATACAACAACGAAGAGGAGTTTAGAAAAACCATTCGTTGAGAGGGTAGAATAAACTTAGTGCTTCCAGAATCTGTGAAAAAAAGTATGGACATTATCTACAGAGTGTGTACAAAAAAATCCCGAAAATTGAAATTCAAAATCTGGAAAAACTCAATTTTTTCAAATGGAAACCACTATTTTTTATATCATAATCAGATTGAGCATCGAAAATAAGAGGTACTTTGTGAATAAGTACCTATACGAAATTCTGATAGTTTTCGACTTATTAAAAAAAAATAAAACATTTTCAGCATCTTTAATAAAAAGTAAGCTTAAGAACATAAGTTGGCCATGACGGTTGCTTAGGACTCTACGAAAATGTCATTTTAACAAATGTTCACTTCTAAGCACTTATTTATTCTTTTAATAAATGAATTACGAACTTTATTTAATAGTTCTGGTTCAATTATTGCAAATGCATTTCTTATTCTTTCTTTCATATTCTCTTTACTCGTTACTTCCTCTTTATACACAATATCTTTTATGTAACCCCAGAGAAAAAAATCCGTTGGGATTAAACAAGGTGAACGTGGAGGCCAAGCAACTGATCCGTTTCGTCCAATCCAACAATCACTAAACTTTCTATTTAAATATCGCCGAACTCTTCTGTCATAATGAATTGAAGAGCCGTCTAGTTAAAGCCACATTTTACTTCTTATGTTTAATAGAACGTCTTCTAATAACGGCTGTAATTGGTTTCTTAAGAAATCAAGGAATTTGGCTCCATTCATTGTCCCATCAAAAAAGAAAGGTCCAATAACGTTACCCCCCACCATACCAGCCCACACGTTTAAGGACCATTTAGTCTGAGATGTTGTTTTAAAACCTTTCGGGTTTTCATCACAATAGTAATGAAAATTGTGTCTATTTACGAAGCCATTTTTATGGAAGGTGGCTTCGTCTGAAAGCAAAACATATGTTGAAAAGTCAGCTTCAGTCTGCATTTTAACTCTAAACCAATTACAAAATTCTTCTCTTTTTTCATAATCTGTATCAAGCAATTCTTGGTGCATTTGTATTTTATAGGGGTGAAACTTGTACCTCTTTATAACCCTATGAACGGCACTTTTACTAATAGCTTATAGTTCTAACGCTACATAGTGGATTTTCTATCACAGATTGCATTATCATAAATTCGTTTTCTTCAGTAGTTACTCTATTTGGAACATTACGTTTACCATAAGGAACATTTCCAGAATCAACAAATTTTTCATAAAGTTTTGTAAATGCCTTTTCAGTTGGATGCCTTCGATCTGGATATTGCGTGTAATACACTCTTGACGCGAGCAAGTTATTACGTTGACATTCACCTAATGCAAATATCATGTCCACCATTTCTTCTTTCGTAAAATTCATTTTGTTTAAGGATAATTATTTATATCAAGGTTCTGAACTGACGTAAGAATATACTGAAATGCTTATTATAACATAATAATAATTTAACTAGTAATATTTGACATTTGTCATGATTTCATAGCACTCTTTAACATCGCAACAGAGAATCAATCCTTTGGTTAATTTTCACATATGAGACTAAGAATAAGAAATGCATTTGCAACCATTATTTACGAACTATTAAATAAAATTTCAAATTGATTTATTAAAAGAATTTCGAACATTTGTTAAAATGACATTTTCGTAGAGTCCTTAGCAACCGTCATGGCCAACTTATGTTCTTAAGCTTACTTTTTATTAAAGATGCTGAAAATGTTTTTTTTTTAATAAGTCGAAAACTATCAGAATTTCGTATAGGTACTTATTCACAAAGTACCTCTTATTTTCGATGCTCAATCTGATTATGATATAAAAAATAGTGGTTTCCATTTGAAAAAATTGAGTTTTTCCAGATTTTGAATTTCAATTTTCGGGATTTTTTTGTACACACTCTGTAGATAATGTCCATACTTTTTTCACAGATTCTGGAAGCACTAAGTTTATTCTACCCTCTCAACGAATGGTTTTCCTAAATTCATCTTTGTTGTTGTATAATTTGCAATTATCTGAAGGCCTTAAAATGTGAATTTCAAAAAACATTTTGGAATAACTCGAAAAGGGCTGAATTTAAGTATAGGGTATTATACATGAATTAGTATTAAAATTACTCGTAGAATTCAGAAATACAATAATTTACAGGGTGTTCCATTTGAAATAAGCAAGTTGGTATAAACTTCCGCTATAACCGGAAGTGGTACATCCTTGAAAATATTTTAGCTGGATAGATCCCAATCGAGAAGTTATACCCCTAAATTTTGAAAATTCTATCTTCTATCATAACTGCGCAATCATCCGAGACCAGAACCATGGGACACCCTGTATATATATATATATATATATATATATATATATATATATATATATATATATTATAAATCCGGCTCTGTACATTCGCTTAATATACTATCGTAATCGGAAGCCAGTCAACGTCTGTTCTATTAAACGCTTCATCTAAAGACTTCTTCGGGTATTCTACAGTCCTGCAATATTACATGCAATAACTATTCTGAAGATGACAATTATTGCATTTTTACAACCACAATATGGTGGACGGAGATGCGGATTGATTATTGCGGAAACCATCCTGTTTTTCCGCTTCACCGGTTTTTTATTATCAATTCAACCCAGTAGGTATTTGAAATGTATTCCAAAGATGCAATTCAAAACTTATAAATGCCAACAAGTGAAAGTGGGAATTTTTTGAATATAGCGAATAATTTCAACTGTATATTTTTGAATCCTAAGCATTTGCTGCCCATTTGGTAATAATTTAGACTCGCTTAAAATTGAAGCGTGTACAATAGTAATTATATGTGAAAATAATCTTATCTGTTATGGATTGGTCAGTAATATACTACCTGTCAAAGATTTAAGCATCTACTTGATGTTGTGATTTCTTTGTCAGCGAGTATATAATTAATTTGACCAGAAATGCTTTGACTAGTTTTGTTTTAAGACAGTCGAAAATAATTCATTATCTTTTACGCTGTCATTACAAATATATTTAATAGGAGTAGGAAATTTTTTTGTTAATTAAGTATACGCCTACGGTAATGCCTGAAAAAGGTGTAGTCACCTACGTCTAGTGGCGATAGTTCGGGGGGAGGATCGTAGGTGTGATTTCTCAAAGACCAATGAACATCGTAGACTAGCGTTACGAATATTCGCAAATTTTTTGTTGTGTTTTTTTACTGTAAACGTATTTGCTTCATTTAAAACGTTTTATATTCCTCTATTACTAATAATTATTGTGAAACGTGGATGATCAACTAGTAGATACGTACACCAAATGTTGAAAATAAAAAAAAAACAGTGACATACTATTGAAAATAAAATATAAACAACCAAACCTATACAGGGTGAGTTTTTTTTGAATATCAGTATGGGGATATCAGAAACTAGCGGAGATAGAGCAATGGTTAAATTGGGAAAGATTTGCACTTTTACATGACATTTTCGGATTTTTGTAAAAATTCATGGGTTACTAGATATTTTGAGAAAACGAAATTCTGTCGATTTAGTCAAATCCCTCTAGCTCCTTTGTTATTGATTTTATAAAAAAAGTGTACATATCAAAATTGAAGGAAATTGTATCCCAAATATGGTTGTCATGTCTTCGTTTGCGTCACAGCTTTCGTTTTCGAGATATGACATAAACTTATCTTTTTTCGAATGGAAATCCTAAATAATACTCGATATAGTTATTCATAAAAATAACTGAGTTATGGATGCTTTTCTATCTTTTTTTCACTTTTAACGTAGTTAGCCATCAAATAGATTGATTTATTAATAACTATTCCAAAAAACATTTAACGATTTTTTTATTAGGTATATCAGATATAACGATATTATGAGCAGGTGCTCCATCATGTTGGAACCACTCAATTCCTAAACGAGTTCTCAAATTCAAATTATGCAACATGTCTTGCAAGAAATGCAAGTAGCGCTCCCCAGTAAGTGATTCGTCATAGATAAAAGGCCCCAGAATAGTAGACCCTATGATACCACACCAAACATTAAAACCAAATTTTATCTGGGGTCGTCTTTGTTCTACATGGAAAGGGTTCTCTTTAGCCCAGATATGCTCATTGTGCCTATTGAACATACTGCAGTTACTAAATCTAGTTTCATCTGATCATAACACCTTTAATGGAATGTCAAGGCACATGTATCTAAACCATGTACAAAACAAATTACGTCGATGTTCGTCACGAGCATGCAAAATTTGAGAAACTGAAAGTTTGTACGGGTGGAACTTGTGCGCTTTCAGTACCTTCACTACAGTTTGTTGAGATGTGCCTGCTTCTGCTATTTTTATGAATAACTATATCGAGTATTATATCGTTGAAAAGCTCTAAAAATGTAAGATTTTTTGAGGTCATAGCCAACTATGGTTTCCATTCAAAAAAAGATAAGTTTGTGTCATATCTCGAAAACGAGAGCAGCCACGCCACTTTTTTTGTAAAATCAAAAAGAAAGGAGCTATGGTATTTGACTAAATCGACAGAATTTCGTTTATTCAAATTATCTAGTAAGCCATGGCTTTTTACAAAAATCCGGAAGCATTATTAAATTGGGCCAGTAAAACTGCAAATATTTCCCAATTTAACCATTGCTCTATCTCCGCTAGTTTCCGAGATCCCCATACTGATCATCAAAAAAACCCACCCTGTATGAAATCACCCAGTTATAACATAATATATACAAATAATTTAATATTAAACAAATAATAAAAATGCGAATATCACCGAAAAGTAGCATTAACTACAAAAATAAAACCTAGTATTACGATTTTGGTAGTTTAATAGTAACCCCAATAATTTCTCCTTGGGAAAAATTTTTCCATTCCTTTAATGGTGGTTCCATGAGCGCTCTATGTTGCCAACGTTGTTTTGACGCGCTCTTATCTTTCTGAAGTACATCCTACAAGCGTTCAATTGGATTAAGATCTGGGGAACAAGCCGGCCATTCTAAAAGAGCCAGACCTTCATGGCCTAAACAATTTCTGGCAGTAGTGCTGGTATGTGGAAGTGCATTATCTTGCATAATTAGGAAATAATCGCCGAAGGCATCTCTCCAAAGGCTCACTACAGGTTGTGGAATGAAGTTTTTGAGGTATTTGACCTCTATATAGAGTTTAGTGACTTTAATCATTCAAATTTAAAATACTATGGGTGTAGGTAGTTTTAGTTCGCCCTGATAATACACATTACCCTGTATACATACGAAAATACGACTCTTACTTACAAAATGTGCAGTTTTTAGATGCTTATAATATTTTTGTATCACTTTTGTTGATGTCTTTTATAATAAACACTTGACAAAAAATTAAAATGTCGACCTTGATTTTTAACACAAACAATTTATGATGTAAAAACATTGTGTCCCGCAATTAACAGTCCAATTAATATTTGACTGTTAACAACTATCGCGTTACTAAAAAATAAAAATTTAACGAGTAAGCGCGAAAGTCAACTAATAAAATTTATCTGCATTCTCGAATCAACCGAGTCAACGAAAATGATTTATTGAAACATTTTTCCGCTGTCATGTTTTAATTTAATAAAATGGATCTGTGAGAAATTAAAATTCCAACAGAATTGTTTTTGGCAAACCCACCGAGGTGTTGTTTTCTTACCATTAATTCGGAAGATTTCACTGCAGAAAAATGTGAATTAGATATGTTAATTTCTTTTCAGATCACATTTTGAACGTATAGCTACTAAATGAAACCAATTTAATAGTGAAGTATTGTAATGATTTATTTGGAACTACCCATAATTTATTTCCATTACTTTAACTTATATTTCCACAACTATTTACAATTTATCTTAAACACCGTTGTTTTTTTTATTAAACTGCGACCAAATACTGAATGTATCCTCCCGTCAGCTCTCCGTATTTATACAGGGTGAGTTTTTTTTGATGATCACGCTGGGGATCTCGGAAACTAGCGGAGATAGAGCAATGGTTGAATTGGGAAAGATTTGCAGTTTTACTGGCCCAATTTAATGACACTTTCGGATTTTTGTAGAAAGTCATGGCTTACTATATATTCTATACTCTGATTTTATAAAAAAATGTTAATATCAAAATTGAAGGGAATTGTCGATTTAGTCAAATCCCTCTAGTTTCTTTGTTTTTGATTTTATAAAAAAGTGTAAGTATCAAAATTGAAGGGAATTGTATCCCGAATGTGATTGTCATGTCCTAACAACGAAATATCGGATGATTTCCCGGCACCTTTGCAGGTTGGTTCCATATGACAGCTCTCGTTTTCAATTTATAAATAAAAGATTTGAGATATGTATTATTAACAAGTAAATAAAAAGACAAGATTATCTTTTTTTGAATGGAAACCATAGTTGCGTAAGAATTGTATTAATTAAAGTTTTCTATGACGTATAATAAGTACTCATAAAGTTGATTTGTTAAAATCGTTTTTTGACATTTCAAAGCTTAGAGATTTTCAACGATATAATACTCATTATATAATGTAAGAAGATATAGTTATTCATAAAAATAACGGAGTTATGGATGCTTTTCTCTCTTATTTTCACTTTTAACGTAGTTAGCCATTAAATAGATTGGTTTATTAATTACTATCCGCTAACCCATAAACCTCGTTTCATTTTTTTATAAACAATAGCAATTTTGTATATCATGTCGTTGATATAACGAAATGGGGCCTAAAACTTGAGGTAAAATGTTTTTCACTTAAGAGTTTTCTATTAAAGTTTTTGATTATACATAATAATTGTTACAATTTATGTTCGAAAAGTCCACGAGTACTGAATATATTGTATTTATTATTTAGGTTTCTCGACAAAAATTGGCAGCGCAGCCGCTGGCGTCGGGTCTCCAGACCAACAACTTTTTAAGATTGACATAGGACAGAACTACATAAAGGGGTTTAAGGGATAAAATACGCTTTCCTCACAGACCGCCTATCAATTTCGTCAATTGCTTGTAATACATATCTATGTTGTTTGGGTGTGTTTAAATATACAGACTTAAAAGTTTTGTACCCCCCTTGGTATAAGATATATCGTTGATGTTTTAAAGCAGTTTAAATGACATTGTACAATATTAATAAAAAAACACAATAAAAATGTTTTAAATACATTTCAATTGTGATAATAAATGTAAACAATGAAATTTAAAAAAATCCAGCAAAATTAGTAAACCATTTAAAATAATAATTTTTCTCAAAGATAACTAAACAAAATTAATATTGTGTATTGGAACCCCTTTAATCAAGTTATTAATCATCTCACATCACATCATCGATGGGATTAAAATCAGGTGACAACGGTGGCCATTCTAATCTACTGACATCTTGATTTCGCAGCTCATCTTGAACCGCTCTAGACCTTTTCTGTCTAGTACTTCAAAATGAAAACCAGGCACATCAATAAACACGAACCTACACCAGACACAAAAAATATATAAAAAATAACTTTTGTTAAAAAAATGATTGATGATGACTCCAGATTCGACGTCGAAACGTAAGACAATAGTTTCAGAAAGAACCACTTTGTGTTCGTATGAATAAATAATACAATGTGCTGCATCTGCATGTATCCAAAAATAATCGCCGAAAATCGAACACCAAAGAAAAGCATCATACATAAAAAAACTTGTCACCGCTAAAAATATATATCCGTCTATATATAAACCCCCATCTTGGTTATTGACATCCACGGAGATTATATTTTAAAGCTGTCTAACGTTTTCTTGTCAATACATATATACATACGAACTTTTTCGTCTTTATTTCCTAATAAAGTTTTCTTGGGAAGTTATGTGGTATGCAAACACGCAAAATGGAACTGTCAAAATCGTCAAGACGTTTGCGGATATGGAGGTTCGGTAATATTGAGGTGTATGGAGTGTTTTGAATGATTGGCGTAAATATACACCCGCTCTACAAATGATGGAGTTATCTCGTAAAGAATCGTTTGCAGTAGTCAGGCGCCGGGTTTAGGAAAAAGTTACGGGTCTAAAAAAATCGGTTGTAGCCGAAATTACCTCGCGATTTGAGGATATACGAGGGCTGCCTTTTATATTTCAGGATTAGAGAACAAAAACAAATATTAATCATCGAAAATCGCTTTATTGTTTTTCAAAATGTTCCCCATGAAGATCTATACACTTTTGCATGCGTTTGAACCAATTGTCGAAGCACGTTTTCCACTCTGATTGAGGTATCTCCAAAACATGCGTTCTGAACGCAGCAACCGCTTCTTCAGGTGTCGAAAAACGTTGACCTCTCAGTTTGTTTTTTACGTACGGGAATAAAAAGAAGTCATTTGGTGACAAGTCAGGACTATACGGCGGATGACTCATCAAATCGATGTTTTGAGTGGTCAAAAATGCAGTTGTTTGAGCCGATGTGTGAGAGCTCGCATTGTCGTGGTGAAGAGTGATCCGTCTTCGGCGGTTGGTTTTCCTCATTTCTTGGAAGACAACTGGCAAACAAATGGTTGTGTTCCACTCAGAATTGACTGTTCTGCGTTGTTCTAGTGGTACGGTTGCCACATGTCCAGTTTTTCCGAAAAAACAGGCGATCATTTGCTTGAAAGTGCTTCGTGCGCGAACAACTTTTGTTGGATTCGGCTCATCTTGAAACACCCATACAGTCGACTGCTGTTTCCTTTCGGGCTCATACGCGTAAATCCACGATTCATCACCTGTCACTATGTCATAAACGTGTTTTTGAGCTTTTCTTTCGACCAATCGACACGAGCCTTTTTTTGAACGATTGACAAATTGTGTGGGATCCAACGCGAACAAATTTTTTTCACATTCAAATGTTTATGCAATATTGAATGTATGCTGGTCTCACTAATGTGTAAGGTTGACACAATCACGATAGGTCACATGTCACAGGTCACATGACGATCTTGCAATATCAGTTCGCGCACAGCATCAATGGTTTCTCGAACAACAACTGTTTTTGCACGACCTTCACGAAATTCGTCTTGGAGTGAACTACGACCTCGATTGAATTCACCATACCATCGATAAACAGTGGTCCTTGATGGAGTTTCATCGCCAAAAATTAAATTAACTTCATCCATGCACTCTTGCTGACTTAATCCACGTCGAAATTTGTAAAAAATAATCGCACGAAAATGTTCACGATTTAATGTCATTTTTTGGCCGAGATGAATCCTTTAAGTTACTGTATAGAACACAGCGCTCGTTTATCAAAACGTTCTGAGTTCGTATAACCTCAAAAATGTCAAACTTTACGATAGAGCTGTCAGTTGTCAGATTGCAACACTAGGGTTGTCCAATCCCGAAATATAAAAGGCAGCCCTCGTAATACAGTCAAACGATCAACATTAGCAATAGTAATATACTCACTCGGAAAAATCCCCAGGAGAAGTTTTATTGTAATATTGTTTCAAATTAAAAAATACCAAGGAATTATTTTTAAAAAATTAGGTTTGTTAATAATGTGTTTGTTCACCTCTGTTACCTATGCACTCCCCGACCCGTCTTGACATTGATTCAATAAGGTGGTTTATTTCTTCTTGAGGAATACTTAGAACCTCCAAAGTCAATGGGGGATAGATCGAGGGATTTGGTCGGCCATGGCAACAGATTCACATGAGTCTCTTATTAAGCTTTCTCGAGCTTTTTGAAAATGGGATCCACGAGCCGAATAAGATAAGGGAGTACATATGGCTCTACTACTTCCTGAGGATAACATTGAGTTCTCATGTTGCGTTAAACAAAGGAGACCTGCTTGTATGTGATAGCACCCCATACTATGACGCCTGCTGTTCAGTGTAAAGGTCGCTCACCATCAAGTTCTCCTTGACGTCGTCTAACCCTTTTTCGGCTATCATCGGATCTATATAAGATTTAATGATCATTTCTGTTGCCCCATTGAGTTTGGGAAAGTTTTCAATGTCACGATCTATCATTGTTCAGTGACACGTTCGTATGACATAATCGGCCCTATTGGTCAAATAATTGGTGGGGCGAATTTCAAAATTCAGCGGGCACAGAGATATCGCGGTTGACACGTGACATGGTGTCCGTGGCAATAATGCCATCAAGTGGCAGCCGAACGTGAATTGATCATTTCCACGTCGAATTCTCTGCCATACCTACGAGCTGGCCAGACTTGTTATAAAATCATTTCGGAGAGTTAGTACGTACCGACGCCGACGGTTCGTATCGCTTCATTAGCTGGTCACGTCGGTCGGACTGCATCCGGTTTTCATAATTTTCATGTAATGCAGACTCATAAAGTTTTAAACTATCCTTAAGTTATCTGTTTACATATTGTTGTAAAATTGCAACATATTTTTTATTTGTAACAAAATAAACGAATACTATTTTTATCAAATAGTTTTTCAATAAGCACATACAAACGAGATTTGACCCACAATAATTTTTTTTAGTAGCTTTCAAAATTCATGAAATGAAGTGAATTATGAAGACGCGAGATGTAAAACCGACATCTAGGATTTTCGTGAGAATTAGCACACAGAGGTTCCGAATCTGAAGCCGTTCTGTGTAATTGCTGTTCTCCCTTAACTCCTAGGACAGAATGTCACGATAAAATTTTCAGGTTACTTCACCTGTCAGAGATATTGAATACTCTCTTCGATGTGTCATTCCTTTGTACGCAAGACAATATCTATAATATATATTGTTTCTGGTTAGGAAACCTTCATCAGTTGAGTTTCCCACAATTGAATTCCCTCTCGAACACTTCGACATCTAGGATTTTTGAAAATCCTAGATTTCGGTCTTACATCTCACGTTTTCAAATTTAACTTAATGTATCAAATACATAAAAAAGTGTTCGAGAGAACATTCAATTGTTGGAAGCGCAACTGATGAAGATTCCCTAACCAGAAAGAATATATGTTATATATATTGTCTTGCGTACAAATGAATGACACCTCGAAGAGAGAAGTGAATTATGTCCGAAATATTATATTTCAACAAATTTTATTTGGTACTTACACATTAGGATGAATAATTGAGTCGTAACAAAATAGTGACAACTATTTTAAATCTCCTGAAATTTATATGCATTACTAATGATGATTCAATGAAAGAGAAACAAAGATATGGGAATTATAATTTGTAAGAAGCTTTCGCTTCTATCGTTCAGTCTCAAATGACTGCAGCCTTTTTTGCCTTTGCCGTTAACCTATTAGGTAGCAATTGGAGAGTCTTTCATGTAAGCTTTTGGCTTAGTCAACTACACAACATCCATAGGCTAGGCTAAAGAGAACTAACTACACAGATATAGAACAACACACAAAATAGCAAATATTCGTCAATTTCCATACGTGACAAACCAATTACCTCCAAAAAAATGCTCGACAATAACAAACCTGAAGGTCATTACATTTTTTTTAAAACTTACGTCTCAGTTCCCTTGATGCATGGAAATAATCCATTCGAACGACGTAAACATATACGACGCTAAGTCTTGGGTGTAATCGTTTTCACTGCATATTTCGTTCTTTATCCCGGAGATTTATCGGGGAATTTTTCCAAGAAGAGCTCTAAACCGGGACGACACGAGGAAAATTTTCCGACACGTTTGGTCTGAGCTACGGTTTTCACCTGGGGAAAACAGTTACGACGTCGGACGTCTGAATAATTTTTCTCGGGTATAATTTAAATGTCGGTGTAAATTATACGGCAAAGAATAAAATATGAATTTGTTGGTCGACATATTTGAATATCAGGAATGAAAATATTATTCCTGAGCTATGTTAAGATTTTCTTCCTATTCATCAGACACATATAACCGACAACATTCCATTTAGTTGGACAAGATACTGCTATCTGTTTTACTTATATTTAATATTAATTAAAATAATATGTGGAAATTAATTTGTGAAGCATACTGTTGTCCACTCCATAGGTTCAATTAATTAAAATTTAAAGAATTAATATTTACTATCACTTTCTAGAACTTTCATTTACATCAAATATACACAACAGCTGATTCGAGTATCTATATATAAATAGGCAAAGACAAAACGATTAGGTACCATTTTCTCCTCTGTCTCTCAACCGATTTTCTTCATTTTTGTTTTGTTTAGTAGCTACTGACGACCTTCAGTGCAGAATGCTAATATTAATTTATAATATTGATTCATTCATTAAATAAAATATAATAAAAAGTGATTATTTACGTCGATAATGTCAACGCTAAACAACTGAATGTGTGGCCGCCGCCAGACTCTAAACATTGAGTAATTATATATAGAGGGACCAATGCTGTTATATACTTAGAGCATGTACTTCCGGAAGTGGCATGCAAGCGTTGTTATTGTTTAGTGGTAAAGTAATCGTTGTATATTATAATTATACAGGGCGATTCCAGATATGTTAGAAATCCTTTTTTTCGTGGGTGGCACATAAGCAGTTGCATATATAGGGTGTATAAAATATAGAGTAGAGTGCAATTATAACTAATAAAATAATTATATAGGGAAGCCCATTAGCAGTTGAATTTACAGGGTTCTTGGAATAGAAGGTGCAGTAGAATTACAGTTATACAGGGTGGTGCAAAAAATATTATACAGAGATGCATATACAGGGTGGCGGAAATGGAAATGCAACATTTCGTAACCCATAAGCTGTTGTATATATAGGGAAGATGAAATATAGGGTTAGAGGAATTATAGATATACAGGATGATGATAAAAAATGTTAGAAAAGGAAATGATTTATAGAGTTCCACATATATATGATGATTGAAATATAGGTCGGAATAGAATTATAGTTACAGAAGATAGTTAAAAATTTCATAAACAAAAGAGTAAATACGGTGGTTCATAGGCAGTGGCTTATACAGAATGGTTTACCGGGTGGTTCAAAAATGTTAAAAAATATTATGCGTGGTCTATGAGCAGTTGCATATACCGGGTGGTGGAAACATATAATGAGATTGAATTATTATAATGAGGATTTTAATAAATATTAGAGAATTGAGTGCAATTATAGCGGTACAGGGAACATCTGAATTTACAATTTAGATATATTTAAGATAGCTTTTTTAAGGTCCATTAAAGCGATGAAATAATTTTTATCCTCAATCAGGCTAAATTCAGAAATTCGAAATACGAATCTGCTTGAATCTAGTTACATAATTGAAAAAAATACCAGAGCAAGAACTCGTGAACTAATTTTATATCAACGTCCAAGGTTAAGTCGATAATCTCGTTCCTAATAATCAAGTTACAATAATCCAGGAAGCTTTAGATAAAACAGTTGCGACAAATTTATCTGCGATCGATAGATATATAGGTGTAAGCATACATTTTATTTATATAATTAAAATTTCGAGGTGAAATCTCACTTTATGAAAACAAAACAATGACTTAGCTGTGATTTGTCAGGTTCCTGAAGCCCAATATCATAGATTATTATTTTTTATTACTTTACGATTGTTTTCAGTAAAGTAATAACCGCAAATCTGGAATGCAGTAGGTTTTTTGGCATTATCAGCCACGTTTAAGTATACAGGGTATAGCTTTCGGAGAGGAAAATAAAAAAGTCACTCCAAATTCAAAATGGTAGACTTTCCAAGATGGCTGACAAAATTTTGTTCTCTAGCACTGTGATACGGGGATCAGATGAAAGGGAGATCTATTTTTTTTATAGATTAAAGTGGGACAGACCCATTGACTTAATTTTCAAGCTGAGAAAATTTCTGATTTGTGGTGTTCCTGTTCTAGGTTGGTTGTTCTCCGGACCATACGAATCTTCCCCGTTTCTGATGATTGATTTGACACCTTCACTGTTGCGTTCACTGAGTTGCCTAACATATTTGTCTGCGCCAAAGACCGTTAGTCTTTCTTTAGGATAGGAAGGAGGAGAAAGTTTGGTTTGGGCAATAGTTCCCCCATTCTACGGATTTGAGAGGTAAACCAAGGCTTGCGTGGCTAGAGACGAGACCCTGAGGTAGATCTATCAACTAACGGGGTCATAGTTGTGTGTCTATTCGCTCTCACGACTCAATTTCGAAAATAAAACTTTGGGCTTTTTTGGCGTAATATTTCTAGGGGACTTGCAGAGAGTGTGACGCATTATGGAGAAAGGGGGGAGGGACCCAACAGACAAAAATTTGCTGTGACATATTTTTGTTATGTGAACTTGAAATTATCTGGATCAGTCTCTATTATTTTTCATAAATTTTAATACACCATTATTAAATACTCAAATATATGAACAAGAGTTACCACTAACGTCGAAAATAACAGGATTAATAAATAAATAATGTATAACAACATAACTTTAAAGTAAATGTTCAAAATGGTGACGTTCTTGAATATGTATTCTTTGATAAAAAGAATTCTGACCCCTTGTTAGAATTTCGTGGGTGATAGTTGGAAAGCATTCCTTATTCTTAATTTCATATCTTCAGCTGTCGTTAATTGTTAAGTGTAGACCTTTTGTTTAACGTATCTCCAAAAAATCAACGGGTGTTATGTCTGGCGATCCTGCTGGCCAACGTTTCGGCTCATTCCATCCCATCCAGTGTTAATGGGATGCATTAGTAAGCCATGCAGGCACAACACGTGCATGGTGAGAAGCTATCCCATCTTGCTGAAAGTACTTACATTTCTTAAATGAGCAAGCGGAACATCTTCAAATATATGGTTATCAAAATACGAAAGTGGACCAGCAACGACTATTCCTGACCAAACATGAATTGTCGATCAATCCTGACTGAATTTTTCATTCAATGTATTCGAATTTCCATTCAATATTTCTTCTAACCAATTACAAAAATTAATTGTGGTTTGAAAGCCCAACTCATAAGCTCTTGCTATGTTTGGACATGATAAGGATGGAATTTATCCATATACTTTGATATTATTCTCATAATAAAGGTTCTACTTACGTCGAAAATCTGAAGTTGCAGTGTATTCAGTTGGGAATTTTAAAATAAAGTAGCTAGAATACTGAACTCATAATTTTTTTTTTGTCACTGATTTTTTTCATTTGTTGTCCCTGCGGTTTCTTTGAGAGGTTGGAGATGTGTGTGTGTTGAGATGTAAACATATTACATATGCTTCTACATTTTCTTTCATTTAATATTTGCTCCAACTGTCTGCCTTTCGCGTTTTGATGACATTTACTTGCTCAAAATTGATTATATTTGTTCTGGAACATTGACTATTTGTCAGTAAACAACACTAAGCCTGAAAATACAAACCCAATACATCGCACAACTCCAAGAAAGGAAATAAAAAGCATATAATTGACCAAACATTCTCAGAATGGGTCAGCTTTGTATGGATACAAAGACTTCTAACCGCACCCCATTCCACGATTATACATACACAAGTCACTGGAAAATACCATATACAAAGTCCTCGGACCTCCACATATATACCAGACAACTCATCCGTTAACGTAGCCTGCACCCAACAGATATATTGTCTCTAAAACTTTAGCACATCCGCCCTCCAACGACGGTTATTATGTAGGGCCACGTCTTCTTGACTCTTGTCATCCCTAGTGGAACGTGAGTTGAGATGAAATTTTGACTACTCCTGGATCTTAACTCGACTACACTTCAAATGACGAAGTTAACTTTGCGGCTTTGTCTCGGAATACAAAGGGTCGAAAGGCTAACTAGCGGAAAACGCGACACAGCTAACAATTCGTGTGTATGCATACATATAAAAGACGGTTCGCGTTGTTGACGTTGACAGTGTATAGGAGGTTACCTGTCGTGTGCATCTGTTAAGTAATTCAAAACGGAAGTTGTTACTTTAAAACGAACTCATATTCCTGAAGTTACACTTGGCAGGAAAATTCAGACCGGTTAAGGCAAACTCTACGCTGTTTGGTGTATTGCGGGTGTAAATTACAAAATGTAAGGCTGATTTGATGTTGCGTAAAAGTTACAACGTGTCAGCTGGTTCAGTTATACCACATAATTAGTGGTTTAATCAAAAGGTAATGGAAAAAAGTTATTTAAATCAATAAATTTGTTTTCTACGTTGTTCCTACAGACTAGGCCACTTTTGCACTTAATACGCTACTTCTTTCTGTCCCGGGATTCGTTTTCTTCTAATTCCTGGCGACTTGTTGCTTTCTCAACGGTTTGTTCCCATATTGTTTTGGTGTTTCTTTTTTTCTTCTATTCCTTGGCACATATTCCAATGTTTTCTTTGGCCATTGTTGTTCTTCAATCCGCAACATGTCCATACCATATTAGGTGACGTGCTAGTCAATAAATCAAGTGTAAAGTAATCCCTACGTGAACAGAAATCACAAATTATAAGCTACAAAATAGACTGACCTCTTCGATAATGACTTTAGAAGATGTCCATGATGATCATGATGAAATGTTACACAAAGAAAAAACGAAACAAAGAGTACTATACTCTTTCATACAGAGAGAAACAAAAGAGCTGGAAGGCATTATGTCCGGAGTTCGGTAATTCGCTACACCAAAGCTCAGGATACTAACGTATACAGAGGAAGCAGCAGCCACTCAGATAACTACTTGGTGTTATCTCGGATCAGACTACCAACAAGATGCAGAAAAATATATCAAAACAATAAATATAAACCGAAGCACCTCTTAACATCATCATCAACTAAATCAACAGGAACAAGAAGAAGAGCAACAATAGATTTTGAGAATTTGAGAGGTCGGACAAATATACAAGGTGTAAATGAAAAAGTCTCTCTAACGGTAATTTCTTAGAAGCGTCGGGAAGATATGCTGCGATGTATCCTGTGTGTTTGGACGTCTGGATCAACGACTAAGATAAAAAAAACTAGAAAACATGATTGTGGTTGCCACCGGATTATTAGAACACTAGAGTTAGAAGAAGCTGTACTTAATTTAATTGACGAGCAACCCAATACCAGCACCAGGAAATGCTTTACAGCTACATGTTGATCATATGATGGTATCTTGTCATCTTAAAGAAACCGCTGTTATATGCATATTATGTACAACGTGTTCAGGCACTGTTACCTTGTAATTTTCCTAACGGTCTAGAACAATTTCTTGAGCATATTTTATTCACGAATGAAGCCATTATTAATAACCACCTCAACCACATATGGGTGGAAGAAAATCCTCATGCTACCGATGAAGCTCGCCACCAGGAACGCAGTTAGAGTATGCGAGTGTGGTCCAAAGAAGATTTAAAAAATGTATGGCTCCTATCTAATAAGGGAAATTAGTACTAATGATTTATTTTCGAGGACGAGTATGACACAGCTGGAACATAGACGAAGATTCACGTTTCTGGCGTTTTTCTATAAAGGTATTCATGGATAGATGGACTGTTCTGATATCTTAAGTATGCTCAATTTTAATGTACCTAGTCGTTGTACTAGAGCTGTGAGTACCTTCAAATGTAGCAGAGTTAGAACAAACATACTGGTGAGTTCACCAATATACAAAGCGTGTTCTAATTTTAATGTACTATGCTGTACAAGTGATATTTTCGCGTGTACTCTCGGTGAACTTCGGAAGGCTGCAGTGGACAATTGTGTCAATATCTCTGGCAGGTTAAGTAACCTGAAAATGTTATCGTGACATTCTGCCCTAGGAGTTAAGGGAGAACAGCAATTACACGGAACGGATCCAGATTCGGAACCTCTGTGTGATAGTTTCGTCGAAAATTCTAGATGTCGGTCTTACATCTCGCTTCTACAAATAAGTAACTAAATTCAAGTTTTTTTCAGATATAATTCATAGGACTTTATTTGTGTTCAAGTTCGTAATTCTTAATTTAATATGACAACAATTCAACCGCTAATGGGCTACCCTACATATTTATTTTTTCTAACCTCCCTGTATAGCTGTAATTGCACTCAATTCTCTAACATTTATTAAAATCCTCATTCTAATAATTCCATCTCATTATTTATTTCCACCACCCTGTATATGGAACTGCTCATGGACCACGTAAATTTTTTTTTAACATTTTTGTATCACCCGGTAAACCATTCTCTATATGCCAGTGCCTATAAGCCACCGTATTTAATCCTTTTGTTTATGAAATTTTTAACTATCTTCTGTAACCATAATTCTACTCCGACCTATATTTCAATCATCATATATATGGAACTCTTCGTGGTCTACTCTATAAATCATTTCCTTTTCTAACATTTTTTATCATCATCCTGTATATCTATAATTCCTCTCACCCTATATTTCATCTTCCCTATATATACAACAGCTTATAGGTTACGAAATGTTGCACTTCCATTTCCGCACCCTGTATATACATCTCTGCATAATATTTTTTGCACCACCCTGTATAACTGTAATTCTACTGTACCTTCTATTCCAAGAACCCTGTAAATTCAACCGCTAATGGGATTCCCTATATAATTATTTCATTAGTTATAATTGCACTCTGCTCTATAATTTTAAACACCCTATAATATATGCAACTGCTTATGTGCCACCCAAGAAAAAAATGATTTCTAACATATCTGGAATCGCCCCGTATAATTATAATATACAACGATTACTTTACCACTAATCAATAACAACTCTTGTATGCCACTTCCGGAAGTACATGCTCTAAGTATATAACAGCATTGGTCCCTCTATATATAATTACTCAATGTTTAGAGTCTGGCGGCGGCCACACATTCAGTTGTTTAGCGTTGACATTATCGACGTAAATAATCACTTTTTATTATATTTTATTTAATGAATGAATCAATATTATAAATTAATATTAGCATTCTGCACTGAAGGTCGTCAGTAGCTACTAAACAAAACAAAAATGAAAAAAATCGGTTGAGAGACAGATTGAAAAAACGGTACCTAATCGTTTTGTCTTTGCCTATTTATATATAGATTGTATAAAAGTTTCAAGATTTCTTACTATTACTTTTTAATTTTTATTGTTTTTACTCTATAATTTTTATTCTACTTTATTGTATCCTTTTATTCTTTGTTTTCTTTATTTTCTTTCTGCAATTACCTTAGTTTTTCAATCACTGTTCAATAACTTTAGGTATAATGTAAACTGTGTATTATTCTGTAAATGGGCAACTGTTGAATAATAAAGCTAGTATTTATTAAAAAAATATACAGAGCTATATATAGGGAAATCCAGTGCCATCTGGCGGTTGGCAACATGTTCCAAGTTCATTCTATTTAGAACAAATATCTGGTTTAAATGTGATGATTTCGGTAGTTCTTCAAAAAAATTCATTGAACACCGAACACAAGGGCTGAACTTGAGACTTGCTTATATCCGCCTGGATTAATATTTCTTTCACAATGTAATAAGTATCGTTCTGCAACTGTATTACGGTTTATAATTGTATTCCGCTTTTTACGGCTTCCTCACTCTGTAAGAGCGCAATTTACGATTCACTCGATGCTATCCACCGTGCGATGGAGTGTCATTCAGGGTCTACAACGGCTCTTTCGACTTCATTGTAATGATACCCATAACGACAATATAGTTGTATACAAAGTCACACGCGATTTCATTAGACTCGAAATAAAGTCACGTTTCTGTTCGGCGTGTGGGTTTTTTTTCGCAGATCATTTCAGCTATGATTTTTTTTCTTCGGTATATTGTATGTGAGAAACTCGTTTGATGGTTAGTCGGTAGGTGAAGAGTTGGTTGAGACGTGAGAGATTTCCTAGATTCTTGCAGCATTTTGCGTATAAATACGGAAAGGAAGTTTGAAATATATACAGGGGGTTTCCAATACGCTCCATTTGAGATTCTGAAAGGAAGTACTACGTGAAACATATACAGGGTTATTTGATTTTCTTCCGACAAACAGAGGTACGCCTTTAAAACCAACTCAAATTTGAGATGAAAACTCTGGTCTATAATAGGTAGTTGCCCAAAATTTTACTTACAGGAAGGTCTTTCGAAGAAAATCAGAAATACAAATATCTTTTTCTGCTACTTTCGAAATTTTCATTAGAACAAAAAAGTCTGTTAGAATAGTGACCAAACTGATACAAATATGTTAACAATCGTCTTTATTTAGTTTTATATACAGTGTGGAACTACCAAACGAAATATATTCGTTATCTCACATTTTCAAATGTCTTAATAATTAATAATTAATAATATGATCATCAACGTTGGTTGTTGTTAAACACGTTCCTGTGAACATTAGAGAAAATTGCCAACTTGAAGTTGCTACAACATAGCCTTACCAAACTTTTAATAGGCAATACTATTGAATAAATATTATAAAAATGTTATGTTAATTTGTGTTAAATTTGTCTTTACTCACTCAGCCACAGCAACGCGTGGCCGGGTCTTATTAATCATATAAAAAAGAAGATTGTCAATGAAAGACATTTAAAATGTGCGCTGATCTTTTGGAAAGTTATTCCACATTTCAGCTGTGACATTCATCATTCTTCTTAAGTTAACTAAATCAAGGAGTTAGTCAAATAACTTAAGATTGGGTGACTGTGTTGACCAGTCTGTCGATCGTCGTCCCCTATTCAAGGATTTGAAATCAACAACTTCAGGGCTGAACCAGGATATAAATTTTGCGGCATGACATTATTTTGGACTAGTGGTAAAGAATTATCGACATTTAAATGACCCTTAATGAAAAAGAAAATGGTATGGTTTCTATCAATCCCTCCACAAACATGAACCTTTTCGGGTATTTTGACGAGTAGCATAACATGGTTATGTAGCATTTCTATAATTGTTTAATGTTTTTTTTGGGGGGGTATAACACCTCCCTTGAGAACAAAAAGCTGTATATTCCAAAGACTCCAATAGGTTCCCAAGCTAACATAATTGTTTTGGTATTATAAACTGTAAAGGTAGTATTTGAAATTTGGTCATTTGAAAGGTTTATCTGTTAAAATTTTAGCTATCGGTAATTGTATCCTTCTGAAAATGGCGCAGTCTGTGAGGATTTTGTCTACCTACCATTTATGGGGTGATCCGTCAGTTGCAATAAAGGAACTATAATAATTCAAACTTAACACAGGTTGTATGTGCTAGTTATTACTAACTGGTCAACTGTAAATATTTTAAGGCTTTTTGTCTAAATAAATTCTAGCTGAGAGTTTTGTCCAGATAACTGTCAAGTATGTGCATCAAAAACTTGGTGAACTGAGAAAAATAGTGAGCTTTTATGCATTTTACTAATTTGCGACTTTCCTGTCTACAAAATAGTAAGATTTCCAAAAAATGTCGAGTTTAACATACACGGAAAACAAATTTTGAATTATATTTAGTCGTGTTGAGACTAGTTGTATATTCGCAGTATTCTCCTACATGATGTTCATAAATTTAAACGTATTCATGCAACGTTTACCATCAAAGCGAACGGCACAACTTAAAGGCCGCATTTATATTTGGCGTATATATCGTCGAACAAAAGCCCAAAACTAAATTTACACCGGAAACATATCCCGCAAGTAGCGTCGTCTACATCGACGACGCGGTGATACTTTGCGGTGCCAAGCCATTTCAATAACGCTTATTTTTAGAGAAAATATACCTACACTATACACGCACATCATCAGTGTATACCCACCAGTCTGCCAACGCCTAATGTCTTGATAAAATGACCAAAAAAAACAGAGGCGGTCGGAACTCGAGTCAAAGAAATTGTAATTATGGTTTAAAGAACAACTCAACAATAACATTTGGAACTGTTTAGTTATTGTTATCTAGTACTTCTTATCTGTCAAGTTCAATTTGGTAATTTCCAGAATTATAGTGAAATAGATTAGCGTGGATTGTATACATAACAGTGACAGCTGTTCGCACCGATCGTTGGAAGAAAGAGGTTCATATCAAATGTACTATCTCCTCTATCATTTTTAGCTCCTCACTCTTTCATATCGGGCTATATGACTTCAAGAAAGAGGCAAATATCCTTAGAGAAATATACCAGGAGTCCAATATAAACTTATTTAAGCGCCATACTTGTGATACACGCATTTTCGCGGCGCTGTAGTAGCTGTTTAGAGTGCGTATGTCAAATTCATCATAGAAATAATGTGCCCAGTATCAATTATATTCGGAAATTAATCAAGAAGTTGGAACAAAGCGATCTGTACTCCGGAAAATGTTCATGAAAGTGTAGTAGAGCACAATTCTAATATGCAGGATTGTGCCTTTTTAATCCGTAGTTTCTTAACCATTGACAACAGGGTCTGATCTAGACCCCGAAACGTTTGGAATATACAGCAATAATTTTCTTTAAACTGTGGTGTTATTTCCCAAGAAGCACTTAGACATTGAAAAATATGCCACAAGTATTATTCAGAAAACAATCAAATTAAATGTTCAAATTGTTGACCACTAACTTCCTGACAATACCTAAGACGGTTTTCAAATTCTCATAACACTTCATTTAGCGTTTGTGGCAGAATTCGTTGTATTTCGGCCCTAATTCTATTCTTTAATTCCTCGATATTTTCCGGCTTATTGAAATAGACTTTCGATTCCGCGTAACCCCAACGATGAAAACAAACGGGGTTAGATCTGAAGACCTAGCTGGCCATTCGATATTACTTCTCCTTCCGATCTATCTATTTGGGAAAATATTGTCAAGATAATCTCGCACTGTTCACGAATAGTACGGGGGCGGCTCCATCCTGTTGAAACCATACCGAATCTGTCAGTATATTGGGAGTTTTCACCATTCGGGTAAAGTTCTTTTAAACAGGGTATTATGTCATGTTGTAATAGGTCTAAATACTTTTCGGAGTTAAGTGTTCCCTCACTAAAAAAAGGACCCACAATTGAAGTACCCACAATTCCGGCCCATATGTTAACTTTCTTGGAAAACAGTGTATGACTTTCCATAGTCCAATGTGGGTTTTCTGATCTTACTTGAAAAGTGCGTGTTGGCATTGCATATATCCATCATTATTTCGCAAAATTCTACTCTACGGTTCAAGTCATCTTCAGTAAGTTATTGAACTAAATGAACTTTGTATGGGTGCCATCCACCCACGCGTCCTCACTGTATAGAGAATCTGGTAACGTGCTCCATTATTTTGTTTTTTTTCTGTTATTGTGAGTGCTATGTTAGCGTTCTGATAGCGTTTTTGATGTTCGGTTCAAGTTTGTACTAGTTGTAGTATTACATGTAATCTGCATCTTCTTTTTTTATGGTAGTTTACACAATTAGGTACTTTCTTCACCATAGATGTTTGTTGTGCATGTCCTGAAATGGAATGGGGTTTTAACTCTGATATGTTGGTAACAATTTAAAGAACGATCATGCCAGAGTACTTACATGTGTCTTTGTCTTGCTCTGCTGACCGCTCAAGTTGGAGTGGACTGTATTTTGAGGAGTTGACCCCGCACTGCCTTTTAGTGGATTTTACTGTGTCTATTTCACGACCGGTCTGATTTCACTTAAAACTACAACAATGAAGAACTAGAGAGATTAGTTCTTTTACGAGCGAGAATGTCTATCCGTCCCAGACGGTTGATCAAGTGGCTCTGGCAATGAGTATGCGCGTAAAAATCACCAACAAAAGCAAAAAAAAATACAAAAGAAAAGATTCGGAATTACACTGCTAATCCAAAACTTTTGTTCCAAAATATATACACTACTCTACTAATAAATGTTAATGAATCCTCAACATGTCCATTCTTTGTGTTTTTGTTAGATTTCCAGCAAACAACGCAATAAACGTTTTATTTTAATCATGACGTACGAATGATTTATTTGTTTTGTTTCGAACTAATTTTGCATATGGATTCCGAGAAATTCACACCCCATTCATCAAATTGTTTGTACAACCGAAACATTTCTGTCATTTCCCTCGTCAGTTTCGACCTTCCCTTCGAACGTTGGGTTTTCGCCACCCCTTTTGTCGAATTCCAAATTAAATTCTTGTCGACTACGGCCCTGAGAGACCGATCGCTAGTTTAATCGAACATTTCATCACTCCACACACACACACACACACACACACGAGGTGTTTGTGCGTGTAGAATCCTTGCCGATGAAGAAAAGAACAACGTCCGACGAATATGAAAAATGTCAAAAATAAATCTTCAGCGTGGCGCCGATATTCCAATCGAATATTGTCGCGTGCGTAAAATTAGCATCGCATCTGCAAATAGACAACAAGTGTGTAAAAATATCAACAGAAACATCAACGCACATGTGAAACAAGGAGTCGCGGATGTGCGTTTCGTGGGGGATACGTCAATGGTTGATACGCGTCAGGAACCTACGAGATGTCGAAAGTGAAAAAATAAAACAAAATTTATATTTGTCGGGCAGTTTTTGGTAGGAGGGATATTCAGTCACCATATAGGGGTATCATAACGTCTTTTCCAAACATTTAAAACTATTTTAACTCAAAATAAGAAGATAAATAACATTTATGCTGTCGATACTTACCAGTGACACTGCGTCTCTCTCGAAATTGAAATTGAAAGAATAAAATAATTAACAATACATCTATTGAGTACCACAATATGATTTATATTATTGTCAAATATCAGAATAGAAAGTGTAGCAAGTGAAATAGCCTCTTGCTCTATCTAGTCTTTTCATGGTATATATGCATTGCAGGCTATCTCTAGGAAATAGATCGTCTAAGCCGCAAAAATGAGGCATAAAGCTATCGACGTCCTAGAGTACTTTGTTTTAGTAGTTTGTTTAATGTTTTTTACTCTTTCGACTTTATTTATTGCATAATTATTTAAACAAATTCCCGCCTCGCCTTTGAATAATGTTTATATGATTCCTTAGATATGATAGACAGATACTAAACAACTGTCATGATCAAATTCGACGTCCTAGTGTACTTTGTTTTAGTACTTTGATTGTGTTTCTTGCTCTCTCGACTTTATTTGTTGGTAAATTAGTTAAACAAATCACGCCCCGCCCTCACTAATATTTATATTGTTCCTTAGTGTTAATGGAGGGATTCTAACCAACTGCAACAACTATTTGGTTGATTTTTTTTAATCTCAGCTTTATTCTTTGCTAAATTATTTTAACAAATTCTAGCCCCGCATTTCAATAATGTTTATATGGTTCCATAGATCTAATTGAATGGTTCTGAACAACTGCCATGAGAGTACTTTGTATAAGTACTTTGTTTGATGCTTTTTTAATTTCTTGGTTTTATTCGTTGCTAAATTATTTAATAAAATCCGGCCCCGTCCTTCAATAATGTTTATATAGTTCCTTAGATCTAATGTAATGGTTCTAAACAACTCCCATGATCAAATTCGACGTCGTAGAGTACTTTGTGTAAGTACTTTGTTTGATGCTTTTTTAATCTCTCTATTTTATTCGTTACTAAATTATTTAGACAAATTCTCGCCCCACCCTTCAATGATGTTTATATGGTTCCTTAGATCTAATGGAATTGTTCTATACGACTGCCATCATCAAATTCGACGTCCTAGAATACTTTGTTTTAGTACTTTGTTTAATGTTTTTTACTCACTCGGCTTTATTCCTTGCTAAATTATTTACACAAATTCTCGCCCCGCCTTTCAATAGTGTTTTTATGATGTGATGGAAAGATAAAGAATAATTCTTTAAGATTTATTCGATACGATCGATACCTACCTAAATGTACTCAATAAGTAAAAATATCGGATACCAAGTATCCAGTACAAAAGTATCGGTATCGAAAACAAAAGTACTCGATACCACAAAGTATCGATACTTTTTTCGTGTCCTTATCCATGATATTATCAAACTAGATTTAAAGGACTCTTTGGGAGATATAGAAATGAACATATCACAGGCAAGCTACAAAAGGACTTCATTATTTGATATACGCCAACACTTTTGCTATAGAAGAATCTTTCAAAGCATAGGGCTAAATATTACCAGAAGCATGGTTGGTTAGTGACTATAGCAATACGAAATAAAATTTATACATAAGTATACTCGAATTAGACAAGATAAGAACTCAGGAAATATGGCACCGGACAGGAGTAGAATGTTTAACAACACAAAAAACTTAGCGAACAGAGCACTACAACTCACAGATATTCCAGTAATGGAAATCTATTTTAGAAGAGCGTTGTATGTGTCTAAATTTTAGGACAATTAGTATTTGGACCGTTGTTTATTAATAGAAATTCAAATGGTGAAGTTTATCTGTATATGTTGGAAAATTTGATGAATCAGCTATTTATTGAAGCCGTTAAAAATCAGCTGGATAGGAATGGGAATTCTTTTCTTGATGAGGCCGAAATACATTTTCAGCAAGATGGAATTCACCTCACTACAGGCTTGGGAGCTTTACCAGCTAGATTCCCTGATTTAGCGCTATTAGAGTACTATGGAAAACGGCGTTTTATGGCCCCGTGTTATTTTTTATTTGTAGTTAATTTGTAAGTTTTCAATTTATTAGTTTGAACTAATTGTTTTTCCTCTGACATATTTCTTCTTAGTAAAGATTAATTGGACCATTAGATAATAAAAGTAACTGAGGTATCTTAACTGAGCCGGTAAATCACATATTACACGAATATTTGGACTGCCTTTGTAGTCATTACTGCAAAAATACGTAAATTTGGCTATCCAGCATATTCTCCCGATTTAATCCCCTGCGTCTATTCCCTGTCCAAACCTGAAGAAATTGACTGGGCGGTAAGAACAAACTATATGCATATTTGCCGAAAACAAAAATTTATTTAAAAAATTACTGAGTGAATAAACTTTCTTTTGTAGAATTAATTATGTTGAAAAATAGATTAACGTTAGATTTTGTATAAAAAATCATAAAAAAATTACGCATTTTTGTTCAATTTCAAAATGATACCTGCTTAAAATTCACCTGCAAAAGAAAATTTCCTCAGTACTAAACAAAAGAGGAAGTATATTTACATAATTTTCTGTAACCAGATCGGTCATTGCTTAATAGCAAATGGAGGGAAAAAAACAATTTAATGCTTCCTCAAGCATACTAATGCATATTATTTCACTATCTCTTGTAATATTATATCGCAACTTTAATTATATCAAAATTAATAAAGTGTACACTTGGACGTATCTAATTTGTTATAGAACCATTACTTTCATAATATTTATTAATGGTTAGTATCGATTTTTTTGTTGGTTTTGCAGGAAACTATGTATAGTAATATCATACGAGGAAACTAAAAATAAATATAGAAGCAGGATATATAAATTGAAGTGTATGTAAGATACTCCTTCTAGTTTTCTGAAAACAGTTCACTTCAGCTAAAATATTTTCAGATATCTGTAGCTTATCGGTATATTTCAAATCCACCAGAATTTGTGCTCCGTTCTTGAGTTGTTACATTCATTTTGGGCAGTTCATCAAAAAAATCATGACTTCTCCAAATCCAAATCAGTTACAGGAAATATGTTTAACATTGGCTCAAATAAGACCGAAAATTTGCTAGTTCTTCAAAAATTTCTCATAATAAATAAATAGACCAGGGTCGATATTTTTTGAAACCAAAAAAATAATTGTAGGATGAAACCCATTGGAAACCCTAGGGAATACAACAACTATAAAAAGAAAAATAATTTACGGGCAATCTGAGGTCGGGAAACGGGGGTTTTAAGGGTAAAAAACGTTAAAACTACAAATCCTATGGAAAAACGTTAAATGGCAAAGTTGTAGGTAATAAGAATTTATACAACTTTTTTCACGTATTCCCAAAATTTTTGTGAAAAATTCAAAAAATCAAGTTTTTGGTGAAATACCTTTTGATGGGCTAAAATTATCTGTATGTCACTCAGGTATGTAAGTATAATCTTAAAATAGCAATAAATAGGTATCTAAGCATATAATTTGACAAAGATTCTATAACCTTCGCGAAATATTGTAGATGTCTTATTAAATATTAACTTTATTAACTTAATTTTCTGAGAACATTTACCATAGTAATGTATACAGTGATGGGCAAATGTGTGGAACCAAGTAAATATCTCTGGAATTATTAGAGATATCAAAATGAAATTTGGAAGGTGGATACTGCAGTAGATTGCTTATTTGTTTCCAAATTTTTTTACAATTTTGAACTTCCTGTTTTACCGGAAGTAATGTTGATTTTAAAATTTGCAATGAAACACCCTGTATAGTATTTTAGTTTCTGATGAAACATTTTATTGCGAATACAAAAATATCGGGTTTGATATTGTTTACTTCAATACCTACCGAGATATTAACAGAAAAGTAACTAAGGAAAGGAAAAATTCGATGGTAGCTAAACTCGGTTCAGATTTCATTTACGCCCGATATAAACAAACCGCTCGGTAAGAATTTGTATTTCTATTGGCCAATCGGTGGCATTATACCGTCACAGCCAACAGCACTGCTTGCTCCATAGTCGAATACACGTGCGTTTGTTTAAATCAGGCGCAAATTAAATCTGAATCAGGTTTAGTAGTCCATGAAATTCATTGCAGAAGTGACAGTAGTTGTCAAAATAAGTTATTAGTTTTTTTTTATTTGAACGTAAAAAGATTGTATTGTTTTAATTTGATCGTAAAATGGCCGAATTAAGTGAAAGAGAAAGAATAGATATATTAATGATGATTGGGTATGGGGAGAGGAAAAGGACGCATCAAGAAGTTTGTAACCTCTTTAACATTGTTCATCCGAATACACAAATATCCCGTTCAGTAGTGGCTAAAACTTTGCGAAGGTACGACACAAGTGGCACAGTTAGCAATTCACCAAAAAGTGGACGGTTAAAAAGTGCAAGTAATGAAGGTGTGGCTGAAAATGTTGCTATATCTTTGGAAGAAAATCCTCACTTATCCACTACCGACCTCGCCAATATGCATGGAATTAGCAGTCGTTCAGTAGGAAGGATATTAAGGCGAGAAAAATATCATCCATACAAAATTCGCCTCGTTCAAGAACTCTCCGAAGACGATTTCCACAGACGTTTGCAATTTTGTGAAACGATGATATTTGATAATAATTTTATAAGAAATGTGGTGTTTTCAGACGAGGCTACATTTTGTTTAAATGGTACGGTTAATCGACATAACTGCCGCTACTGGTCGCAAAGTAATCCTAATTGGGTACAAGAGGCTCATACACTACATCCCCAAAACTTGAACGTTTGGAACGACATTTATAACAACAAAATCGTGGTATCCTTCTTCCTACAAGAAACTTTAAACGGAGATAGGTATTTACAGCTCTTGGAGACACAAGTTATTCCGGCATTGGAGGTAAATGGACAATTGCCAAATAATATCTGGTTTCAGCAGGATGGAGCACCATCCCATTACGTTCGCATTGATCGAGATCATTTAGATAGGACATTTCATCACAGATGGATTGGAAGAAGGGGTACTTATGAATGGCCTGCACGAAGTCCCGACCTTAATACACTAGACTATTTTCTGTGGGGTTACTTAAAGTCTAAGGTTTATGTTGATAGACCAAATAATTTGCAAGAATTAGCTGCAAGAATAACTCAAGACATCCAGAGAATTACACCAGAAGTAATAGCTAATGTTACTAGAGAATTTAATAACCGACTTGCTTATTGTCAACAAGTAAACGGTGTTCAGTTTGAACATCTAATACATTAAGTTTAGTTAAGTTAAGTTTCAATGTTTTGAAAATCACTTTGATTTAGTTAATACTTATGATTATGTATTTCTTTAATGGATATTAGATTTTTCCTTTCCTTAATTACTTTTCTGTTAATATCTCGGTAGGTATTGAATTTAACAATATCAAACGCAATATTTTTGTATTCGCAATAAAATGTTTCATCAGAAACTAAAATACTATACAGGGTGTTTGATTGCAAATTTTAAAATCGACATAAATTCCGGTAAAACAGGAATTTCAAAATTGTAAAAAAAATTGGAAACAAATAGGCAATCTATTGCTGTATCCACCTTCCAAATTTCATTTTGATATCTCTAATAACTCCAGAGATATTTGCTTGGTTCCACACATTTGCCCATCACTGGATAATCATAATATAATGTTTTGTACTTAGTTTTTTAATCTAATTGTTACATCTATATATTCATGATGATAAGTGTCATAATAACACACTTCTGAAAAAATCTGTATATTTCAAACACTGCAAACGTTTCATGTGCTTTGTCAAGCCCCATTTTCAGTGACAATTAGAAGAAAATTTCAAATATAAAATTAAGTAGTTTTATGTTTTCTTGGGAATAACACCACAATTGAACTAACAAGCTGTATATAGAAAGAAAAAACCAAATGTCGATTCTGACTTCGTTGTTGATGGCTTTATATGTATTGAAAATGTAAATTGTAAAATTTCAAATTTCAATATACTCTCTTCGAGGTGTCATTCCTTTGTACGCAAGACAATATACATTATATATTATATATAACATATATTGTTTCTGGTTAGGGAACCTTCATCAGTTGCGCTTCCCACAATTGAATGTCCTCTCGAACACTTCTTTATGTATTTGATACATTTCGTTAAATTTGAAGACGCGAGATGTAAGACTGACATCTAGGATTTTCGAGAGAATTAGCACACAGAGGTTCCGAATCTGGAGTCGTTCCGTGTAATTGCTGTTCTCCCTTAACTCCTGGGACAGAATGTCAGATAAAATTTCCAGGTTACTTCACCTGTCAGAGAAATTGAATACTCTCTGCGTGACATTCTGTCCTAGGAGTTAAGGGAGAACAGCTATTACACGGAACGGCTCCAGATTCGGATCCTCTGTGTGCTAATTCTCTTGAAAATCCTAGATGTCGGTCTTACATCTCGCCTCTTCATATTTCAATATATTTATTTTATTTCAATTGTGGTGTTATTCCCAAGAAAACATAAAAATAATCAAAAATATGCCAGAAATAACATTTAGAAAACAAATAAAATTAAGTGTTTGACATTTTTAACATTTTTGACGTATTTGGCGATTTGACATTTTTGACATCCTTGACATTTATGTCACTTTTGTCTTTTTTTGACAGATTCGTCACTAACATTTTTTGACATTTTTGGTATGTTTGACGTTTTTTATTTTTATTTTATATTGTTGAAGCTTTTGGCGTTTTTAATATTTTTGGAGTTTTTGGCGATTTTGATGTTTTTGAAGCTTTGACATTTGTGACGTTTTTGATTTTTTTGACGTCATTGTCGTTTTTGACATTGGCATTTTCGACATTTTTAACCTTTTTGATACTTTCCGCTCGGAATTTTACAGAAGTGTTGTGTCCTCTTTGTGTAATACAATTAGAAACAGACGAATTGGGAACCCCCTTCTTTTTAAAGTCGGTTAAACAACGAAAATACCTCATATTTTTGGGGGTTTTTAAGGCCCAAATAATTTACTTCTACGAGTTTGCTGTTAAAATTATGTCAGTTATGTCCTATAAGCTATTATTTACGTGATGGCTTATGCGGTTTGCTGTTAAATTTAATGTCACTTAAAAATCTCTATTGACTTATGTACACAAGTGTTGGGAGTTTTTATGCCTTTCTAGACATGTTCTATAGACGTATGTGTGAAAGTTGTAATATTAGGACTTCCCATTTCTACATTTATGTCTTTATGTCACCTGTCCTGTTTTTTTTAACGCCAAGTATTTTCGTCAATTTTTTGAGAAGCAGTCGTTGATAGCGCTGTACCCATTCTTAAAACTAATTTCGACATCATCTAAAAACAAAATTGATAAGATGATTTCTACAAATTAATTACTGTGTACGACAAAATATTATTCGAATCATGTTGGTGCGTCAACATCTTAGATAAATAGATAAACTCTATAATTAACCCAATAATTTCTCAATCGACATGCGACGATATTCGCGAGATGAGAATCCATAAAAATCATTACCAACGAAATTTTAATTATCCAAAGGCGTCAAGACAACATCTCCGACATTGGAGTCTGTACGCACCACGCAAACTTATCGTCCCGATTTATTCGACCTTGACGTCTTTCAGCCATCGATTCATATGGCGCTTCCTTCATAAATTGATATTGCGAACATAAATTAATCCGAAACGACAGATTAAAAAGTGGTCGTAAATTCATATCTCAAAGAGTTGGTATTTAGCACTAAACTTGTGTTTGACTTGTTATAAATCAAGCTGGCTTCGTTGATAATGCGGGCTAATAGGTCTGCGAACTAGAATTTAATCAACTTTTATCAGATGAAACAATTGATTAGATTATATTATTTGTTCTAATTAAAAACAAATAGTGTAATGTATTCTGAATGATATTTGTTGCATATTTTTCAATGCCTAAGTACTTCTTTGGAAATAACACCACAGTTTAAAGAAAATTGCTGTATATTCCAAACTTTTCGGGGTCTAGGTCAGACCCCGTTGTCAATGGTTAAGAAACTATGGATAAAAAAGGCATAATTCTAAGATATAAATTAAAATATTTGACAATAGAATTATTTGATGTCTGACTTAACTAAGAGAATTTTATTTGTAATATAGACAGTAGCACAGAAACTTCTAAAGATCATATAATCATAAAGTTCCTTTCAAATTGGAAGAATTTGAAAGGAAGATCTTCAGAATTTTATGTGGCGCTCCTAAGTGCAACTTTGTTATAAGATAGTGCATTCGCCAAAAATGCGACCGAAGAATTTTGTTGATTCAGTGATCCCATTAAAACCATAAGGGAAAACCTAGGAAAAAACCTTATGAACTATCCCGATATTGGGTTGTTCACAAGGACATGACCATTAGCAATTTCTTCCTTAATCATCGGCAACCGGGAACGACTGAATTCTATGGAGGTAGTAGCGATACAATCCAATTCCAATTCCAATTTAAAAGGAACTTTATGATTATATGATCTTTAGAAGTTCCTGTGCTACTCTGTATATTACAAATAAAATTCTCTTAGTTAAGTCAGACATCAAATAATTCTATTGTCAAATATTTTAATTTACATCTTAGAATTGTGCATTTTTTATCCAAGTTTCTTAACCATTGACAACGGGGTCTGACTTAGACCCCGAAACGTTTGGAATATACAGCAATTTTCTTAACTCTGTAATGTATCGTTCAATTCACAACTAGTATGGGGCTTTACTTTGTGTATAATGTTTAGAGTGATCCTAAAATGTGGCCAAACTGCTATTGACAATGGACCACTATGGCCACGACGTCAAGGGCCTGTTTCATAATCAACTTGTAACTTGTAGTTTTGTAACTTGTAGGATTTGCAACATCACAATTATTCAACCAGTTACAACTTGTAAAATGCTACATAGAGATTTTTTTGGAAATGTCTCATTGCGCGAATTTCGTACATAGTCCAGTCAGGTTTCATCTGCGGAAAAATTCCTAGTGAGCTGAATTTTTGTGTAAACCTTCATTACTTCGTTGTAATGAAGAGGTGACAAATCGACATTGATATCGTGCCGGCGAAAAAAGTTGTAAAGGTCGAAAGTTCACGAAAATCAGTTTTTCGTAAATATCTCACGAACTATTGCTCGGAGGTCAATAGAGGTCGTTATAAAAATTGTTCATCTTGAAATTCTCTACAAAAAATGTCTCATGCAATTTTTGTAAAATCAACCGTTTTCGGATTAGAGCGTTGAGAAAGCGACTATATTATGACAATGCACTAGTTTCCTCACCATCTCCGAGGTAGAATGCAAGGTGCGTTTTTTTACATGGTTTCCCCCGTAGGCATAATCCATGATATGTAAAAGAGTTTTTTTTATTTCAGAGTGAATAATTTTTTATTTGAATACTGATAAATACAGAAAAAATTGACTTTAATATAGATTTTCTTTTTATTCATTGCCGATATCTTCAGCTTCTGTATCATTAACAGTTGCTGACAAAAAGTCGAGTGGACTTACTCCTATATTCAAGGTAAACATTTTTTATGATAACGTCTATTGACCTCCGAGCAATAGTTCCCGAGATATTTACGAAAAACTGATTTTCGTGAACTTTCGACCTTTACAACTTTTTTAGCCGGCACGATATCAATGTCGATTTTTCACATCTTCATTACAAAATCGTAATGAAGGTATATACAAAATTTTAGCTAACTAGGAATTTTTCTGCAGATTGGGGTTTAAAATGCCTTAAATGACTGGATTAACAGGCAAGGCATAATGTAAAGGTGCTCCATCCTGTTAAAAAATAGGTTTTCTTCGTCTAGCAACAAAGTTCCAACTTGATCTATTTGGTTTTCTAAAAATCAGAGGATTTATCACATTTTCTAATAAGTCTAAATACAATTTTCCAGTTAAATTTTCTTCCAGGAATAAAGGACCAATAATTTTATTTTCGAGAATTCTGGCCCATACGTTGATTTTATGATGTTCGTCAGAAAAGCAAATATTTTTTCCTTCGGCCTTTGAGACATTAATTCATCGTCAGCAAGCTGTGTAAAAACTGTATTTTGTTTGGAAAAAAAATTATTATTTGGCGTAACGTTTTATGCATGGTATTGATGTTTGAGGTTGAATGGCAAAATGACCTAAAATCTCAACCTGTGCAGCTTCAGTTAAAATTCTAGGATTCTTCACAATTTTATTGCACACACTTCCTGTTTCTTGAACTTAATTCAACATATACTGATGCCCAATATTTTTATCGGGATGTCTCTGATGAAAAACATGAGTAGTTCAATTCTTTCCTGCAGTGTACAACGTAACCCCTACTAATAAGAAATTGTTTATATTTTCAGTCATTTTCTCAATATTGAAGTATCTCTCGGGGACAGATGATGAATTGTGTGGGGAGGGGGCAAAGAGGGTTCTTATTATTTATAGAAAACATCTTTCTTGGAAACAACAAAAATTGATACAGGCGTAAAAATTGGTATAAATTCTTCAGAAATGACAAAAACTGCATTGCTTTGTTAAAATGTCTAAATGAAGAAAAATGTGTAAAGTAACCGAAATATCAACGAAGTCAAAAATACAAATGCGAAAAAATAATAAAAAAAAAATGTCATACATCTCAAATATGTCAAAAATTGCAATAGTAACATGTTATAATCGTTTATTAAAACCGATAACTATTTCACTCAGTAGTGCCTAGATTCCTATTTTTTTGGAAATGTGAATCAAATATGAACCGGACTTTTGTTTTAAAAATTTTATTGGTACCATCAATACAAATTTTAATACATATTATTTTTCTACATAGTCTCCTCTCTTATGTATATATTTTTCCCACCGAATCGGAAGTTTTTTAATACCTTTCTCAAAGAATGAAACTGGTCGTGTCGATAACCAATTGTGCACAAACGTTTCTACACCTTCGTTGTCCTCAAAGTGGTGGCCTCCCAGTTCTTCTTTAAGTGGCCCAAACATGTGGTAGTCACATGGCGACAAATCAGGACTGTAAGGCGGGTATTCAAGGGTTTCCCAATGCATTTTGTTTAATTTTCCTTGAGTCAATGCAGCAGTATGTGGCCGAGCGTTGTCATGCAACAGAATCACACTTCGGATAGACATATCCCGCCTCTTTTGCCGATAGGCAAGTTTCACTTCTTGGAGTAGTTCGCAGTAATACTCAGCATTAATTGTACGGCGTTCGTGCAGAAAATCGATCAGCAGTACGCCTTTCGAATCCCAAAAAACTGTTGCAAGAATTTTCCCTGCAGAAAGATGGCTTTCTCGGCCATCTGAAAACTTTTTGTGCCAGTCGTACACTTGGGTCCTTGAAAGTGTTTCATTGCCGAACTGTGCAGATAGTCGAGGCAAAATTTCAGACGGTCTAACGCCATCCCGCGCCAAAAATTTGATAACAACACGTTGCGCAACAGACGTATGCACCTCTAGCTCTGACATGATGCTACTAACAGCGCATCGACTACGCCTCGCCAAACCGACGAACTCCCCTCTTCTTAACATCCCTACCTAACATATATCGAGACGTCACGCCACTCGAATTACCTACAAGGCGAGAAACAGAAAAGTCCTTTTCGTATTTGATTCACCCTCGTAAATAAACAAAATGTGCAGTATGGCATTGATACCAGTCGATTACGGGTTTGGGTTGCCATAGAGTACCCATACTATTAATTTTATTGAACACAGCTGGGAAATTTAATTGCAATTATTGCAAAATGAAATTATATCAACTTATCAAGAAGTGGTGGTGAGGATTTCATGAACGGGAGATATAGTATCAACAAGATGGTATCCCACCAAAGCATGTTCGACCTGGGCTGAATTATTTTTTTCTAAACAACTGAATAGCTGACATTGGCCTAATCAAGTGGCCAGCAGGACAACCCGATGTGACCCCACTTGGTTTTTCTTGTAACCATATTTGCAGTCGAAAGTCCACAGCTTTTTTATGCGGACTTGAAAAATGTTTGACATAATACAATAATAGAAAACCAATTTAGTGCACAAATACAATTCTAACATAAAATCATTCGTTCTTTCGTCTGGTTGCCTCAGGCTTGCCGTATCAATGAATTCTACCAATCCAGTGACTCAGGTCATTTGCAAATTGAAACGGCATTTTCATAAACGAACTTGCCTGAGGGGTTCGATTTTTTTTTCTACTATAGCTCTCGATGACTAATAATGTTTGATTACATACCGCGCTCGAAAAATATCGAAAGTATTGTGTTTATATGTTTCAAGGGCAGATCGTACATTCTATAAGTAGGTTTGTCTTTTTTTATCAGATAGTGTTGTATCAACTAGATCGATCGATATTATCGATCTAAAAAATGACAATTTTTCACAGAATGCCTGTTAAGATTACCAATATCTCGATATTGTATTTATACAACGATTTCGTAGTGACGTTCAAAAATAACTTAGAAGGCAAACCTTTAAAAAACAAATAAAGCGTTTCGTGATTTTTCAAAATTACTTTTTGTTGTAGTAAATGTCACAAATGCCACAGAACAAGAGTTTAAAAAAATGTGATTCTGGTAAAATTACATTGTTGCTATTATGATTTTATTTTTGTTTTTCATCAGCGAGAAAATTGACAATGAGTTTAGCCAATAACAACATTTTAAAATGAATGCGCCCACCAACAATTTAATTTTCTCCCCCAAGGTTCCTTCCAGTGTCATCGTGACCTGAAAGAAGATGGTTTCAGAGCAAACATGCCTCATATCTACAAGCAAAATTTACGCTGATCCCATCAAAATCGAAAACAACAACACGTGGATATTAAATGGAGTCAGCAAAATGCCTAAAACCAATTACCAAGAAAACGATGCCAAGAAATCAAACGACGAAGACATATCTACCTACGTTAAAGAAATGCTGAACGAAATTTGTGATAACGCCGTCCAATTGGCATGCGACTTGCCAACTATAGTGATTCGCAAGCAAAGTGACCAAAGCCCCACTGATAAACTAGTCAAGAACTTTAACAGAAGAACCTCCATCGTAGACCAAGAGGTTCGCCATAGTTTAGGTATCGTAGAAGCTAGAAACTGTAACGTAAACTTTCGCAGAACCGTTAGTGAGTGTATCATTCATGAAAACGACATTATAAAAGACTTTTTAGATAATGCGACTGTATGTGATAGAAGTGAAGCACTAAAACCGACGTCCAAAGACTCATCCAAAGATGTCAAAGACAAAGCACATAAGGAGAAGAGGAAAAAGAAGCTATCGTTCAATTCTATATTCGGGAAGAAAGACAAGCACAAAGCCAAAGAAGCTAAGGAAGAAGAAGAAACCCACGACAATCTTGCACAGTTACCAGTTTTTCGTTCTAATACTCTAGGGAAAGCTAAAAAGTACTACAGCTCGTTGGAGCTCCAGCAGCAGAAGAACGAACTCCACAGAAAGCCTTCGTTTATCAAAAAACTCGTCCACATCAGCGAGGATTCTTCAAACTTTCTTAAACGTTCGTTGAGTTTTCGCGATAACAAGAAGTCTGAGAAGGAACGAGAAAAGCTCAAGGAGAAGAAGACTCAAGAGTGGAGGCAGTCTCTGCAATCGTTAGTGGAAACTGATATCAGTGTTAGTTACAACGATCTCAGCTTTGTCGATTATGATGCTTTGAATGACATCAACTACAGAAGTGCCAATTTGAAGGCTGGCAAACCTGACGCAGGGACCAATTTTATTGGAAGGACGCAGAGCATGATCGAAAAAGTAAGTAGAAATAATAAAAAATGCCGGTTTTTTTATTGCTGTTTCAGGAATTGATTCAAGGGGTTCGTCAGGTGTCGAAAAACGTTGACCTCTCAGTTTGTTTTTCACGTACGGGAATAAAAAAAAGTCTTTTGGTGACAAGTCAGAACAATACGGCGGATGACTCATCAAATCGATGTTTTGAGTGGTCAAAAATGCAGTTGTTTGAGCCGATGTGTGAGAGCTCGCATTGTCGTGGTGAAGAGTGATCCGTCTTCGGCGGTTGGTTTTCCTTATTTATTGGAGACAACTGGCAAACAAATGGTTGTGTACCACTCAGAATTAACTGTTCTGCGTTGTTCTAGTGGTACGGTTGCGACATGTCCAGTTATTCCGAAAAAACAGGCGATCATTTGCTTGGAAGTGCTTCGTGCGCGAACAACTTTTGTTGGATTCGGCTTATCTTGAAACACCCATACAGTCGACTGCTGTTTACTTTCGGGCTCATACGCGTAAATCCACGATTCATCACCTGTCACTATGTCATAAATGTGTTTTGAAGCACCGCGATCGTATTTTTTGAGCTTTTCTTTCGACCAATCGATTGACAAATTGTGTGGGATACAACGCGAACAAACTTTTTTGACATTCAAATGTTTATGCAATATTGAATGTATGCTGGTCCCACTAATGTGTAAGGTTGACTCAATCTCACGATAGGTCACATGGCGATTTTGCAATATCAGTTCGCGCACAGCATCAATGGTTTCCGGAACAACAACTGTTTTTGGACGACCTTCACGAAATTCGTCTTGGAGTGAACTACGACCTCGGTTGAATTCACCATACCATCGATAAACAGTGGTCCTTGATGGAGTTTCATCGCCAAAAATTAAATTATGTTCATCAATGCACTCTTGCTGACTTAATCCACGTCGAAAGTTGTAAAAAATAATCACACGAAAATGTTCACGATTTAATTCCATTTTTTGGCCGAGATGAATCTTTTAAGTTACTGTAAACAACACATAGCGTTCGTATGTTAAAACGTTCTGAGTACATATAACCTCAAAAATGTCAAACATTACGATAGAGCTGTCAGTTGTCAGACTTCAACAATCCCGAAATATAAAAAGCAGACCTCTATTAGGTATTTGATGCCACAGAAATACCAATAAAATCTATTTTCTTCATGTTATTATTTTTACTTTACCCCACATTCTTCTTAAATTCCTGCAGATTATTTATAGATTTTATATACATGGGTGTTTCGTACATGGGTAGTTCGTTGAAAAGTACAAGGCAATCATAAAACAGCAACTTCTTGGTACCATATGCTAGATGGAGTACAACCTAGGTACTGAAGGGCAGACAGAGCATATCCCTAATTTTGGCAAATTAATTAATTAAACAGTTCTATTTTATTACCTCTTGCTTATATGTCTCTCCGCACTATAACAAAATAGTGGGTTAGTGTTTAAAATATCGCACTTTAATTGCATACATGCACAAATGTTTACTTATTCTATTGATATAGACTATCCTCTTTTATAATTTATTTACACCACTCTTTTGTAAAATCTTTGAGTGTCTATAATTATCTCCTGCTATTTAATTTCATGTGTATAATCTATCTCGTCACCAAGTAATTGCTGTTCTTTTCTAGTTCAACTTCCATCATCATTTTTGTATTCTTTGTATTAACAATGAAACAATTCCATTGGAAGCACACCGTAAAAACTTTTAATTGTCCATTATCAGTTGGACTTACAGTTTCTTTCTTAAAATACTGACATATGTCGTTTATATCAAGTACAAAATGGAGCGGGCCCTCAAAACGGATCACTGGTGCACACAAATCATAACACAATTATTAAATCAAATAATTTCGTGATTTTATTTTTGTGAGTTTAACCTTTTCAGCTGTATTTTCAATTTTTCTTAAACTATACTATGAATAGTGGTACTCTTCTTGATTTTCTTCCTTTGCATGGGGGACATATTCACCTGTTTGAAGCCAGTTTATTGCTATTCTTATCATGTGGCTAACGTTCAATTTTTTAAGGCCTTCTTTAGTTTCGCCTATATGCGCTTGGTGCCAACTGCTTCAATTTCAATGATGATACCTTCACTCATAACTAGGTTCGTCAACATTTTGGTTTCAAATCAAACGTATCGAAGACTTCTTCTAAATCTACGAACAAGACCTGTCTTTTTCATGAGACGTTTGATACTTCATAGGTGCCAAAACCAGATCCAGAACTGGCTTGTTCCGTTGGTTGGTAGAACACACTTTTCTTTTCCAGTCTTGATTCAAGAGAGTGGTCTGTATTGCTGGCGTAAAAACGTTCTGAGGCGATTTTTTTGGACTGCTTTCTCTGTCTTTTTAGTATAGTGGATGCCTTGACCCAATGTTTCAGGTTACTGCGTTCTGTAAACATAAATTGAACAGTGGTCGTATATACTGTTTCAGAACCTTCAGCTTTTATTGCTTCGTTGGTCATCTCAGCTTCAGGTGCTTTAATACCTTTTATCTCTACCAAGGACCTTGTTGATCTCCCTATTACCAATTTTTGGTATTTCCTCAGATCCTTGATATATGATGCCTTGTGGGCATATTTGGTGTCTAGTTTTTCCTTCTAGCAGTTTGTATATCTGCTGCACAATATTCAGCTTTTCTTCACGATTTGGCTTAAAAGTACTTTGTTTATTTTTTAGTTAAATTATTTCGGTTTTGCTGGAAGATAGTTGATTTCACACAGCTTTTGTGTTTCTGCCTATTCATTTTTGTATGTGTTTACTGCAGTAGTTTACAGTAACTCTTTTTCTATTGTGTTTCTATTTCCTTTGCCTATTCCTTTTTAGCGGTTTTGTTGTTTATATAGAGCAATTTTCATAACTTGGGGTGTTATTTTCCAAGATATACTTAAACATATATAATTAGTATTCACCCAAGCAGTTAATAGCTGATCTATCCTGGAATCATAGATAAACTAGGGCGGGTCGGCAGAGTCACATTTGCCCTCATGAGGTCTGTGTCTGGTTGCTCGGCCATTAAGGTTTACCATATTGGCACTGACCGCTCAGTCAACAGGCACATAGCGAACGGAATATTGTTTTGGACTGATTGATTTGCTATTATGAGATCAAGAGAATGCTATAAGTAATTTATTCCCCGCCCCCCCTCCCTTTCCATTATAGTGAGTTTTTTAACTTTGTAGGGTTTTGAGCGAACAAAAGACTACAGCCTCAAATATAATCTTTAGCAGTCCTACCCAGATGTGTCGTATTATCATAAGAATAACAAATGCTTACTAACAAACACCAACAATCGCCGTATTAAAGGTTACTCTATACATGAAAGCCTTCTGACTTGCATTCTATTCTCTATATCGTCTTTTAGATGTACGTTTGAAGATTGTTTCTGCACACTTAGTGAGAAAACCTCTGCTCTGTTTCTCGAAAGTGCAGTTTCCTTGCAAGCTCTCTATTGTAATATAGCTGGCAATTTAGAAATTTAATGCAAGACATTCTCGAAAGCAGAAATTGAGAACAAGAGCTGATTCAAAGAGGAAAGTGCATGATGCTAATTAATGAAGTTTGTTGATGGAGTATTGTCATTTTCTTGTTATGGTTTAACGAATTTTAAATAATTAATATAGCGTAGAAATAATGTACACATTGAAGAACTTCAAAATGATTTTTTTTTCACATATACAGTGATGGGCAAATGTGTGGAACCATGTAAATATCTCTGGAATTATTAGAGATATCAAAATGAAATTTGGAAGGTGGATACTGCAGTAGATTGCCTATTTGTTTCCATTTTTTTTACAATTTTGAACTTCCTGTTTTACCGGAAGTAATGTCGATTTTAAAATTTGCAATGAAACACCCTGTATAGTATTTTAGTTTCTGATGAAACATCTTATTGCGAATACAAAAATATCGGGTTTGATATTGTTTACTTCAATACTTACCGAGATATTGACAGAAAAGTAACTAAGGGAAAGAAAAATTCGATGATAGCTAAACTCGGTTCAGATTTCATTTACGCCCGATTTAAACAAACCGCTCGGTAAGGATTTGAATTTCTATTGGCCAATCGGTGGCATTATACCGTCACAGCCAACAGCACTGCTTATTCCATAGTCGAATACACGTGCCTTTGTTTAAATCAGGCGCAAATTAAATCTGAATCAAGTTTAGTAGTCCATGAAATTCATTGCAGAAGTGACAGTAGTTGTCAAAATAAGTTATTAGTTTTTTTATTTGAACGTAAAAAGATTGTATTGTTTTAATTTGATCGTAAAATGGCCGAATTAAGTAAAAGAGAAAGAATAGAAATATTAATGATGATTGGGTATGGGGAGAGGAAAAGGACGCATCAAGAAGTTTGGGACCTTTTTACCATTGTTCATCCGAATACACAAATATCCCGTTCAGTAGTGACGAAAACTTTGCGAAGGTACGACACAAGTGGAACAGTTTGCAATTTACCAAATAGTGGACGGTTAAAAAGTGCAAGTAATGAAGGTGTAGCTCAAAATGTTGCTATATCTTTGGAAGAAAATCCTCACTTATCCACTACCGACCTCGCCAATATGCATGGAATTAGCCGTCGTTCAGTAGGAAGGATATTAAGGCGAGAAAATTATCATCCATACAAAATTCGCCGCGTTCAAGAACTCTCCGAATACGATTTCGACAGACGTTTGCAATTTTGTGAGACGATGATGGATATTTGTAACCGTGATAATAATTTTAGAAGAAATGTGTTTTCAAACGAGGCTACATTTTGTTTAAATGGTACGGTTAATCGACATAACTGCCGCTACTGGTCGCAAAGTAATCCTAATTGGATACAAGAGCCTTATACACAACGTCCCCAAAAATTGAACGTTTGGGCCGGCATTTAGAATAACCGAATCGTGGGACCCTTCTTCCTACAAGAAACTTTAAACGGAGATAGGTATTTACAGCTCTTGGAGACACAAGTTATTCCGGCATTGGAGGTAAATAGACAATTACCAAATAATATCTGGTTTCAGCAGGATGGAGCAACCACCCCATTACGGCCGCATTGTTCGAGATCATTTCAATAGGACATTTCATCACAGATGGATTGGAAGAAGGGGTACTTATGAAAGGCGTACACGATGTCCCGACCTTAATCCACTAGACTGTTTTCTGTGAGGTTACTTAAAGCCTAAGGTTTATGTTGATAGACCAAATAATTTGCAAGAATTCGATGCAAGAATAACTCGAGACATCCAGAGAATTACACCACAAGTAATAGCTAATGTTCCTAGAGAATTTAAAAACCGACTTGCTTATTGTCAAGAAGTAAACGGTGCTCAGTTTGAACATCGAATACATTAAGTTTAGTTAAGTTAAGTTTTAATGTTTTGAACATCACTTAGATTTAGTTAATAATTATGATTATGTATTTCTTTAATGGATATTAGATCTTTCCTTTCCTTAATTACATTTCTGTTAATATCTCGGTATGTATTGAAGTAAACAATATCAAACCCGATATTTTTGTATTCGCAATAAAATGGTTTATCAGAAACTAAAATGCTATACAGGGTGTTTCATTGCAAATTTTAAAATCGACATTACTTTCGGTAAAACAGGAAGTTCAAAATTGTAAAAAAAATGGAAACAAATAGACAATCTACTGCAGTATCCACCTTCCATATTTCTTTTTGATATCTCTAATAATTCCAGAGATATTTGCTTGGTTCCACACATTTGCCCATCACTGTATATTCAGCAGTTTTTATACTTCTCGAAAGTAGTTGGTCGTATCCTAGATGAGTGTGCCACTTCGCAGTATTCACACTATTTTGCCTATTTTCGGAACAGATCAAGTTTTTTTCTTGGTCAGTTTCTAATTAGCAGGTCCACACTTTGTATTATTGGCATTGCTGGAGGATTGATTTTTCCTGGCCGAAGTATGTGAATAAGAGGTAACTGAGGTTAAAGTGGAAGATGTTTTCGTGGCAAATAAAACTTTCACTTTGTTATTATTAGCATTGACCAGTGAATTTTTTTTTATGTTTTTGTCTGCACGTATCATTACTGCTGTTTTCGCGAACGCTAACATTTTTAATGTTGTTTGTTTTAATTCCAGAGGTCTCCAGAAACCCGAAGGCGTGCGTTTCACAGGGTTTCTTCTGTCAACAACAAGTTCCGATTGAGTTCAGCCAGTAAGTAAATTGTCTTTCTATCATTGCAGGAAATCTTTTATCATTCGATTTACTTCAGGTTTGACGACACCATCAGCTGTTTCACTTCCTTCCTTGCATCATCTTTACCAGGAAAATGTTGAAGTTAACTCGGAAAGTGTTCCTTCAGTTCATAGATAGTAAGTAGATTTTTTTTGCTTACACCGATTTTGTAATTATAAGAAATTTATACGAAAAACTATTAATACGAGGATAATACTGAATTTCTACGAAAAGTTCAAAAACAATATATATATAAATAAACACTTATAGGGTTATTACAAAATATCACACCATTAACATTATTTTAGAGTTTAAGAGTGTGTTTTGCATGTAAAATTAAAATCTCCTACAGTTTAGAATAAATTGAGTATAAAGGAAAGAAGTAGTTGGAAGAATACAACAAACATTGCAATCTTTAAGTTCGTGTTATGTTTAATTTGCCCTGTAATTAACTTTAGAGGAAAATATCAATGGGATTAAATCTGGAGACCTAGGAGGACATGGAAATGTGACTCCATAACCAGTCCGGTGAGAATAGAATTAGGGATTTTTTCATATCTTTCAAATAAACAAAGCAACTTAGGTCTTATAGTTTGGGGAATAACGGGGGAATGGGTAATTTTTTTAAAATATTTTTTAATATATTTTAAAATATTCATTTAAAAAATTTTTAAAAAATATATTTGTATTCGTCATAATGAGCCCTGTAATTTGATATATTACATGACCCGTTAGAAACAATTATAATTTTTTATTTTCCATTTAATTCTATAAATTTCCCCCCAAAATGAAAATTTTTTCCAGTAAAGTTCAGGTGAGGGGCTATTCTTCAATTTTTTTCAAAATTTTTCCGCTTATGTTTTCGGAGATAAGGGGGGAGGAATGGGTTAAATTTTTTCTATTTGTGTTAATATCTTTTAATTAATTTATTTTAAAAATATGAAAAAAATATATTTGTCTTCGTCATAACCAGCCCTTTCATTTGATATATAACATGATGGGTTAGAAACAATTTTAATTTTATATTTTCCATTTAATTTTATAATTTGCCCCCCAAAATAAATATTAGGGGTTTCTCCTTATTTTTTCCAGTAAAGTTCAGGTGAGGGGCTATACCTCCATTTTTTTTTTTTAAATTTTTCAGCTTATGGTTTGGTAGATAAGGGGGGGAATGGGGAATTTTTTAAATATTTTGTTAATATCTTTTAATTAATTTATTTTACAAATATGAAAAAAATATATTAGTTTTCGTCGTAATGAGCCCTTTCATTTGATATATAGCATGATGGGTTAGAAACAATTTTAATTTTATATTTTCCATTTAATTCTGTAATTTGCCCCCTAAAATTAAAAGTAGAGGTTTCCCCTTATTTTTCCAGTAAACTTCAGGTCAGAACCTATACCTCTAATTTTTTTCAAAACTTTACCTTTCATGGTTTCGGAGTTAAGGGGGGGGGGAGAGAATGGGTACATTTTGGTATATTTTCGTTAATATCTTTTTAAATAATTTTTTTTAATATGAAAAAATATATATTTGTGTTCCTCAGAATGAGACCTTTCATTTGATATATTACATGATGCGTTTGAAAAAATTTTTATTTTTAAATTTTTATTTAATTCTATAATTTGCCCCCCAAAATTAATATTAACGGTTTCTCCTTATTTTTCCTGTAAAGTTCGGGCAACGTTCTATATTTCCTATTTTTTTCAAAATTTTAGGCTCAGTAGTTTCGGAGATCAGGAGGCACAATCAATTTTTTTAGTTTTTCCCCCCAGAAGTACCCCTAAAATCATTTTTTTCTTTTACGATATGCACTCCTGATCGGGTCACCAAACTATACATTGATACCAAATTTCAACCTCTTCCGTCCAGTAGTTTAGGAGAAAATGGCTTTGATGTGACAGAGGCAGAAATCCGGAGTGATATTATAAGGGTATCCGTATATTGTATATACGGAACCCTAATAAAACAAACAACATATCTTTAAGATCGGTTTACGTTTAAGTAAGCATACAGAAATATCAATGGGATTAATTCTGGGGACCTGGCAGGCCATGAAAATGTTACTCCATCTCCAAGTCCAGTGATCGGGGGACGTTGCTCTGTCATGCCTTAGGCCCTTCTTTCCATCTGTCCCTGTATTCCCATTCTTTTGTCTCCATTGCTTTCTCAATTTCGTATGTTCATCATTTTCTTGGTTGGACACATTTTCTTCTACTAAGGGGCTTCCATTTAGTTATTTTAGATATTCTTTGGGTTATATATGTTTCCGTACTATGTGACTTTTTCTCTTTTATAAATGTTAAAATATCTTCTTTGGCCTCCATCATTCTTTTGATTTTCCCATTTCTCATTCTATCTTACCTTTTTCTTTTTTTTTGTTCTCAAATATGACACATAGTTGTTAATACGTTTTAGGTTAAATCTCACTTTGTAAGAAATTTTGCAGAAAATTTCATCGAGATAGGGAAACGAGTTCAAAACATTTTTAAATAATTAATTTGACGAGAAAGACATGTTTAAATTATTCTTTATTGGATGGTTTCCGCAGTTTTCTGCCCTATAGAATTTTCACTACGGGTCTCATAGATAGATAATCGTTGTTGTTTCCAAATTATTTAATCTCCAGGCAGTTTTCATTTTTGGTAATCACTTCCACATGGACCAACACCAATTTTGGTACGAACATCAAAACATATTGGAAAAAATCCTTCGCCCTCATGATGACATATTCCGGATGATATCAGAAGAGATATTACCGCTCATCAGCAGCGTCTTGTGCACAGCTTTCGTGGAAAAATGAGTTCATTCAAATTTTCCGGCCCTGGGTCGCATTTAAATTAAAAATTAAGGGAGTGTCTTTCCTTTCCGATCGCTTGCTCAAGGAAGATATTGGTTTAGGAGTCATGATTGCAAATCTACAATCTCTACGTTTGAATTGATTTGTGATAACTGACTTGTGTGAAAGGAATATCTCATGATGTGTTTTTAATTGAAATATCAATTTCCGGGGAAATATAATTTTTGTACGTTGAAATGATATTGGATAAAAGTAAATTTTACAAAGTAAAGTTGGAGGCATGATCATTTCTAGATATAATCCGTGATTTCGTGTAAGTGGATCTTAGAAAGAAATGTTCCTGAAATAAAAGTGTTCTCTATGTCATCTGTATGTAGACCAGGCTATATTTTTTATGACACGCATGCTCCGGTTCAAAATCCTGTGTTTAATTCAGGAAAACTCTTATGCAATAGATAATAAAAAAGTGAAAAACGCTTTATAGATGACAGAACTAAAAAATATTTCTCAAATATTAAGCTGTTATCAACGCGATAGAAAGTTAACTTGATAAAATTAAAAAGTTTTTAGAATTATTAAAATTATTAGTACTGTGATAAACAGAAAAATAGCGTTGTGTAGTTTTATGAAATCTCGATGCAAATGAATATGATTCTATTTTATGAGTTGCAATAATGTTTTATACTTAAATTTTCCAATCACCACTATTACCAATTAAATACTGCAAAGTTCAATTGACAACTTAGCAATAACTTAAATTGTTAAGCGTTGTGGCAACGTCAGTCTTTTATTTGCCATGGTAAACAGAGTGTAACTCTAAGTCATTCTATATTGCATTCGTACGGTGTATACTTCTGTGTATTGGTTACCCCTATATAACTTATTCTAAACCACCCTATATAACTATAACTTTTATTTCAACCACCTTGTTTACGCAATTACTTATGTGCCACCCAATACAATATTTTTAGATCCACCCTGTATAACTAATTCAATTCCACCTTATATTTCAACCATCGTATGTATACAACTGCTTATGTACCACCTAATATCACATAAACGCACACACACGTCCACCACCGTATACCATATATAGGAGATCTGCGGCATAACGAATTTTCCTTTTGATACACTAATGGTATATTTTTTGCCATTTCACGCGACTATAAGCCCCGTAATTTAACTTCGTCTCTAAAAAAAACTTACTTCAAATCAAAATGGAAACCATTACAAACACCCTGTACGATATACTTTAATGGCATATCTTGACATTTAAACTACATATTTATGATGAAAATTTGACATTTATATTGATGTTTACAGTTTTTTTCACATATTTTTCCGATTTTTATCAAAATGGTATGTATAACCATATTGAAAAATATACGGAATCAAACTGGAACATTTCTGTGTAGAATACCATTGCTTCAGCCGTTTTAGAGAAAACAGTGAAGATTCATGGAAATTCACTGAAATGTACTCCCTTAAATAATTTTTTTTCTGATTTTCTGGAAAACCGCAAATCTCATGTTATAGACAATTATGTGAGACATTTCTGTAATATTCCTTAATATAATGCAGTTTAAATCATCATAATTGCCCAAGCCGTTTTTGAATAATGCTGATTATACATAAAAAAGTTGCCTTTTTAGAAGTCGGTTTAAAGTTTTGTTTAAACCCTTTAAAGGGCATATAACTAACTTCCTAGGGATGCGTTTTATGGTACAGTATAATAGGGACTTTTGGCTTATTTTAACGAGTTCTATATACGGCAGACTATTTTATAAACACCCTGTTGAATACTTAATTATTCTCATTATGTAATTTTACATAATCACATTAATCACACCTTCATTTTTTTAGCGAAAAAAACAGGCATCGCATTTCACATACAGTGATGAGCAAATGTGTGGGACCAAGCAAATATCTCTGGAATTATTAGGGATATCAAAATGAAATTTGGAAGGTGAATCATGCAGTAGATTGACTATTTGTTTCCAATTTTTTTACAATTTTAAACTTCCTGTTTTGCCGGAAGTAATGTCGATTTTAAAATTTGCAATGAAACACCCTGTATAGTATTTGAGTTTATGATGAAACATTTTATTGCGAATACAAAAATATCGGGTTTGATATTGTTTACTTCAATACCTACCGAGATATTAACAAAAAAGTAACTAAGGAAAGGAAAAATTCGATGGTAGCTAAACTCGGTTCAGATTTCATTTACGCCCAATATAAACAAACCGCTCGGTAAGGATTTGTATTTCTATTGACCAATCGGTGGCATTATACCCTCACAGCCAACAGCACTGCTTGTTCCATAGTCGAATACAGGTGCGTTTGTTTAAATCAGGCGCAAATTAAATCTGAATCAAGTTTCCATGAAATTCATTGCAGGAGTGACAAATATTAATGATGAGTGGGTATGGGGAGAGGAAAAGGACGCATCAAGAAGTTTGTGACCTTTTTAACAGTAGTGACGAAAACTTTTCGAATGTACGACACAAGTGGAACAGTTAGCAATTTACCAAAAAGTGGACGGTTAAAAAGTGCAAGTAATGAAGGTGTAGCTCAAAATGTTGCTATATCTTTGGAAGAAAATCCTCACTTATCCACTACCGACCTCACCAATATGCATGGAATTAGCCGTCGTTCAGTAGGAAGGATATTAAGGCGAGAAAAATTTCATCCATACAAAATTCGCCTCGTTGAAGAACTCTCCGAAAACGATTTCGACAGACGTTTGCAATTTTGTCAAACGATGATGGATATCTGTAACCGTGATAATAATTTTATAAGAAATGTGGTGTTTTCAGACGAGAGACATTTTGTTTAAATGGTACGGTTTATCGACATAACTGCCGCTATTGGTCGCAAAGTAATCCTAATTGGGTACAAGAGGCTCATACACAACATCCCCAAAAATTGAACGTTTGGGCCGGTATTTATAACAACAGAATCGCGGGATCCTTCTTCCTACAAGAAACTTTAAACGGAGATAGGTATTTACAGCTCTTGAAGACACAAGTTATTCCGGTATTGGAGGTAAATGGACAATTACCAAATAATATCTGGTTTCAGCAGGATGGAGCACCATCCCATTACGTTCGCATTGATCGAGATTATTTAGACATTTCATCACAGATGGATTGGAAGAAGGGGTACTTATGAATGGCCTGCACGAAGTCCCGACCTTAATACACTAGACTGTTTTCTGTGGGGTTACTTAAAGTCTAAGGTTTATGTTGATAGAACAAATAATTTGCAAGAATTAGCTGCAAGAATAACTCAAGACATCCAGAGAATTACATCAGAAGTAACAGCTAATGTTACTAGAGAATTTAAAAACCGACTTGCTTATTGTCAAGAAATTAACGTTGCTCAGTTTGAATATCTAATACATTAAGGTTAGTTAAGTTAAGTTCAATGTTTTGAAAATCACTTAGATTTAGTTAATAATTATGATTATGTATTTCTTTAATGGATATTAGATTATTCCTTTCCTTAATTACTTTTCTGTTAATATCTCGGTAGGTATTGAAGTAAACAATATAAAACCCGATATTTTTGTATTCGCAATAAAATGTTTCATCAGAAACTAAAATACTATACAGACTGTTCCATTGCAAATTTTAAAATCGATATTACTTCCGGTAAAACAGGAAGTTGAAAATTGTAAAATAATTTGGAAACAAATAGGCAATCTACTGCAGTATCCACCTTCCGAATTTCAATTTGATATCTCTAATAATTCCAGAGATATTTTCTTGGTTCCACACATTTGCCCATCACTGTATATCGCTATAGCCGAGGAAATGTAGCACTTAAAATGAAACTAATCATTTACGTAGTGTCTATTACTAATTATGTACAATTTATTGTTAAGTGTTCTATATACAAATTTTTACGTTATTAATTATCTATATACAGAGGTGGCTGCCTTGCGATCTTACTCATAAATTCCACTTTCCTTCCACCCTTTAACTAGATTCCAAAAACATAACCTCAAACACATCAAACATAACCTCAAAGTAAATCTCCGACTGTATTCGATGTCTTAAAAATTTAGTTTTCAAGAGATTATGCCTATAAATATAGAGCAGAGAGAAGGTCCTTGCTTTGGGGTTATGTTTGATGTGTTCGAGGTTATGTTTTTGAAACATGCTTGATGGTCGGAAAGTATCGTAATTCACTTTTAAATCCGGGTTCGTAATATTTGAGTGTTAAATTTTCGCAGCTTGATTATAAAAATAAATATATTTAAAGCAGAATTAAAAAATATCATGGTTCGGCTAAAATTTACGCTCTAAATGTGCATATTTCACTCGATTTATCAGCATTTTACATCGTAATATCACGTTCGAGATTGAAGTTGAAAGGCAGTACGATGCTTTTAATCAAACGAGTCATCCTCTAGTGCAAAGTTGCATTTCCGTCTGGAAACGTAAATCTTTCCAGCTTGACAGGTTCCTGGTGATATTGTCCCAGATAAGAGTTATCCTGTTGGATACTGCAGGGTAATAAAGAGTGGAGGGTAGAGAATTGTCGTATCGAGCTGGGCGATATTTTTGTTTTCACATCAGCAGTATTGCTGGCAATGTACAGTTCAGAACGGTTATATAAATTCTTATAAGGATAAATAAACGTTTTTAATTTGAATTTCTGTTACATAAGTTAACAAATTCGAAGGCATTACTGACGTTTTGACGGAGTCAAACATATTAACGTGATTTTGTTAACATCGTCCATTATTTGTACGTTCGAGTTTCTAGTCACCCGACAAACGTTTTATGAGCCTTCACATTTGGTCTATTCTGTGACCTATTGCATAGATCGTTAAGTTACGGGACTGGTACATAGATGGCGCCACAAACGCCATGTCGCTTTAAACCTATAAGGGTAAGAGATTAAGGAAAGTTCGAGACAACGCACATAAAATCACATAGGGCCACCATTAAAATTCGCATTTATTCCACAAAGTAGCAGAAAAGGTTTGGAAAACAGATGTCTCCTCCTTTCCAACTAATAAAGGGTGTGAAACAAGGTTGTTGCTTGTCTCCTAATCTATATAAAACCTACTGGAGAGCGGCTTTAAAGTACTGGACTAGAAAAAAAAAAAAAAGAAAATCGATGGGGGAAGATCTAGAAAGTAGCCACCTATATACAGGTTGAGTTTTTTTTGTTGATCAGTATGGAGATCTCGGAAACTAGCGGAGATAGAGAAATGGTTAAATTGGGAAAGATTTGCAGTTTTACAGGTCCAATTTAATGACACTTTCGGATTTTTGTAAAAAGTCATGGCTTACTAGATATTTTGAAAAAAACGAAATTCTGTCGATTTAGTCAAATCCCTGTAGCTCCTTTGTTTTTGATTTTATAAAAAAAGTGTAAATATCAAAATTGAGGGGAATTGTATTCCGAATATGATTGTCATGTCGTTGTTTGCCTGACAGCTCTCGTTTTCGAGATATGACACAAACTTATCTTTTTTTGAATGGAAAGCATAGTTGGCTATGACCTCAAAAAATCGGACATTTTTAGAGCTTTTCAACGATATAATTCTCGATATAAGTTATTCATAAAAATAACGGAGTTGTGGATGTTTTTCTCTCTTATTTTCAATTTTAACGTAGTTAGCCATGAAAAAGATTGTTTTCACTTTGACGTTTCCTCATTTGAGAGTAATTCCATTAGTAGTGCTGAACTGACAGTCGATATTGACAGGTTTTCGTGATAAAATGGAATATTCTAACGAAGAAAAACTGAATATGGTGGAATGTTATATCATATGCCATAAAAATTCAGTTCGTGCAGCTGAAGAATACTTCATAAATATTTTAATCATCGTCAACCTGCTCTATGTACATTTAAGAGGCTTTACGATAGTTTACGCAGATATGGATTTTACTAAACCACCAAAGGAACGTAATCAAATTAACGAAGCAGCACAAGTAAATGTTTTGGCAATGGTAAATCAAAATCCATCTACATCAACTCGTGAGGTTGCGGCAGAAGCTGGCACATCTCAACGAACTGTAGTTAAGGTACTGAAAGCGCACAAGTTCAACCCGTACAAACTTTCAGTTTCTCAAACTTTCTATGCTGGTGACAAACATCGACGTATTTTGCTTTGTACATGGTTTAGAGACATGTGCCTTGACAATCCACAGTTTCCATTAAAAGTGTTATGGTCAGATGAAACTAGATTTACTAACTGCGGTATGTTCACTAGACACAATGAGCATATCTGGGCTAAAGAAAACCCTTTCCATGTAGAACAAAGACGACCCCAGATATAATTTGGTTTTAATGTTTGGTGTGGTATCATAGGGTCTACTATTCTGGGGCCTTTTATCTATGATGAATCATTTACTGGGGAGCGCTACTTGCATTTCTTGCAATACACTTTTCAAGACATGTTGCATAATTTAAATTTGAGAACTCGTTTAGAAATCGAGTGGTTCCAACCTGCTTATAACTCGTTATTAGTAAGACAACACTTAGATAATATCTATCCAAATTCTTGGATAGGTAGAAATGGCCCACGCCAATGGCCACCCCCATTTGGCAGTTATAGACTTCTATTTATGGGGTGCGCTAAAGAACAAAGTATATAAAAGAAAGTATGAGACAATTGGTGACCTAAGGCAGGCGGTATTACAAGCAATTGAAGAAATTGATAGGCGGTCTGTGAGGAAAGCGGTACTGTCAATCTTAAAAGATGCACAATGGTGGACTTTTCGAACATAAATTGTAACCATTATTATGTACCTTAATTTCTTAAGTTTTTAGTAAGTACCTATTGATTTAGTTTTTTCGTTATATCTGATACACCTAATAAAAAAATCGTTCAATTTTGTTTGGAATAGTTATTAATAAATCAATCTATTTCATGGCTAACTACGTTAAAATTGAAAATAAGAGAGAAAAGCATCCATAACTCCGTTATTTTTATGAATAACGTCTATCGAGAATTATATCGTTGAAAAGCTCTAAAAATGTCCGATTTTTTGAGGTCATACCCAACTATGGTTTCTATTCAAAAAAAGATAAGTTTGTGTCATATCTTGAAAACGAGAGCTGTCACACAAACGAGGACATGACAATCATATTCGGGATACAATTCCCTTCAATTTTGATAATCACACTTTTTTTATAAAATCAAAAACAAAGGAGCTAGAAGGATTTGACTAAATCGACAGAATTTCGTTTTTTTCAAAATATCTAGTAAGCCATGACTTTTTACAAAAATCCGAAAGTGTCATTAAATTGGGCCAGTAAAACTGCAAATCTTTCCCAATTTAACCTTTGCTCTATCTCCGCTAGTTCCTGAAATCCCCAGCGTGATCATCAAAAAAAACTCACCTTGTATAATAGTATTTCTTGAGACTACCAAGAACAAAAAGATATGGAATACATGCTTACTCATAGAAGAATATTACAAATCTGCCGCAGAAGTAAATATACACAACATATTGTTATATGAAGAAGATGACAAGATCTAGAAATGTACAGTGCAATAATCAAAAATGTAAAGGAATACCATTCTGTGAAGATGGAAGAGATGAGAAAGTTATAATGATGCGAAAAGGTAGATGAAAGACTATGACGAAAGCAGTACAAAAAATATACCAAACATTAATAGGATCAGTTTACTGTACATTCCCTTTTTTAATAGAATCTTCTTTTACTTTTATTTATTAATATAAGAGCTTATGTTTATTTTTTTTTCACTAAAATCATAATGATCCTTACCATTTTTGGTCACTGAATATCATTACCGATAATTTCAGTTCCTTTGACACGTTTGATTTATGTTTCTGACAAATTGGTCACTATCATTATAGTTATCCTCGAACCTTGTATCAATTAAAAGTGAAATTATCGTGTGCTTGTAACGTACTTTATCGACGAATGTATCTCGAAATTATCTTATTCAAATGCCAAGTTTGTAGGGAACATAAAACAAACAACATTAACAGAAACATACGAACACGAAGTCACTAATTACTGGGGTATTGTTTGGTAATGCACTCGGCCTTGATAGTAGAATGACTGGTTAATTTGAAAGGCATTTTTTTTGTCGTTTGGACGACTTCAAGTGTTTTTAGTTAGCCATCGATTTAAAAAAATGACCGTTGGAATTGGATATCAGACGTTCGAAGTAAGAAATAAATCTCAGATGTTGTGATTTGAGAAGAAAAATCGGATACGACCGATTTTCAAGGAAAAGGTTTTTGTTAACATTTTGAGATTTTTCAATTCATTGAACGCATGACAATATATTGTTTCCAGTCGGGGAACTTCATCAGTTGCGCTCCCCTTAACTGAGTGAAAAAATTGTCGATGACGTCATATATCGAAGACCTAACTAATTTTCAGATATAATGAATTTATTCGTTGCCTTTGGTAAGCATTGTAATTATGTGTTCCCATAGTTAGTTTTTCGGTTTGTTTATCCGCTTTTTGGGAATAAGACCACAATTGTAGAAATCGTTTGGGCAGAATCTCAGCTGGTGAAATTTCAATGCTTTCACAAGGTGATTTCTTTTGTTTTGTTGTTGTTTGCAAAATTTTTTGTTTTGCAATTTACATCAATAAATATAAAGCCATTGACAACGAAGTCAGAATAGACTTTAAAACGTTTGGTTTTCCTTCAATATACCTCGTTTTGTTTCGATTGTGGTGTTATTGCCCACAAAAAACATAAAAGTAACCAGAATATGCCACAAACAACGTTTGGAAGACAACAAGGTGATTTACTGACAATAATGAGAAGGAACCTGTTTTTGTGAAAATTGTTGCAATACAAATTGATCTTTAGGAACATGCTAGTGTTTTATGTATATTTCATGATGTGTTTCATTTTTATAGATGAACAATATAAGTTTTAAGGTGAAAGTTTAATCAATTTTTGGTGGGTAAAATCTGATGAGTTTGCATGTTAATTTGAGGCACAGTTTGAAACTGGTCTGGGTCTTGTGAGTCGTTATAAGTTCGTACCAAAACTTATCGTTTTAACTATACAGGATGGTCAAAAAATATATAAATTAATTGAAATATGTGCTTCAAAGTATGTTAAACACTAAATGTTGGCAAAGCAAATCTAAAATCCTTCATTGCGTACTTTTCTACTACTTCATTAAACTTGATTGTTGCCTGGTACCGACTTCAAAAATATACTATATTGGTAGGTCATTAATTTGTACAGAATGAGCATTCTTTACTCCCTTAAATGTTTACATTTTTTACTTCCTGGGTAGGTATCTCACATCATTGAATGTGTTATTTATTTGCTAGAGTTGTGTAATTTGTTATAATTATTTTTAGCTTTTTAGTTATAGGTGGAAGTCGGTTATATATTTTTTTAAAAATGTTTTATTTTCAACTTTTTAGTTTTTTGAACTTAGTTTTCATTCTTTATTTTTTATGTTGTATGTATAACCTTAATAGACTTAACAACTTAACAGAAAGCCTCAACATTACACAATGATACATTTTCATTTAAATTGACAGGTAAATATTTACAAACAAAATGTACTAGTACGCGTTGACTTAATAAGCCCAAAATAAATTTATGCCTTATGGACCATGCCATATTACCTTTTTTCAACTTTTTTGACAACTCTGTATAACTATAGATAAATCCACTCCGCCCTCTGTACCAACCATCATATACATACGACTGGACACGAACAAGCATACATTTGTTAGCTGCCTTCTGTAAACTATAGGACGGAGTAGAATCCAAGAAATAATTTTTTAATCACATATCACATAAATATTATTCAACTCCAGCATATATTTCAACCATCCTGTATATGAGTTGCTTATATCGCCTATTAAAGCATAAAACTCCAGCATATCTTTTCGAGAAAATTAGTTTTAGAAGAGGTGCCCATGATCGAGACATTCGTCACAATACACTCACATTGCCACATCATTCTTCTGCTATGTTCGAACGTTCATTTACATTTAATATTGTTAAAATCTACAATAAATATTTCTCGTCCTTTTCGATGTCAACTGCCAGTGTTGGGCGGTTTCGCCATGTTTTGAGAGACTTTTTGCTTGTAAATGATTGAATTGTTTTTTTCTTGTATGTGTATGTATATTGAAATCTGTTCCTTTGTAATCCGGAAAGGTAAAGAGTTAAAGAGTAGCTTGTAGCTAATCTTCGCCTTTCCGGATCAAATGTTGTAACATTTGCGTGAAATAAAGACATTATTATATAACAGTTTTTTAATCACCCTATATAATTTTAATTTAACATTTTTTCCAACATTTTTATACCACCAAACATCTAGTCCACCCTATATTCCAACCATCCTGTATATACGGCTGCCTATAGACCACTATCATTCTAGTCCGTCCTATATTTCAATCATCATATAAATGCAACTCCTTCAATCACTTTACTTTGTGATTTTGTTTGCTATAACTAAAACATCCTATGTATAAACGCACCAAATAGCGCAGTTTAAAGTTTGACATGTGTTATCACTGAATTTTTTATTAGGCCGAGAGAATGTGACAACCAAAAGCACCGTCTTCCCAAAATGGAAAAATTTGCATTTAAATAGGTATTTGCCTGGTATACAAACAAAACGAGCTTGGTACTCATTGATTTAAGGACTTTAAGCTTTTAAGCTTTACTACCTATATGCTTGAGATGTAAATAGAAAATTTTTAAATTCACAATTAAAACTTCCAGTGCCTAAAATTACCGCACCATTACTTTGGAATTAAAATATTTATGAGGGAATATCCGTTATGTCATTTCGATGAAATTTTTGATAAGAATTTTGGAATTTCGGCGATTTTCAGCAAAACTTCAAATTGCACGTCACAGAAAAGTATATGAGATCACCTAAGGATCTCCCTTAATAGATTAAACGTTAAAAAACTATACACATCCATAAAGAGTTATCGAAAAATCGACTGAAATATTAGGGATATTGGTCGATTTCCATGCACGCATGTGTTCATTCACAAATTTTTTCACTTTACCAATAGAATTCTTTACCAAAATTTGAAGTTTCACCAATCTGGATATATACTCTATTAAACAAGACCATATTCATTCAAAACGGTTCACCACAGGAGAAGAAATCAGGTAACATACATACAAGAAATAGTAAAAAAAAATACGCGACGAATTGATAACCTCCTCCTTTTTGGAAGTCGGTTAAAAATCTCAAAAAAATCGGTTAATTATTTGATCGAGTGGATACAGTAAGATTTAATCTGTTCACCAAATCGTATCAGGCATTCCATTCAACGTTAAACATCACACACTGCTTTATCGAGATCATCCGTCACATTAACAAGACGCAAGACCTTTCCCACGTTCTTCTTCTTCTGTTGCAGTCACTCTTTTCATTCTTTTCCGTTAAAAGCAAGTTGTATTGTTTACTGCCGAGGATTAATTTCGTTGGTGAAAGATTTATTTATATTAGAAAAGTTCGCGTTTTAGTTGTCAAGCCGGGTGGGCAGGTAATAGTTTAATCGGGGGAAAAATTGCTTTGAGAAAGGAATTTTCTTGCACAAGTTGCGTTAAAAGGGAACACTATATAATGTAGGTTGAGTGCGGGATATTCATTTAAAGATCGTTGAACTGAAGGTAGAGATAGGGCACGTGGAATGAAGCTGAAATAAATTGCTTTTGTTTAAGCGGTGTTTGATTTTGGGGAGATTTTCGGTTTGGATACTGTGTAAATAGAGTTGACATCTATGATATTCAACTCAACACGATTTTTGGTACTAATTCTATTTAGTTGGAGCGAGCGTTTTTATTATACTTTGCTAATTTAATTTTCAGGACATAAATTTGGATAAACATTACAGATGATTAATTTGGTTTTTAAGTGATATAAATTTATTTCAGTTTTATTTAGATATAAGTATATTGACTTTCAAAATTTTTGCATCCCTAGGTATAAGATATATCGTTAATGTTTTAAAGAAATTTCTTCCATCTTAACAAAAAAACAATAAATAAAAATAGCGGCAGTAATTTGAAACTGAACGATGAAAGCGAAAGCGTCTTACAAAATATACTTTCCTTTCCGTCTCTCTCCGTCCCCCTCTGTCCCTCTCTGTCCCTCTCAGTCCCTCTCTGTCCATCTCAGTCTCTCTCCGTCCTTCATCGTCCCTTTTCGCCCCTCTTCCTCCCTCACCGTCCTTCTCCATCCCTCTACGTCCCTCTCCGTCCTTTTCTCGTTATCTCATCTCACTGTCTCTACTTTTCTTTATTTGTGTCAGTCTTAGTAATAGATATAAACATCAGGTGAATTAAAATAATTGTCACTATTTTGTTACGAATCAAGTACTAATACTAATTTAATTCTTAAATTAAATATATCTGCAAAGAAATATAAGTTTATACAGTGATGGGCAAGTGTGTGGTACCAAGCAAATATCTCTGGAATTATTAGAGATATCAAAATGAAATTTAGAAGGTGGATACTTCAGTAGATTGCCTATTTGTTTCCAAAAAATTTTTACAATTTTGAACTTCCCGTTTTACCGGAAGTAATGTAGATTTTAAAATTTGCAATGAAACACCCTGTATAGTATTTTAGTTTCTGATGAAACATTTTATTGCGAATACAAAAATATCGGGTTTGATATTGTTTACTTCAATACCTACCGAGATATTAACAGAAAAGTAATTAAGGAAAGGAGAAATCTAATATCCATTAAAGAAATACATAATCATAATTATTAACTAAATCTAAGTGATTTTCAAAACATTGAAACTTAACTTAACTAAACTTAATGTATTAGATGTTCAAACTGAGCACCGTTTACTTCTTGACAATAAGCAAGTCGGTTTTTAAATTCTCTAGTAACATTAGCTATTACTTCTGGTTTAATTCTCCTGATGTCTTGAGTTATTCTTGCAGCTAATTCTTGCAAATTATTTGGTCTATCAACATAAACCTTAGACTTTAAGTAACCCCACAGAAAATAGTCTAGTGGATTAAGGTCGGGGCTACGTGCAGGCCATTCATAAGTACCCCTTCTTCCAATCCATCTGTGATGAAATGTCCTATCTAAATGATCTCGAACAATGCGAGCGTAATGGGGTGGTGCTACATCCTGCTGAAACCAGATATTATTTGGTAATTGTCTATTTACCTCCAATGCCGGAATAACTTATGTCTCCAAGAGCTGTAAATACTAATCTCCGTTTAAAGTTTCTTGTAGGAAGAAGGGTCCCACGATTCTGTTGTTATAAATGCCGGCCCAAACGTTCAATTTTTGGGGATGTTGTGTATGAGCCTCTTGTACCCAATTAGGATTACTTTGCGACTAGTAGCGGCAGTATGTCGATTAACCGTACCATTTAAACAAAACGTAGCCTCGTCTGAAAACATCACATTTCTTATAAAATTATTATTACGGTTACAAATATCCATCATCGTTTCACAAAATTGCAAACGTCTGTCGAAATCGTCTTCGGAGAGTTCTTGAACGAGGCAAATTTTATATGGATGATATTTTTCTCGCCTTAATATCCTCCCTACTGAACGACGTCTAATTCCACGCATATTGGCGAGGTCGGTAGTGGATAAGTGAGAATTTTCTTCCAAAGATATAGCAACATTTGGAGCTACACCTTCATTACTTGCACTTTTTAACCGTCCACTTAAATTGCTAACTGTTCCACTTGTGTCGTACCTTCGCAAAGTTTTCGTGACTACTGAACGGGATATTTGTGTATTCGGATGAACAATGTTAAAAAGGTCATAAACTTCTTGATGCGTCCTTTTCCGCTCTTTCACTTAATTCGGCCATTTTACGATCAAATTAAAACAATACAATCTTTTTACGTTCAAATAAAAAAAACTAATAACTTATTTTGACAACTACTGTCACTTCTGCAATGAATTTCATGGACTACTAAACTTGAATCAGATTTAATTTGCGCCTGATTTAAACAAACGCACGTGTATTCGACTATGGAACAAGCAATGCTGTTTGCTGTGACGGTATTATGCTACCGATTGGCCAATAGAAATACAAATCCTTACCGAGCGGTTTGTTTATATCGGGCGTAAATGAAATCTGAACCGAGTTTAGCTACCATCGAATTTTTCCTTTCCTTAGTTACTTTTCTGTTAATATCTCGGTAGGTATTGAAGAAAGAAACTTAAATACTATACAGGGTGTTTCATTGCAAATTTTAAAATCGACATTACTTTCGGTAAAACATGAAGTTCAAAATTGTAAAAAAAATTTGGAAACAAATAGGCAATCTAATGCAGTATCCACCTTCCAAATTTCATTTTGATATCTCTAATAATTCCAGAGATATTTACTTGGTTCCACACATCTGTCCATCACTGTATATTGAGTACATGTTTGGAAATAGTTCTTAGCTAAATACATTACAAACATATAACATTTATTCTATGTAATGATAAAATGAGTTTTACTCATTTTATGCCAATTGAAAATAGTTCATAAAATTAAGTAATAATGAGATAATATTAAAAAAAGTATAATTGTTCTCGGTTTTGAAGCCGAGATCTTTGGATTTGCAGCCGTGCACTTTAGACACTAACAAAACGATGTAAACAAAGGACGTATTTTGCTTAATTCTAACCTTCTATGACTCTATATACGTTGATAATATGAAAGTTTAATGCTAAGTTGTCTATTCGTGTGGTATGTGGTATTATTTTTAATTTCTGCCTTATAAGACTTATGGTTATTGAAATGAGAAAATGTTGTCCTATACAGGAGCAAATCAGAAAAAAAACTGTCCTAGAGACAGGGGCAAATCAAAAAATGCCAAGCTCGCAAATCTACGAGAATCTCTTTAAGAGCTCACTGCATTATTTTAGGTGAAGGGCAGACAAAATTTAAAAAAAAAATTTAATAACTTTCAACTGGAGTCCTCCAAACAAATGACGTTTCCACTACTACCGTAGATTCTAAAAATTCTATAAAAACGAGGTATTCTATTAAACAAAAAACAAAGTTGGTGTCCACTTCCGATACAATCAGAAGTCGTAGACAACTTAAAATATGTTTTCTGAAACCAGCTCCTCGAAAAACCCCGGTATAGCATTTTTCAGATTAATACTGTCATTAGTTTCCCATATAGACATATCGGGTCAACTAATCTTGGTATACCCTGTATATTTTGCTATTTTCTTATGTTTATACCGCAACAGAACTTCAGATAAGTGTTATCACATCGGATGTGTATGCCACGAAGCGACTTTTTGGCAAGGTTGCCTTGCGGCATATTTGCGTTGTGTTCAACACTCGTGTGGTCGGTATTTTCTGATATATTTTTAGGATGACTGTGACCCTCGTTTATTAGAAAACATCGTCGATTTTCAACACTCGGCTTGACCGTTTTATCTCTTAATTAACTAGCTCGATGTGTAACAATTTTATAAAAATCTAAACAGCTGTCGGCTACGTGATGATGCGATATATGACTAGGAGTCCATGTTTTGCGGTGATTTGTTGTGTTTTATTAAAACGTTATGCAACATTATCTTGTTTTTTTTTCGATGTAATTTTTTTTGTCGGTGGGTATTCGAACATCACGATGTTTTGTATTCTCGGAACGTCAAGATTTTATCATAGAAACAACAATTTTGAGATACTGATAGTTAAATGGGAAATTGTACTAGTATGTTAGATGATAAGTTCAACGTACACTGCTTTATAATTGACATAAATAATACACCAACAGTAACTTATGTACATATTTTTAAATATTCCAAAATTTATATTGAAAATTTTTGTTAAAAGAATTATACGAGGGCTGCCTTTTATATGTCGAGATTGGACAACCCTGGTGTTGATCTCGGCCAAAAAATGGAATTAAATCGTGAACATTTTCGTGCGATTATTTTTTACAACTTTCGACGTGGATTAATTCAACAAGAGTGCATGGATGAACTTAATTTAATTTTTGGCGATGAAACTCCATCAAGGACCCACTGTTTATCGATAGTATGGTGAATTCAATCGAAGTCGTTGTTCACTCCAAGACGAATTTCGTGAAGGTCGTCCAAAAACAGTTGTTGTTCCGGAAAACCATTGATGCTGTGCGCGAACTGATATTGCAAGATCGTCATGTGACCTATCGTGAGATTGAGTCAACCTTACACATTAGTGGGACCAGCATACATTCAATATTTCATAAACATTTGAATGTCAAAAAAATTTGTTCGTGTTGGATCCCACACAATTTGTCAATCGTTAAAAAATGCTCGTGTCGATTGGTCGAAAGAAAAGCTCAAAAAATACGATCGCGGTGCTTCAAAACACGTTTATGACATAATGACAGGTGATGAATCGTGGATTTATGCGTATGAGCCCGAAAGTAAACAGCAGTCGACTGTATGGGTGTTTCAAGATGAGTCGAATCCAACAAAAGTTGTTCGTGCACGAAGCACTTCCAAGGAAATGATTGCCTGTTTTTTTCGGAAAAACTGGACATGTCGCAACCGTACCACTAGAACAACGCAGAACAGTTAATTCTGAGTGGTACACAACCATTTGTTTGCCAGTTCTCTTCCAAGAAATGAGGAAAACCAACCGCCGAAGACGGATCACTCTTCACCACGACAATGCGAGCTCTCATACATCGCCTCAAACCACTGCATTTTTTACCACTCAAAACATCGATTTGATAAGTCATCCGCCGTATAGTCCTGACTTGTCACCAAATGACTTGTTTTTATTCCCGTACGTAAAAAACAACTGAAGAAGAAGTTGCTGCGTTCAGAATGCATGTTTTGGAGATACCTTAATCAGAGTAGAAAAAGTGCTTCGACAATTGGTTCAAACGCATGCAAAAGTGTATAGATCTTCATGGGGAATATTTTGAAAAACAATAAAGCGTTTTTCTATAATTAATATTTGTTTTTGTTCTCTAATCCCGAAATTTAAAAGGCAGCCCTCGTAATGTATGCTTTTTAAAGTTTCAACAATATCAAAAATCTCAAAAAATTCAGGATTGTTAGAGATGTGAAAAAAATTCATAAATGTGAAAAATGTTAAAACTATCAAAAACGTATTAAATGTTAAAAATGAAAGTCTAAAAAACCATCCATAAGTTACGTTACAACTTAATGGAAATGCTTGTGAGGGGAATGTTCGAATGATTTTGATATTCGGTTATTTCTAATTCGAATAATATTTGTTTATTTTGACGTTGCCTTATATGATTGTATAAGGACCATGCATGCTTGTGGCGATTCCATTAATTTAGTCTTTTTCTCACAAACACACTTTTGAAACTTCACTTTCATTTAACTTGTCACACTCACACATAAATTATAAATAACTAATAGGTACGAAGAAATAATAATTGGCCCTTCTTGGTTGAAATTCTTGGCATTTTTGGCGATTTCAACGCCCTCTCTGAATTGTATGGTGAAATAATACGGAGATTTAGCCACGACAGAGAAGCCGTCGAAGAGGATTTGGTGGCCCATTTCGTGGTGATGTTCAGCTACAGCAAAGTTTGAAAGCAGGCCCGTTTTCAAACAACGTTTGTGCTCACCCAGACGACTGTTTATAGATCGACCTGTTTCACCGATGTATACTGCCCCACACGAGCATGGAATGGAATAAACACCTTTAGATAAAAGAGGATTTTGTTTATACTTTGGAGAGGGTAACATTTGTGAGATTTTGGATAGTGGTTTGTAGACTGTTTTCATCTCGTGCTTATGGAGAAGCTTCTCAATCCTATCCGTGACCTTGCTGGTATTTGGCAAATATGCTACTGATTTATTAGGTGATTTTAGTGACGAGATATGGAATTGCGAATCTTTCGTTTACTATAGCCGTTGTTTAGTGGGCTACCCTCTACCCAAGCTAATTCCCTTCTCAAACCGAAAACCTACGTTCTCAAGCGTCAAAAATGTTAATAATATCAAAATGATAAACTGTCCAAAAGGTCAAATATGCCAAAAGCGTACAAAACGTCAACATTGACCAAAATGACAAAAATGTCAATGTTTAAATTTTCAATAATATCAAAATCGTCAAAAATGTTAAACATGTAAAAATTGTCAAAAACTTCAAAACTGGGAAAAATGTCAAAACTGTCAAAAACGTAAAAATTCTCAAAAATGTTAAAAATGTCTAAAAATTCAGAAACACATCGGGATAAATCTTTTAGGATTTCATTAGCAGTTATCCGTAAATTGCTGGACAAGTTAAAAGAATGACTATACTATACTTCGTCAGTTCGTGGTGTTAAGGAAATATTAGCATTAAAATTGCGATGTAGTTTATTCTCTTTTAGCCAATAAATAATGATTCGTCATTTTTGGACAATTAGGTTATGTAATTAACGAATGGGGTCACTATTGACAAAAATAATGTCAAATGTCAAGAAAGTCAAGATATGGAAAATGCCAGAAAAGTAAAACATGAAAAAAAGTTAAAATTGTAAAAATATCAAAAATTTAAACAGTGAAAAATGTCAAAAATCTCAAAAAGATCAAAAATGTCAAAAAAACGGCAAAAAATGTCAAAAATGTGCAAAATATCAAAACTTATTAAAGTTTTAACAATGTCAAAAGTGTCAAAAATTTCAAACATGTCAAAAATGTCAGAAATGTAAAAATGTCATAAACGTAAAAAATGTCAAAAATGACGAATGTTTAAGCACTTTTTCGTAATTGACACCACAATTCACGAAATAACTATATATTTTCACAGGTTTTGGGGTCCAGGTCAGACCTGTTGTCTATGGCAAAGAAAATTTAAAATTTATTTTGGGTTTGACCTAGCCCACGAAACTTTTGGAAATATAGAGTAATTTCGTGAATTGTGGAGTCATTTCCCAAAAATGTTCTTAAACATTGACAAACTAAGCCATAACTATCCGTCAGCAAACAACTAAAAATGATGAAGATGTCATAAATATGTGGGGATAAATCGTAAAGTTTTTTAGCTTTCCATTAGCAGTCATCCATTAATTACGTTACAAGATAATTTCATATTTCTGACAATACACACTTCTTCATTTTGTGGGTCCCTAGTATGCTACTTCTCATGTCGTATAACTATGACTGTATCCACCTCCCCCCAATCATCTGAGTGGTATGCCTTTTAGTGTTTATTGTGCTAAAATCAACCTTCAATAATGCCAACCCCCTCCCCAAACGAGATCAAGCCCCCACAAACGAGATCAAGTCCTCCCCAAACGAGATCAAGCCCCCCCAAACGAGATCAAGCCCCCCCAAACGAGATCAAGCCCCCCCCCAAACGAGATCAAGCCCCCCAAACGAGATCAAGCCCCCCAAACGAGATCAAACCCCCCATACGAGATCATCCCCCCAAAACGAGGTCAAGCCCCACCCCCAAACGAGATTAAGTCCCCCCAACGAGATCAAGCCCCCCCAACGAGATCAAGCCCTTCCAACGAGATCAAGCCCTTCCAACGAGATCAAGCCCTTCCAACGAGATCAAGCCCCCCCCCCCAACGAGATCAAGCCCCCCGCATCCGCCTGTGATATCTACTATCAGAAACAAAGAGCTAAGTTAGTCTTACTGAGAAACAAAGTTTAGCAGTGCCGTAACTTTTCATTCATCTCTTTAAAAGCGAACCGGTGAACTGAAAATATTTGAACATTCTGGCACTTCCTGTCATTTGAAAGTGATTACTAACTTGATAGTTCAAAAGAAACGTCATAAATTTCGCTTTATTTTTGGATTTGGTATAGAATCACTTCTTTGGGCTTTAAAACTACAGACCCATAACATTGCATAAATGACGAGAAAAATTTTAGCGTTTAGTACTTGTATATCAATCTCTACTATCTTCTTTAAATTACTTTACAAACCCCACACAAAAACGCAAAAGTGATTAATACCCCAACATTCATAACAAACATCTACATCACACAAGTGTCAATAACGAACACAATTAAAATTTTTCAAACCTGAATCACCTCAACTCTGAAAAACTCAAAGAGAAGTCCGCATTAACTGTCTTCTAAATATTTATGAACAATAATTCAACAAAGTTGGTGTCAATTCAGTCAGAAACTTTTAAATTTCAATGTAATTTGCAAACAAAACTTTACATTGTTCTCTGACAACTACAAGACATTTCGATTAAAAGTTTAAGATTTTAATTGACGAGTTCTCCGTAGATATAAATACGAAGCACTAATGTCATTATTCGTTTCATTTAACACAAGTTTTAGTTGTAGGTTTTTGTTTATACAAATAGTCATGTAACTTTGTAGATAAAAATAACTGGAAATTTAGCTATATACTCCTTAGTTGTAGTTGTAGGTGTATTTTTAAAAGTTATCAGTATATTAATTTGCTTTGTTTAATTATCACTGACACTGACATTAACATTAACTATATATCTTATAGCTAGTCAGTTTATAATATGCAAGAAGTTTTGCTTTCTTTATGGAATGATCTAATTAACTAATTCTAGTTTATCTTGCTCTTCTTTCTAGCTATATATGTTTCATATTATTTTAAGTAAGTACGTCTTGTATGTTTTGTCTCAGTATCTATTAATATCAGCTCATTTTGAGTGCTCAGACTCCCAAGTTTTGAATTCTGGATTAGGACCTCTTTTTTGTAGTCACGTGTCATATGATCTTTACTTCCCCTAGTAACTAGTCCATACTAGTTCAGACTGACTTCATTCCTGATCTTATCTTTTGTAATCATTTCCCTTTCACTGGCAAGTATATGGTGGGCATGTAGAAGGACTGTCTTGTTTCTTGTCATGGAGTGCCAATTTATCCAGACTCTAGTGATTGTATTTGATATACAATCCTAGTTATAAGTGTGACTATAAATTTCTCCAGGGAACTTTAAATGTTATAATTTTGTTAGTAAATTTTGGAGTTCAAGTAATAGATTTCCAAATATTTTCAATTGCTAGTGATGGTACTTAGATTTTCAATTATTTGAGTTATCTTTGTCAGAATAAGACCTTGAAACTTTTTGATGCACAGTTAGAAATTAGAATATGCTACAAATGAGTTTAAAAAACAAGTTTTAAGTCGTCTGAAATCTAAAATGAAATCATCTCATGCCATAAACGTAAAATAAAGTAGTCCATATAGAGTTCCTTGAGGAACTCCCAGGATTACGCCACATTTTTTATTAACAGTATCTTTAATAGACACTAATAGGTTTTTTATTGATTTATAAGTATTTCCTTTAATACCACATATGTTTAAAATAAATTAAATTGTAGTAATAGTAAGGTATTAAGTGCAGTATACCGGGCAGTGGTCTGCTGCTAAATTTGAAAAGTGACAGCACTAAAATTGGTATTTTACATCAAATCTAGCTGGAAAATTGGAAATTTTGTTTAAATATTATCCACGTGGGATTATTTTCGAGTTTCGATTATAGGCTGTTAACTTTTTTTAAAGCAAACAAGCGTTTGTTTAACTACCGTTTGACTAGATCCAATCAAGTACTAATACAAACATCACAAAACGAATACTGTTTTTGTTCGCTTTTCACGAATCAATGTAGAATTCTGAATATCGTATTAATTAAAATCCCCAGCGTAGGAATCCTTTTGTGGACGTTTTCATTGCATCGGCATTCGTGTGTTTTTTTTTGTATTTTGTGAAGAGTTGCGACTCCAGCGAGATTATCGAATTCTGAACTGATTATTTCTGACTATGGGCATTCGGAATTAAGGACATAATTAACGACGTATGATTATATTCTGTACGACAATCGGAATTCATTTTTTGTCGTCCCAAAAATATAAATGTAATATGTCAGTAATAATATACATCTTGGTTGTGGTGTCGTTGTCATGGATTTTCGTTCGAAGGTCTTTATAACATGAATTCCACTGTCGTTTCCTCTTAACAGAGTGGGTAGTATACAGGATAGCCCAACGAAAACGAGGTACGTAGAATATTTCCCAAAATGTTTTGAAAATCGCAAAAACACGACTTTGGGGAATATTCCAATTGGCAATAATTTTGCAAAGTGTGAAGCAAATTAGGCGACGTAATATAAAAAATACCCAATCCCTCACCCCATCCCCTATCAGTTTTTCACCAGGAAAAGCAGCCTATAAGCGTGCCCAGCGTTATATCTAACTCTATACTAAATTTCATTATAATCGATTCAGCAGTTTAGGCGTTAAGCCGTAACAAACAAACAAACGCACCTTGGCATTTTAATTTTAATAACAGAATTCTTTTTTTATCATTTATTTTGATTTCTTTATCTCAGACTAATATCAGTAAATTACTTTAAAACCAATGCATTTATTTATTTATTTATCAGAATGTTAACAATACTTATACATTAGGTCTAATATAATAAACCCTCCAGAGGTAAACTCAGTTACCTGTTCGCAGGTCTGATAATCTTACCACTAACCTTAATGATAATTTCCTATAAAATCTTATTACTAATATCCTCCAAATTTAGTGCTATTTGAAATTTTAAATATTAGCCAAGATCCATGGTTTTATTTTTGACAGTGTTAAGGTTTTTGAGAGTTTTCAAATCGTTTGGTAGGCTGTTGAAAACATTAATAGCTTAACATAACTATTTTTACTGCTTATAGTTTTATTTCTTTTTGGAATCATAATAGTTCTATTTCTTGTGGAACTGTTGGATTTTATAAATTTATATTTAAACGTGTTATAATAGTATTTAAGAGACTCAAAAGCAAAGTTTGTTTCAGATTTAGTGTGTTTTTTTTCAATAAAAGTGTGTTTTTTATATATAATTTTCAGGAGTTTATTTTGTAAACGTTGTAATAAAACTTGTTTAGTTGAATAAATCCCCCCCCCCAAGCTATGTTACCATAGCAGATAATAGTATGGAAAAATGCTTAGTATAACATTATCAGCGAGTCTCTCAACATAATTTTGGCCATTTTCCGAAATATAAAGACTAACTATTTTGTTTTATTTATTAAATATTCAACATGCGTGTCCCATCTCATTCTATAGTCAAACAAATTCCTAAGTATTTACAACTTTATACCCTTCTTATTTTTTTTGGTATTTATCTTACTATTTATATGGCGAGGAACACTATTGCACTAGTTTCCGAATGTTATGAAAACCGTTTTATCAACATTTAGAGACAATTTCTTTAAGGCAAACAATTTATTTATCAAATTAAGGTAGCAATTTATTTGCGTTTCGACTGCATTCCATGTTTTTATAATTCCCTCTGGTATATCAAGTAGTAGGTCATTTATATATAAAATAAATAGTAGGGGACCCAAGATGGTACCTTGTGGAACACCTGTTTTAATTTCACTGAAACCACTTACAGTGTCATTTATTTTTACTCGCTGATATCTACTTGTAGCTTGAAATTGAAATTGATTCGAAATTCGATATAATCTTAGTCATATTAATCAGTTTTAAAACTTATTGTATTTTATAATATTTTTTTATTATAATGGGTGTTGTTGGAATTCACATTTAATGTCCACAACTTCCGGTTGATATAGCCTCATCACCATATCCAATGAACGTATCAACATTTATCCTGTCATTATTGCATCTTACATAGTTTTTCTACGCATCTTCTTTCAGACAATACCTCCTTCCGTTTGGTATCAACTTACAATAGATACAAGAAATCTCAAACACATCTTTAAATAATTATGTTGCCTGTATAATTTCCCTTCAGCGTCATTACACTTAATATGCCGTTAAGAGACCCGCTATTTGCTTTCTCTGTTCCGTCTTTTCATCACAATGAAAATGTGAACCTTGGAATATTTTGTTGCAGCAATTCAATGAAAAGTAAGTAAAAGAATATTTTGAAAAGAAGAAGGCTCTTTGAGTGATTGCAGGTGAAGAACGATTGTTTTCTTAATAGGGAATAATATCAGAGTAGCGAGCCGATGTTATTGTATTGTACACTGAGAAAAACTTTCGTCTTAGGTATAATATACACCGGTAAGGTGTTAAATGATACTAAGCCAGAAAAAAGATAGTGACCCTTCATCTGGTGTTCCAAGGTATATGTCAGTAATTGCATATACTATATCATCGATGACTAACAACAAAAAGACACACTGTAAATGTAATACATCTGGACAAATGAATCCCGCCACCAAAAATCTCCAATAGAGGAATAAATCACCTGACAAGAACCCAGAATCAGAATCTAGGATGTGAAATTAAGTAAAAACAAACACAACAAGAAGAAGCTACAGCAATCTCCTCAGGGCCAAGATACTCTTTCTCCAAAAAGGTTACAAAACAAAACTAAGAACAAAATCAGACAAAAAATCAATGAAGCTCTAACGAATACAGAGAAAAGTATGATGAATGACAAAGGACAAGCTAATGAACAAAGATAAAAACAAATCCGTATGTAGCAATACGGATCCATGGCGCCACATATAAAACATTAACAATATATCACATACTGATAACAAACAAGAAATAGAACAAGGAATCGAGAATAAGCAAGTTTTAAAAATATCTCAGCTCAGAGAAAATCGAAGAATACAAAGAAGCTCATGGAACAGTAATGAAGTGTATATTCAAGAAAAAGAATCAAGCATGGAAGGGGATGTGTTAAAGATTAAATATAAACATGCCTGACAACAGAAGCTGCTGTGAATTTTGATCATTCTACTTTGATTTTCATGTGATGATTTAAAATCTTTTTTATATTGAATATCCAAAATATACTAGAACTAAAAGATGTGATCGTACTTTTATCTCTGAAGTATAGCGTGTAGACATCGGCAAATCAACTTAAGAAGTGCCTTGGATTACGTCATGGTGTCAATATAAGTAAGAAGTGCGAAGGTAATAATAAAAGAAGTTTAGAGCTGGATACCGTGTACTTCAGAATGCCACCATAGGGGATGAGACTATAGGAAGGGTGAACCTATTCAAAAATAGCAATAAAGAAACTGAAAGCAGAAATATAGTATGCCAGTCCAATAAGCCATACGTTGATCTTTTAGGTACCTTTAAATTTGGAGATATATAGACCTCAACAATAAAACTATAGTATACAAGAGCATCCTAAGACCGAGAATAACATATGGGTGTGAAATATGTGTCCGAATGCACAAAATGGCAAACTACTTTAACATTTTCTTACAGTGGGTTTTTAGAAGATAATTTGGACCAAAGAAGACGGAATCTGAACCAAAGAAGACGGAATCTGGAAACTTAGATGCAATCATAAACGGTTTGAACAAAACAAAGGACAATCTACATCTGTTTTTGTCAGATGTCAGAGATGTTGACTGATGGTGAATGTAATGGATTGAAGAAGCGAATATACTAAAATCTACATCAGTTGGAAGACCTCGTAAGAGGTGGCAAGATGAGGTGACCGAAGACTCAAAATTTGGATACAGATGCAGATTGCAGATGAGGATAAAAACATGATACAGGCCAAGGCCATCACCAGACTGTAACACAATTAGGAGGGAGAGAAGAGATTGAACTCTCGTTTGGTTGATATGCTTACTAGAATAGCTATATCACTTAGTGTGCACTACGATCGATCCATTTCCAATAGGACCTCAATGATTCAGCACCTGCTCATGCAGAGTTCCCTGATTGACCAATGGGAATCAGTTGGGCGGGATAGTTTTTTTAGGTTTTTCTTTTTGGTTGATGTTGTTTTGTGTGTAAATTGCTGTAGCTTCCCGTTGGATGCGAGGTTGGTAGTGAAAAGTTGGAGCAAAAGTATGTTTGCACAGAATTGAGGAAGCCAGAAATGTTGGCACGTTAACGAAGGTACTACTGACCGATTTTGATAATGTGTGAAAGACAGAGAGATCTACCAAAGAAAGAGGTACTAACATATTGTATCATTTTGAAGAAATGTTTACAAGAAGTTTTCGTTCAGCGTACATTTACGAGATTGGGGTTGCATAATCGATTGGCGTCTTCAGAGGAAAAAAAACAACTTGAATTAATCGGTGTAATCGCCATAAGTGCACCCATTTCACACGAATCGATACCAAAACTTCGGGCTGTGTGGAGTTTTCATTAGCGGTAAAATGTGTAGTTTGTAGCGTGAACAAAAAACAAATACAACTTACCTTAACAAATTGTTTCCTTTTAAGCTCGTGCAAAGCTGATCGTACTTCCGGATAGAGACATGAAAAACGCGGAAATTAAAGTTAAAAGTTCTTTGTTGAGGGCAAATAGAGCTTATTTCAAATTGTTTTTTTACTAGGTGTCCTTAAGAATTTTTTAGGTTAGATTGAATTGATATAGTGACCCTGGAATTTTACAAACTGCTGCTCTGTTCTTCATCTTCATCTTTATAATATTACATGGGTCATTAAGTTTCGGGACTGGTAGACAGATGGCGTCACCAGTGTCATGCCGCAATGAGTTCCCGGTGTATCAACCTTCAAAAGACACGCTCCATTCAAGTCAGTGTCAGAGATGTTGAATATTGAAGGTTAGGTATCTCCAAATTTGTTTTTTCTTTAAACTATAGATAAAAATGAAGCTCCGACATGGTTTTAAAAAAAACACGGCTATTTCTTCCTGACAAGTATTTTGAAAGGAATACTTTCTGTAGAGAGAACCAATAATTTGGGCATTTTTTTCAATATGACTTTACTGCACTATGTTCCTAATTCACAAGTGGTAGAAAAATCCCCTATGAACAGACAAAATACTCAACATACTTGCGAAATTTCAATTCAGATTGATTTCACATCCTCCTTGATTACCAGATCTAATCCCATCTGACTCTCTCTGTTCACAGCACTCAAACACATGCTTTAAGGTAAAAAAAATTGTCTCCAGTGATGAAGAAAGGAAGAAATCCATTCCATAAGAAAGACATAAAAAATTCAGGCAGGCGTTTTAATAATAATGTTGAATGGAATGGATTTTTGCAAAAAAGTGGTTATACAGATAGGTATAGTATAGCAAATAATAACGCTACTATCTAAATAAAAAATATATATGAATACGGTCCTATCCAACGTTACAAAATGACAGTAAGTCGAAAAATGATTAAACATTCTTTTAATACCTTCTCATGGTTAACTTGCTGTATCTGAGCAATTATTAACATTTCCTTTTTAAAGTTAAAGTTTTCCAAAGCAACGTCTTAAAGGAAACTTTCACGCAAGGATTTACAAGTTCGTACATACCAAAGTAAAAGTTTTAAGGCAAAGTTACGGATTTCGAACAACCATCTAGTTGGTATCAAAATATTATGAAATGGAAGTTTTCGCAAAGTTCACTGACTGTTCACAAAAATCTGTTTTCAAAATTAACAGCAAAGGAAATATATTTCAAAAATTATCTATGAAAATACTTGAATTACTTCTAAAAATCGGAATGATCATTCCTTTTGTATCCAAATAGTAGGACAGTACAAAAGACTCAGACTACATAGCTAGCTGACTTCCAACTCATCCAAAGAAGTGATAATCTATATCAAAAACAAACGGCAGTTTTGAACTCGGACTTCTCATGAGATATGCTTCCCTAGTTTCCTGAATAACGCAGCTATGAACTGAAATTCTTCGATGCTAGTAACTACTTTATACGACGAGTGTCAGCGAAATGAACCTTTAGATATCAACGACATCTAACGTCTTGCGGAGTATGTATGAAGGATATGAATGATCTTAGCATTTACAGGAATGTCATTCATTTTGCTCAAGAAAGTAAGTTTTCATTAATCTCTGCGATGTAAAAATGGTTCAAGGCCGCACAATAAATTAATATTTTACAGAGCTATATTTTACATAGTATATACGGGGAAGTAAACAACTTTGGGTTATTATATTGTTTAAGACAGCTTTCCGATATAAATTATATTTAATTAATTACATTTGTACATTTTGTCATCTCCAAATGTTATTAGAACTAGTTTTTCTAGCCTTTACTGTTTTGAGTTTTCTAATTTTATTTGATGACATTATTTTCCTAGTTTTACGTTTTTTGGAAAACCCTCTTATGATATTTTTAAGCACTTTTGCTTTCTATGCCTCCGTTGGTTTTCCAACACCGAATTGTCCACTTAACGGTCACTACTTGTTGGCCGAAAATCTCTCGAAAACGCTTAAGAGGACAAGCGTGGGAGCCGGGGAGCTCACGAATTTATGTCGTTCGAAAAAGCACTTAGTGAATATTTAATTTCCTGCCACTTATAGTACCAGGAGGTTAGGGTGAATGGATTTGGAGATTTGGTGACACTTTCTAGATATGTTGCGAATTTTATATGGATTCTATATACGGGCTGTTCAAAAAGTATACACCAACCATCGATTGGTGAATCGACCTCCAAAACAAATAAACGTTTGAACATAGTTCCTTACTACGTTACAAGAATTCAAGAATTGCTGCCTAGTGTTTTGTTTCAAGGGAAGAAATTTGACAAGATTTATAAGGAAATTAAGATTCGATAGAAAGTGTTCACGGCTGAATCATCATTTTCTAGAAAATTGATAAAAAAATACAATTATTGAAAGTAGCCAGTTCACAGATACAATTTTCCATTAATAGTAGACTCAGATCTGGATATCTAGAAGGCTATAATCTTACTATCATCTAACTGGAAATATGTAATAAGACGAAAGCGTATCTTATTGAAAGCGTACTAGGTCTTCGTATAAAATAGGATGTCCTTCTCTATCTTTTGAGTACAAATTGAACCTGCAATATAGGTTCGGAATATTTATCTGCAATGCTGCTAACTGATCTCCCCTGTAATCTTGTACCACTGAGGACGTTTCGGTAGAAACACATCAGTTCACTTCAGGTCTGTTCGCAATGGTACACGCTCTTCCAATTAGCGTGGACTAAATTGGGTGAAGCCATGTAAAAAATTGTCCTTGACGTCATATCGAATAATATTGCCTCACAAATAAGGGCCGTATTTTAGAAAGTGCCGTTGTTTCAAACAGAATCAATGTGTCATCAGGTTTTTTTCGAAAATCTCTCACTTTCAGAAATAATGAATTTATTGGTTTATTTTTGAAAGCATGTATGTATATACTCACTGACAAAGACAATACCCAGATGATGTTTAAAGGACCACGCACGTTTCTTATGGAACATGGCTTCCGGGCAATTTTATTGAAATTTTGCAAAATAATAGTTCTCAACAGGCAGATCAAAAGTCTCAGGGGACCCGAAGCTCTAAAATCACCTCCAGCCCCCCAAAATTACCCTTAAGGATGGGAGAAACGCGTAACAGATTATATTGATCGATTGCCTAGCCAAAATATTTTACTAGTGTATTGGTATCTATAACTACCCAACCCAATATTATGCTCGAGGCTTTCATTCTCTACTACTTCCCCTCACTCTCCCCCCTCCCCTCCACCCTCTACATACCAAAGCGAGCTACGTAGCTTATTAGTTCTTACTCGTTGTAGCCTAGTTCGTTATGTCCTTTTTCGTTAAAAACTGCTCATTTTTCCAGACTTTTTAAATAGACCAATCAATAGATTTCGTTGTTAATGTGATGGCACAGTCGGTATTCTTTACACATTATCAGTTAATTTTTCTATTAATTGGTTTAAAAGCCTTTCCAGGTGTCGAAACTGGTAATTCCTAAAAACATTAATTACACTTCTTCTGTTCCGCCAGGCAGTTATCTAATTCCACCGGCCTACTTTTGGTCTCCCTCTAATTTTCGATTCTCTATTCCAGCCTTCGTCGTCGACCTCAAAGTATCCATTCGGACGACGGCACAGGGAGCTACTCGAGTGCCAACGGAAGCTTCAGGACCACCGGAACTGGAGGCTACTCCAAATTGAAAAGGCAAAACGCCCGCAGACAAAAAGTGAGGGATCCCACTCTCGTTATCGAGACGCGACAGTCTTCGTACGATAACGTCGCCGAAGAGCCCACGACTCCATCTGACAGAGCGGTGAGTACAGATTTAAAATTTACTTTTGGGGAATTTTTGTCACGTGTTAAAATTGATTTTAGGAGACTGCACTTATAGTAATATCTCGTAAATAATAATTCTCTTCGTTTTATAAATGAAATACAATTTTAATAGAAATCTTACAAAATGCATTTATTTAATTCCATTTTTAACGATTTCGTTCATAGGTGATTGAATCATATACCTTATTAAACGTAGTTTGCTTCACTATGCGATAGAATGTGATTGCCTAGTGGCTACAAACAGGAGTTGCCAAAGGTAAAAGAGCTACAGAAAGTTAGCCATATGTTTCACTCATGAGTATACCAAGTCGGAGACATGTATTGGAGCTTTCATTGTCTTACCTACAAACATCGGAATCATTCTCAGCATTATCAGACCGAGGACCTATCGAATCAAACGATAAGTCTTTAAATTGCGATGATCTACAGCTTATATACTGCTAACCTATATTTAGAACAAAACTTGTTTAAATATATGCATTTAAAAAATAATTAAAAATACTTGTGGTCATATTTTGATAGACAGCAAATGCAAATGAGCAAAAAACATGTTTTCTAAGTGTACAGTTAATTGAAAATAACAACGAACAACATTTACACAGTAAACATCTATATAGAAATTTGCTTCATTTTTATTTTGTTTATTCGCTACTGACGAGCTTCAGTGCAGGATGCTAATATTAATTTATAATATTGGTGCATTCATTAAATAAAATATAATAAAAATTCATTATTTACGTCCATACTGTCAACTCCAAACAACTGACACCGCCGCCGCCGCCAGACGGTCAAAACTCAAAACATTGAGTAATTATACAGGGTGAGTTTTTTTTTGATGATCAGTATGGGGATCTCGGAAACTAGCGGAGATAGAGCAATGGTTAAATTGGGAAAGATTTGCAGTTTTACTGTCCCAATTTAATGAAACTTTCGAAATATCAAAATTGAAGGGAATTGTATCCCGAATATGCTTGTCATGTCCTCGTTTGCGTGACAGCTCTCGTTTTCGAGATATGACACAACATTATCTTTTTTAAATGGAAACCATAGTTGGCTATGACCTGAAAAAATCGGACATTTCTAGAGCTTTTCAACGATATAGTTGTTCATGAAAATAACGGAGTTATGGATGCTTTTCTCTCTTATTTTCACTTTTAACGTGAAATAGATTGATTTATTAGTAACTATTCCAAAAAACATTGAACTATTTTTTTATTAAGTAACTAATTAAGTAGGTACTTACTATAAACTTAAGAAATTAAAGTACATAATAATGGTTACAATTTATGTTCGAAAAGTCCACCATTGTTATTTAGACAAAAATTGTATCTTTTTAAGTCAAACTTAAAAACCGCTTTCCTCACAGACTGCCTATCAATTTCTTCAATTGCTTGTAATACCGCCTCCCTTAGGTCACCAACTATCTCATACTTTCTTTTGTATACTTTGTTTTTTAGCGCACCCCATAAATAGAAGTATATAACTGCCAAATCAGGAGACCGGGGTGTATTCGCGTGGGCCATTTCTTCCGATCCAAGAGTTTGGATAGATATTATCTAAGTGTTGTCTTACTAATACCGAGTTATGAGCAGGTGCTCCATCATGTTGGAACCACTCAATTTCTAAACGAGTTCTCAAATTCAAATTATGCAATATGTCTTGAAAAGTGTATTGCAAGAAATGCAAGCAGCGCTCCCCAGTAAGTGATTCGTCATAGATAAAAAGCCCCAAAATAGTAGACCCTATGATACCACACCAAATATTAAAACCAAATTTTATCTGGGGTCGTCTTTGTTCTACATGGAAAGGGATTTCTTTAGCCCAGATATGCTCATTATGCCTATTGAACATACCGCAGTTAGTAAATCTAGTTTCATCTGACCATAACACCTTTAATGGAAACTGCATTGACAAGGCACATGTCTCTGAACCATGTACAAAACCAAATATGTCGATGTTTGTCACCAGCATGCAAAGTTTGAGAAACTGAAAGTTTGTACAGGTGGAACTTGTGCGCTTTCAGTACCTTAACTACAGTTCGTTGAGATGTGCCAGCTTCTGCCGCAATCTCACGAGTTTATGTAGATGGATTTTGATTTATCATTGCCAAAACATTTATTTGTGCTGCTTCGTTAATTTGATTACGTTCCTTTGGTGGTTTAGTTAAAGATCCATATCTCCGTAAACTATCGTAAAGCCTCTTAAATGAATATAGAGCAGGTTGACGACGTTTATAATATCTATGAAAGTATTGCTCAGCTGCACGAACTGAATTTTTATGGCATATGATATAACATTCCACCATATTCAGTTTTTCTTCGTTAGAATATTCTATTTTATCACGAAAACTTGTCAATATCGACTGTCAGTTCAGCACCACTAATGGAATTACTGTAAAATGAGGAAACGTCAAATTCAAAACAATCTTTTTCATGGCTACCTACGTTAAAAGTGAAAATAAGAGAGAAAAACATCCATAACTATATCGACTATTATATCGTTGAAACGCTCTAAAAATATCCGAATTTTTGAGGCCAACTATGGTTTCCAATCAAAAAAAGATAAGTTTGTGTCATATCTCGAAAACGAGAGCTGTCACGCAAACGAGGACATGACAATCATATTCGGGATACAATTCCCTTCAATTTTGATATTTACACTTTTGTTTATAAAATCAAAAAACTCACTCTATATATGGAGCGATCGTTAGATATATTCTTAGAGCATGTACTTCTGGAAGTGGCATGTAAGCGTTGTTATTTTTTAGTGGTAAAATAGTCAATGTAGTAGATCAGTATTGATATTTTTCGGACGCGTTGCAGTAGGTAACTATCATATTAAATATTCTGTTTTTAATGTGAATTTAATTATTAAAAAATTGTCAGACTGCGGACAATAGAGAATGTATTAAATATTTAAGTTCTCCTAGGGTTGTTGGTCCTCTCTTTTCTTTAATATTCCTGAACTTGCTTGAAACCTCAAATGACGAAAACATTTAGGTTGCAAAGAACAATCTTCCAATTATTTTATCGAATATTTGGCCGGGAGTGGTTCCAGCCAAAAATTTGGGGGGTCATTCATTTGTCAAAAATATTTCGAATACCGATATTTGATTACATTTTTATTTTCTTTTTATTTCAATATATTTGTCAATATGAGTGAACAATTTTGGTCATTACATCTACTTCTCTGATTTCTCCACAACTCTGTTTCTTATAAAAATATACTTTTTACAATTTCTTGAAATAGTGTCGAAATTTCGACCACTGGGCGACCATTAGTAATTTTTAATTTCTGAAACTATCTCGACTTTCGGTCTTGACAGAAACTGCCCTTTTCCGCCGGAAGAATTGTTAAAATAAAAATACCTAATTTTTGCTATGGTTTTCGATAGAAAAGTGAAAAACAAATACATTGTATTCTTGCTAGTTGTTCGATTGAATGCATAGAATGGTTTATTTTGAAAACAGCTTGTCATCAAGCCTCTTTTTCTAACCAGCTTTTCGATTTGATCCATATTTTGGACGTTTTGGGTTATTTTTTCATTTATCTTTTTTTTTTCATTTATCTTTCGAAAAACGGTAAAAATTAGGTTCTTCCATGAATAGAACACAATAACATTGACACATGTGAATTTATATAAAATGTAACTGTTTTTAATAGACAAAGGTTAGCATCGATATAATCATTAAAAAAAAAGTGATTTAAATTTTTCAATGCAACAATGCATAGACAACATTGTGTGATTTGTTTCCAGCAATCTATTAACCCAATACTAGATGGTGTAAATGTGCAACGCAATTGAGGTGTTAAGCTAATAGGAACTTTGCGATAGCCATTCGATCAATCGATGCTCCTGTACCGGACTTAATTGCTCTAGTGGATCCGGTCTTAATCAGGATAAAACATGATTGGATGTTTTGTAGTTTCAGTGTTCATTGGGCTGTTAAGCGTTTGCAAGTCATCTAGAAATTGATTGTATGCTTAATATTAGAAAATTCAACACCTTGTATTTTGTATTCAAATATTTCCTTGTTTATTTTGAGTGATTCAAAACAGCCGAGATTAGGAGACTAATTTCGATGATTTTAAATTAGTTTATGAACAATTTACGAATATTTTGGAATGCTGACGATTTGCTTCAATTGCCAAAAATTTGTGGTCGTCACCAAGAAGAATTAATGCCAATATATGAACTGTGTTAAGAGTTTGAAGAAGGTGTTCCAGTGATGAGACCGATGACAGTCATGAATGGTCTTTAAATCCTAGTCTATTACAAGAGCTCGCAGTAGTAGATGGGAACGTCTAGGTCAAATAAGAACTCTTCTACAGCACCCATATTCCCTAAGATTACAGTTAATCAAAGCTTGCAACTCTAGAATGGCCATTAAGAGCACCTGAGCTGTCCGTCATTGAACACTTGTGAAATGAAAATGAAATTGTACTTACCCACACTATTTGGTGTTAGCTTTGGCACCACACTATAGGGCTCTTTACTCACAATCCATACCTAATGTAATCTTTTAATCTTATACTGCTTGTGACTAAATATCTTTCATACTAGCACCTGGCATAGAAATTCTAGAATGGCCACCAAGAGTTGTCCCGCATTGAACACTTATGAAATATTCTACATCGGAAGTTTAACACTGTTGCCATGTGTCTCAGTCAACTTGGACGCCATAAGGACGAATCGGGTGAATAGTCATCAATATGATATAGACTTTTTAATTCTGTCAATGCCCGTAACATAAAGAAGTCCACAAAAAACCAAGTAGGAGCTATTCGTTAATAATTTTGTTTTGTTAATACAAGGATTGATAAAACCACGGATTTCTTGAGTATTTTTATACTGGTGAGTCATGAGTTGCTCCTACCTTGCCATGTTTGGTCCTTATCCCTAGCTTTGAACAGTGTGGCCCAAAGACTCTACTTCCTTTTGGAACTTGATACTTTTTTAGAGCTAACCTATAGATTAGCATTGCAGATACTTCCCTTAGATACTGGAAATGATCTTGAAAGTTGTGACCCACAACTAAAATATCGTTCAAATAAATATGACGAGTCTTTGGTGCCAGTTCAATCAATACAAATTCCATTAGCCTCAAATTTGTGGCACGGACATTGCAGTCAACGATGTTAACGTGATAAACACCAACTGGATCCAGCTACAGCAATGAGCATGTCATATGTGCGGGAAAGCAGTTAATCAACATTTCCTGTTGACAAAATCAGTTGGGTGAATCCAAAATATGACTAGCGCGCCAAAGGGGATGCATACCAAGGCCTAGTGGATGGTTTCACATTTCTCTTTTGTAACATGCTTCTGTATTTTCCACAACTGCATGCTGCCTCCCGAGTGGTAATCATCAAAGTAGTGTCCGTCATTGCCATTAACTTTCGCTTTGTTTTCCTATGCAGAGGTACATTCTAGAATTTGGAGTTAATTCGGCGATAATGCGGTCAGACTGTGAGTTCATCCACGTGTAAAGCCTGGTTTACACGAGCTTAGCACTTGTCATGGGTATTGTGATGGGGATCTCAAGTGTCGCTTAGCAAATATAACTGCTTCCTTGCACTTACCGCGTTTACTGTTTTTTAATATTTAATCCTAAGCATAGTGTTTACACATGTGTACAAGTTCTTGTGACAAGCATTGTGACAAGTGCTAAGCTCGTGTAAACTCGGCCTAATGATTCACAAAAAAAAATCATTCAAACTAAATCTAAAACAGTCCAGCAATCATCAATGCAGAAAGTCAGTTTCATGTTATTCGTATTTGATTTGGCAGAAATTACTGAAATTTGATGTGATTTCAACGTACTTATATAAGGATTATTATTTTCCAAAAGCGAACTTCCAAGGTCTTATCAAGAAACTTATATACGTATTACGTAATATTCTGAAACTTACGAAGGTCTCTGGCTCTAACTAACTAAATAACAGAGCAGTAAAACAACTTTACGAACTTGTAAATTCAAAGATGAAATGTGCAAAATTTTAGTAAGTAAATCGTCGAAAATCAGAATGTTGTAGCTTGGGGCGCTCAAGTTAACCTTCGTATCTCTTATTCGGGTCTCGGAAATGTTAAACTGCTCAATTGAATTAATAGTAAAAGTTATACTGCGTGATCTTTTAGATTGGTTACAGATTTAAGTAATAAGAAAGTCGAGGATAAAATGTAAACTTTTGACTATTTATGACTTAGGTGCTTTGTGTAAAAGTGATGGTAAATTGTTTATAGACAAAAAAATAATACACGGTGAGTTCTTTTTGATGATCAATATGGGGATCTCGAAAACTAGCAGACATAGATCAATGGTTAAACTGGGAAAGATTTGCAGTATTACTGGCCCATTTTAATGACACTTCCGGATTTTTGTAAAAAGTCATGGCTTACTAGATATTTTGAAAAAACGAAATTCTGTCGATTTAGTCAAATCCCTCTAGCCCCTTTGTTTTTGATTTTATAAAAAAAGTGTAAATATCAAAATTGAAGGGAATTGTATCCCGAATATGCCTGTCATGTCCTCGTTTACGTGACTGCTCTCTTTTTCGAGATATGACACAAACTTATCTTTTTTTGAATGGAAAGCATAGTTGGCTATGACCTCAAAAAAATCGGACATTTTTAGAGCTTTTCAACGATATAATACTCGATATAGTTATTAATAAAAATAACGGAGTTATGGATGCTTTTCTCTCCTATTTTCACTTTTAACGTAGGTAGCCATGAAAAAGATTGTTTTCACTTTGACGTTTCCTCATTTGAGAGTAATTCCATTAGTAGTGCTGAACTGACAGTCGATATTGACAAGTTTTCGTGATAAAATGGAATATTCTAACGAAGAATATATATCATATATCATATGCCATAAAAATTCAGTTCGTGCAGCTGAGGAATACTTTCATAGATATTTTAATCAATCTATTTCATGGCTAACTACGTTAAAAGCGAAAATAAGAGAGAAAAGCATCCATAACTCCGTTATTTTTATGAATAACTATATCGAGTATTATATCGTTGAAAAGCTCTAAAAATGTCCGATTTTTTGAGGTCAAGCCAACTATGGTTTCCATTCAAAAAAAGATAAGTTTGTGTCATATCTCGAAAACGAGAGCTGCCACGCAAACGAGGACATGCCAATCATATTCGGGATACAATTTCCTTCAATTTTGATATTTACACTTTTTTATATAATCAAAAACAAAGGAGCTAGAGGGATTTGACTAAATCGACAGAATTTCGTTTTTTCAAAATATCTAGTAAGCCATGACTTTTTACAAAAAACCGAAAGTGTCATTAAATTGGGCCAGTAAAACTGCAATCTTTCCCAATTTAACCATTGCTCTAATCAAAGTGCTTAAATAAAACGACGTTTGACAAATATAAAGATGAGTAAAACTCCAAACGCATAAAGATCGATGGAAAGACAAGTACACATCACATTGAAAACCAAAAAAAAAAAAATTAAGAGGTTAACGACAAAATACACTAGTGGAAAAATTAAAGGATCAAAAAATAATTCCAAATTTTTTGACGTTATTCAAGTGTCTGGTTTTCGCCTGAAAATGGTCGTACCGGACTTAAAAAAAAGTATTTTAAAGCTTGAAGTTTCTGGTTTTGAGACCTGATGATGAATTTTTTTTTCAAGAAAACGTGTATCGCTCAATCCTAACGAATACCATAAGAATTTTTTTTTCAAAATTTTTTCTATGTTCTTTTTTGGTCTATGAACATGTAAAATTTTTTCGAAATAAATCACTCTATTGATCGGATAAGTTGTTTATTCAGCTTTAAATTGTTTTTTTGAAAAGTTCAATACGACCAGTTGTCGCTAAGATATCGAACTTTGAATGGAAAAGGATCTTTTTGTGTTTAACCATCAATATCTCAGCAACCGTTGATCGCACAAGAAGAGTAAGAAAGGTTCTGAAATCTTGAAAAAACACTCCAAAAAAATCAGCAACGGTTTTTTGAAAAAATTTTTTTTTTTTATTTTTTACATTAATTTGAAAAATCAAGAAAATGAGCACTTTGTTGGCTTTTGGGATCATCAGGCGCTAAATTGGAAATATCAAGAAAACCAGTAATGTTAAGTGTGCCTTTTACAGTTCAATATGCCAACAAAAACCGTACAAAGTTTCGTTTAAATCCATCGAGCTGTTTTTTTGTTTTCTTCGATCGAATTTTTGAAAACCTTGAAAAGTTGATGATTTTGATTTTAAATGATCATAACTTTAGCAAAATGCAAAAAACTATATTTTTTCTGTTTCTTATACAATATCATTTATAAATCTGTTTAAGATTATGGGAAAACAAAAGAGAAATTGGAAAAAAAAATTTGGAAAATTTAAAAAAAATTTTTTTTAACATATTTGTGTTCTTTTTTAATGACCCAAAAAAATGAAAGAAATTTGAAATTTTTTTTAATGACTCCAAAAAATTTATAACACGATTCTGTTATTGCATTCCATTAATTTTCTTGATTTTTAAACTTCGACTGAATTAAAATTGTAATTAAATTTCAAACAAAGTTGACGCTTTTCAGATATTTATTATCGTTAGTTTTCGTGAACTCTTAAAACGCTAAAAAACAGGTTTTTTCAAAACCTTTCCTTCTGCGTTACAAAAAATTTCATAAATTTGCAAAAAAAAAACAAGTTGCTTTCCGATCATGGTTAGAAGGTATTTATCAGAGCTAGAGGTTGCTCGTTTGATTACTCCGCTCGAAGAAGGTTGCAGTCAACGTGATGTTGCCATCCGGATGGGTGTTAGTCAATCCGTCGTATCTCGAACGTATGCACGATACCGGGAGACGAACCAATACATTCGTCGTACTGGACAAGGACGCCATCGTGTCACGACTGCTCGAGATGATCGAGCAGTTGTCCGACACGTTCGACGTGAGCCTTTCATCAGTGCGAACATTGTGGCGAGAAATTTTGCAAATCGGGTACAACAGCGACACCAAGTACGAAACATTTCTTCCCGTACAGTCATCAACCGTCTTCGCGAAAATGGGTAAATGCACGACATCCTAATCGTGTACCCATGTTGACAGCGAGACATCGCCGAGAACGTTTAGCGTATGCCAACGCACATCGGGCTTGGACATTGAGACAATGGAGAAATGTTTTATTCACTGACGAATCCAGGTTCAACTTACATGGGAGCGACCGACGTCCGCTTGTTTGGCGCCGTCGTGGTGAACGTTTTCGCCAGGACTTTGTTCGTCCGACCGTCGCCTATGGTGGTGGGTCAGTCATGGTCTGGGGCGGCGTTTCGCGAGATTGGAGAACACCTCTGGTGATTATGCGCGATAACTTAACAGCTCAGCGCTATATTGACCAAATTTTGAGACCAATTGTACTGCATAGACGGCAACGTCAGAGGGAGTTTATTCTAATGCAAGATAACGCACGCCCACACACAGCCAACATCACCAGACGCTTTTTGGAACGCCATGACATCACTTTGCTGCGGCATCCACCAATCAGTCCAGCCCTCAAACCCATCGAGCATGTTTGGGACATAATGGGTCGTCGTTTGCGCAGTGAGTATCCAAATGTGCAGAACTTGGCCACATTAGAGCGTGCACTTCTGCAAATTTGGAACACCATCCCTCAACCTCAGATTGCCCGCTGCATCAATATGACTGAACGCTTAGCAGCCGTTATTGAGAACAGGGGTGGCAATACCCGTTATTAATATACCTGACGAACGGGCAGACGAACATACATACACATACACACAAACACTCAAATACACAAACGCACACAAAAGAAGCGTAAATCCGATCGGGCATCCTTCACAGGGTACGCTTTGGGTCATTAAAAAAAGAATACTTATTTGTTAAAAAAAAAAAATTCCAAAATTTCCAAAAATTTTTTTTCAATTTCTCTTTTGTTTTCCTACAATCTTAAACAGATTTATGAATTATATTGTATAAGAAACAGAAAAAATATAGTTTTTTTGCATTTTGTTAAAGTTATGATCATTTAAAATTAAAATCAACTTTTCAAGGTATTCAAAACTTCGATCGAAGAAAACAAAAAAACGGCTCGATGGATTTATACGAAACATTGTGGGGTTTTTGTTGGCATATTGAACTGTAAAAGGCACACTTAACATTACTGGTTTTCTCGATATTTTCAATTTAGCGGCTGGTGATCCCAAAAGCCATCAAACGTGCTTTTTACCTGGATTTTTCAAACTAATGTAAAGAATAAAAAAAATAAAAACTTTCAAAAAACCGTAGCTGATTTCTGTGGGAAATTTATTCAAGATTACAACACCTTACTTAATTTTCATGTGCGATCGGAGGTTGCTGAGGTATTGATGGTTAAAGACAAAAAGATCCTTTTCCGCTCAAAGTTCGATATCTCAGCGAGAATTGGTCGTATTGAACTTTGCAAAACAGAAATTTAAAGTTGAATGAACAAATTATTCTATCCATGTAGTGGTTGATTGAAAAGAAAAAAAATTCAAGTTCGTACACCAAAAAAGAAAACCAAAAAAAAATTGAAATTTTTTTTGTTATAGTATTCGTTAGGATTGAGCGGTACACGTTGCTTGAAAATTTTTTTTCTCATAAGATCTCAAAACTAGAAACTTCAAGCTTTAAAATCCTTTTTTATTTTAACTCCAGGGCGACCATTTTCAAGGGAAATACAGCTAATTGAAAAACGTCAAAAAATTTGGAATTATTTTTTGATCCTTTAATTTTTTCCACTACTATATATACAGTAGTTGCAGCTGCAACAACTTGCTACAACTCCAGACGGAAATCCTTCATTACATTGAACTACTACAAATATGATCGATTCTAGATTCAGTCAGCATATAGTTCAATAATGATAGTCCATATTGTTTGCATTATTTCAGATTATGATTTTTCTAAATAATGTTATAGTTCTTCAAAAGTGAATTAAAAAGTCAACAAATATTCTTCTTGCTCACCACGTAATTCACTCATGTTGCAAGTCATCCGAGTTGTTTTTTTAGAAACAGAAACTGCAAAGATATCGAAGGTCGTTGGATTTTCTGCAAAATTGCACTAACCCGTAAAACAAACGACGAGATCATCGCTGGTTCGGCAGCACCCCGCGTAGCCGGAGATCTCATCAACTGTTGGTAATTGAAATTTCTCCTTGATCGATCATTCGGTTTAGCGTGTGATTCTGTCAAATCGAAGTAACTGATGAAATCAATTTTCGAAACTAGGTGTGTGTGAGTTACTTCGATATTAGATTTCGCAGTCGGGATTTGGGCAACGCCGAAGAAGACAAATCAGGAATTGAACTGAAAGCGTACGATCTGTTTGCTGTAGTTCAGGGTAAACAAATTAGTGCTGAAACTGAACTAGTGAAACTTGCGGGGACTGCATAACACATTCAATGTTGTTAGGTACCTACCCAGGAAATAAAAAATGTAAACATTAAAAGGTGCTCATTCTGTACAAATTAATTACCTACCAATCTAGTATATTTTTGAAGTAGTTGCCAAGCAACAATCAAGTTTGATGAAGTAGTAGATAAGTACGCAATGGAGGATTTTAGATTTGATTGGCACCGACTTCAAAAAATATACTGATTGGTAGGTAATTAATTTGTACAGAATGAGCACCTTTTAATGTTTACATTTTTCACTTCCTGGATAGGTACTTAACAACATTGAATGTGTTATTTATTTGCTAGAGTTGTATTTTGTTATAATTATTTTTAGCTTTTTAATTATAGGTTTAAGTGGGTTATATTTTTTTTTTAATATTTTATTTTCAACTTTTTAGTTTTTTTGAACTCAGGTAGTTCTTATTCATTATTTTTAATTTTGTATGTATAACCTTAATACACAGGACCAGGTAACATCGAAAGCCTCAACATTACACAATGATACATTTTCATTTAAATTGACAGGTAAATGTTTACGAACAAAATGTACTACTACGCGTTGACTTAATAAGCCCAAAATATATTTATGCCTTATGGACCACGCCATGTAACCTTTTTTCAACTTTTTTTGACAACTCTGTATAACTATAGATAATTCCACTCCACCCTATGTACCAACCATCCTGTATATACGACTGCCCACGGACAAGCATAAATTTGTTTGCTGCCTTCTGTAAACTATAGGACGGAGTAGAATCCATCGCATATTTACGGAGTCAACTCCGTCCTATATTTCAACCATAGTATATAACTCCTTGTGAGCTACCCCATAAATTATTTCATTTTTAACATTTTATATTATCGTCCAGTGTAACATTAATTCCTCTCCACACTTTATGCAACTTCTTATGGGCTATAAAAGAAATAATTTTTTAATAACACTGTATAAATATAATTCAACTTCAACATATATTTCAACCATCTTCTATATGATTTGTTTACGTCCATATCATATAACAGTTTTTTAATCACCCTATATAATTTTAATTTCACATATTTTCCAACATTTTTATACCACCAAGTGTCCACTCCACCCTATATTCCAACTATATATACCTATATTTCAATCAATCAATTTGTTTGCTATAACTAAACATCCTGTGTATAAACCCACCAAATAGCAGTTTAGATTGACATGTGTTGTCACTAAATTTTCTATTAGGCCGGGAGAATGTGACAACCAAAAGCACTGCCTTCGCAAAATGGAAAATTTTTCATTTAAATAGGTATTTGCCTGGTATACAAACAAAACGAGCTTGGTACTCATTGATATTATAAGGGTATCCGTATATTGTATATATAAAAATGTCCAAAAAAGATTAAACTCCAGCTGACACGCATTTTTTTCTAAACTTTGACGCGCCACTTATGCTTTTGACTTTCTAATGTAAAAAGACGGTGGGTGAATTCTATAAAACCCCGTCTGCTAGCAATTTCTGCACACTTTGCACTTCTATATTTATCCTTAGGCATCAAACGTAAGCACTTCCCTTTAAATTAAATCTGCCCGTCACCTAAATCACGTAATAAACCTGCGACTGCACCGGGATACAAATGGAAAAATTATTAGTCGTAGCAAAAACGCTGAGAATGGAAAAATTAGTTTAAACTCTGCACCAACTTTATGGCGAGGTGTAAAAATTAAAACTTAATTTCACTCCTGTCGTGGAGCAATTATTGAGACCGTGGTGTGACTTTTAATGCGTCAAATCCTACTCGTAAAAATATATTTAAAACCTTACCTCTGTTAGGTGATATTATATTTTATTCTAACCACGGTGATAAAATAAACGCAATATTGCTCATTTTCGGTTAACGTCCAGTCTTAAATAGCACGTAGTAAAATTTCATTTCCCCTTGCCAAACTACTCTAGGTCATAAACAATGGTAATAAAGAGCCGACCAACTAGAATTGATCCTTATAACAAAACCCACACGTTTAAAATCCATCTCAGGACGTTTCCGCTCACGCAGAGTATTTTCAGGAACTGTTAAAGGATAAACGGATTCCGAATCTATTTGACGATTTGGAGTGTGGAGTTAAGCCTTTGGGTTATAATAGTAAGAGGAAAGTGGCCATTTCTCCAGGGTATTTAGTTTTTGTTGTATTTAATTCAAAATGTTAAACCTTCGGTTAGGTGTGTAAGAGTTTTTTTTCTTAATCCAGGTAAATTGGAAATGTGAACTTGTTTCCTCTTAGAATGTAAGCAAAAATGATTGGGGCAACTTTAGGTAATAGACAAGGGTAATAAAGAGCCGACCAACTAGAATTGATCCTTATAACAAAACCCACACGTTCAAAATCCATCTCAGGACGTTTCCGCTCACGCAGAGTATTTTCAAGAACTGTTAAAGGATAAACGGATTCCGAATCTATTTGACGATTTGGAGTGTGGAGTTAAGCCTTTGGGTTTTAATAGTAAGAGGAAAGTGGCCATTTTTCCAGGGTATTTAGTTTTTGTTGTATTTAATTCTAAATGTTAAACCTTCGGTTAGGTGTGTAAGAGTTTTTTTTTCTTGATCCAGGTAAATTGGATATGTGAACTTGTTTCCTCTTAGAATGTAAGCAAAAATGATTGGGGCAACTTTAGGTAATAGACAAGGGTAATAAAGAGCCGACCAACTAGAATTGATCCTTATAACAAAACCCACACGTTTAAAATCCATCTCAGGATGTTTCCGCTCACGCAGAGTATTTTCAAGAACTGTTAAAGGATAAACGGATTCCGAATCTATTTGACGATTTGGAGTGTGGAGTTAAGCCTTTGGGTTATAATAGTAAGAGGAAAGTAGCCATTTTTCCAGGGTATTTAGTTTTTGTTGTATTTAATTCAAACTGTTAAACCTTCAGTTAGGTGTGTAAGAGTTTTTTTTCTTGATCCAGGTAAATTGGAAATGTGAACTTGTTTCATCTTAGAATGTAAGCAAAAATGATTGGGGCAACTCTTATTGTAATTTCCTGAATAATAATGCTGGATAATTTTTTTTATAAGCTGTGATTGAAAACATATTGGCCACTCTGATCGCCCGATTTAACGCCTTTGGTTATTTGTTTTTTTTCCTATTTTAAACGTATGTTTTATGACCAAAACCATGAAAGCCTTAATACATGTTTTTTGAATCACCATTTATAGCTAAAAATTAACAGCATGCATTGTATCCAGCATCCACAACGTCACTTTTCTATCCTACGTATAATTTTATCTTATGTTTCTAGGGGTTCTATTAATTGGTCTTCTATTTTCTAAGGAGAAGGTTATCAATTCGTTGTCAGGTTTTTTTATATATGCTCAGTAATTATTCAAAAACGGCTTGGGAAAATTTGATGATTTAAATGACATTCGATTAAGGAATGGTACAGCAAGGTTCCATATAATTTTTTGTAACGTGAGATTTACGGTTTTCCAGAAAATCAGTAAAAACAATAATTATGGAACTACATTTCACTGGATTTCAGTAAGTCTACACTGTTTTCTCTAAGACGGCTCAACCAATCTGAATATTTTAAATTGTATTTCACAAAGAGAGATACTTGATTCCGTATAATTATCTATATCGTAAAATATACCGTTTTGCCGAAAATCGTGAAAATATTTGCAAAAACACGGTAAACGTCAACATAATTGTACAAATTTTCATCATAAATATCTAGCTTCAATGTCAAGATATGCCATGAACACAGGGTGTTTGTAACGGTTTTCATTGCAGTCGAATGAAATGGCACAAAATATTCCATTAGTGTAATGAAAAGAAAAATTTTTAGGTGAGCGATGTTTTCTATATGGTATACGGTGGTAGGTGTGTGCATGCATCAAAATTCAAGCAGCAAGCAATGTGCCAGTTGAAATATTGGGCGAAGTAAAGTTACAGTTAGACAGGTGGGTTCAAAAAATTTTACAAATAAATGTGATATGGGGTGGTATATAAGCAGTTCCATATATAAGATGGTTGAAATATAAGGCGAAATTGAAATGTATATACAGGGTGAGTTTTTTTTTTGATGATCAGTATGGGGATCTCGGAAACTAGCGGAGATAGAGCAATGGTTAAATTGGGAAAGATTTGCAGTTTTACTGGCCCAATTTAATGATACTTTCGGATTTTTGAAAAAAACGAAATTCTGTCGATTTAGTCAAATCCCTCTAGCTCCTTTGTTTTTGATTTTATAAAAAAGTGTAAATATCAAAATTGAAGGGAATTGTATCTCGAATATGATTGTCATGTCCTTGTTTGCGTGACACCTCTTGTTTTCGAAATATGATACAAACTTTTCTTTTTTGAATAGAAACCATAATTGGCTGTGACCTCAAAAAATCTGACATTTTTAGAGCTTTTCAACGATATAATACTCGAATAGTTATTCATAAAAATAATGGACTTATGGATGCTTTTCTCTCTTATTTTCACGTTTAACGTAGGCTATGAAATAGATTGATTTATTAATAATTATTCCAAAAACATTGAACGATTTTTTTATTAGGTATATCAGATATAGCGAAAAAACTAAATAAGTAGGTACTTACTAAAAACTTAAGAAATTAAAGTATAAATTAAATAATGGTTACAATTTATGTTCGAAAAGTCCACCATTGTTATTTAGACAAAAATCTTTTTAAGATTGACATTACCGCTTTCCTCACAGACCGCCTATCAATTTCTTCATTGCTTGTAATACCGCCTCCCTTAGGTCACCAATTGTCTCATCCGTTCTTTTGTATATTTTGTTTTTTAGCGCACCCCATAAATAGATGTCTATAACTGCCAAATCCGGAGACCGACATGTCTTGAAAAATGTATTGCAAGAAATGCAAATAGCGCTCCCCAGTAAGTGATTCGTCATAGATAAAAGGCCCAGAATAGTTAGACCCTATGATACCACACCAAACATTAAAACCAAATTTTATCTGGGGTCGTCTTTGTTCTACATGGAAAGGGTTTTCTTTAGCCCAGATATGCTCATTGTGTCTATTAAACATACCGCAGTTAGTAAATCTACTTTCATCTGACGATAACACCTTTAATGGAAACTGGATTGTCAAGGTACATGTCTCTAAACCATGTACAAAACAAAATACGTCGATGTTCGTCACCAGCATGCAAAGTTTGAGAAACTGAAAGTTTGTACGGGTGGAACTTGTGCGCTTTCAGTACCTTAACTACAGTTCGTTGAGATATGCCAGCTTCTGCCGGAATCTCACGAGTTGATGTAAATGGATTTTGATTTACCATTGCCAAAACATGTGTGCGTGCTGCTTCGTTAATTACGTTCCTTTGGTGGTTTAGTAAAATCCATATCTGCGTAAACTATCGTAAAGCCTCTTAAATGTACATAGAGCAGGTTGACGACGATTAAAATATCTATGAAAGTATTCCTCAGTTGCACGAACTGAATTTTTATGGTATATGATATAACATTCCACCATATTCAGTTTTTCTTCGTTAGAATATTCCATTTTATCATGAAAACTTGTCAATATCGACTGTCAGTTCAGCACTACTAATGAAATTACTCTCAAATTAGGAAACGTCAAAGTGAAAACAATCTTTTTCATGGCTACCTACGTTAAAAGTGAAAATGAGAGAGAGAAGCATCCATAATTCCGTTATTTTTATGAATAACTATATCATATCAAGTATTATATCGTTGAAAAGCTCTAAAAATATCCGATTTTTTGAGGTTTCCATTCAAAAAAAGATAAGTTTGTGTCATATCTCGAAAACCAGAGCTGTCACGCAAAGGAGGACATGACAATCATATTCGGGATACAGTTCCTTTTAATTTTGATATATACACTTTTTTTATTAAATCAAAAACAAAGGGACTAGAGGGGTTTGACTAAATTCGCAGAATTTCGTTTTTTCAAAATATCTTGTAAGCCATGACTTTTTACAAAAATCAGAAAGTGTTATTAAATTGGGCCAGTAAAACTGCAAATCTTTCCCAATTTAACCATTGCTCTATCTCCGCTCGTTTCCGAGATCCCCATACTGATCATATTGGGTGGCACATAAGTAGTAGCGAATACAATGTGGTTGAATTGAGAGTGAAGTAAAACTGAAATTATACAGAGTGGATAAAAAAACTTAAATATACATATGCAGTAAGGATATTCGGGTTGTAGGGCGGAGGGTTCAAAAAAGTTAGAAGCAGTTGCATATACAGGATGATTGAAATATAAGGTGAATTGGAATTATAGTTATACAGTGTGGTTAAAAAATATTATATTGTTTGGAAAATAAGTAGTTGCTTATACTTGGAATATCGGGCGATGTACAATTATAAGTATACAGGGTGATTTAAACAATAGGAAAATAGTAATAGCCAATAGGGTGGAAACGATAAGTAGATACTTATACAGGGCGGTTGCAACATCGTGTAGAGTTGAATTATAATTGTACAGGGTGATTCAGAAAATGATAGACAAATAATATTTATTGGGTGACCAATACACAGAAACATATACAGGGTGCTTGCAATATAGGGTGCATTAGAGTTACACTTATAGAAAGTGAATAAAATGAAGAAAACAGACAAATTAGAAAGAGATGGAGAAATAAGAAAACTCTAAAATAATTAATAGAATTGTACCTTAAATCAGTTTAAAAAATATTTCTGAAATAGTTATTGATTGCACACGGTTTCTATACGGTTTTTATATTAAGCCAGTTGCAGTGTTTTTTTTTAATATAAATTATTGACATTCCTTTCAGTATTTTGTCTGATAGGTTTTGCATTTATTTTTTGCTTAGTACCAGACGTTCTAGTGCCTCCATAATGAATAGGAACATCGCCCCAAATTTTGGCATTACCTGAAATATAGATACTTTCCTTTATTTAGTTTTCTTCATATTCTTTGGTGAACACTAATCTTAATTAAATTTAATATCAACTTCTGGAAGTTTTATACCAAATGTTCATTACTTCGCCTCGGTTATTACGGCCTTCAGCAAACAATTGCCAAGAAACTTCCATTGCTGGCTGATATAATACACTTGAAAACTATTTCCAAAACATATGTGACGACAGCTGGATCTTAGCCAGTTAACTAGGGATATGCAGCCAAAATGCTCAAAAAAGGAAGTTGTGTGTATTTTTCATAAAGATTAAGTTGTCGTATTTTCCAAATATTCAGTTTAATGTATCATTTTTTAAGTAGCTAGTAAAGCGTGTTGAGTGTTTGATATGAAACTAGTTTGCCTTATCTGGAAACTGTCAAGCTTGGAATTTTGTATATCTATGAATGCTTCAGTTCAAATGCATTTAGTGAAATAGTATTTGCTACATTTTCATACAGGTTAATGTGACAAGCTGAACAAATAACAGAGGACTAATGCTTTCGATTTATATTGTACTGTACTGTATTGTACTGTACAATATTGTGGTGGCGATCAGAAGTTTTGACATCACCCCATGCTGTTAGTACTTTAAATTTTTCGCATTTAAATGGATTTTGATATATTCTGACCCTTCTTTATGTTGCTATGTTCAGTACATCAGAAAATTTTATCATTTCTAACGGACATCCCTTGTTATTCTGTATCTTATTCAGAGGAATATCTTATTTTTTGGTAGCAGCTTTTTCGGAGAATATGAAACTTCAATGTCAGTGTTTTTCCTTTTCAATAGATCTTTAATCTTTGTATTTTCAAAAAAAGTAGAAAACCTCATTCAAACATCTCTGTTTGGGTGTTCTGATCTTTGTTAGTGATTATAGAGTGAGGACGCGTGGGTTGGAACAAATTCATTTAAAATTCAAAATTCAGGTGTTGGTTTTTTGGAAAAACGCTCGGACACATCAGTTTTTGTTTGGACTGCGGTTTTTGTTATGTGAAACTCATTTATACAAGCTGGGCCAGAAATAATTGCGACCATCAACTTCATTTTTTCAAATGAAAATGATTGTTGGCGGCATTTTAGTTGCATGAATGGAAACCCTTTTTTTAATTCTGGAGTTTTTAACAATTGTTTATTTCCATAGAAACTGTACTAAATTTTAATTCAAATATGTAGTTGTCAAGTGTAGTTGTAGTTGTCAAGTCTACTTCATTAAGCCGGAAAATACCGAGTAATTAAAGAATAAAATTAGGACCGAAATACAACGAATCCTGCCACAAACGCTAAATGAAGTGTTACGAGAATTTGAAAACCGTCTTAGGTATTGTCAGGAAGTTAATGGTCAACAATTTGAACATTTAATTTGATATGTTGATGTTACTTTTCATCAATTTTGGAATAAATATATTTTTTTTAAAAACTGTTAATTTTCGGTTTAGGACATTGTACATGAAAAATACTTAGAATTTAGAATTCAAAAATAAAATAAAAGCAAATGTTTCCATTTGAAAAAAATGAACTTGGTCGCAATTTATTTCCGACCCACCCTGTATAAATGAGTTTATCATCACAAAAACCACAGTCCAAAAAAAAACCGACGTGTCCGAGCGTTTTCCCAAAAACCAACACCTGAAATTTAAATGAATTTGTTCCAACCCACGCGTTCTCACTGTATATGCATACTGTTATTATCAGAAACTGGACGACTCACAAATTTCATACAAAAATTATCCCTTCCTTCTCCCGACTCCCTAAAAATTTTTCGCCAGAGAATGTAGCCTATAACCGACTCCAGGGTTCCATCTATGTCTATGTCAAAAATCATAATAATCGCTTCAGCGGTATAGACATGAAAGCGTAACAAACATGTATTAGACTGGTAGTGCTGCCTGTCATTCAAAATAAAACACCCTGTATTGCACTCGAAGATGTTTTGCTTTCGAAAACAAATTTCAATAACCTCAAGTATTTTAACCATGTCCTAGATTTTCCGCCAACTTCACACGTTAATTTAATAATAAATAATCTATATATAAATAGGCAAAGACAAAACGATTAGGTACCATTTTCTCCTCTGTTTCTCAACCGATTTTCTTCATTTTTCTTTGGTTTAGTAGCTATTGACGACCTTCAGTGCAGAATGCTAATATTAATTTATAATATTGGTTCATTCATTAAATAAAATATAATAAAAATTCATTATTTACGTCAATAATGTCAATGCCAAACAAATGAATGTGCCGCCGCCGCTAGACTCAAACCATTGAGTAATTATATATAGACAGACCAATGCTGTTATATACTTAGAGCATGTACTTCTGGAAGTGGCATGCAAGCGTTGTTATTGTTTAGTGGGTAAAGTAATCGTTGAATATTATAATTATACAGGGCGATTCCAGATATGTTAGAAATCATTTTTTTCATGGGTGGCATATATAGGGTGTTTAAAATATACAGTAGAGTGCAATTATAACTAATAAAATAATTATATAGGGAAGCCCATTAGCGGTTGAATTTACAGGGTTCTTGGAATAGAAGGTGCAGTAAAATTACAGTTATACAGAGTGGTGCAAAAAATGTTATACATAAATGCATATACGGGGTGGCGGAAATGGAAATGCAACATTTCGTAATCCATAAGCAGTTGTATATATATAGTTAAGATGAAATATAGGGTAAGAGCAATTATAGATATACAGGATGGTGATAAAAAATGTTAGAAAAGGAAATGGTTTATAGAGTAGAACACGAAGAGTTCCATATATATAATGATTGAAATATAGGTGGTGGAAATATATAATGAGATGGAATTATTATAATGAGGATTTTAATAAATGTTGAGTGCAATTATAGCTATACAGGGGGGTTAGAAAAAATAAATATGTAGGGTAGTCCATTAGCAGTTGAATTGTTGTCATATCATATCGAGATGTAGGACGACGTGAACGTGTGTGTACGGTGTTCTGACAATTTTATTGTAAATGCTAAACACATACAATGCCAAATATGTAACAGACGTTTTCATCCAACGTGCATTAGCATGAAAGATGATCTTTATAAATTCATTAGTAAAACTGACTGCCTTTTTTGGTTTTGTGAAGTGTGCAAAAAATCAGCGCGTAAGAAACTGTCGGTTGACAAACCATAAGAAAACCCGGAAAACAAACTTATATTGTGTCAAAAGGAAATAGAATGCTTGCAACGAGAAAAGGATCTACTAGGGAAATCAGTAAGTGATAAAGAATCTTTAAATAAATTATTACAATATACAATAAACCAACTACAGGAAAAAATCGATAATATTTCACCGAATTCCAGTGAGGTGTTTTTGCCCGATGCCCAACAAAAAAGTGCTTGTAATAATAAAGCGTCTTTATTGTTTCATCTATGTAATACATATATCTATACAGCATGCACATACATAAATCTATACAGTGTATACATACATAGCAAAACAAAAGGTGGAGTTTAGCCTATGGCTAATCTTCCACTCAACCCTAAACAAAACAAGTTCCTTCACAAAATATTTATTACCAAAGTAGGTAATTGAACAATATGAAGGAAAGTATTGACATTGACAAACTACATTAAGACTATTTAAAAACAAAAGTGTCGTTAAACAAGAACTTTTTAATTTTCTTTTAAAAACCAAATAAAGTTGTACCATCTAAATTTTCCAGAATAATTTTATTATACATTTTAACTGTGTTAAATGAGAAAGACCGCTGAAACATGGCTGATGAATGTCTAGGGACATATAAATTTGATTAGCATAAACTATTTTTTCCCAAAGATAATCCGGTTTTCTCGTGTGAGTAATACAATGGACAAATTTACAAAAATGATATTGTCAAGTCATTGTTAACCAGTTTATCTCTATTAGTTTTTGACTTATATGGTCAAATTTGCGAAGTGCGCAAACAAGTCTACAACAGGTATTTTGTACTTTTTGAATTCCTTTCTTTGTAAACTCAGTTAGGTACGGATAGTACACTGTATAACAGTAATAGAAGATTGGCAAAACAAATGTTTCACACAATTTTTTTCTCGTTTTGAAGTTTAAAATTGACTTGTTTGTATAGAGTAGTTTTAAAACAACGAATGACTTTTTAAATAACTGGTTAACATGCGTTGTAAATCTTAAGTAACGATCAAAGGTGATACCTAAAATTTTTGCTTCGTCTACAATAGAAATTCATTCATTTCCCATTTTTATCGTAATGTTTTCTTTGAGATAATTATAGTATTTATTTGACGTGAACAACAAACGAAAAATACCGAAAAACCACCACTATTTCCACAAAAATCCCCGGCGGATTCAGCTGGAGAGCCCGCTAACGCATCATTCCACCCCGTTCTGTCTCTATCTCTCTCACGCAACATCGACAAGGGGGTGAATGCCTTTCACGAGTCTCGCAGAGAGCCGGCCGATACCGTGAAAATTCAGTCTCACAGGACGAGTGACAAAGCGCGGTCGCTTTCCCGATTTTCCCGTCCCGATCTGGAAAAAGGCGCACACGAGTTTCCCGTCGTGCGCTCGGCCGGAAAATTCCTCGGGGATCGAAAACAAAAACGAATCATGAACGAATAAACAGGAAAATTCATCGAACGTACCGCGAACCTGTCAATAGTGAAAAACCAAAAAAAAAAAAAATCGATGAAGACTTTTTGAGTTTTGGTGTACATATACACGGCAGTTTTGAAGTGATTTTTATGTAAGAATATAACAACGTTTTTATTTACATTGACTGATAGTTTTCACGTCATTCATTCATTAGTCTCACCCGAAAAACGTCGTTGATACTTTTTGACATTCTTCCATTCGTTCTGTTAAAGTAACCGACGAAAGTCGTTACATGTGTAGCAATTTTTTTGGAAAATATTTCAGGTAGTCGTTATGATTTAACGTGCCCTTGCCAAATTGACAATATTCCAATAATTGACGGGAAGTATTGTATTTATGGGGTTCTATTTAAAAAACAACAAATTCTTCCAATTTTCTTAAAATAAAATCATTGCACGCATTATTTTTAGATAAAGAAGTTTTTTTCGCCAAACGAAAAGTTTAAAAGGTGTTCAGTAATTTCGGCTATAATATTTTAGTTTAAGTTTTTATTCATGGTTTAGCTACTTACATTAACTAAAATGATAAGTTTACAATAGTTTACATACTAGCTTTTAACCGCGGTTTCGCTGGCGTTGAAGCCTTTAAATAAATATCAAAGATCATTACATTCTAATAGAACTGAATCAATGTGATTTAGTACTTAAAATTTACTACATACAATGAAGTTTAAAAAATTTAAAATATACGTTATTGAAATAATTTCAGTACAACAAAAATAAGTAATTTTGAATTCTAACGATTTAAAAAGAGAAAATGGTAAAAACTTAAACAATAATTTTTTGCTGTCTAGATTTCGTAACCCAGATACGAACACAATATCTAAACGTGTATTAATTAGATATTAAATCTCTACTATATTATACAATATATACAGGGTGAGTTTTTTTTGATGATCAGTATGAGGATCTCGGAAACTAGCGGAGGTAGAGCAATGGTTAAATTGGGAAAGATTTGCAGTTTTACTGGCCCAATTTAATGACACTTTCGGATTTTTGTAAAAACTCATGGCTTACTAGATATTTTGAAAAAACGAAATTCTGTCGATTTAGTCAAATCCCTCTAGTTTCTTTGTTTTTGATTTTATAAAAAAAGTGTAAATATCAAAATTGAAGGGAATTGTATCCCGAATATGATTGTCATGTTCTCGTTTGCGTGACAGCTCTCGTTTTCGAAATATGACATAAACTTATCTTTTTTTGAATGGAAACCATAATTGGCTATAACTTAAAAAAATCGGACATTTTTACAGCTTGTCAACGATATAATACTCGACATAGTTATTCATAAAAATAACGGAGTTATGGATGCTTTTCTCTCTTATTTTCACTTTTAACATAGTTAGCTATGGCATAGATTGATTTATTAATAACTATTTCAAAAAACATTGAACGGTTTTTTTTATTAGGTATATCAAATTTAACGAAAAAACTAAATAAGTAGGTACTTACTAAAATTAAAGTACATAATAACGATTACAATTTATGTTCGAAAAGTTCACCATTGTAATTTAGACAAAAATTGCATCTTTTTAAGATTGACATTACCGCTTTCCTCACAGACCGCCTATCAATTTCTTCAATTGCTTGTAATACCGCCTCCCTTAGGTCACCAACTGTCTCATACTTTCTTTTGTATACTTTGTTTTTTAGCACACCTCATAAATAGAAGTCTATAACTGCCAAATCGGGAGACCGGGGTGGCCATTCGCGTGGACCATTTCTTCCTATCCAAGAGTTTGGATAGATATTATCTAAGTTTTCTCTTACTAATAACGAGTTATGAGCAGGTGCTCCATCATGTTGGAACCACTCAATTTCTAAACGAGTTCTCAAATTCAAATTATGCAACATGTCTTGAAAGGTGTATTGCAAGAAATGCAAGTAGCGTTCCCCTGTAAGTGATTCGTCATAGATAAAAGGCCCCCAGAATAGTAGACCCTATGATACCACACCAAACATTAAAACCAAATTTTATCTGGGGTCGTCACTGTTCTACATGGAAAGGGTTTTCTTTAGCCCAGATATGCTCATTATGTCTATTGAACATACGGGTGGAACTTATGCGCTTTCAGTACCTTAACTACAGTTCGTTGACATGTGCCAGCTTCTGCCGCAATCTCACGAGTTGATGTAGATGGATTTTGATTTACCAATGCAAAACATTTATTTTTGCTGCTTCGTTAATTTGATTACGTTTCTTTGTTGATTTAGTAAAAGATCTATATCTGCGTAAACTATCGTAAAGCCTCTTAAATGTACATAGAGCAGGTTGACGACGATTAAAATATCTATGAAAATATTCCTCAGCTGCACGAACTGATTTTTTATGACATATGATATAACATTCCACCATATTCAGTTTTTCTTCGTTAGAATATTCCATTTTATCACGAAAACTTTCAGCACTATTTATGGAATTATTCTCAAATGAGGGAACGTCAAAGTGAAAACAATCTTTTCCATGACTACCTACGTTAAAAGTGAAAATAAGATAGAAAAGTATCCATAAATCCGTTATTTTTATGAATAACTATTTGGAGTATTATATCGTTGAAAAGCTCTAAAAATGTTCGATTTTTTGAGGTCATAGCCAACTATAGTTTCCATTCAAAAAAAGATAAGTTTGTTTCATATCTCGAAAACGTGAGCTGTCACGCAAACGAGGACATGACATTCATATTCTGGATACAATTCCCTTCAATTTTGATAATTACACTTTTTTTATAAAATCAAAAACAAAGGAGCTAGAGGGATTTGACTAAATGGACAGAATTTCGTTTTTCAAAATATCTAGTAAGCCATGACTCTTTACAAAAATCCAATAGTGTCATTAAATTGGGCCAGTAAAACTGCAAATCTTTCCCAATTTAACCATTGCTCTATCTCTGCTAGTTTCCGAGATTCCTATACTGATCATAAAAAGAAACTCACCCTGTATATGTACTGCAGTGATAAACAGTTTTGTTAACTGCTAGTAAAATACTTCATATGATATGATTTTGTCAATATTAACGAAATTTATGACTGCCAATAATTTAAAATGGTATATAAAATTAATACACAAAAAATTAATTAACAACGACATATACTTAAAAAATGAAATATATGTGTATATATATATATATATATATATATATATATATATAGTGGGTTTCGAACCCCAGAATATAAGATTAGCAGCCGAGCGCTTTACACGCTTGTCCATACCTTCTATTTTGTCATACTTTTTTAAGATAATATATACGTGTCGCATTAAAATGAAACACCAGCGCCTCTACCGAGCGGGTGACGTACCCTGATTCTCGAATTATGCGAACCGAACTGAAGAGGGCAGATGTGATTCTGCCGAAACGTCGTCATTTTACCATCGATCCCGGCAGGGATCAGTTATCAACTACGCGGATGAATTCCCGGAAACCACCTAAAACATATTATATATATAATATATATATATATATATATATATATATATATATATATATATGGTTGATGATTTATTCCGGTGTACATCCGTTCGTCTGTATTCGTTTGAAAAATCACTTGACGTCAAGTATCTTTTGAGAAAGCCAAATATGATTTTGGCGAAACGTCAAGTGATTTTTCAAACGAATACAGACGAACGGATGTACACCGGAATAAATCATCAACCACATATTTCCATCCGTGAAACAGTATATACAAACATATATATATATAATATAAGCATATGTGGAAAAAGGCAAATAGAATGGCCACCGCGATCCTCCGATTTGGGTTTTTTAGATTTTTTTCTTTGGTGATGTATAGACTTTGTTGTGTATAGAACCTGACCTCTACCCATCGAGGTATTGGAATGGCAAATAAGGATGTCCGTACAATAAATCTCAAAGGATAACTTTCAAAACTCATTTGGGTCCCTTTATTAAATGATTAGGACATCTGCAATTGACCTCATATACCAAAACATATGATAGTTGTTTGTATAAAAGTGTGACTGGTTACAGCAACGCATAAAGCGTGGTAATCACCATTTCGAGCAGTTACGGGTGCATTAAAAATCTTTCTTTTTTAAATCGATCCTTTTTAGAGCCACAACTTATAAAAAGAATTCCAGAAAAATCAGGTTAAATAAATAACAATTTAAGTGATTTCCGTATAATTTTTTTTGCCTGAATTTTAAGTTAGGTTCTTTAAGCATTATTTAACTACTTTATAATGAAAAAATATACCAATGCATTTTTTTGAGAAAATCACCATTTCTGTCGGAATGTCGAAAAAAGCCCTCTGGCGGCGACATGCGAAACTAACAAAACTCCAAATATTATAACATTTGTAGCACAACAATAGCTCTTTTCAACTAGTTAAAGTTTGTTAAAATCGGCACAACTGTTTCTAAGAACCAAGGTGTTTTTTACAAATACATTTGAACACTTTATTTTTAGAGATAGCAAAAATTGTCAATTGTTACAATATCCTCGACTTTGAAGATCATGTATTTTTCGTCAGGTAAATATAACGGAATTTACAGAAACATCACATTTTTAGGTTCAAGATTGCAGTTACGGCCCCTAGCGGGCATTGCAAAAACTGGAAAATATTTTCCACGTTTTTATCTTCTCCGTTTTAATTTCGCAGATCCAGTACCTCCCATTTTTAGTTGCCCACCCTGTATTTTAAACCAGATTAAGGCATAGACACATACTTAAAGTTTCAACTCGACTTTAACATATATTACATAATTAGAATAAACCGAAATATCCGATATTCCAGTCCATTAACGTAAATATATTCGAAACATTCACTTTTAGAACATTGTTCATCTAAAAAATACACCCTGACATTTCAACCCCCGGACGGTCTGCCAGTTTAATGCCAGCTCGAGGGGGTTTAAATATCGAAAATGAACAAATAGCGAGAGGATTCGCTATAAATTAGCTTTTTGACATTACGAACAAAAGGTAAAATACCATTTTCTGCTTAATACTCTGCAATTTTGTGTTAACCGGCCATTCGGAAACTAATGTGAAACACAAAATTTAATTATAAAGTTTTGACATTCGCGAAATATATGGATTAATGGATGGTAGGTAGCAGTGGTCTCATTTTTATTAACTGAATTGCAAAGTTTCATATAGAACTTTGGTTAATATGTTTTATTAAAAACTTCCACTAACATGTTTGTTTGGAATTATGTAAGGTGATCCATTAGCTGAGTTTTAAACTTTGGAGAATAAGGGAATGGTGTTTCATCAACTGTTTTGAAAAAAGAAGGTTCCATATTCGACCTGTATTTTGTCTGTTTATTTCTTAATTTCTCGGAATCTGAAATTAATTTGTATAATAATTCTCTTAAAGTAGATCCAGAGATTATTCTGTATACAGGGTTGTTTTAAAGCCTATTTAAAAATTAATTCGACTATGTGGCGTTTTTGATATTCCATAAATTTTTCAGGCATTTGCCGAATTAAAGCGTGATTCCTGGATATTTTTCTGATCTTTGATGTTATTGACAAATCTTAACGAAAACAGATATTTCGCTTATAATTTTAAAGACTGTTTGCTATTAAAAGGAAAATAAAACTGACAATGTATTTTAAATCATTTTGTTATAACAGAGGTTCGATGTGGTCTTCTAAACGTTGTTTGTAGCATATTCTTGATTATTTTTATGTTTTTTTGGGCAATAACACCACAATCGAAATAAAACGACGTATATTGAAGGAAAACCAAACGTTTGAAAGTCTACTCTGACTTCGTTGTCAATGGATTTATATTTATTGATGTAAATTGCAAAACGAAAATTAGTAGACATTTAAATTGACATTTAGAAAATTCGTTGTTTTTAGATATACAGGTAGCACAAAAAATTATAGTTAAATAGCTTTCAAATTAGAAGAATTTGAAAGAGTTGTCTTTAGAATTTATAAGTGGCGTTCCTAGGTACGACTTTGTTATAAAATAGCGCATTGGCCAAAATATTAAGGTTGACGGATGCTTGTTTTATACAGTGATGTAGGTCATTTATATAAATACAGAACAAACTCGGCCCCAGAACAGTGCCTTGAGGTATTTTATAGGATCTTAGCTTTCTTTTGATGTAGCACCATCCAATTTTGTCATGTGATATCTGTCAGTTAGATACTTAAATGATCCCGATACTGGGTTGTTCAAAAGGAGGTTACCATAAATAATTTCTTCCTTAATTGTCGGTAACCAGATAGGATTAAATTCTACAGAAGTAGAAGCGATACAATCGTCTTCATTCAAAAGAATTAAGGCAAATTCTTTTATTTTTCGTTTTGTGTTATGTTGTTCTTTGTGAAGTATAGTTGAATTGTCAAATTGTATTTTATGGCCTAGCTCCCAAGCATGTTGACAAATTTTCGATTTTTCAAAAAAAAATTGTGAACATTAGCCTGTTGGACGAAGAGATTCATACTCAGCTACACATTTTGGTGGACAGGAATCCTTAGTGATCATATCGTTGGACCCATTTTCATACATAGCACTTTAAATGGAGATAAGTATTTAAACTCACTTGCAAACATAGATCCAAGAATACCTGAAATTTTGGAGGCGGATGATCGTCCAATAAAAGACAAACTTTTTTTCAGCACGACGGTGCCCCACCACATTATGTCTTGTCCGTTAAAGAGTTTCAGGACAATCGGTTGCCTGATAGATGGATTAAAGACGAGGTACCATCGAGCGGCCAGCAAGGTTGCCAGATATGACCCCTTGGATTTTTTTCTTTGGGGCATTTAAAGGATTGAAGAATAAATGATCGACAATTTACCGTTACTTTATATGTTTTCGATAAGTGCGTTCTCTAACGTTATTGGTTTGCTAAATATTGTAAAAATCCCTAGGTATAGGTAGAGAATTATTCTTAAAATTAACTGTTCATTTTTTCAAGTGTCTGCTTTGCTATGACTTCCACGAGAATTTCGCATCCTATCTACTTCCCCAGATGAATTCGACACTACTGGAAAGCAAATATTTTGCGCGCGAAGCTTCTCCTTCGTAATATTTACGAAATCTTAAAGCTACCGAACTCGAAATATATATCTGAAGTGTGGCACGAAGCTGAGATTCACCTGTTCAAACAGACGATGATGTATTTCATTGCATCGCATGCGGTAATATTTACAAAGCTTTGCATCGTTCGATGATGCCAGTGTACTTGGTACTGGTAAATATGATACCTACTCATGTGAGATGCCAGGTTAATAAAATTTTGTATTCGATTAAGAAAATTTGCCAATGTCATCAAAATATGAATGCTGTATAAAATGTTTGTAGACTGTGATCATGTATATAAATCATGAGTGATTCAAGAGGGTTGGGAATGAAGTAATTATTTGAATTTTTAGCAAATGAACGAAATCATTTGTTATGCGGATGACACCAGTGTTATATTTGAAAAATACAGGCTGTTTTTAGTCATTTAGTTTCATAAGAAGAAGTCCATTTATCGAAAATCGTTTATATAAAACTTTCAGAATAAAAGCAGTTATCAATTTTCAGAAAAAGACAAAAAATGTTGAATCACATAAAATGTTGTTTTCTGAATGATATTTGTGGCATATTTTTCGGGATCTAGGTCAGACCCCGTTGTCAATGGTTAAGAAACTTGGATAAAAAAGGCACAAATTACAATATTTGACAATGTGTATTAGTTATTGACAACGGGGTCTGACCTAGACCCTGAAACGTTTGGAATGTACAGCAAATTTCTTTTAACTGTGGTGTTATTTCCCAAGAAGTACTTAGACATTGAAAAATATGCCACAAATATTATTCAGGAAACAACTAGAAATCGGCCATGGGACTGCAGTAACCAAAGCGTTTAGGGACTTAGAAGACTTGCATAAGGAGCTTGCAAAAACCAAGAATAGCTTGACATTCTTGTGCAGATGTCGGGAGATGAGAATTATTCCCAAAGGATTAAGATTTCGTCAACCGTACGTAGGCAGAAGGATTCACAGCATATTGGAACGAGCAAGCTTCGCTGCTATTAGAGAGAAGTCAAATAATACACATTGTAATATTTTAATTTACATTTGTGCCTTTTTTTATCCAAGTTTCTGAACCATTGAGAACAGGGTCTGATCTAGACCCCGATACGTTTGGAATATACAGCAATTTTCTTTAAACTGGTGTTATTTCCCAAGAAGTACTTAGACGTCACATGAAATGGTTTAATTTAAAAAAAATGTCAAGAATTACAAAAATGTTAAAAATCTTAAAAATGTCAAATTGTCAAAAATATAAAAAAGTCATAAACATATGTCAACAAATGTCACAAAGGTCAAACTCGACAAACATATCAAATGCGTAAAAAATGTACAATTGCCACAATGTCAAGCTGCTGGAACTGTCAAAAATACCAAAATATTAAAAGCGTCTGTCAAAAATGTCTAAAATCTCACAAACGTCAAAAATGACAAAGATGGTAAAAATAGAAACATGTCAAAAACGTCGAAAATATTTAAAATGTATTAAATGTCAAATACGTCAAAATGTCACAAATGTCAGAAATATCACAAATGTAAAAAATGCCAAAATGTCAAAAATTGTCAAACTATCAAAAATGTCAAAAACGCCTGTCAATATCTGACATCTCAAGAGTGTCAAAAATGTTAAATACGTTAAAATGTCACAAAAGTAAAATAAGTAATTGTAAATATGTCAAAATTATCAAAGTGACAAAAATGTCACAAGCGTCTGTCACAAAATTGACAGGAATGGCATAAAATAAAATATTGCAACAATGAACAAAAACCTTAAAACTGTTAATGTTTAATATGCCAAACACGTCAAAATGTCACAAAAGTAAAAAATGTAGTATCAAGACACTCATAAATGTCAAAGTTATCAAAAAATGTTACAAAAAATAACAATAGTAATAATGTCACGACATGACACGATGCTGTGGCAAAAATACGTCACCAGGAACTAGCACTGAAACTTGAATAATCCAGTCGGTAAGATTACCATATTTTGAATGTTCATCTGGGTTTTTCTCTCCTCGCAATGATTTCTGAAAAATACAGATAAGTTAAGTACTTGAATATCAAAGTGTAGTATCTAAGGGCAGTTTGTGGAAACTGCCCGGAACACTAGTTGCCCTCTTATAGAAAAAACTCTCCCGCAGGATCAACTGTGAGAAAGTAGGTCTACAGATTTGTCAATTAGTATTCCATTATAATATGTTGGGATGTATTTTGTGTTGTACTTGTACTTGTTTTTTTGTGACGTTTCGATTCCTTATCAGGACTATATTATTGCACTATATTCGTCGCTTGACTTTTTTGGCAATGTCAATTGACTGATTAATCATTTACCTCCTCAATCATTTAGAAACTACTTAAGATTACCATACTATAAATATAAACAAGAATCTGTTTTAGAAAATAACAACTACGAGCTGTACTGGGACCGCACGATATTGACCGATCAGTTGCTCACAATAGACCAGATATAGTTTTGGTAGATAAAGTCTCTCGGAAAACAACTTTAATTGACATAGCAATTCCTAACAAAAATAATATAAATATCAGCAGGCTGAGAACATAACCAAATATAGATATTTGGAATTTTAAATAAAGATTCAGTGGGACATGAACAACACACGAACTGTACCAATTGTTATGTCAACGACAGGACTAGTCCTAAAACATTATAAAACAATTTAAAATACCTCGGTCTGGACAAACATCTTTACAGACAAATGCAAAAAGCCGTGCTGTTAGGAACAGCCCGGACGGTCAGGAAATTGATGGGAAACTGTCGCCACGACTCCAAACACGGGCCTGAAAACCTGGCAAGGGCTCCCACAGAGCTAAACCCTTTTGATATCTAGGATATCTGGGGTTTAGTGAATTTTCCCCTAAAGGCACTCATAGAGGGAGTGTGATGCCATTGTATGGTCAAGTCGGATGTCACAAATAACAAAAATGTTAAAAAAGTAACCTATGCTATAAATGTTAAAAATGTTAAAAGTCTCTGAACATCTTAAACTGACAAAAATATCAAAAATGTTACAAATGTCAACGTGAGTAAACTCCAGTCGTGCGTTGGAGCTGACACGCATAATTTTTGTTATGCTATCCTTTTTTGTTAATTCAATCATTCAATTTTGGCATGATTTTTCTTTAGCTCAGTACCCGTTTATTGTGAAAAGTACACAAATGAACTCATTAAGCACTATGCCGCGTAAAAAACATAATAGTATGTGTTTGCATATATTCACGCACATTTTCGTAAGCGTGGGAGTGACTATTTCGTCAAACGTTTGAAATTCGTTTCGAATGCATGAATCAGATCGGTTTTACGGCGTTTAGAAAACCCAAGTCATTTTCATTGTTATATAATTTAATGTCAATCAGCGATGGGACTAAAATATATTTATTAACGATCGCGTTTGACTGTTATTGTTGTGTAGGTTTTAAAAGTAAGATGCGGTTTATATTTAGTGCCAAGCAATTTATCGATATTTTTATTGTGATGACTTGACAGTAAGCTAATTGATAGTTATAGAGCGTATAGAAGCTCATTCCAAAATTTAATGGATCCGTCCTTAGATTCCGATCTAACAGATTCCATATGTGTTCAATGGGGGACAAATCAGGTGATCCTGATGGCCCCTTTCTCAGATTTCTGTAGTAAAGGCATTATATTACGAGCAGTATGATGTGTTTTGTTATAACTATGTTAACAACTGGTCAAAAGGACAGATTCGCATCAAAAAGCTAAAATATTTAAAATATTTCTTTTGAGATAAGACACAAAAAGAAATAGAAATAAATATTGATACAAGGAGTTCTCCCATGCTGCTAGAATTGTTCTACTATGTAACCATGGGTTAGAAGTTTCCTTACTTCTTGCCTTGTTAATGCGTTGCTCTCTTTTAGGATTTTTGGTAACATGTCATCCTCACCTATGGCTCAATCGTTTTTCATTTGTTTAAAACTAGTTGTATATCTTCTAGTTATGTATCAGCCATTTGAGTTGAGTTAATGTTGATGGGGCATTTATTTTTATTTTCATTTTTGCCGAATGTTCATTCTGTTAGGGGTTGAATATTTATCAAATCACGTTATAAGTATTCTGTGACTTTCAGCTAGCTTACACATTAATATATTAAAATAAATAGTTTTATATTAACAAAATCCCTTGTATATGAGAAATTACCCACAGTTTGGGCAGCGCTATTGCCAATACGGCCGTCAGATTTTTATGGTTTAGATTAATACAGCAATAAATACGTCAAAATGTCGCAAATGTTAAACTATCGAGAATATCAAAAATGCCAACAATGACAAAAGTGTTACAGTGGAAAAAATGTTAAAATCGTCAGAAATGTCAAAGGGTAACTAATCACATGTGTCAAACATGACAAAAATGTCAAATGCGTCAAAAATGAACAAAATTCTCCACAGATTTGGCAACGTTGTTGACAACACCGCCGACAAATTTTTACGGTTCACGCTTATACAGCAATAAATACGAATATGTCGTTTAAATCTAGACTCGAACAGAAACAATAGTGAAGCAATTTCATTCTCTAATCCATCGATATTATTATGGAGAGTTGTGAGTTTATCGCCTATTGGAAAATATCCTTTTGTTTAATGAAACCATAAAAGGTTCGATATTGAAAATGCTGGCATTCTATTTCTCATAAAATTTATACGACCTGGATGGTTGCAATTCTAGTTTTATTTGAAGTTGCAGTTTTTATGGGACAGTTATAAAACTGGAATATAATAGCATAGCGTATTAACTGCTTTTTGTTTTACATTACTTATGATAAAATTGAGAATAGTGCGAATAGGCAGCATGACAGTTTAAAGAAAATTGCTGTATATTCCAAACTTTTCGGGGTCTAGGTCAGACCCCGTTGTCAATGGTTAAGAAACTACGGATTAAAAAGGCACAATTCTAAGATGTAAATTAAAATATTTGACAATGTGTATTATTTGATTTCTGACGTAACTAAGAGAATTTTATTTGCAATATACAGGGTAGCACAGAAACTTCTAAAGATCATATAATCATAAAGTTCCTTTCAATTTGGAAGAATTTGAAAGGGAGATCTTCAGAATTTTATGTGGCGCTCCTAGGTGAGACTTTGTTATAAGAAAACCTAGGAAAAACCTTATGAACTATCCCGATATTGGGTTGTTCACAAGGACATGACCATTAGCAATTTCTTCCTTAATCATCGGCAACCAGGAACGACTGAATTCTACGGAGGTAGTAGCGATTGTCATTTAATACAATTAAAGCAGACTCTTTTAGTTTTTTTTTGGTTTTCTTCTTTGTGTAATATAACTGAATTTTGAAACTGTATTTTATGAGCAAGATCTAGACCCCGAAACGTTTGGAATATACAGCAATTTTCTTTAAATTGTGGTGTTATTTCCCAAGAAGCACTTAGACATTAAAAAATTGTAAATCCATTTACAATTTCTGATGAAGCCAGACTTGGCAAAACATATGTCAAATTTAAAGAAATAAAAAGTGAAAATTTAAACAAGTGTTTGTTGTTTTTAAGTAATCTAAATCACTATATCATTTAACAAAATCTCCATTGAAAATGGTATCTATCACAAGAAAGTACCACCCTACTTTTTGTATCACTGAATTTCCTATTTTTTTTAATAATCTAAGATTCGAAGAATTATCGATATTTTCAACGGAGTTTGAAAATTCACCAGCATTTTATGTAAATCCCATATGCAAAAATCTAACAGGTTCAGATCTGGAGATCGGGCAGGCCAATTTTGAGAGCATTCTCGCCCTATCGAATGATTTGGATAAACTTATTCTCATTAGCGACGAACTCTAATCCTGAACTGTGCTGTAGCCGAATTAGCTGTTTCAGTTCATCAACAAAATTAGTAGTTTGATATTTTGGAATGTTAAGAGGAATACAAAGGATGCAGCATATTTATACGAAGAACAGTTTTCGAAGCAACATAAACATAAATCTAGCGAGAAAGATTCATAAATTCATTGTTAATTATTAAAATAAACAGACTTATTGCCAAATATATAATCAATGTTTCAAAGTAGCTTTTCGGGGTAACTCGTTATGAGGTGTTTCCGTTAATAGTTGTCAAAACATCCCTTATCCTCTTTTTAATTCCTCACAATTCTTCGGCTGAGAAAATACATAAACCTCATCTTTTGGGTATTCCCATAAATAAAAATCAAGGAGTGTAAGGTCCGGTGACCACGTCAGACGTCAGCCAATCTGTAGAGCCATTATTAGAAATGATTCTGTCGACAAAAGTATCTTTAAGGAAACCAATCCATCCGGTTGTTGAAACCAAGTGTTATTTAGTTCATTTAGTGGGGTGGTTTTTCTAATTGCTGGGATAAATACTTCTTGCAACAGTTAGACTTGAGAAGCACAAAAACCAAAAAACACAATTCGAGATTTACACTTTATTTTTTCAGAACGGCTTTATTTGTTGCTAAATGATTTGAACAAATTTTCGCCTCACCTTTCAATAATGTCTATATGGTTCTTTAGATCTAATAAAACGATTCTAAACAACTGTCATGACAAAATTCGACGTCCTACAGTATTTTGTTTTAGTAATTTCTTTGAATTTTTTTACACTCTCGGCTTTATTTGTTGCTAAATGATTTGAACAAATTTCCGCCCCACCTTTCAATAATGTCTATATGGTTCCTTATATCTAATGGAACGATTCTAAACAACTGTCATAACAAAATTCGACGCCCTACAGTATTTTGTCTTAGTACTTTGTTTGAATAGTTGATGGTGGAAGCCATTACTTTGTGATATACTATGATTATGATTGTAGAAAAACGAATTACTTTGTTTTATATCACTAATTTATTTATTTTTTATAAATAAATAATAAACATAAAACCATGACTAGTTTCGACAATACTATGTCATTTTCAAAGGAAACAAATTCATGAATAACGATTTGAAACAGACCGAATGGG